>CM028921.1:4047500-4647500 GCA_016801845.1 Polydactylus sextarius
TGCTTCGCTCCCTCCATCATGCTGTACCCCTATCACATGCTCAGCAGTTTCTATGATGGGCTCATTGGACCAAAGCTGTGTCATCCTACAGGAAAGTGGCAGAGAGTTGGCACGGAAACTAAGAGCTTTGAATAATGAGAGGAGCAGTCACAATGCAACAGAGACCAGCCACATCTATAGGTTAGGTGCTCATTAAACATTTACAGTAATATGGCACTAACACAACAATTAGTCATGACTACTGCTTAAGATTAACTTACAGTAACGGGTTTGAGGTCTGTGACTGGGGTGTAAAGTTAAACTGGCAAAAAAACCAAAATGTACAAATCGAAAAAACAAACAAAAAAACTGCAGAAATAAAGGCAAAAATCTAAAAGTACAAACACAAATATTAAGTTACATTTCTGTTTGCAAGCACACAAATGGAAAATTCAGTCACATGCCACTCAAGTAAAAAAAAAAAAAAAAAAAAAAAAAGGCATTTATAGTGGGTCACTGCTTTTATATTGATTTTCGTGTTTGGATTCGAGAAAACAGATGTTTAATCTTGTCTAGTCATAAATGGATTTCAAGGCGGTGTGAAACAGCAGCATATGGAGTGGCAGTGACTGTTAATGGTTACACACACCTCATTTGACTTTGGTTCAACACACACACAAAAAAATAACAATCTCAATCAAACTTTGATGTTTGACCTCTCCCGAGAAATGTTTTATATTGCACGACACACACTTCATCATTGTATCGTTATGTGTAGCGGGAGCTCTTTATTAAACTTCGTGGTAATGGTTTTCAATTATGAAAAGCAATGAATGGTGTGTTCATGTCCTTCTACTAACCTTCCAGTTCATGTGTGTAAAAGCAGCAGTAGCTTCAGTGCTGGGCCATAAAATCCACTGCATCTGCTGGTTCCCTACACAGCTCAGTAGTGCCCCCTGGTGGCACTTTAACAGAGAGACGTGTCAGTGTGTTTTCTTTTAGGAACTAAAACAGATAAAAAGCGCATTTTAAAACAAGCTATATTTACTGAAAGTAAATACTGTTTTACCACAAATCTCCAACTGTAGTTTAGTGATTTTCTTCATTAGTGAAACAAGTATAATTGTAAAAAATACAATTATATTCAGAGTATTGTTTAAATGTTCTGCCTTTCATATGTTTTCTCCTCAGATTTAATTCCCCTCACTGGCTCCCTGAAGCGTCCCGTGTCGTCCCACCCAATGTCCAGCCACCTCCGCGTCCTCCACAGTCCTCTCAGTTCTGGCCTGAACCCAGAGGGGATCTATGTGTGAGACACTTCTGAGTAGGAGGGACACGACTTGTCTCCTTTTCAGAGCCCATTTCACTCCAGAACCCATTTACACGTGGGTATCATAGTACAGGATACCTCAGTAGCACACTACTATGCACTGTTGTTTCAATTACCTGGAGGCAGCCTTGAGTGTGAAGACTCAAATGGTGAAGGAATGATGTTGATCTTGAAATAGAAATCATTTAGCACTTGTTGATAGTGAGAGATAGTTAGATGTCGTAGTTTTGAAGAAAAAAAAAAACAGCATAGTCCAAACATGCCAGGACCTTCTAAGCATCAGGCTGTTGTGGACTTCATTCATAAACATATCCACTTAATGTACTCTTATTCTCACTTAAGTACCTGCTGAATGATTTGTATTGTTTTCACACAAGCATCATGATTCAAAACTATTGCCTTTTGATCAGTATTCTTGAAAATCTTGGTATGTGAATCTATGACCTCTATATCTTTTAATTCATATGTTATTTCTGCAATACATTTTACTTGGCATAATGGCTGGCTCCTATATTAGTAATGAAGGATCCACTAGTGTCTGTGGTAAAACTTTGTCTAGAATCTATTGTTTTTGCATATCAGAACCTGTATTTCCTGTAGCTTTGAATGTCTGTTCATGTTTAAAACTATGCACAAATGGTTAATAGTTTTGTTACTGAAGAATGTTACTGTCTGTATGTACCAAAATGATGGCTTACTGTAAATCTTTTCTTACTTTTCAGCTTTATTTAGTGAATTGTTCTATTTTATTATAAAGCAGTGCATTCCCTGTTATGAAAATGCCCTGCTCTCATTCCTGCAGTAATACCTGCATTATGAAATAGTGTTAATTATCCTCTTAAGCTGTTTTTTGTTGTTTAATGAAACAGAATATTTTTTGCCAAATGTATTATGCTTGTTTTTTTCTTTTTTTTTTTTTTGTAAGGATCGGTGGCCAAAGAATAGCAGGTCTTGTTGCATGATTGTGATGTTAACATAGCCATATGATGATGTGCAGAGCACCCACACTACAGTAAATCAGTGAGTCGAATCAAAGAATTGTGGCATGTAATGATGCAATGGATACAGCTACAGTGTGCACGTATGTGAGTGAGTCAGTGAGTAAAGAGACTTGTAGTGTGTGTGTGTGAATGTGTGGCTGCAGAGTCAGAATAGCCAAGATATGAAGCCCCTCTTAGGTTGTAGTTCAGCTGCTAATCACATCAAAGTGCCTTATGTTCATTCCACAGTCTGCATATTCAAGTAATGTACAGTAGAGCTTTAGCAAAGACATTGAAGGAATGATCCTAGTTAGTTTAGTTCAGATGTCTGTAGATGTATTAGTGCCACATGCTGCACACACACAGAAACGGCAGCATTTTGTAGAAATGTCAGTGGAAAGACTATAATTGAGAGTGCTTTCCTTTTGGTACTGTGTTATTGTCACAATGATACTATGTGCTGTAAAACGCATTCACATTTAATCTGACTTATTTCTTGTCATGCATCAGATACTGTATACTGTAGTTTGGATCAGCGCTGTCAACCAGGAGTATTTAGTTGATGTGATACTGAGGGGAAGTCCACCATGTTACATTCAATGTCGAACAAAAACACACACAAACACATCATCAGCACAGTGTGTCTCTGCCTGTCAGTGTGAGGAGAGACCTGTTTTAGACTTTTAGGTTTCAACTAATCTGTGACAGTCTGTACAGTGAGGTGGATTTTCCCTTTAAAAAACCACTTGTGTGCATTTTTCCACCCTGGGATGAGATGTAGCTGTGGTCGCTGTTTACAACCGTATATACGTTATAGAGAACTCTTAAGATGTTGACTGTACATAACCGTTTTTTATGTTTTCCTGCCTTAATATACTGCAAAGTGCTGACAGATGTACGGCTGTATCTGGCTGCTGATATGACTTGGATTGCATGATTCAATAAACCATCTGACAAAATTCGATGTATCACAACTTGTGCTCACAGTGATTGTTAATATTTGACTTGATGTAATTTAGGTTTGGACTGTAATGTGCAGTATGGGCTCCAAATGTTTTTGAAGCTTTTCACCAGTAGATGGCGACATTTACTCAATGATGGTAGACAGACATAACATGGCTGGGTGAGAATAAAAGGAAAAATGTTTGTTTTTTTCCTGCTGAAGAATAAAGCTATGTTAAATGTTGTCAGCTTATAAAAAGCACATTCATGCGGTTAACTGTATTATTCCATGTGTTCATGTGTTTATAGATGGTTTTCAGTAAAAATAAAAAGACATAAATACACTAAACTGTCAGAGATGTTCTCTGGTGACTGAAATTCGAGATGAAAAGGAAAAAGTGGAATTTGAAAAACTTGGTGCAAATTGTAGCTTTGTTCCATCACTGTTAAAAAAAAAACATTAAGGCAACACTAATGTTCTTCCTGAAACTTTAAAGGCCTCATTTGGCACCAAGTGCACTTCAATGTTGCCAAAGTCTTTAGAAAGCATAAAATCAGAAGTGATGTCATTTTTTATAAAGATTAAAATAATATTGCAGTGAGCCAGTTAATGGCAACAACAAAGACCGGATTTGATCCTGCTTAAGGCTTTTGACTCGCTGGGAGGAGGCCCCTTGTTTTTCATCAGCCTGTACAGACTGAGGGTAATCTCACTTCATCATCCTTTTATCACATGACATTTGTTTAATGCTTTGGCTTACTGTACATTCCTCTGGTGTGACATGTCAGCTGAGTAAGTGTTAGCAACAATACACTTCATCTACTGGAATTCCAGTATTGTTTTTTTTTTTTTTTTTTCTTTCTTTTCTTTTCATGACCACTGTCAAATATACTGTAACTCTGAAATATTTGTCTTTAGCTTGAATAACTTAAAGTCTTACAGCGGCACTTACAGTTTCCCACGGCCTTTAGATCACACATGTGGGTATTTGTCAGATCAGATTCACACAAACTCACTGAAGTTGAGTACTGATTTGATGAGATGAGATTATAAACATGCACAGAATCCATACTAAATAAGAAGAGGTCTGCAGAATTTAGTTTTGATATTTATTTTACAACTCATCAGCAATAATTTAGAACAGCATATGTGTAAAGCATTAACAACATGTGCAACAGTTGCTCTGTTAAATCTTTTAAAATAAAAAAAACATAGACTTCTACAACATTGACATAGACATGTATATTTTATGGTATATTCACAAAACTATATACAGACACACATGCCACTTTATATAACAGTTGATAACAGATTTGAGGCAAAAAACAGCTGAAGAAAACTACAAAAGCAGTTTCATGTATGCAAAATACAATGAAAATCAGGTTTATTCAGTCAAGTGTGAAACTTCAAAGAAAAAAAAAAGCTGAACAACACTACACTTGCAGGAATTAATCACTTAGAAAAGAGGCCAAGTTAAAGTTCTTAAAACAGCAATAGTCATAACTGATGATCACATGACCACAGTTTCTTTCTCACATTTTGTCAAATGATTTGAAACTTGAGGTTTTTTTTCAATAATGAAAAGATAAAATACAGAATTGGATGGTCTGGGATGTGACAGGGTTTAAGGGATTTTACATCTTAAACTCATGTTCATGATCTGAATCATTTTAAAGAGCTAGAAATGAGTGTGTTTCATTAAAATTACTCAATCAACACTTTACTGCATGAACTCCTCACAAAGCATCTGGAATCTCTGCTCCCTCTTTTAAAGTGAAATTACTTTCTTTCTTTTCTTGTTTTTAATCTCAAGACAACTTGATACAATAAAAAGGTTCAGAGAGAGCTACAGTGATTGACTTTCAAAATGATAAGGTGACTTGTTGGGGGAGAGTCAAAGCAGAAAAAAGTGCACTTCATGTCTCAAAGAGTAAAGAGTAAATCATCCTACGTACAAACTTTAACAGCTGGGAAAATACAGGTACATTCAATATCAAAGATCTATAAGGTGCTATCCTACAATGTTTCCTGGAGGTACAGGAGGTCACTCAATCTCTGTGCAGAAATGCCTCATTCAGGGGATGTACAATATGCTGGTCAATCAGCCCCTTTGTGAATGAAAGGTTTACTTCTTGATGATTGTTTTTTTTCTCCTCACAGCAACAAACAAGTAAAGAAAAAACAGAGAAAACAGAAGTTTGTAAAGATGAGATAAGACCCAACATCTCCATTTATCTCAAATGTTCGATTGTTAAAATAGCTGATTTGTGTATTTATGATAATGATCTGTGTGTGTGTGTGTGTGTGTGTGTGTGTGTGTGTGTGTGTGTGTGTATGTGTGTGTTTGTTTGTTTGTGTGTGTATGTTTGTTTGTTGGGAGGGGATTTTACCATTCATCTCTTCTCAGGAGGGACATAAATGTTCCTCCCAATTATCTAACCCACCCATACAGAGTTCGGGATGAGGTACTGAAGGCGTTACACTTCCAGAAGCGCTGCGTTATAGGCCCATTTAATGCACGTTTACATGTTCTCTCTGTACATGTTACTGTCCTTCAGGGCATCATATTTACAGTCAGCGTTAGCCAGGCTCTTATTAACCTTGGCAGAGGTCAGTTGCAACTTCATACATCCAAAGAGGATCGCTGATTGGGATATTGCGCACTGTTGTAGTACTCAAAGTTTTGGCACCAATGTTGCCATTTCAAAATATTTTATCAAAGAGGATAAAAAACTAACTCCAGCACAACGCAGTCGTGTACTAGTGTCAATCATTGTCGATAATCATTCAGATTGATTAATCTAGCAGAAGTGCAAAAGGCACGCGCCGTCACAACTGTCCCCTGTTTCGCACAAAGATCTTGTACAGGAGAAACTCTTCTGTGTGAAACTTCGTTTTAAAACTAGCCTAATTTTTTAAAAAATGAGGGAAAAAAGAATCTTAATATACATTTCTCAGCAAGAATGCACAGAAAGGTAACAGGGACACAAATTAGCTTGTTTGACAGGCAGAGAACTGATCATGAGGGGTGCTCTTGTTCTCCTGGGACGCGTCAGCTGCGTCACTCTCCCCGTAGTCACTCGCGAGACTTTCCACACGCTCTTCAGGTGAGCCTGTCTCAGCCTCTCGTGATCCGTCGCTGTCTGGAGACTGGGAGTCCTTGGGTTGAGGAGAGGCTCCAAAGTGCGCAGACAAACCGGGGAAAGCGGCAGCAGCTGCCGCTGCCGCAGCCGCTGATGCATGTGCGGGATATAACCACGGGAACGGGGACGCAAGAGCCGCCGCTGCCGCCGGGTACATGTACTTCTCAATGTTGCTTTTATCGAATAAAGGCATATAAGACGCAGCGGCTGTTGGGTTGATGAAGTAGAAAGGCATGCAAATCGGTGTCTGCTGTCCCACACTGCTTATTCCCATCAAAGAGTTCATTAACGCCAGATCAGGCCTGGTGGGATCTGCGCCCACTAAGCCGTTCCCAGGCCAGCTCATCTTTGGTTTTTTGGCAGCTCGTTCTTCTTCAAACTCTTGCTTGATCTTCACTGCTTTGGGTCCCTGCGCTTTATTGCGCTCACATTCTTTATCTTTACCATCGCTCTTTTCAGCCTCGCCCCCGTATCCACTGTCCGTATCTGTGTCATTCTCATTAAGCTCCCCGCCTTGGGTCCTCTGGATGACCGGGACACAGTTGGCTTGACTGTCAGCTTTCTGCCCATCCTGTGTGTCCCCGGCTGGTAGCTGGTGCTGGAGCGGCGGCGCGCCGGCCTGGAACTGCGCCAAAACCTTGTGAAGGTGGCTGATGAGCTGCGCGCACCTCTGCTCTCGCGTCGTCCAGTTCTCAAACTGACTCAGGTACTGCAGGACCTCTTTGGCACAGGCCTGGAACCCGGAGTGGAACGCGTCCAGATCTGCCTGAATGGAAGATTTCATCGATCGGTTTCCTACGAGACACGCAGTTCAAAGATTAACAGCGTTATTTCTGCGAGCTGTGGCTCATCATGATTCAATGACAAGATAAGGCAGATGTATATCAGCAGCACGTTTGCGTGTCTGCATACCAACAAAGTGAACAGATCCGGCTCTATTTTCAACGTAAATCTGTTATTTCGCATCATCCTTTATACATATAATACACACATATTATCTATTATGAGCAACTACAAACACAGACTTTCTCAGGATAAATTTCATATAAGGTAAAGTTTCATGCAAGTTTAATATAATTAAGAAGCGCGTTTTTTTTTCTTTCATACAACAGTTATCTTCCAACCTCGCGGTTGTTTATCTTACCATTCTGCAAAGCAATAATCTTTTGGTGCTGCTGCTCAGTGACAGCAGTCAGTGCGTTTAAATGTTTCAATGTTAACTCCAGGACAACTGCTTTCTCCAAATGTCCGAGCGTCTATGGAGGAGAGGGAAAAAAACAATGTCTGTTTACTAGATCTCTGGTCTGAAAAGACAGGAGGGTTTTAAGAAAGAAAATAAAATGGAGAAAAAAAAACTTTTTGAAATGTCGTAATCTCACCGAAAGCTTCAGATGTTCGGGTAACAAATCCTTCAGCTGCCCGATACATTCGTTGATTCTGTCTCTCCTCTTCTTCTCTATCAACCGGTGTGGTAACTTGTATGCGTCCTGCTGGCAAAAAAAAAACGTTTACTGTATTTAGATATAAATATGGGTGTTATCCCCTGCTACATATTAATTTTATGTAAGTTTAATAAGGATTCAAATGTTGATTATCAAAAAGAAAATAGGTTTTATGGATCCCTACCTTCCCTCCGTCCTCTCGCTTTATTCCTCTTTTGGATTTGCACATGTAGAGAGAGGGGTAGTCCACCCTGGGGTGAACAGGAAAGTGTCCGATTATTCACCACGTTGTCATAACAGTTTATTAGACATAGTTTGACGGAGTTTGCCAAAAGCGACACTCACCCCAAGAAATCTGCGTGCTCCATGAACTGCCTGTCCTGTAACTGCGGTATTCTTTCATCCATCACTTCTCCGCTGCTGGTTATTCGCTCCTGAGCTTCTTAGGGGAATGTTTGTTATTCTAACGATCCACACACGGACTGAGGCTGAGGGGGGAGATGATGCACACTGCGTGTCCTCCAGTGGAGCTGCGCTTCAGACTGGTGTCTATAGTTCCCTGAGCTGCCACTTTGCAAAGCCGACGGTGCTGTGGTTAGAGCGCACGCGCGCCTCCGGTGGGGAACAGCTTCCGACTCACGTGTAGCCTGCACCAGCACAAAGTCCGGTAATTAGACCTTCTCTGTGTTACAGCCGCTGTTCCCATAGCGATGTAGGCTAGTCCAAACGATTTTGACCTGGTTGCTAAAACGTGATTCATGCAGAATGTAGCAGAGTAAAAGGCGAACAGGCGTGAAGAGACACACTAATGATCCGACCAGGCTTTAGTTCACCACACCAGTGCTTGTGCATTGAACTGGTCTCCACGTCCAGGTCTCAGGCTCGTGAATCTGATCAGATTTTTTTACTAATGTGATAGATAATCAAACAGTAACATTTAAAAAGAGCCGTTTTTCCTCACATTATTTTGTTCTCCGAAAAAAAACTTGTAAGTTTCTGAATAATGCATAACAACACCAATGCTAATCAAAGGTGAAAACAAAGAGGTTTATGAGAAGCAAATAAAACAGTTGCAACATCTTTCAGACATTCAAGGTGTTGTGCGCGTGCCCGAGGAGCACGTTCGCGCGTTCCCCGCTCTTGCCCAGAGCAGGGCAGGATAACCCACTCATACATCTCCAGCAGTCCAAAGCTGCGTTGTCAGTAACCATGGCACCGGCCCAGCTGTGTGCTCCAACACGTGCATCTGGCTTCTTTATCAATCTCAGCATGGGTGCTGCTCTCCCACCTTCACTCTCCCAGTGAGCGTCTCTGTCTAATAATAGAATAATAATAATAACTGTAGCAAGGATTGGCGGAATAATTGCAAACCTGAAGTTTTGATTTGAACAGTTCATATTTCAAGAATCATCTGTTCTCCCTAGAATATTCAGATTCAGTCTCTCTATTTATTATGTCTTTTTTTTTTATTATACTCACAAATGATAAAAGTAAGAAATGTGTGTATATTTTTATCTAAATATATATAAATCCAAATTACAAAACAATCATTAATCTCTCCAGGAAGTTAATCTGATATTAACTGACACCTGTTACCCCCCTGTGAACATTAAAGTGTTGAAAAACATCCAAATCCGAGCCCCTGTAATGCCCTCACATGCCTTATGATCACATTACCTCTTCCTGTAAGTCATGTGACTGTTTCTGGCTGGCAGCATATGGCTCTCTTGTGTAACAGTGCTGACAAAGAGTGATCCAATCACTCTAGATCTCAAATGAAGTGTGACCTCCCATGGTCTGGTTTTTCATTAACTCATACCTGCTGATTTAGCCTTAGTATTTTGCCCTCTCTTGTCTTAAATGTGACTACATGTATAAAACTGTCTCACTGTCGTAAGTTGGAATCCCCCTTTGTGTCTTCCTGCCCCCCCCTTCCCTCCTCTTCCTTTCCTCCACAGTATGCTGCCTGCTCTATATGTGGCACTGGAGCGGCTTTAGGAATCCAGTCCAAATGTTTTCCATATTAGTTCAGAGCCTTCTCTGTTTCCAAATAGCTACCGAGTTGGGCTTATGGTGAGAGGAGGCCTCAGCAGGGAGGGGTAGGGAACTGAAGGAAGGAGAGAGAGAGGCAGACGCCAGGCAGGCTCGTCCACCCCAAACACTACAACAGTAAGAGGTGAGAGGACAGAAAAGAGTGTGAAGACAGACAGGAGGAGAAATGGGGCAGGGGCAGAAAGGTTCATCAGACAAGAAGGAGGGCAAGAAGAAGAAGAAGAGAGATGAGAGTCCACCGCCAGACGACGGCAATAAGTGCAGAGCCTGCCGCTTCCCTCTGCTCGTCGCCCTGCTCCAGCTGCTGTTGGGGGTGGCCATCACAGCCGTGGCCTTCCTCATGTTGGCCATCAGCCCCTCACTCCTGACCAGGGAGACGCCACACTGGGCTGGGATCATTGTAAGCTCCATCCTTACATTCTAACATCAGCCTCTACTTTCACACATTTGCATGGCACCTGAGTTTCCAATTTTTTGATACTATTGCATTACCCTCAATGTGTTGTCCACCCTCAGCACCCTGCATGTCAACACTGGCCCCTCACCTGGCTGTGTCAGCCACACACTCACTGCAGGCATGAGAAATCACTGCTGTTGACATCTTCTGGTAAACCTCCATCTGTCACTTTCATCTGATTACATACACCTGAATCTCCAATCCATCTCGGTCACACAAGATCACCTGCACCTTCTGTTGCTTTTGTTGCAAGTCCTCAGCATCTGGGCAGATGAAACAAACCAGCCAATCACAGCAGAGCATGTTCCAGCTTGACATTTGTACACCTAAGTAGCATTTAAACACCTTGCTGTTATTTGCAAATGTGCTTTGCATAAATACCCCCCGTGATCCATGCCATTTACACCGCACATTTCATCTTTTATAGGTTTTTCTTTGAAGCTGCATGTGTTTTAACTTAATGTGTAACTGACATACATTTCCTAGTTGAGCAACTAGGAAAAGCAACATTTTATGAAATAATATCTTAAATATGTTAAAAGTTTATATATAATACCATGTGTAAATATTAAATGAAAGTTATGTTTTAAGTTGATGCACTTGTTCACGTCATTTCACCTGTCAGAGTTTAAATCAATTGAATCGAGTTCAAATGTAACAGTAAAAATTAAACTCACTGAAAGCAGTTGAACTATAAAAGTGGAAAGAAGCTGGAATATCCATTGATGTCAGCCATGTCAGAGCAGCTCAAGTGTTTTATAGGAGGTAGTTTAAGTTTAATCTTTAGAGCAACATATGGCAGTTTAACTCATTGATGAAAGTACTTTCATAGAGTTTAACTTGAATCACCACAGAAAGTTGAGGTGTTTTTACAGATAACACATGATATAAGTTAATGTGATAATTAAATGATTAACTGTCTCTGTGAAGTTCATAATACAATAGAGGAAATGATTTATCTCCAAAGGGAACTTACAGAACATCACAAGTAGATTTTATTTATCAACATGATTCAGACTGAAATGTTAAGTTCAACTTTTGGGTCCTATCACAGCTCATCACACGTGCTTATGTGCCTTCGAAAACATCCCTGGACACCAACATCCCGAGTTAGATGCTCACGAGATTCAGCCGAGTGAAAAACACTGAGGTCATCAAGAACTTTCCGGAGAACTCTGACTGCTTAAGAACCTGGGAAAAACATTTAAATAAGATGCTGAACGTTAGTCACAAGACTCCAATTGCACTGACTGAGAAGATAGAGTGTGAGTGTGTCTGTGTGTTAGACGGAGAGAGAGAGAGAGAGAGAGAGAGAGAGAGAGAGAGAGAGAGAGCGAGAGAGAGAGAGTAATGTAATCAGAAAACAGCTTACTGCTGAATCATGCAATATTAAGAGACACCCTTGAAAATCTCACCACAATAGATTTTCTAGAACAAGATTCTTGTTTCTACATAGTGTTTAAAAGAAAACATACATACTGCACATCACATATACAGCAACAACCTACTGTGAATCAAAATTAAGTTGTGGGTGCATCAAAGTCAAAGATGAATATGATGATTATTTCTCTGTGTGACAATCAAAGGTCATGAAATGTGGCTGTGAAATGTTCCGATCTGAGTGAATCTAACCAAAACTTTACTAAATCTTTCCTGTCGCAGCTGTGTTTGGTTTCCATCCTGGGCCTCATTCTGTACTGTATCACCTACGTCCCCGATGAGAGGACAACTGCGCAATTCATCGTCAAGGTGAGCCCACACACTTCCTGACTCCATTTCTGCAAAAATGAAAGTAAAGTGAATTTTGTGATCTTATGTTACACATGCCGTCAAATCAGGTTTTTTATTAGTGGATGACAAACAGACTCGGTTTTTACACACTAGTACTGTAACCGTTAGGTGGTTGTTCCTAGGGAGAAGGCATTTAACTGCATTCCTGTACAAGAGAGCTCTGTGGAGATTCCTACGAGGGGATAAGTGCATTCATTAATATGACTGGATCCCACAGCTTAATTAACCACACAATGTATGCAGTTGGAATTTCGAGTCAATTAAAACCAGTCCACCATTGTTTGTTGCTGACAAGTAGGTCCTTGGAAAGAGCATCTTCTCTTCTCTGTCTGGTTCTTGTGCACATACCACGTCCCCACGCGTACATGTACAGTTTAAAACACTTCAATAGCATTTTGCCTGGTCTTTCCAGTAAGGCATGAGAAAAAGCCATTCCAGTGTGTTTTTGAATACCATCATGATTGAAGGCTTGTTTTAATTTACGTATCAATATACATTTCCAAAATATTTGACACACTTAAAAACATGTAGATGACAAAATGGTGAATATTTCTGCTTTGATAGAATTTAAAATATTCTACAGGTTAATTTTTTTCTTTTTTACCAAATGTTGACAGACAAAAATTTCTACCCTGACTTTCAAATAAATGTGTGTGTGTGTGTGTGTTGTCTCGACCCTCACAACAACTGTGCTTTATTCCATTAATGTTACTTATTTAAAGCAGCTCAATGAACCTATGTATTTATAATATTCATTCTTAGCTCAAGAATTTATGACTTTACAGTTTGTTTATTTATTTCAACTGCCCTTGGCATAGCATATAGAGAATGGGTTGTGTGAGTGGAGTGAGTGGAAAATGTGCTGTAACTGGAGATATTGTTGAAGTTAAGTGTCACTGTTGGTAGATAAGAGTCATATGTCTCTGATGTCCCTGTTCACTCTTCCTTTATTGTGTCAGGACACTCAGTTTGTCAAATGGGAGTTCTACGAGTTTGTAAGTCCTCACTGAAAAGTCTCTCAGGGTGTTGCGTGGACTGTAAACAACAACATTGTCATCTTTCACTCTCACATCGCATATCTCACATAACGCTTAATGCCGTATTTTCTTCAAGAACTTGCTGTACATATATCTCAATGTAACCAATTATATTCCAGATTTCACAGCTGTTCCCAAATTAACATAAATGCCATTTCACATCAAGCTCCGCTCGTCACTTGCATAATTCCATAAGCACCATGTAACAGAGAGCGAAATACAACAGCAAATGAGCGCTCCTGTTATACAAGTGATGGATTAAGACGAAGGTTTAGTGTTATTGAGCTTGTGAAATTGCATAAACAACGCAAAGCCTCTGTCACATTTTACAAATGTATTTTTAGACGCACTGGGTTGTTAAACAAACTCACACAGGCGCTGAAGGTGGGAAGCGGCTGTAGCTGCAGGGCCGTCTTACATGTGCTGTGTCTGTTCTGTGCTAAAAGCTGGGCTCCTACTCTGAGGGTCAGACCTTGCCCTGTAGTATTGTGGGTAATCTCTTTGAATTGAACTTGCCATAGGCACTGAGCCAGCATGTCTGTTTCTAAGCTACAGTTCTGGCACTTCTAGTTAATCATGAGACAACAGACTGAAGCAGGAGCCAGATCTCTAGGAGAAAAAAACTCACTGAGTCGAGGATGAAGAACACATTTTTTCAAAGTGTTTCAAGTTTCAAAGGTGAAAGTACATGACCTCACTTTTGTTCTTTTCTTTCTTTGCACAGCTTCTGTACTTTATCCTGTGTACAATCGGCCTGGTCATTTCAGTGCTGGTGATGGCGTTCGCTGGACACCACTACTCACAGACCAGTAGCCTCAGTTGTGAGGAGGTCGGAGAGAACTGCTTGTGCAAACTGGACGAAAATGACCCGATAGCCCGCACCTTTACCTACGAGGGGGTGAGTGACTGCGAGGTGATCACCGGGACGCTCACACTCTACTTCTTGCTCCAGATTGTGCTGAACCTGGCCCAGGCCCTCGTCTGTGCCGTTGGTGCCTTCATCATGTGGAAGCACCGTTACCAGGTCTTCTTCGCTGGTCTTCAGATCAGCACTCCCTCCACCCAGCGATGGCAGAAGGTTTAATGCGATGAGGACAGAATTGATGGGATGACTGTGATCAGTCAGGTCAGGATGGAGAGCAATGCCAACTGTGTGATTATTCTCTGGAGGACAGGGACATTTGTTTGTGCCTGAGGTTTCATTTGATGTCAAGTCATGTTAACCTCTTATGATAGTTGTAATGGCTTTTTGCACATTTTTTTTTTCTAACAATTTAAGTAACTTTGTACTTCCAGTCGCTGATGTTATCAAAAGAAGGAGAGGAGCAAAACAACTGGTCTAGTTTTAAAAGACTAAACCAATTATTTGTGTCCTGCGATAATCTTGTGATAAACAGCTTATATAAAATCGCAGTGGTGGACAAATTATAAGAGAAGCAGACGTATTTGTTTTTGTACTTAACTCCCAAACTGTGCACACACGGCTGAATATACTGTGTTCACAAATAACACTTTTTAAATGTAAAGTGATGCTGCCTCAGGTTTTGGAAAACAGTATTCACACATATGATCAACTATTTACGGCAGAAAAAGAGACATCCTTGTTTTAATTGTGTAATTCATCTATTGCTTTACTATCAGATAATTATATTATATGGACATTTTTAAAACTTTCTATTATTTGTGGTAACTCAATATTATGTTGTTTGTCATCCAAAAAAAAAAAAAAAAAAAAAAAAAGCATTTTGGTGGAATGATCCCACAAATAACCAGTTGATCTGAACTAAACTGGAACAGTTCCTGTAAAACTTCAGACGGTCCAGTTAAATGCAACAAGAGCTGATCCTTAGAGCAGTAAACCCGGAGAGACTATACCTCATAAGACTGGATCCAGACTGAACTGGGCTGTAGCTTGTGAAGGTGGATGCCAGGCCAGTAGCCAGCATGACTCAAACAAGCCTGTAGGAGTCAAAGGACTGCAGCCACAAAGGGAGGAGAAGGGAGGAGGGGAGGAGGAGGAGGAGGAGGAGGGGAGGAGGGGAGGAGAAGTGCCGGGGTGAGGGAAGGGGGGACTCAGACAGGCAGCTGGACTGAAGTATCCAAATCATCTCAGTGTGTTTACAGCTTTTCAGTTGTTTTCTTTCCGGCGGGACAGGGAGAAAGGGACAAAGCAACCACAAGGTTTTAGGCTCGTTCTCATAACGTGTTCAGCCTGATGCAGAGTTCAGCTTTATTTTTAATTCTTACTCTCATCTTGGTGACAAGAACACTCACCCACATCATATACATGCTGAGCAGGGAATTGGTAAATGTGAAGCAGTTTCTGTGGCAGATTAGATGAAACGAGCCCAGAGGGAGTGTGCGATTGCTATGCAGTGTTACATTTATTGTGGCAAAGATGAAAAAGGTTGATTGATTGGAGATAATATAAAGATATTATACATTTCTCACAGAAGCCTTAATGCTGGTGCATTTCAAGACTGTTAAACTGTTTATGGTTCCAAATATAAAGCTTTGATTCAGTAAGATGAAGTTTCCTTCTTCCTGTTTTGTCACCACATACGTACAGATGATATACAATGAGACATAAAGACATTGTGCTTTTATGATTCATAGTAGATTGAAAACTGAGAAGGCGTCATCTCTAATTGTGTGTCCTCTGAACCAGACTGTACTAAATGTGATTTCCTTCAACACGAGGCCATTACAATTGATTGGAAAATACACATTATAGGAGAATTTGTTGTCCATATAAACAATTACGCAGTTTTAAAAGTAAAAGCAGAACACAAGCCTGTGACCAATCTGTGATGTCAGCAAAAGACAATGTCTCCTCTGTTGGAGCTGGTGATTTACTGAGATCATGACTTTTACTTTGCACAAGTTTAACTGCAGCTGTACATAATAATTAACTGATGGACTTCCTCTCTGTGATGGAAGTACATGCGTTTTAAATCATTTAATCAAATTAACCTCAAGAAACATCGTCACTACATTTTAGTAAAATAGCTTAACTGTGCTCAATGAGATGTTTCACACTATATAATATGACTGTGTACATACTACAGCTACTTGTGATGGGGGGTGTGGGGGTGGACCATTTACAGTTTTTTTTTTCCATGTGCTTGTTCAGTGTTATGATGTTGATGCATCATGTGACTACAAAGGCTGAAACTCACAGCCAGAAACAGGAAATCACATGCCAGTCACCACGGGGGCATGTCATGTTTATTTATAAAAAATGACAGTGAGGAGGGACCTTCCAACATCGTCCTAGTGCGGTTGCAGCTTTCTGTGTGGTCAGTGGATCTTTTATAGCCAAAAAAAAAAAAAAAAAGGAAGAAAAAATAGAATGATACTTGACTCTGGTGGCTGATGATGTGGCTGTGGGTCTTTAGAGGAGACTGCAGAAGACAAAAGATCAATATGTGTATTGGCACAATTCACAGCGTCTTTCACTGCTACTTGAAAAAAAACAAAGTGAACTCATCTAGGATTTTAATAAAAAGACTAACATTGTTAATGTGCTGTAGTTCAAAGTTGAAATCTAAATGATTCTCCCTGTGAGACATTAAAGTCAAAAACTCCAGGCCAACACACAAACTGCTTCCAACTACAGAGGAGGTTGGGAAGCTGCTGTGTGTTTATTGACCTTCGCTGGGTGTTTTCTCACTCTCACTACTGAATACACACACAGCACAAGCACGTGACTCTTGAATGTGGTTTGCAAAGAGATTCAAATACGACCGTGATCCAAATGTGTCTAAGGTTGTGCTCAAAAAGTAAATAACACATCGCTCACGTGTGTCAGAAAGGTTCAGCGTGTACTGAGAGGATGAAATGAAGCGGACCGTCTTGTGTATTATCCTAAGCTGATTTTCTACAAGTTATGAGAAAAGTTTCTTGGAAGTCGACACCAAAGTTGAACATCTCTGTAGTCAGAGCATGAATCTCAGCTGATAAAATACGATATAATAGTGTTTAGGGAAGTGGCGCATGTTTATTTGGTATACACACTATGGCGAGGAGACGTTTGCCAGACAGTAATGATGGTCCCTGTATTATCCTCTCCCCTCCCTTCCTTCTCTGAGTCCAATACATTCCAGTAATGCTGCACTTTACCCTTCTTGTCTACGCAGTGACAGCTGCTCACCATTATGGCGCTGCGTGAGCTAATTTTAATGGCTGTCACAGGCAGCAGGAGCAAATGCAGGCCTGCCAGCGTAAACAGCAAACTGAAGCCAAGAAAGACGGGCTTCTCTGTTGAGGGTAAATGACAGGACGGGATAAAAGACCAGTTGAGGCCTTTCTGTGATTCGTTTATCATCTCAAATATGTTACACAAGCACAAACATAGCGGCAATCAGCTGGCCACAGCTTTAAATTATCCACTTCTACAAATACTCAAATGAATAAATTAGACTGAGTGCTAAATTATTAACAATGTGGATGAATGTGCGGTGACAGGCTTCAATATAACTAATGGTTCATAACTATAGAAGACTTTCATTTCTTTATGGATAAACACTTTCACACTCATCGTAAAGGAAAAACACATGGTTATGAATAAAGAGATGTCCTCATCTTCACAGCCGTCAGAGTCGTACCCTCTCATCTGCGTCACGGTTGAAATGTACCGACTTGAAATGACTTTAAACTGAATGTTATTTGACAGTATTTATTATATAAAGTCCTCATTGTTGCTTCATACTTCCATATGACTCAAGTGTCAATATTTAATTTAGTTTGCATTAGCACTTCTACAAAAACTAATCCATTAATATTAGTTATTTCTGTCATATAACCATTACTGTTTAGACTTATGCAAACTTTATTTTAACTTTATGTTTTTATGAGTATTAAACTGGAACAATAGGAAAGTTTGTCAAGTGAACTGGAGCAACAACAAAGATCAAATTGATCTGAGTCTGATCTGATCTTTGTCCGTCATCAGCAATTAATTAGCTGCAGTGGACTGATGAGATGAGCTAAATTCAAAGAGTGAAGTGATGACAAACAGAATTATCTGTTACCTTTACTTTTAACATCAGTTGACTACACGTGCTTAATGAACTGAAATATGACTCCGTCTCAGTGAGGAGAGGGCTTATCCTAGGTCCACTGCTTCCATCATGGACAAGTACAAGTGTGCACTTCATGGACAAGTGTGAGTAAACAGTGTGTTTGTGTGTGTGTATGTGTGTGGGCGGGTGGGTGCGATTGGGTCAGGGTGAATGTGGGGGTGTACTCTTTCATCCCCGACAGCAACAAGGACCGAGGCACACTCTGCATGAAAGTTGCCGACTCAAAGAATGCCAATGAGTCTCGTTACAAATTTATTACAACATCTGACTACATAAAATACATTTTCTATACACTTTGTTTTAACAGAAAGTGTCAGAGGACAGTTACCATCGAGGACATGCAACTGTAATTCATTTGTGCAAGTTTAAAACAGTTCAGACTTAACGATCACTTGCAGTCTGAGAGAGGCTAGTGAAGTAAAAACTTAAAGAAATAGTAGAAGATGAGAGTGACATGAGCAGATACAGTAAATATTACAGTATTAGCTGACATCTCTATGGACACAAGCATGTTCATATTGTAATAAAGAACGGTAAGCCTATGATCTTCATTCAGTACTACATCATGTACCAATATAAGATTTAGACTTAAAAGAATTTTCAAGTAAGTTCTTGACAGGAAATCATAATTTTTATTCACATTTATGTTACTTATATACTCTGTAGAAATATTTAAAAAGGTGAAATGGTGCAGTGAGGGCATTTTAATCAATCATAACAAAAAACATTTAAAAATAATACCTCAAACTAACACATGCTTCCAGTTACAGGCTTGACTTTTTTTTTACCTTTTTTGGAAAAGTGTTCTTTCAGTGATTGCAATTTGCTGTTTAAAAAAAATTAATGACTTAAGGCAGCATCAATTCATTTCCAAAATGAAAAAAAAAAAAAAAAAACACTCCAGTTTATGACCCGCACATCTTCTTATAAATACCATCAGAAATCTAAAAGATAAAAGTGAGAATGGCGGCCAATCAAAGATGCAAGAGACCTCCAACTTCTCTATTCACGGCCAATCACTGTGGCCGATTTGAGGAACACATATCCACTCACACACTGGACCTCCACATTACATTTCCCTCGTTCTCTCTCTGGCACATTAACTCTACACTTGACAGGTGTAAGCTGTCCCTGGCCGGTCATTCACAGAGACAAGCACCTCTGTACATGAGACTGTGTAGACGGCCTGTAAACTCTGCTCCTTGTGGCCAAGACAACACATAAGGCACAGTTTGTATCCAATAAGAAAAAGGAAATATGTGAACATTGTGTCTTGCCACCTCCTACAATCTAGTATCGATAATTGTAGGTATACATCTGAGTGTGTGTCCAGTTCTTAAAGCTGGATTTGGTGTGAATGCATTTCTTTCAGGTTTTTATAGCAAGCCTGCACTTGAGTAGCCCATCGCTGCATCCTGTTAAACCGTGAGACCCTCAGTGGGATGGGATGTGGTGGTTTTGCTGAGGAGGACCCAGGAATCCAAGTCTCTGCTTATTTTTCCTCTGTTCTGTCATCTGTGATGGATGAAGATGAAAAGAAACATCAATCTGGAATAGATTTGAACTTTACACGAACATATATCCACATTTTGCTTCTGTCCACGTGACATCCAGACCTGTGTGGTTGCTATTATTGCTCTAGTAGGCACTTTCTTGATGTTCCCACTGTATTCACACTCAATTATTATTCTTCAGAGGGGAATATTTATTCATTTGAACTGAACTGTGAGTGCAGGTAAATTGACAATATAAACCTCTTGTCATTTTAAACAATGCAAAGTCTTACTCTGACAGTTTTTCCTTTTTAACACTTAACTGAAATATCATGAGAAACTTGCATTTTTCCACACATGCAAATCAGTTTATTCAGTGCTCTTGACTGGAAATTAAAATGGCCCTTGGAAACTTCATTAGACCACATGATCATGTGTGGGTGTGTGATTGTGCAAAACTATGACCTGCGTGTTGTTGGAGAAAATTCTGATTTCTCATAACCATCACATTTGCAGTGTTGTGTCATAAATGGGGGCCACTGCTTTTATAAACCACAGATTGTAAAATGCAGATCAAGGAAACATGAGCAGTATTTGCAGAACCCTAAAAACCCACACAAACACAGCAGCAGTGCACGCACAGGCACAGGCACAGACGTGATGGTGTGAAGTGCCGAGGTCAGCGGAGGTTGTTACAATGGAGGAGCTGAAGCAGAAATTTCTCAGAAACACTTAGAGTTCAGATAAGGTGTAAGATCTGCAGTGTAAGATGTGCAGGCCTCCCCTTGTGACTGCAAAGATGTGGTCGGGCGTCGCCTAGATCTGCACAAACACACTCACCTCATGTGGTGTACACTGAAAATTTTGTTTATCTAAAAGGCGGAGTGACATCCTGACTAACCCCATGACTCCATATTAGTCACTACAGACAACTGTGGACTTAGATTAGGAAAAGAAATGGCCTGAATTTGACCCAAACTACAGAATCAGTGATAACCATTGGGTGTGTTGCTCAAGAGCACTTCAACAGCGCAAACTCAGCTGTTACGTAGGGTTACAGACGTCACAGCCCACTGAGGTCCGTGGAAATTGTTGTTTTGTTTACAGGCGTGTGATGCTCCCCCAGTAGGAGCTGTTTTCACACATCTGGCAGAAGAGGAACAAGGACAGGCCTGTGACTGGGATCACATGCAGGGGAGGCAGGTGATGAGAGTGATCAGTCACACTGCAGCAGCAGAGCTAGTCATCCAAACAGCCAGAGGCTCACTGGCAGCTTTGAGTCGTACTGATCACTGACGTGATAGTCACCTGTCGTGCTACGTTCAGGAACATCAAGGCTTTGATAAATGAGGAACTGACATTAAAATGAGGCTACTGACGTAGCCTCTGTCATGTGACCTTTTCCCCTGCGGCTGTTTTTAGGTGAAAGGAGTCTTAAGGTCAGGTATCATGTGAATCCTAAAGCGCTTGTGATAGTTAATTGAACAGTTTTCAGCTAAATAGAAATTTATTGTGATATATATATTAAAAACATATTGGACATTGTTCTTTACTTTCTGCTTCAGATCAGAAAACCACAGAGCGTTTCCACCCATAGCATGAAAAATTGGGCCCAGAGTGGCACTTTACCTGTTCCTTGAGCTCAGCCAGCTGGCTCGAGAGCTGAGCCACTAGAGTGACAGTGCTGTCCAGCTTCTCCTGCAGACAGCGCATCTCGTTCTGCTCGTTGTCTCCCTCGCTGCTCACCAGAGACATGGCTCGCATTCGGGGGAACCACTCCAAGTTCTTCTCCTGGGACGGCAGAAGGGGGAGAGAGGGGATGTGAGAAAAGCAGCAAGAAAGGTGAAAAGGATAAAAGGCAGAAATAAAGCTGACTCAGTGGGTCAGAGACGGCAGCCACAGCAAGTTGGCACAGACGACGGCATGGAGGATTTGCATAGCTACACAGTGCTAAAACCAGACTGCAGCAGGAGAGTAAACACAGAGGTTGTGGTAACTGGAAACTGGCATGTAGGTTTAATGTTAAATCACTCCATCAGAATGGAAGCTGCTCTCCATTTAGTGTCTGACCGTGTAAAACGGTCAAAGCAGTGCCACTGTTCCTTGGATACTGCGGATAGCAATTATATACTTAATGAACAGTAACTGGCATTTCAATTCTCAGTCACTCCATAAACACACCGTTAATGTGGAGATGACTCACTGTCGTCTATCAGGAATACAGTTGGGAGCGTAGAGTTATTTTTGTGCATGCAAGCTCACATGCAAGAACCAGACATTTAGCTTATTGTCTGTGTCTTCAGTGCTGCTGTGGACAGAGTGTATTGTTTGCAGTGATGCCAAACAACCAGAAAACCTATGGAATTATGTAATGGACTTGAGTGTGTCTGTGTTTGTACATGTGTGGGTGTGTGTGCTGTTGCTGTGCATGTGCATGGTTATGTACATAGCCGTCTGTGAGCGAGAGTACGCCTTTTACAGTGCACACGCTCTTTTGCAAAGTGAGACATGTTTCACAGAGACATACTGCCATCAGCTGATATTATGTAATATTCCTCAGCCGCTTCTTCTGATAAAAATTACTTAAAAGGTGCCGAGAGTGGGATTTGACTGGCACCACTTTAGGTCCAGTAGGAGGAGTGAGGTATTCTCCCACCTACTCTTATATAAGAACAGACCGGAGGGATAGAGAAAGTGATCAGTGTGAGACGCTGAGGACAGAGAAGATGACTCGAGGCGAGTGGAGTCTCAGGATGGAGAGTAATATGGGTGTGTGTGGGTTATTTGTTTTGGTTTTTGTGATTAATGAGTTTATCACACTTTGCTGAGTGAGACATTAATGGCTGTGACATATCATGGGATTCCAGCTCCAAATCTAATTCACCGTTTGAGAGAATCACAAACAGCACCAAGACGCTGAGTTAAAAGACTAAAATGCTTTTATTGTCTATTTAAAAAAAAAAATCAGTATTTCATGATGACTAACGTGAACAAAAACTGGCTTAAAATCTTAAATTGAAGTCGATCCAAAGCTGGAAACTTGTTTTAAGTTTGAAACACATTCTTTTTTGGGCTAGATGAGATGCACACCATATTCAATAATCTATACCTTTAATAACATAATGCGCTGGAAAGCTGCTCTAACCAGTAATTTGAGGATAAAATGAGAATAGAAGTCGACTGTCACAATAGCAGGGTTGTAATGTTCACCTTACACAAGAGAAAAAAACTGTTAAATAGGCGCGAAATTCAGGGCGAACGCTTTCTGCTTTCTTTGAGTTTTTTCTTCTACTGTGTTGCAGTAGAAGAAATCAGAGCCATTCTGTTACCTAAATACACAAAGTTAATCCTCTGTACTGAAGCTAAACTCATTCAACTCTGCTTGGCCAAATGTTCTCCTATTTCCCATCTAAACAGAACATTAGTGACTTTAAATTTACATTTAATTCATAATTCATTATTTTCAGCTCATCTGTCACCTTATTGCTAACATGCTAACATGCTAATATAACGTTTGCATATTTTGCAGTCAGTATTGCCTCCTGGTAAATTTTAAAAATCAGGATCATGTTACTATGTTAGCATGTTGTCATGCTAACTTTTAGAAGAACGTTTAGCTTAAAGTTCAGCTAAACGGAGCTAAAATGGAGAAGCAAAGTGGACATCTGAGCACTATTTATATACCATTTTACACATAACATCACACATAAAGGTGTTTAATGTCATTATTTTCAACATTTTGACTAATTTTCCTTCTAACTAGAATACTTTTTCCGTTGCTAACCACAGGGGAAGCTGTTAAGACTGATTATGACTGTTAAACGACATGGTATGAATCGAGTCATTCTTGGGCTAATTTGTGCTTCTGGCATTAAGGCACGTTAAAAGAATACATTCCTTTTTCCCCAATTTCAGACACACAGCAAAGGCTCTGTGAGCTCAAGGATAAAGCGTCATCATCACTGAGAATGAGGACTATCTGAAGCTTGTTTTACCAAGTCATCCATATCTGATGGATTAACTAGCCCCAAGGATGAAATAAAGATGC
Source organism: Polydactylus sextarius (assembly GCA_016801845.1). Lineage (NCBI taxonomy): Eukaryota > Metazoa > Chordata > Actinopteri > Polynemidae > Polydactylus > Polydactylus sextarius. The sequence continues at coordinate 4,071,280 of CM028921.1, forward strand.
CTCAGAGATGTTATTAAGAGTCGATACAATGTAATGTTTGAACATACATCCACTCAAGTTGGTTGAAGGGTCATCTTTACATTTATCAGATAAAGTTCAACAGTGACTCTACAGAATTTGAATGATCACACCAACGTGTTGTTGCCATTCATTACACTTCACAGTGGTCCACTGTGTGATGTGCTGCTCTGTATGTGTGAGTCAGGCTTTAGTGTTGCTTCACTGATCAATTTAAACACTTAAGTGAGTGTGAATCTACAGACACTCCTGTTTCTCCTGCTATGTTGACGTCACTACATACATCAACTGTACAGGCTGAGATACAACACAAAACACTAAAGTCAGGTAGGTGTTTTTTTTAAGAGACTCTGGACACAATATCATGTCTTTCTTCCAAGTCCAGCAGACCAGAAATACCACCTCAGAGTTGTATGTCTCCACCCACCAGTCTAGTCGCAGGTATGAATAATTAGTAATGAAATTATTGAGTATTGTCCAAAAACATCAGTGTGGTTATAATAATCTAGATCTATGCACTCTAACTATCAAAATCTAACCCTGAGACCCTCACATTAACAAGGCCACAAATATGCACACAGGCATAAAAAAGTTAGTTGCCATTTGTATTAACTACTTCTACTGTATTTTGAAAGTGAGCCAAGTAATTATGAATTATCATTAATTAACATTTAGTACGTACAGCCACTTTTGACAGACATTTTACACTTTTTACAGATGAAAACAAATTAAAACCTTTGACAATACAATAACAAATCCAATTCCTCACACACCTGCTGTAATCATCCACACTTAAATAATTACTTCATTCATATCATGTCTTCTTTGAAATCTTTCCAACAGTGTAATTTAATACAAATGCGTCACAGTAACACATTAGATTATCAACATCAAACAGTTTTAAGTCATTATTAACTAAAATGCCAAGGATGATTACAGTTTCTAAAGTGTTGGCCTTTTCTTGCTTTTTTTCACCTCTTTATAATCATTATTCAAATTCTCCATTGGATTAGTTTTGCTGCTTTTCAAGAGAAGTAAAGTGTCTGTAAACATCACAATGGGCTGTGATTAAGAAACAGGCCGAGTAAACAAAACAGTGGAGTTGCAGCTGCTGAATAGCAAAGCTGTGCAACACTTGTAACAACCACAGAGATACAGAGAGTACACACACAGACAGTCCCCATATGGAAGAAAAGTCCCCATAATGTGAGTTTGCAAACAGATTTAAGTCCCCACAATGTACTACACACATGCACATGGACACACACCAAGAACCAAGTTGTTGAGTTGAACAGTTTTCACTTGAACTGAGCAACAACAGCTGATAAACAATAAAACTGCTCCTTTTCTATTAAACCATTCCTATTTCTGCTTTTGTTACAAGATGTCACATGTATGTTGTGAAGTAAATAAAGGATGTTTAATGTGACAGTGACTGGGTGTGTATGCATGTGAGGGGTGTGTGTGTGTGTGTGTGTGTGTGTGAGAGAGAGAGAGAGAGAGAGAGAGAGAGAGAGAGAGAGAGAGAGAGAGAGAGAGAGAGAGAGGGGACAGGAAAGCACGTGCCAGGCAGGGCTGAGCTATTAGCAGGCCACTTGAGATGGCTTATGTAACAGCGTTGTGGCTGCTGCAGTACCTGCTAGGCCTGTAGTCGCTGTCATAATTTTACACACAAACACCCGCACGCTGATTCACATCCACATGCACAACACAGCAGCAGAACAGACACGTAGCGTAACACGATCCTATTCTTTTGCTCGGTACCACCTCATTCTATCCTACCCAAACAGATGCACTCATTATGAGAGTCAGGGTCTCTGTGTGTGTGTGTGTGTGTGTGTGTGTGTGTGTGTGTGTGTGTGTGTGTGTGTGTTTCAGGTCATCAAGTTTCTGCTATTTTCCAAAAAGGGGAGGTGGGGAGGGCAGACTTTTAATCAGTCCAAGAGCTTCATGTTGAGTTGCCGCCCCAAAACCGTGAAGCGGTATTGCAGTTTTGCAGCAGATTAAGGTAAAGATGAGAAGCTTAACAACTAAAGCCACGCGCTGTCTGACCGATACTTACTGTATTCCCAGAATCTCTACCTAAACACAAAGTCCAACCCTACTCTGGTCTGTGGTTGTTGGAGGAGAGATGGAGCAGACTGTTGCAGAGATCAACATCATACACTTCTCTAGTTTATAATTCAGCTGTTTTTCCGTTGCTGCTTCTCTTTACTGACTTGCTGTGTCATCCAGACAAAGTTACTGTGGGTGAGAGCAGGTTAATAACTTGCTTAAAGGGCAAGTTAGTTAAGTTTGTAGTCGCATATATTCATCTTTTGTTTAAAAAAAAAAAAAAAAAGCATCAGAAACTTCCATAAAACTTATTTGCTAACTTAACAAAGACAGGTTCAGAATGTGTTCAAGTAATATATTTTGCACTTCATTTCTGCTGGGTATTTTATTTTATTTTATTTTATTTTTCATTATTGCACTCTATGTTATTTATATGCTATGGCGTGTACTCACAATTTAAAACAAATACATTTAAAAACAAGAGCAATGAAACCTGAGATATCCTGCCTTTACTCTTTTGTAATTCAAACAATAAAATCTTTGAATTATTCCCTCTCTACCTGGTAAACACATCTCCAAAACCTTTTTTTATTTTTTATTACACACTGTGTTCAGAAGGTATTCAGACACCTCCATTTTTACTCCACATATTGTTGCAGCCTTGTTTTATTTATTCATTTATTTATTTATTGTATTTCTGATTAATTTCCATACTCTCCCGTTATAACATTTTATAACCAGGTTATGATTATTAAAAAGTAAGTAAGAGTATCACTGACAAAAGTATTCAAACGTTTCTCCTGATCATGTTTCAAATGTTTTTACACCTTCAGTCAAGATGTAAAATTGATTGTACACAATTTGGGACATACTGTATATATAAAGTCTAACGGCTGACAATACTCATCAGAGAAAGACAACAAAGTCATGATGAAGCTTGCAGAGTTCAGAGATAAGATCATGTTGGACCTAGATTTGGGAAAGTCAACAAGTAAAAAGTCTGGAACAATCAGGACTCGTTCCAAAGCCAAACTGAGCAATTAGAGGAGAAGGGCTTTGGAGCCCTCTGGAGCCCTGACTGAGCTCCAGACGTGGGGATAGGATGAGCATCCACAGGGACAAACATCACTGCAGTTCTCCACTGATCTGTACTTCATGACAGAGTGGCCAGATTGAAATCTCTCTTCAGTGAAAGATGCATGAAAAGCCAAATTGAAAGATTATCAGACTGTGAGAAACAAGATGATGAATCTGGTCTGATGACTCTGAGATTAAACTTTTCAACCAAGTCTAAGCAAACTGAAGGAAAATAAGTTGCTCCACGTCACCTGCCACCTGACCGACACCATCCCAATGGTGAAGCGTGATGGTGCCAGCATCAAGCGTACAGGTTAGAGCTGTGTAAGTAACCGAAACAAAGCGATTATTAGTATTATTCTGCCATTTTCCACTTTGTGAGTGTATGTGTAGCGCTGCTAAGTGTTAGCGATGATAAATGTTAGCAATAGGCGTTACTTGATTTTTTAATTTAATATATATGTTTGTATTTTATTTTTGGTTTAGTACTATTCTAGTGAGTCTGGAAGTGCACTATATTAGTGGTTTTATTTATTTATATATATTATTTTATACAATGTATAATGAAAGTTATAATGAAAATTTTAAATTCAAGTTCAAGTCATTGAGTAATCATTTTTTTATGATTTTTTCCTTGATCAAACAGCCCTAGTACGGGTGATATTTATAGTGAGATCAGGGTTGAGAGAAAGCTGAACAGAGGAAAGTCCAGTTTATATCATATCCTTAACAAAAACCTGGTCCATAGTGATCTGGACCTCATGTTCACTGTTCAACAGTACGATCAATGTGAGCCCACAACCAAGACGATGCAGACGAAGGTTAGAGACTCTGTCAGTGTCATCGACTGGTTCAGCCAGAACTGAGCAGACAGAAGCCCAGTAGCCCTGATTTAAACTTAATGGAATAACTCTGAGAATGACTGTCCAGCTGTCAGTCTCCAACCTGAAAGAGTTTGGGAGGATCTGCAGGGAAAAAAATCCCAAAAAGACGTGCAAAGCTTGTTGCATCATACACAGTGTCTGAGTGTTTTGAATTTCCACATGAGGAAATGAGCAAATCAATAATATCATCACTGGAAAATGTTTTTGTTTATTTACTGAAATGTTAAAATAAAATAGGAGAGTATAACAGAGTCAATCTCAGCTGAAAGGGACAGAGCTCATAAGGCACAGTGCACCTGGTGACTCTGACAACAGAGACAATCTCACATTTGTAGAATAAATCACAACTACTTTCATGGCCTTTTTCAGCTTTCTGAGATAAAATGATATGTGTATATAAACATATACGCTGAATACACACACGGACACAATTCATATTGTTGTACCACTTCGTGACTGTTGAAAAATATAGGTGCAGTGGGAAGAAACAAAGTTAGAAGCAAAGCTCGAATCTGTTCCCCTCCTGTGTGTCTCTGCTCTGCAGCATATTAGGAGGTGTTACTATAAATTCCTGACTCATCATTACCTCATCACAGAGCAATATCTTGGCCTGGACTCTGAGAACCAACCTGTTGGAAGACCTGGACTGATGCATATTAATTCTATGTCTGTCACCTGTTTGTTATGCAAATTGTTCATTATAATGTGACTATTCTTATGCCCATCACGGCCAAATGTTAATCACAAAATGTGCCATTGTGCTGCGAGGCTTTATATGAATCCATTAACCTAACAGTAACACCTTTAGTTGCCCTTACATCCTTCAACTTCTTGTCGGTGTGTCAGTGCAGCAAGTTGGTGCATTGATGATAATGGACCTGGACTGGGTTTAATTACTATTTAACCACACTGTGTCCCAGCAGGTTAGGAGCTCAGCATAGTGAAGACTACCTGTGTACAGAGACCCATCTCCCTCTCTCTCCACAGCAGTGAGGGGTAAGGAGAATAAATTGGGATGCTTGGCACAGGCCTAGAGGCTCAGTCTCATTTTTCAATCATTCGTCTGCTGTAGAGGCGCACATTTCCCTCGCACTCTGTGGAAGTCTGCTCACTTCGGAAGGCTGCACAACTTACTGGGACAACACTGAGACATTTTTATGCTGATTGGTGTGGCTCACCGGCAAAATATGAATTAGGTTGCGAAATGAATGTGTTTGTTTTTGTTTTTTTTCCATGTGTTTCATATAAAAGAATGAACTAAATCCATCTTTTAAAAAGACAAAAAATACTGCAGTCTCAACTTCATACATAATTACACTGCTGTATACACTGCTGAAACAAAATAAAGGCGTTACAGTATAAAGCAGCTTGTGTAATGCAGCTTTAAAGGTGATTAAAACTGCATTACAACAGCAGTGGGTGACTGTTTCCAGTGTTGTTTTGGTTTACTCACTGCGATCATCTGGGCGACGTAGCTCTCAGGGCCGGTGTACTCAGTTGGATCCTTCACCCTCACCAGAACCAGGAAGTAAAGGTAGTGCCACATGTTGTGCTCTGATTTGATGTGCTCCTCAAAGGACACGGTCTTATTATCAAATTTGTCCCTTTCCAAGCCTGAAAAACAAAAAAAAACTCTATTAATACACACTGTTCTATCACCTCACAATCATAAACGAAGTGAATCCGTCTACGCACCACAGATGAAACAGGTGGTTTTCAGGATCTCTTCTTTCCTTTGCTTCTCGCTCCTCAAGTCAGCGAAGGTGTCAATGATGACACCAAAGATGAGGTTGAGGACGATGATGATGACGACGAAGAAGAACAGAAGATCGTAAACAACTCGAGCAGCGAAAAGAGGCTCCTGGATGTTTCGGTTACAGGTAAAACAGAAGAGATGTCACTTTTTAACAGAAGCTGGAGTAACATAGATATAGAGATGGTATTTATGTGTAATTCAATCCAATGCAAACATAAAAATGCAGGAAGTGAACCCATCAAGTGGTTAATTTTGAGGGTTATATATATTTTTTTACCTCTTTGGAGGGTCTCCTGAGAATATCTCCCACACCTCCTCCATTACGCAGTCCTTGGTTCAACACTGTGATTATACACATGAGCAGTGTGTCGCACACTCGCTCTATCCCATCATCATCTATAACAAGACACACACAGACAAATAATAATAATAAAAAAAACAGTATTTAAGTAAAAAACTAAGAGGAAAAAAGGAGAAACAAGATGCACCTAGTGTCAAGATTTCATATTTTTCTAAACTAAATCAAGAAACTTACTACTCTCTGATCGCTCGGTCTTTGATTATCAAAAACCAATTACATGAATGACTCTCATAATCACACTTCCTGATTTAATTTTCTATATTATTAATAAATCAAATTAAACTATGTATGTGAGTATGTGAAAGAAAACTCAGGTTCAACTTTAGGACAAATTATTATTATTCAAATAGAGTCTGACCTCGTTCACACAAGGATCACCCAGCTGACTTTTATTAAAATAAATAAATAAATAAACAAACAAAGAAACAAAAAACAAACAGCTTTTCATGGTAGCAGCTGATAATGGTGTTATAAAAGATGAGCCAGATAGCTTCACCTCTTTTGCCTTCTTAAATAAGAGGATAAAACAAACAAAAAAAAATGACATGATATGAATTAGATACGTATGATAAAGCCTGTGAAAGCAGGGAGCATATTATCTATATGGCATATAAAAACATATGGTTTTGTAAATAGGAAATCGCATGCACAGCATGACTGCTAAGGAGACAGAGGAGGTGAAGGATGTGGATGAGATCACGTGTGCGCCCCTATAGTGCAGGTGATCCATGGAGACGTAAGAGAACAAACAGGAGAGTGAGTCACCCACTCTGCCTCATCAAGTTTCTTTGTGTACATGCCTCTGAGTGTGTATGTGCGTGAAAACAGTGTATGACAGTATGTGTGTGTGTGTGTGTGTGTGTGTGTGGTGAGTAACCTTTCAGGAACTGACTACTGCTAGAAAGGTCATACACACACATACACACACATACACACACATACACACCCACAAACAACAGAATATTAAAGTTTATGTCCACTCAACAGTGATTTCATAATGTGTAGGTTGTTAAACAAATAAAACAAAAACGAGATTAAATCAAAAAAATTAAATAAATTAAATTTAACCATAAACCTACCAGTGGCAGGACAACTATCTTTTGTACATGTGTCTGTAAGTCCTTTGTTACTGACGTCCACTTTTCCTACAGAAATAAAAAGAAAAGAGGAAAAAATGAAAATGGTTGATTAATGATAAAAGCATCAAGAATTTATTAATGAAAGATGATGATTAAATTGTGCTCTAAAATTAAAGCTGCTTTCTGATCATTCTAATCATCATCAGCAAAATCAGCAAAAAAAAAAAAAACATAGACTGACATTATGTAAACTGAGGCAGCAGCTGCTGGGTGGGTGGTGAAGTGTTGCTGAAAAAACCTGAACAAATCATTTGCACAGCGGCAAAACCCTGAGCAGCACAGGAGCTGTACTTGAGTGTGATCAGCTCAGGCAGACAGACAGAAGGAGAACTTTACACATGGGTCAAAGTGTCACTGAAAGGGGCTTTCTTTCCCTGACAGGTCGGAGCACCGATGGTAAGACAGGGAATGAAGAGGCAGAGGAACGAAGAGGAAGAGACAATGGGACAGGTGGGTTGAGGTTGGGGCGCAGGGGTCAAGAGCCTGAGGTGGCGGCGGCGGCGGGTGTAGAAAGGGTGCTCCTCAGCTCTGATGGTGATCTGGTTGAGTCTCAGCTCAACCCTCAGTGAACAGACAGACAAGCGTGAGCCCAGCTGGTTACATAACGCACCACTGCTCTGCTGTGTCTGCTGTGCTCTGTTCAGCAAAACACAGGATGGCGCGGCCACCAGGTTATGCAACAGGTGCACATGTGCTAGTAGGTTGTCTTCCTGACCGTCGGTGCACAGTGCCGGAGCTCATTAACACACCCACACTCTCCACCATGTTGTCAAAACATGTCTGATTATGTATATAAAGTATACTGTACTCAGCCTACAATTTTTATATAGATATTGTGTAATTAAAAAAAAAGATTTTACAGTTTTTCTTAAGAAATTTTGAGCAAAAAAATGAAAAAATGTTCACACGATTCATTCTGAACCAAAGATTCCTTTTGATTACTGGGTTGAAAATGTCAAATTAACTGTTCAAAGTCTTCTCTTTAGTTGTTTGATTTATGTTGAACCACATCTGTTACTTATCTTTACTTTTCCTTGAGGTTTGAAACTCATTAACTGTACCAGACAATCTCTGAGATCGATAAGTTTAGAGTAGAAAAAGACAGATGTTTATGACAGGACTGTAAAAGACTGCAGGTTTAGGACAAATTTTAGGTCAACCAAGGTTAAAATCAGGAGCAGAGCGATTACAATCAAGAACGTTTCAATTATATTGTCAGCATCTCAGACCACTGGGACACTGGAAAGCCTCATGAATAATAAACTCTCATTTTATCAAACTACCCTTGGGTTAGAATCTACTTTACATTGTAGAAACGTTTCAGTATAGTAAGTCTGGTCTCTTCACTGTGCACAGTGCAATAAAAATAACAATGATTTAGAGTTTTTTTTATAGTTTAAGGAGTTCAGACCTGGTGCAGGAAGGCGGTCCACTTCCATGCGGAAGTCGTCTTTCAGGAACAGGAAACCAATGATGGAGAAGAAGTAGACGAGGAAGATGGCCAGAACAGCAGTCAGGATAATGGAGCGGCCGTTCCTCGTCACACTCTTTATCACATTGAGCAACGTCTCCTCTCGGATGACCAGGTCAAACAGCTGTGGAAAAATCAACATTAGTGAGTCACTAGTCGATTCACCAGTCATTGCGGATTTATCCACTTCAGTTTGTTTCTGACATATGGCACAGATCAGTTGGTCTTAATAAATCTTACCAGGAAGCTGTAGAAGAACTCGTGCACAAAGAGGCCCAGGACGCAGATGATGGCGTAGCCCAAATGGTAGATAAAGAGCATGTCCATAACAACTGCTTTGTAGCCTCGAGTGAAGGTCCCCTGGTTCCCCACAAAACTTACAAGAAAGACTAACTTGTTGAACAGCTGAAAGAGAAGGAAGTAAGTCTTAGGGATAAAAAAAAGACATAAATAACTTTGACTTACACAAACTGACACATCCTTCTACAACAACAGATTAAATGTTCTTTTACTTACATTGACGGTACCCAACAGCAGCAGAGCAGGACCGAGGCCCATTGTGTAAATGGCACGTAGAATAAGGGAAACCAGGAAGAACAGGATGCCCCATGGCTTCGGTAAGACAGGAAGTAACGCGGTGAACACTCCCAGTGCCACCCACAGTAAGATGTTCCATAACGAGGACAAGGTGCCTGGACGCGAGAGTAACGAAAGAAACCACACATCAGTGCTCTGAAACGTTGTGGCATTTCTGTGATGAATTATTCACCTGAGCTAAGAGCTTAAGTTATCACAACACAGTCAGATGTAACACTTTAAAATGTCAAACAGTGTTCTGTAGGGACCGTCAGCTTCATCATTCAAAACAGTCATCTCTTCTTCATGTCACAGTGTAGACCACCTAATGATTATCATGCTCCTGAGTCTTCAGGAAACTACACTTGATGATTTATTGATAAAGATGCTTTTGGGATATTATTTCAAAAATAATAAGTGAGACAAAAACTCTATTACACACCAAGAAAATTCATTTTGCTTATCCTAACCTTCTATTATATAACTGAACGTCACAAATAATGTGACTAATTTAACAAAACTTGAATTCAGTCTTAAGTTATTGTAAATACGACATAAAGAACTACAAAGGAAGAGTGTGTAAGATAGTGGCAGAAAAACTTGCATCATAATTTCAATAGAATAGAATAGTCTGTTCTATTCTATTCTATTCTATTCAAATTATGATGCAAGTCTTTGGTATCATAATTTGGTATATTTTGTGGTTGATTCGTACAAAAAGGTGCAAACAGGTGCTGTATTTCAATATTTATTTCAAAACATGTAGTTGTTGCCAACAAGCCCATTGTTGTGTTAAACAGTGAGCTCACACGTGTCACTACTCTCCCTGAACAGAACTAAAACCAAAAAAAAAAAAAAACTACTCGCCAGCTACAAACATGGTGGAGTGATAGGACGAGTCTCTAGACTCAACTTTGAAATTATAGCACCTCTTAAATAAATAGTAGGACTGTTAAAATAACATAAGATAACATTGAGCAACTTACTGGTTTAAGGTCAGGATGAGGTCACCCTGAGGTCACCAATCACACTGAGGTACACTGAGGTAATACCGCAAAGACGATTAAAATCAAAGTTGTCGCTGCTCAACAAGTCTCACTAGATAATGTGAGAGTTTGTAATGAGGCACATTTCTCACACCCACACTCTTTAATTTGACCTATCAAGCAGTAGTGCTAGTGTCTTAGACTTACTGTAGTAGTATGGTTGTTTTCATACACCTCCACTTAAAGCCTAAAGACACGCAGAGTGACTGGACACTAGAAGTTTAATTGATTCATTTCCAGAGCGTGTGCCGTAAAGCTTTGCTACAGACACAGTCAGCGCTTTAACTCCCGATAAAACACATTATGTCTCCCTCAAACGCTGTTAAATGTGGTGGATAATGAAAACGGCTATTTTAAAGAAGAATGGATTGAAGTGGGCGTTTATCTTTCTCGTATTTGCCAGTTACAGGCCAATGAGCCTCATACACAATAAAATAGTCATCTTCATTTTCTTCTTGTTAAATAACACTATTGATTTGACTTTACATGTATATTAACAGAGATGCTAATGTGCAATCAGGAGTTTGTTTTATAAAAATGTTTCTCAAGCATTTGAGAAAATAAACTTTCTTTGAGGGGAAGCTACAGTTCAAGACTAATACAGACTTCAACCACATGACATTGATCTGTGCTCATCAAGTTCAACCCAGAGTCAACATATTCCATGAATGAAACAAAAAAAAAAAAAAAAAATCAAAAAACTCCTCACCCTCATCTCCATCATCACCAAATGGGTAAAACACCGCCACAGCGATGTTGAGCAGGCAGGCCAGGTAGAAGGAGATGCTTCCCCAGAGAGAGATGTGGCGCGAGAACCAAAACAGAGCTTTATTTTCTGCACAAACAGAACAGAACAGAATCTTTTGGTGAGAACAGGGACACAAATTCACCACACACACACACACACACACACAAAAAAAACACACACACCCACATGCACAGACACACACACACACAGTCCTTCAATTTATTCTGGAAATAACAATAACCACACACTCTGGATGATGATCATGATTTAGCATCCTGCAGCCCGTTTCTGCTGCCACCATCATTATTTTTCGAGCACTGGAGTCAGAAAGTGAGGACTTACTGCGGATCTTCTTCTGCCACCTCATCTCGTTGTAGAGGTTGTCAAACTGCTGGAAGAAGTCATTAACTTTGCTGCCCTGGTCGTCTCTCTCGGTGGTGGTGAACACACGCACCTTGGACTCTTCGGTGAGGTACTCGCAGATGTTAGGGACTGGGAACACTATCTGCTCCATGGTGCGGTCATGACGCACAATCTGGAGAATTGATGGCCAGTATGTCCTCATTATAGCTGATCAGGTGTTGCAGTAAAAAAAAAGTTTGGGAGACTGAGAGGATAAATGGATAAAGTGATGATGAAGTTTACCTCTATCTGAGCTGTGTGGTTGGCGTAGTAATGAAGGGCGTCATCTTTATCACTGTCAGGGTCCACAACGGACGCCTGCCCCAGCACTGAACCCGGCCTTAGGCTCTGCTGCAAAATCTTGTTGTGCCTGGCCAGCTAGGATCCAAAAAAGGAAAAGATCATTTATCACAATAAAAAAAGGAAGTGAAAGTCACACATATCGAACGACTTCATGAAACTATAAAAGGATCAGACAGAGAAGCTCTGTCAAATGTCTCAACAGTCGCTCATTTGATTGACTTCAAACTTAGTGTGTGTATTGTTGAGAACTTAAGGAATTAAAGTCTCAACTGTGAAGTTTTTTTGGCAGAGCGATTCTCAAATTCCCTGGAAAACAGGATACAGCTACAAAATCTGCACAGGATCTAGTGTGGGAGTATTTAAGAGACTTCACTTCTGCAAAACTGGAAATGGCTCATTACAGCAGTAAAACAGTTATGTACTTGAACTTGAAGCTCTTTGTTTAAGATGCAGTGACAACAAGACAGCACTGTTTTATTTAGCTTTTAGCCTCACCCCAAGAACGATACAGTTTATTAGGATTATTAACAGACGGAACAAGTAATTTATACATCACTGCTGTTATGGCAACGTAACATCACACCATGGCTCATCTAACCTTGTTATTCGGCCGTAATATAATTTCTGTTTCCTTTAAAAGCCACGCATGAGTGAGGAAATGGCTTAAACTAACGTTACAGTCTGTAAATTGTTTTAAATATTTTCTTTACTGATTCTAAAGTGCATTTTCCAGTAATTTTAAGTCAATTTCTTCAGTAATTGCTAATTCTCTAGTCCAAGGGACATGGCCTGCTATGACACACTCACTTGCCTATTTATTAGGCACACTTAGATGACAATAATACAGTATAACACAGCAGACATGACAGAGATAAACTTGTACTTAAGTCTTATTTATTTTTTCTCTTTCTCTATGCAATTAATCAATGTTTGAGAGTGTAACACATCCCATGTGGCAATGAGACATCTGTCCTGTAACAGAGGAACAAGAACTTTGTGTTATTTCTTTTAAATCATTTAATTGTGTTACTGTCAGTCCTATGCTTGTCTGGTAAGAATGTGCAGTGTTTCCCTATTTGCATTTCTATGATCTGCTGTTTACTTGATTATAACTGTTTTCTTTCATTTACACAGGTTAGAGTGCATCTGTCTGTAGAACAGTGGAAGAGTAAAACTGTTGTCATGATGAAACTAGTCTGGTTGTTTGGACAAAAATATCCTGTCTGACACTTGACTCTAAAGAAGCAGAAGTGAAAACTTGCTTGACTCGGTCAGTCCTCTAGAAAATGACATAAACATTAGAGGAAGACAGAGAGACATAACATGCACAACCATTCACGTTACACCTACTTTCTGTGTGGCACAAACACACGTCTCATCGCTTTACCCTGGTGAACCACATTTGTTTAGTGGTAGGCTGACTTCCTGCCTCAGTGAACATCTGCAGTCTACCTGTCTGGAGAGCCAGTGTCACATCCTGAAAACTAATTTAAGCAAACTGGCAGAGCGGGTCATTCACAGATGAGCAGTCTTCCATCATTTAGCACAGAGGGCACATCCTAACAGAGGCATGCATGTTCTCACTCACTCACTATGAACACTCGCTTTTTGTCGCTTTAAGGAAGATAAGTCCCTAAAACGTGAGTGTGTGAACAGACGCAAGATTTAATACCAACACCACAACAACTCTAACTCAAACTCCAAAGTCTCTTATTCCAAAACATCCTCACTTGCAAGGTTTAAAGGGCAAGATGGTTCTCACAAGTATAGCTGTACAGGTACACACACACACACACACACACACACACACACACACACACACACACACACACACATGCAGTGTAGTGTAGTGCAGTGGAGTGCGGTACAGTAAAGGGCCCTGGGGTGAGCAGAAGGTCAGACAGATGGGGAGGAAATGCAGTAAATGCCTCATTCACAGATGACAACAAGCACAGGCACTTTTATCACCTGGTGAGCCAGAATGTAAATGTTGTGTCCAACGTCTCTGGGTTTGATCTTGTCTCCAACACCGTCTTCATCATCCTGGTGCTCCAGACCCTGAGTGTATGCTTCCTTCATCACATCCACCTGACGTACAAAAACATTATGAAAAGGTACTGGTCCTATAAATATATTCATTCACATATAATCCCTATATATGCTGTCATATACATTTACCAGTTCAGTGGGTCTCATCTTGTAGAGGATCTTCTCTGCGTTCTCACTGTCATGGCGGCTCTCCATGATGGCCAAAAGGAGCTTGGAAGCGTTGTTCTAAAAATTAAAAAAAAAAAAAAAAGCTTCACAACATCTGAATGTTGTAATTTGATTAACTTGAAGTATTACGATGTTATGAGGTCTTGATCTAAATACTGTATGTACGTTGCCTTGAGATAAATGTATTTTCTCATTTGTCGCTACAAACAAACAAATAAATAAATAAATCTGAAGTGACAACCACGTTTCACATCATTACATTCATTGACAAATGTGTTCTTTTTGCACATTGTGCCTTTAAAAGTTGGAGGTTTGATAAAACTACCATCATTACGTTACGTTGGTCCCAGTCTGGATAATAAGTGCTATAGAGTAAATCATGAGTATTACTACAGTGCAGTGATGACTGCTGATAGGAAGCAGCCTGAGGGCTCTCAGAGATACCTGCTGCTTACCTTGAGCTCCAGCACCAGGTCCAAGCGTTTCTTCCCCAGGGGGTTGATTTGGTTCACAATCAGCGCGATAATAATGTCAATGCCATTTGACTCATGCTTGGCTATACAGGTCTGGAAAATTAAGAGAAGTATATTTAGAGTCAAAGCACAATAACAAAAACAAAACTCAGAAAAAGAGGTGTCTGTGCTTTCTAAGTCGTAACGTGTTACCTTATTAACAAGTAAGTCTCTTGTCTGCTCTAAACTAACCAGTGCAAGTCTCCTCCTACCTGGTTTTCGTGGCAGGGTCCCTGGCAGTACTCTGTAATGGTTTCCAGTGTTTGGCGAACCAGATCCACATTACTCTCATTTATATAAAGGCCAAGCAGCCCGAGGCCTCCAGTGGTGCTTCCACAAATACAGTCCAAGAACTGAAGAGTCTCACACACCAGATTGTAGTTGGTTTTGTTGAATTGGTGCCTCAGAAAATTCTGCATTGAGGGCAGAGAAACAACAGTCAGTTTAGCTGCAGTTGGACTTTAATGTTCTTACTTTTAACCACTTAAGTATCAGTACCTGCAGGTCTGAGTTGTGGTTCTCACAGAGCAGCTGTAGGTAACGTAGGATTGGTTTCATGATGGTGATGGCTGGGGTCATCTGAGTTTCTTCTAAAATTTCATCGGCCTCTGCACTGTTCTGCCCCAGGCCTTCAAAGTCTGGATCCAGCTCCTTTCTGTAGGCAGAGTAGGCTTTGGAGGTCGCTGAGGACGCCTCCCTCAACTGCCCTCGCATTTCCTCCCTCATATGAAGCCCTGACTCTTTCCCTATAACACATCATTTGGTAAAGACAATTGATTAATAATTTGATAGTACAGTAAAAGGTTGCCTCAAATATAGTGAACCATTTTGCACTATGGCATTCCAGAAAAACTCTATCTAAAAATGAAACAAGACCCCTCAAAAATTGGACAAATATTAAGTAAAATTCTGTGGCAGAAAAAACATTGAATCTTGATACAAAGGTCTTTTGATAGACTTGTGATGTGGGTCGTCACATGGTCTCTGACATGTGACTGCAAGAGTCGGGAACAACAGTCTACACAGAGGTCAGCCGAGCAACAAAGATCGTTTTGGATTTATCCACCACTATTGTTTTGAGTCAGTGCTCAGCTGAAGTTCAGGACCACACATATTGTAAAAGCATTAAGATTTTCAAGTTTATATTTGAGCAGTTTGTGGCTTTCACTCACTCCACCGCTGTTTCTATGGAAATGCTTTGCAGCACTCGGGATATGACTGCTGTGACTCAGTGTGTCACTTTTAAACGTACTGTTGATATTGTTATCCGGTTGGTTCATTTTAAATAAACCTTACTTACTTTCACAGTTAGACAGTGGTTTGTACTTGTTAGAGACAGGTGCAGAAGGGTTTTCTGGTGAGACTGAGGACTTTTAAGAAACTCAGGACCACAGTGTTTTGACGATAATTTCAACTGTACCTTTTTTGAACCTGAGGCCACCGGCATCACTGTCATCGTCCCTTTTTCTACAGCTGAGCTCAAACATGTTGACAGACACGGTGGCTCGAATCTCTTGCTGGGCCAAGCGCATGCGGTCGTAGAAAACCTTGAAGAACCTCTCAGATTTCTTCTGCTTGTACAGTTGAGTATAGAAGGAATTCTGAGTGGGAGGAAAAGTGGTGATGAGTATAAATCTCCTTAGTGTGAATCTGTGTATACTGTCTGTATATGATCTGTGTTTATCTAGTTGATGTGAAGAGAAATGAGAGGATTGCTCATCTGTTTCTGCATCGCCCACCTGTATCTGTGTGTTCCCCCCCTGGAGAAGGGCGATGCCCAACAGGATGCTCTCTTCAAACACCCGATCATTCTTGGTATTGACGATGAGGTCGATTACCAGCTCTGACGTCCCGACGTTGTCCAGGAGACACTGGATCTCCATCACATTGCTGCCGGGTTTGTCAAAGTCCAGTAAGGGAGAACCTCCTGCAGAGATTTAATGTTAACATTTAGCATAATTGAGCTCTTGACGAATATTATATTAATGATATTTCACTACGGTTTAGACACAAATACTGTATATATTTATGTGGAGCTTAGAATCAGGCTAAAGTGATTCCTAAAGTCTGCCAACAACTGTCAAACAGAACTTCTCCTAAGAAGCAGAGAGCTGTCATGTTAGCTGCTGTGGTTTCCTCTGCAGTGAGCAGTTATTGCAGTGTCTACTGGGTTTATTTGGGGTTCTCTGTACCTCCGGATGACGGTTTGACAAAGCCTCCAGATGAGCTGTTTCCACTCCCATGCTCTGACTTGGAGAGAAGCTTTTGATTTCCAAAGTAGCGTGTGAGGAGAATCTTTCTTAACTCGTTTCCCTGTGGAGACAGAAATCATAATGTTAAATCCACATCACAGTCTGAGAGAGAATCAGCCTAAAACTAGGGGGATGGGGTCACATTTTACCACATTTGAAAATGTGACATTTTATAAGATACAACCATGACGATAACGGCAAAATGAAAACAAAATAACCAGCGTCCTATCCAACAGAATATTTGTGGTGAGGCTGAGGTGCGTTCACTGGCACAAAATCCAACCGATCATTTCTTTAGAGTTGTTGAGAAGATTTCATCATCCATCTAAAAGAAATGATCACCGTCATCACATGATGCCTCTCTGCCTTGATTGGAGCGATGACTTGTAGAATGACAATGGTCTTATTGACAAAGTAATTGAAGCCTCCTACTGAGGAGCATGAAGGTTATTATGTTGTCCAGTGACTAGATCCTAACTGAGTTTTCAGTTGGCAACTTTGGCAAAGGAAAAAATCCTTTCATCAAAATGATAAAAGGTTTTATTTAGGGTTGTTTTTATTAGTGATGATTTTCTTTATTCGCTGCTTTTCTGTTTATATCAACTTAAAAGTAAAAGTATAACAGGCAGGTTGCATAACTTCATAACAACTTCATAACAGCATAACAACAGACAAACTTTCTGTCGACTGAAAAACATAAATTTTCAGTTTATGACAATTTCATTAACTGTTAGATTCACATTTGTTGAAACCTATGATTGCGGGAAATTGCATCAAGCGAGTGGACAACAGAGCGGAGATGGAAATAAACAGAAAAAATATACATATCTGACACAGGCGCTTTGTGATGAAAAGTGATAAAAGGAGGCTGAATGGTGTGTTTTTTGTGTGTGATGATGTTTAACGCGTTTGCGAGAAACACCGCGTCACAAAACTACTGTGCTTTTTCACAACACGTCTATTCAAAAATTGTATTTTCTAACTGTTGCAAACATCTCAGTGTGTTTCTTTTGACATTTGACGCAGATGAGCGGCAGCAAGATAAAGGGATTTATGGAGATTACCTCCCTGCGTTGTGCCGTGTAATCGTAATGTGTATGTACGAGAGCGACTGACAGGTTGGTGACTTGCATTGTGCTTGTCACCACCTGTTTCTGTTGCACGTCAGGAGAGAGAAGTGATAGATGGGAGGTGGATGGGATGTAATATAAATAACATATGGACAATTAAGGTGGTCAGCATTGGTTTCTATAGCAACTTGACAAATCAAAATGGCCTTGTCTTTATTGATCATCACAATGACAAAATGAATGAATAGATAAGTAAACTGATTGACTGATGGGTGGAGCAACAGGATGAATGGACCATAAGGAGCCACTTGTTGTTTCCATGGAGATATGTTAGTAAGACGATCAGCCTCTCTGACATACTGTACAGGTGGCAGACATAAAGACAGAAACACCTGAAAATACAAGCAGTTTTTAAACTTAAACTGTCTGAGGCGATGAATCGTTTGAAACACATTTATAATTTTTTAGACTGTTGGTAGTGGTGTTATGATGCAAACTCCTGCTGAAACTGTTAGCTGATCACTAAAAGATAATCAATAGTTCAAACAACAAAATGACCAAGGAAGGATTTCCTGCTTCTTATGTCTTTGTAAATCAAATATCTCTTAGTTGCTTGGAGAAAACAAGCAACCTTAATGCTTAAATTGATCATAATCAAAAAAATGAATGGTCAGATTTATCTATGATAAATTTATCTTTGATGTTTATCTGTCACATATGTTGTCAAAAGTGGAATTTATGACTCTTGCACATGATTATCTGACCACTTTGCTGCTCGAAAGTTCCCTTACTGTGATTGTAATGCCTCCTACTAAAACGGATACATACTGGTAATTGGTATTCAGCTTATTATGTGTCGCTCCCTCTGTGCGGGTTTGTTTCAAGCAGCCGCTGCTTAGAGTAAATTGCAAATGTTGTAAAACAGGAATGTAGCGAAGGGAAAAAAAGTCTCTGCTAGACACTGAAAATGAATTATCAAAGAGAAAGTGATCGCCATTGATGGTATATTTTCAACGATGCTTCAAACTGCAAACTTCAAAAATAAAAATAAGACCGTCAATATTTTGACAGCGGGAGATCAGACAAATGAGGTACATGCCGCCTCAACATGAAGGCTGCCCGGGCTCCGTCCGACTGAAAAGCCTCAAACTAAGTGTGCTGAAGAGCGAAGATGTGGAGCGGCTCGTGTAGCTGATGCTCCCTGTGTCAGTAAACACTCCATCTCATCTGCAGTCAGCAGAGACGCTTGTCTGCCTGCACTGTCTGGCTGAGCTGTCTCACAAACACACACACGCACATTTCTTGAACTGAAGGTGAGGATCCATTGAGGCAGCCTCTCTCTCTCTCAGTCTCACACAGCAGTGCGCACACACACACACACTGTGTGCAGTGAGTGCAACTACAAACTCAGCAAACTACACTAACATGTAGTGCTGAGTCTTTGACTGATTGCAGATTGAATCATGTTTGACTTAACATTTCCCCTTTTCTGACATAGGAAGTGTTGGCTTTGCGCTACTCTCAAATGCCAATGAAAGAAATGTTCTGGTGAGGGGAAGTTGAAAGGGGATGGGGGTGACAGGCTTTTGCTCTTGTTCGTCTGCCTTCTGGGCGATGCAGTCTGCTGGCTAGGTCTGCAGAGAGAGAGGAGAGAAGAGGAGAGGAAGAGGGGGAGGGTAGGGGAGGAGAGGGGGAGGCAGGATGGCTGTAGAGGAGAGTCAGCCCAGCCTGACTCATCTGCTTGCTGCTGCATTGACAAGAAAAACTCCAGTCAGGTGATGTAAGAGCCACGAGAAAGAAAGAGAGATAGAAATAGAGGGAGAAGAACTGACAGAGGTAAGAGAACGAGGAGGAGGAGGAAGAGGAGGAGGGGGTGAGGAGCAGACAGTCGTGGTGTTATAAAATGTGCACCGGCACGCCACACTGCGGCTCTGGTGTCCAAGCTGGAGATGAGCTGCCGATCCCCACCTCCAGCATCCTCTCACCCCGTCTTCTCTCCTCACTCCTTTGCCCCCCCCACCCCCTCCACAGCTCTGCTGTCTGCAGATCTCTCTCCAGCTCCAGAGAGAGATACAAGGAGAAAAAAAAGACAAAGAAACCGGCCTGGCCTATGCTTCTTTAGGTGGTCTGGAAGCTCATGCAAGTGTCGGAGGGCAGCAACAGCTGTGAACCAAGACAGACAGCGCCAGAACCAAGCAGGGGAGGTTGGAACTGCTCGGGTCAGACAAGGTCGATCGTAGCAGAGACCGGAGCCACAAAGGAGGAGGAGGATGGTGCCCGAACACGCTGCAGATTGGAGGGGGCTAAGAGTTTTCTTTTCTGTGTAACTTTCTCCCACAACAGACACATGAGAGGAGCCTGGGTGTGTGTCTTTTGTAAACAGTGTGGAACATTGATCAAATACACTGCCACAACACCCCCCCCCCCCCCCTCCACAGGCCATGTGAGGCTTGAGCTGCATCTGACAATGTTGCCATCAAGAAGCAACATCTATGTCCCAGCAGAAACTTCTGTCAGCGCACTTTGTTAAGCACAAAGTTTCAACCTGAAACTTTATCCTGTGAGTAACATTAGCACATGATACTAAAACCCATTTTGAAACTCAATCTGATCACGTAGAGTGCAAAAAGCATGTGTTGTATGTTATCTAATAAAGAACCGAGTTGTCTTTGAAGAGTTTGTCAACTTGGAACTGGAGGGAAAATGAAAAGCTCAAAGTGGGAGCCTGTTGTAATATAATATATATCTGTTACAATGTTAACAATCATTCCTCACGAATAGAGCCATCCTATGAAAAGGAGAGAAAAAAAAAACAAAATCAAGATCCAAACAGTCACATTATCCTACTGTTTTTCATGCAAACACCATGGGAATATGAAGTGCAAAGACAGAGATGTCATTTGCTACAAAAGTTGAGATTCTTCAGTTAAAATAATCTTTTAGGCAAATTCCAGGATTGTTAGAGCCAGCAGATGTTTTCTCTTAACAGCACAAAGAGTGCTTTGAAACACAATTTAGACATTCGTATTTGGAAATAAAAGAGTAACTCTTTATTTTATGGGTCCATAATTTCCAAATAATTACCTTACGGAGTGTCCTGGAAATATGTAATTTGGCACTAATAATAGTGAGAAGAGTTCTGAGGCAGTTATTGTTGCTGAAGGTTTATGAGTTTTGAGCAGTTGTTTGCAGATTTGCAGAAACATTTCCTTTTAAATAAAATTTTAAATAAAAGAATAAAAGAGAACATGGGGAGGTGTCTATGACTCTAGATCACGCGATTTCTAAAAAATCCAACTATATCGCTGTTTTCAGGAGTTACATAAACAGGAGCTAGAATTAGCATTTTTTTGCTAATTAGTGGCTAAATTACTGAAGACACTTCAGTGTTGAGCTGTGCTATTCTATGTTGACACTGATCAGTTAAGTCACGATTAAGTAGAGAGAACTATTTCTGTTCAATTTTTTTATTCAAACTTTCTTCCCCTTTATAGGACATGAAATGTTCCCGGAGTCATGGTCGCTACAAGCAGCTGCTGCACCTTTGTGCACTGGGCCAAAAGTCTACTGTGCTACATGGATCTGATAAAATCCTGCTGAAGACACGTGCGGACTCACACATCACGTGCTGCCATTTACGATGTTTTCAAGCTGCAGTTCCGCATCACATAAAATGTTTTTTACCCAACAAGCGAGCACATCAGCAAAACAAATTAAGCCCACATGTGAGAGCAATTGGTAAAACTGTTTCAGGGAAATACAAGACCAGCAGCGTAAACAAGCATACAGCAAAAGGCCAACTGTTAGCTGGCGGGTTCACTATGGAAGCGTGCTTAACGCGGTTAAGCACTGATTGTGTTTGTTAGGAAGACTGTGATGTTGCAGACAGGTTGGCTGACAAGGAAAAAGTAAAGATTTGTTCCTTTCGTCTGCCTCACTGGTGTCTGAGCCTGTATATAAGATTCACAAAATCAAAGAAACAATTAAAGTAACATGGATCTGCAGTAAATAACATTTTGAAGATTGGATGGTTTACAGAAATGCTAGTGATAGAGCTATAGTTATCTGCAACTTACAGTTTAACTGTAATAACGTTGGAGATATCTCAACAGGTCAGGTCAGTATTTTTGCTGTGCTAACTTTAGCATGTAGCTCAAAGTACTGCTGTCCAGGTTTGCTAAAGTCATGAGTGCGTCTGCTTTTTTTCATTTGAGGTGTTGAGTCATCTCGGTGGTTGTTTGCAGAATATGTTCCCATGATCTGAGTATTTTCCCTTTGTCTTAATTACATAGTTTAGTTTGTGACTGATGCAACAACAATTCAGTCAATAACAACTAAATAAAAGTGTGATCACTATTGTCCTGAAGTAAATCAGTACAATGCAAGAGAATATACAGGAGGATAATTACAACCAAACACTGCCAGTTTAAGAGGAAAAAGTCTTCAACTATGATGATGAACAGTTTCTTAAAGATGCATGAAAACCATGTTGGTAAAAAGGAAATGTAGCCACAGGCCACTTAGCAGGATATTTGCTAAATAGTATTACAAACCACAATGTCTGACATTGTCTACAGAGATTCAACGGTATGAACATCAGCAGTTGTTGATTTACTCCAGAGCCATTGTGCTGTGATCTGAGCTGTTTCTATTATTTGACCATCAGATCTCTGGATTAACAAAACGAGTTGCAGTTCATTCAATGATTCATCTTGTTGCCTGTCATTGTGCTTCCGTGGGCACAAGCAAGCTAATCAGATTCGAATAAAACACTTCACAATGATAATTAGTCTTAATTTATTGTGGCTCTAAATTTTTAAAAGTGTTTTTTATCCTTCCTGTGTGGCTAAAAGAAAAAAAAAAAAAAAAAAAAAAAACTTCAGCTGGTCGTGTGCTCTGTGTCCCTGGTCTGAGGGCATCTCTACACTGCGCCCAGTCAGGGCAAGACCAGACAGACAAACAACATGTGCTAATCCCTCATCGCTATGGAAACCAAAACATAATACAAAGCTAACAGACACCTGACTGATGGATCTAGAGAACTGAGGCTGAGAAAGAAAAAGGTAAACTGAGTACAAGCTCAGGTAGAGAAACACAGACGAACACTAGATCTACACATATATTATTATTATTATTATTATTATTATTATTATTATTATTATTATTATTATCATCTGGTAATATGATATTTTTTTAAAGTTCACAAACTCTGAAGACATTCAGGTTGCAGATTTTTTTTTTTTTTTTTTTTGTTTGGTCTTTTGGTTCTAAGTCTCACTCTCTGACTTGACCCAGCATGCTGCGTGTGCCTGGATACAGCCAGAGGTCAAACCACATGAGGTATCCACGAGCTGAACCTGGCGGCCTGACCTGCTCCCCACGGATAAACCCAAACCATGTTCCACTGCTCCCATCAGCAGACAGATAAACAGGGAAAACCCTGCAGGATGAGCTCACACAGGGACAGCCAGCGTGGCACTGCATGCCTGGGAGAGCGTGTGGGTGTGTGTGCGTGCGTGTGTGTGTGCGCCTGAGCCAGGCTTTCCATCTACATGCGTGCATATGATGCGCTTAGTGTCGGGAGAGTGGTAATCTGTAAATCTGCTTTGCCTTTGGGCAGGTGGTGTGAAACTTGGCAAGCAAGAAAGAAAGAAAAGAGACGGGGAGAGGGACAGGAAGAGAAAGACAGACAGAGAGAGCGTGTGAATGACACAGACGAGTGTGAAAAGAGAGGGAGGAGAGAGAAAGAGTGTGAGAGAGATTTATATTACATAACTGGCTTTTGCAGTTCTCTGTAAACAAGAAGACATGCTAACATGTACATAGACATGACAGCAAATAACATACATATGAAGCTCAGAAATTAAATATAAACATATATTTAAATTTATTTTTGTCAAAAAAATCCTATGAAAAGATAAACTAACAATGGGTTTACACTGTATATCTTATTCCACTGTGGTCTGCAGTGTTACAATAAATGTGAACACCATCGTGTCCTGCTGCTTCATACTCAATAGCATCGAATATGAATTATTGAAGTGAAAATAGTGTCCAATAACTTATATGCAAGCTATATTTACTCCTGTGTGAGTGTTGTTTGTAGACTGTAGACCTGCACAGGTCTGAAAGATTTATGCGTCTGTAGCAACAGTTTGCTTTGTTGTGAGCAACACAGTTAGACAAGGACTGGTTCTGGTTTGTCATGGGATTTGTTGATTCCAGGAAAAAAACAATTGCTGTAGTGTCCGCCATGTAAAATTCTCAATAAAAGTTTTAACAACATTTTATAGTAATTCTTTAAAATTTAATATTTGACTATAGTCTCAGAAACTAGAATCAGTATGCATCAAACAGTCTTTCAAGTCTTAGTTCCCCAGAAGACTTGACGCACCCGAGACATCTTGAGGCCAAGTGGGAGCACAAACATTTATAAAGCTTCCCTTATCTGACAGCCAAAACAAGTGAAGTGCAGAAATGAGAGCCAACACATCCCTGTGCTGTGATTGCTGCAGATCTTGTCCTAGCTACGCGACAAGGTGCCCGGGCATGACCCAGGCAAACAGAGAGCAGGAGGAGGGGGTGGGGGGGTGGGGGGGCAGGTGTGGGCGGGTGGAACGAGAGGGCAGAGAGAGACAGAGAAAATAAGTTGGACAGGCAGACGGAACGCGATAGACTGAGACAAACCGTGGACGGGGGCAAAGGAGGAAGAGAGAGGCAGCCAGTGGACAGAAGAGTGAGAGTAAGGAGGGAGGGAGGGAGAACGTGATGGTCCACGTGACGCTGGCTCAGCCACTGCAGGCTGTTACGTAAGCGCACCCCCTGCCCTGTCTCCTCATGGACTGAGCAGACTCTGCTTCTCTCCAATCCCTCACCCTGCAGCCGCTGCCCACTTTTTTTTTACCCTTCCACTCACATGGCTCCTCACATGGCTGCCTCCCTCCCTCCCTGCCTTCCTCTCTCTCTCTCTCTCTCTCTATTTCTCTCCCCCTCTCTCTGTCTCTATCTCTCTCCCCCTCGATCACTCTCCCTCCATCTCTTTCTCTCACTCTCCTCCACCCACCAATTGCACCCCTGGGGAGCCACCAACCTCTGCTGCCTCTGCTGTCACTCTGTCTCTCTCTCCTTCTGTTTTTGTCTGTCTGCCTCTCCCTCTCTCATTATTTCCATCAATCGTTCTCTCCCTCTCTCTCTCTCTCTCTCTCTCTCTCTCTTGTGCAGTGAGGCTGCAGCTCCACGCTCAGGGCTACAGGGATATGACAAAGAGAGGACACAAATACATGCTTGAGCACACTCACACACACCTACACAAACTGACATTTCACATATCGTTACCGCACTGTCTGGCTTCTCAAATGCGCCAAGCTGCTTTTAAAAAAAGTGACTGTTTTTTCCACTTTGAATTCCTCTGATCTCCTTCCACACAACTGTTGAATCATTTGCCTTTCGAAAAACATTTTGCCTGACTGACACAAGATGCAAACACAAATAAGGGGAAAACAAAACTCTGACTCCTCAAGCAGCTGTAAGTGACACTGGCTGGCATGTGCTATATTGAGAAAGATAGACTTGACACTGTCACAAGATGCAGTGATTCTGTAAGACAGAGTAAAGGTAGATACATAGATCCTATTATAACAAGTGATGCAACATTAACAGTCATTAGGAAATCGCATTGTCAGCCAAATATATTAAAACATCTGCATGAAATCCCACATGGTCAGAGGACAGTTACACATGCTTTCTCAAAGTTTACTTCAGGGCAATGTTTATTACAATAAACAGAGCTAAAGTGATGTTTTTTTTTTTTTCGACATATTATGCACATTGAAGCCTTGAGTAGAGAAGCGTGTATTGTGAGGAGTGAATAGTGTAGGGTCACCTCCTCTCACTACACAGCTGGAACAACCTCTTCTGAAACCTTCCGACGGTGATTACAGATCTGACTTTTTCTTTTTGCACTTTGGCCGTCATCCTCTGCTCCTCTGGTGCACACAAACATGCACCACCTCAAGTCTCCTCTACCAGCTCTTTGTCATTCACTTTCCAGAGGGGGTGCAGCAGGATATGGGCTCCTGCACACCCCCAAACTCGCTGCAGTATTGATTTGTTTGTTCAGTGTTCACCCCCACCCTCCCTCCTTCCCTCCCTCACCCCAAACTCCTCCTACTCCTCCTCCCCCTCCTCCTCCCCTTACTTCCTCCGTCTTATTCTACCTCTCAGTATAAGTGTGTCCTCAAGTGCCTCCCTGCCTTATGTAACATAGAAAGGCCCACAGCATACTGATGAAGGGGAGTCTGGGCTCTGGGCCGACAGACCTGGGAGAAAACAAGGACTACACTGCACTGCTGATAGGAGCACGGCACTGCTGGCACATGAAGGCAGAGCTGAACCCACAGCAAGCTCCTCAATGGTTTCACCTAATGAATGTGTTTTTATGTAGCAGTGAAAGTTTGAGGGAATCGAATTGTGAAATGTGACTTTGAAAAGTGACAGATTGTTTAATGTGACTATGTACTCACAGCCTCCTGAAGGCTTTCCTTCTTGTCCAGCATTTCTCGGAGTGTCTGCAGGATCTTGATACACAGCTTCTCCTCTTTGTCCATGAGCTTCTTGGTGTGTTTGATCAGCCTGGCAGAGTGACAACAGAGTGCTCTGTCATTTACAACGGTGTCCTGCTAATGCAGTCACTGGCTCACAAGTAAAAACAAAGCAATATTTTATTGATCGCTGCAAGAGACATCTCCCTTCGTGTTCCCCAGGGAGGTCAGATGACTACAGAGCTCAGGGGATGCCATAAAGGGAGGGATATATAGAGAGGGCACGTTTTATAATGATGCATACTTGTTTGTATTAAAACATGTGTCTAATTTATCATTTTTATTAAATCTTTTCCCATTTAAGTTCATTTTTACTGACATCGTTCCAGTGATTCATTAACTGAAGTGTGTAGAGGACAACAGACCACATAATAGACAGAGAAGTTTACTTTAGTCTGGGAATATGTCTGAGACATATTTGTAACACTTGCTTAGCACGACATTATTGTGAGTCCGAGACAACTGCCAAGGACACTGAGAGCTTTGGGGTTGCACCATAGGCGATAAATGTGCAAATGTTTTGATAAATTGAGCACTCATTTTAATAAACAAGGCACGTTTGACCAAAACAAGTGCAGGTTAGAATAAAAAATCCCCTAGAAATTATTTCCGTTCTCTCCATTGCTTCTCCCAGGCTCCGTAAATATGTTTATTTGACAATAGAAGCATTAAAATATATTTTAACTACATATTTATTATTGTTTATTGGAAGGAAAATGTTTTTCATAACAGTTTCCAAAGCCACTGAAAACATTAGTAGTAGTTGGTGAGAGTTAATTAGTGAAGGTTTGATCAATGCCAGAATAAGTACTTGTTGTTCTTAAACATGACAAACTTTAACTTAGCACGTACTGAAAATCAGCAAAAAAAAAAATAGAACTATCAGCAGCTTCTGTCAAAAACTCCAGGTCATCAATCTTCAGACCACGGTGTTAGATGTGCTGCTCGTCTTCCTTGTAGTAAGACTAGCACTTTAAAATGTGGCCTCCAGGCCTTCAAAACACGGAGATGTGCTCTTTGTTCTATAGACAGGTTATGGACAGACTCACTTGGACATGAAAGCTCCGCTCTCACAGCGTAACCGCGCTGCCTCTGGAAACAGCAGCTCAGGGCTGTGAAGAACATCCACCAGCACTGAAAATTCTGCCTGAACCTTCGGACTGAACTGCTCCTCCAGTCGGGACACGACCCCCTGTCCACACACACACATATAAAGGCTCAATACAATGTCATCCTGGAAATACTGTATTGCACTGAGCAGTATACATAAAGCTCTCATAAAGTCAACTTCAGGTCAATCTAAAATTCTAGTCGTTCTACTTAAGCGCTGCAGTGACACTGCGGTGATGGCTGTAGCAGCTTCAGCTCGTCTTAAGTCTGCGTACCTGCAGCTTCTCAATGATGTTCCTGTAGTCGGGGCCGCCCAGGGGCTCCTTGCGAGGCCGTGAGCGGGCAGAGGTCCTCCAGTCTTTGGCCGCCCTCTGAACCATGTTGTTGTGGACGTTGAGAGACAAAGTGTTGACCTGACTGTCCAGGTCCACTGGGATGGCAATGGACCGGGCTTTGGCTGCGGAGGAATATGAAGGATTAGCTGTTCAGTGGAGATTCTCAGTAGTAAACAAATCATGTGGAACGAAACCTTGAATACATATTTAATTATTTTTCTGATTTATTTACTTTTAATAATGTACAGTAGTTTAAAAAGGTCTATGTTTAAATGTTTCTGCTACCATCAAGACTTGATAGCAAAGTTGCAACACTCACCCACATCAGCCAGCGTTTTTATACAACTCTCAATATTAGCCTTCTGAGCCGAGTTGATCCAGGTGCAGTTGTAGAGCCTGAAAGACGACTGCAGTAACTTGATGAAAATAGGTTGGTTTGTCTGTGGAAAAAGAACAGGGGATATTGTATATTTAAGGGATGTGAGAGTAAAGTAAGACAGAGAGGAACATTTCCATATTGTCTCTGACTGAAGACACTAATACATCTTTGTAAAACACCTCAAGCAGCTGCTCGAGCTGCAAATGTCTACAATGAAACACGATGGTCCCAGGTGAAGGTGCAGTGAAGGAGGCAGCCTGCTGTCATATATTTTCATTGTAAAGTAGCTGGATCTTTGCAGAGATTTTGGATGTGCCATGAATTTCAGCTGCTTGTCAGTGGTGGCAAACAATACCTGCAGGTTGGAGTGGTTGACAGAGAAAGGTGAACTGAAGAAACCCTTGACAATGGCCATCACCGTCTCTATCACGTACTTCTCCAGGGCCAGATCGGCGTGGTTTCGGTCTGTGGTCGTGTTGCACACCTTCGACGCAAAAATCAAACAGATCTCATTTGTAAACACACAAAAAACTCATATTGCAGCTCTATAATGTTCTTTGCACATGCAGTGTGTCAACAGTAGTATTAGATACTCATGTATCTTGACACACGCGCTGCCTCATTAGGACAGGGTCAGGCATACGTGCGTGACCTTTCAATCTGACAGATTCTTACTCTGGCCATGTCCACCAGGAAGTTGTCAAATAGCTTCCAGATATGAAAGGAGGTGTAGATCTCTTTCATTTCAACTTCTGTGTCCACATAACAGTGATTCACGAAGTTCACATAAGCAGTTTTCACCTGAGGGGAATAAATAAATAAATGTAATGCCCGTGGCTTCTTTGAAGTAAACGATATGACCTTAAATTGCAACAAAATTGACATTTTCTCAATCGTTACTTTCTGGCAAAACTATATTTTTTACCTCTGGTATACAGTTGACATCAATGACAACTTTGACTATGTCATCTAGTGGAAGCAGAGAGTTGCATTTCAGCTCAGTGTAAACATTTTTGCCCTCGGTGCAGGCGGCCAGCAGCTCCACCAGCGTGTTGTGATAAGCCAGAGCACCGTCTTCGTCCAAACGCTCACGCTCAGAGCCCATCATCTGCAGCAACACTAGGAACGAGGAGCGGTCGTTGTAGAACACCAGGACGTCCTCACCTCCATTAACCAGCTGGACACAGAAACAGACACCCGAGGTCACAGGTTTGCTAAGAACTGCATGAAAGCACAGATGCTTTCATTTGGAAATCTATTTCCTGATATAATACATAGGCGGTTTCAAAACAAGCCACATTATTTTAAGCATTTAATTCACTTAAATGACTGTGAAGTACATTACAAGATGATATAACCTTCTAATAATGATGTACTTTAAGTGAAAATAAGAAATGAAACATTTTCACAGACGCCATCCCATTGGGAATATTTTCAATGAATAATATTTAAGACTATTTTCTTATCTGTTCTTTTTCAGTTGATTCACTTGGTACACATTAAGTTGTGATAACACCTCTATTCACACCTTGAAGGAGGATGACCTGCGATGGCGTTGTGAAGCTACGCCTGTATATAAATACATTAGACCTTTTTGCATACAAAGAGAAGGAAAGGAAGTTGTCTTTCCTCAGCTTGCACTTTGCACCTATATAGACTGCGCTCAGTGTGCCCATTTATGTGATCGCTTGTTTGTCTTTTTACCAACCCAGACGAGGGCAAAGTGCTGCCTAAACATTAGCTATGGAGGCTACATCGCTAACTAGGTCTGGGGCTCATTTCACTCTGGGTTGTGGCAACATCATGGCTGCTGCTCAAAGACGTATCTTTGGTTGATATCTGTGCTGCAGCTTGTTGGTAGTGCACAACAAAGTAACATTGCCCTCGGTTCAGTGGCTGCCCTGCCCTTAATGTGTATTGAGTGAATCAGCTGAAAGGGTTCCACTTCACTTTAACCAAATTATATGCAATATGCCTGTAGTGCGTGATTAAATGTGTGTCAGAAATAAAGTCGCACCTCCGTCATGACTTTGTCCTGACATTTCTTCACATACTTCCCATCAGCTTTCACAATGGTCTGAAGAAATTTGAGGTACTGGACATGTTTTCCGTGTGTTTCGATGCAGTGGACAAAGTGATGAACCACACGATCACTGATCTCATTGCACAGCTGGAAGTTGTTCATAAAGATGTGACGCATTGTCTCAGCTTCCAGCAACTAGTTCAAAAAAAAAAAAAAAAAAAAAAACAAACAAGGATTAAGTCTTTAACAGAGATCATCTACATCTAAAGATAAATGATTCATTTATGAGAAATGAAAGAAAAAGAGCAAACTATTCTTGTTTATGAAAAAATAGGACATCACATTATTTTGTCTACTTTTTTTTAAATTACAGCCTAATTCTCTTGATGCTACTGTTGATGCTAAGATCTATTAGAATAGAGAAACCCCCCAAAAGTGAAGTTGGCACGTCAAATACAGCAAGCTCATATTAACCTACCCCTGGCGTGAGGAACAGGTTAAGGTGTTTGTGTAGAAGAATCTGGTTCTGAGGATTCCCTTTGCAAAAGTTCTGCAAAAATGTATGTGCTAGGGTCATGATCTCGTTCATCTTCTCGTCACTCTGTGCAAAGGAAGAACAAAACAAACACAAGTAAAGATGATTAGAGGAAGAATGATGTTAAGAAACCACATTCAGTCGGCTGTTGTGGTTGTAACTCACCGTCTCATAGGGAATCTGCAGCAGGTCCAGCACCACAGTGTGGGCCCCCATGTTCTTCAGCAGCCTCTGCTGCTGCAAACGACTCTTCTTACCGAGAAAACACAGCTTACTGAGCCGCTGTAGAATCTACAGATGAAACAGACAAATATTTTATAGATAAACAAGAGCAAGGAAAGACATCGAACAAATATCACATGGAAATAAAGACATGGACCTCACCTCTTTGACAATGTTGTAGTTGTTTGCTTTGTTACTGTCAATCTGAGGTTTAATATCACAGTCCTGCACTGGGCTCATAACAGTCTCCTGGCAAAAACAGCATTGAAGAAAAAACATCCGCTTAGAAAGGTTCACTGCACATTTCATCGTTGGCTCCTAATTACACAGTATTTACCACAGTTTGGTGGGAAAAATCTGTATCTGTTTGTATGAGAATACATTTCTTTAATGATAAAAACAAGAATAATTTCTCATTACTATACAAGTTACAGGCTTGACTGATAGAAGCAGGTTTAACTTCCTGTTATGTCAAACATTATCATTCATAATACGTCAATACTAAGATACATAACAAAACAGTTTGCACTCTTGGCTTCCCACCAACCTTGATTAAAGATAACAACATCACAGACGCTGAACTATGCAGCTTAATGACTGATGAGATGTTAAAGACAAGTATAGCAACTTCCTGCAGAGCTATACATAAAATCTAAACCACCATTTGAAATGGGAGCAATCGTTTTAAGACGCAGGACACCATTCAATGATGATACCGCACCTCGATGTTCTGCTCTTTGCCCTGTCTGACGCCGAGGTCTTCAACGCTATAGACTCCACTCTTCTCTACCCACAGCTCCGACTTCTCAACAGTGAGACGGAGCTGGTCCAGGTCTGTCTTGATCTGTTTGTAGTTCTCTACATCCTGCTCCGACACCAGCAGCTGGACCTGGAAAATACACAGACACATACACACAGTGGTTGAGACATAACCCAGACATAGAGTTATTAACAGAACAAAAGTGTAGCTATAATAAAAGTATTTCTGCCAAGAAATCTCAATGCAGCATCTTGGAAAATCAGCATGTGGTAAAAATGGGAGATTGTGCAGCTCTATCTTCCAGCTGCGGAAGCTCTTTACTATTTGGCCCTTTGGAGAATCCTCCTAATCCAAAATGATTACATCAACCATGACAAAAATTACTTAGCTCAGGAAGTGCCTAATGCTACAGTCTGTCATCTTTTACAAGTATCCAATTCTTGAGAGTAACTGCTGTGTCGCTACCTGTTTGAAAGCCTGCAGCACCTCAGCTCTTTGGCTGAAGTGTTTGAAGATGAGCTGCAGCGAGCCAGATACCAGTGGGGGGTAATCTTGCATGATGAGATGGATCAGCACCCTCAAAAAAGTCCGGCCACCCTCATCATCCAGCTCCACTGCACTTAACTGGGGGCTGAAATCAGACGAATGTACACATAAATCTTCCAGGTTCTTTCAGGTGAGTGGATATAAACACTGGCGAGTCAGTAAACAAGCACAACTTCACTTACCCTCCTGCAAACATGCTCTCTGCTTTGGCTGCAATCTGATCTATGTCTGGTTCAGAGGCTGAAGAGAAGATAAAGTGAAGTACAGGTCAATTAAATGTCACAGGCTGAAGGAAGAAATGTCTCATTTAAAATGTTAAAGGATAAATTTAGTAGAATCAAGTCTCACGCATTAATAGAGACAGATCAGCCGACGACACAGAGCCGTCTATGCTCTTGTCCCCAAATTCTTTCTTGTAGATGGACAACAAGTACGTGATCCTGTAATCCAACCTCACACTCAGGATGAACTACACAGGAAGGAAAAGGCCACAAAAATAAAAGTCATTTGCTTATGAGATAGGAGAAGATGCTACGCAGCACCATGTAGACCAAGAATCTGCTACTTACTTGCAGGATTTCAATGATCTTCAGCTTTGTGTCCATCACCATTACATCTTCACTGTCTGACAGGAAGGGTCCTTTACTGTAGCGGAGGGACGGGGGGGTGTCTGGGAGGCTGTGTGGCACACCTCGACTCATCACCATCTGAGTCATCATTTCTCCAACACCGTGAATGGTTCTCAGGACATTATTGCCTTAAAAAAAAAAAAAAAAAAAAAAAAAAACATTCATTGTCACATATTTTGCTTAATGCCTATTATCATGAAGCTATATATCAAGTGTGTAAAAGTTTGACTGCGTGTATCATACGAGCTGAAACAAATGCCCTGAGGACATCAACTGCTCAATGGCCGAGAACTTCTTCCGTTATTATTTTTCAGTCCATTAAACCTAACCAATGGTTTTATTTACCACTTTGTCCACTTATGGTGAACATTTCTAGTTCCAGTGCCTCTGTTTCTTTAACTCCATATTCTGGCTTCACTGATACAATGGCTTCTTTATCTGCCCCAAAACACCGTAAAAAAACATGTTAACAAGATGCAAAACCAAAAGACCATCATCCCAGTTATACTTCCTCCATGTTACTTTCCCTGTTGAATTAAAAACCCTAAAGCTTTTATGCATAGCTGTGTTCTTATATACATTTTTAATGCTGCATCACTGAGGACTACAGACACTGGTCTCTTGTCTGTCTGTGAAATGGTCATAATTTTAAGATGAATTATACATTTCATCACCAAAACATTATGTGACTGACTCCTCCATTTAGAATGACCTTCTTTATATAACCAAACAACAATAAACTATGTTACTCATTAACTTTAACTCTTTAAGTTTTTATTTGCTATTGATACATAAAAATGAGAATCTTAGTTGAACAATGCCAATGAAATACTTCACATCTTCACATTGAACTGCACTGACCAGTGTCAGGGCTCTTGCTGAGTTTGTTCATGAAGCCGTGTGGAGGCTGGACAATATCCAGAATGGCCAGCAGGGTGCGCGTTAGACGCAGCAGCTCAGCAAAGCTGTAGAAACCAAAGTAAACCAGGTTACGGGCCAGATTCACCACCTGGAAGAAAGAGGTAAATCAAAAAACTTCACAATTAGAAACACAGTCTGAAACAGCGAATGTGAGAAAATATTCTTATTATATTTGACAAAATATATGCACCAGGTGGAGAATTATTTTACCTCCAGTGTGAGTTCATTTTTGTCTTTATCCACAACTGGAAAATTTTGGTTGACCACATCTTTGAGATATTCTTCCACAAAATCCATCGTTTGAACAAACTTCTTCTTCATCTCCTCTCTCGAGCTGTCGGTGGACTCGTACTCAAACCTGCAGAAACAAACAGTCGCAATCTCCATGAGGTCGTTCTCACAAAAGTCTTACACAAAAGTTCAAGTCACACACGTAGACCCTCACTCGCTGACGGTGATCTTGGAGGGGATCTCGGTCCAGAGGCGTGCGTAGCGTACGGGCACCACCGCCTCCTGGGGGTCTCGGTCCACGTGCATGTGCAGCATGAGGCGGCAGAACGAGGCTCGGAGGTTGTAGGGCAAACAGTCATCAAACATGCAGCGCAGGATCAGATCCACCGGTAGCTGAGAGGAGATCTGATTGATGGCAAGATACTGACGGTCCAGACACATTTTAGCAAACAGGTTCAGCTGGTATCTGCAGGAGAGGTGAGGGACATGGATAGAGGAAAAAAACAAAAACAAATGTGACAGGATGTTTATGTTGCAGGTTGGACATGTAGTGAAAGGGGGTAAACTCTCCCTCTTGCTTATTTTTAGCTGATTTTGTGTTTTTGTGAGAAAAAAAAAGGTTTGGCACATTGGCAGAGCACTGGCAGGTAAGAATGTCACTGTCACCTGTAGTAGGTGATAATGTCTACATCCATCTTGTGGTTGCACTTCGCATCTTGAGCCAGGTGGCGGATGGATTTGCCGTGAGGCTCCTTGTGGCTGTCGATCCAGTAGAGCCAAACCTCCTCGTCCTCCACTTCTTCCGACATTAGAGATGACTGCAGGTTGTTCTCTGTGTTAGAGATTAGTCTGTGGGGATTGAAAAAGGAAGGAAGGAGAGCGAGGGAGAGAGTGCAACATAAATTTACTAGACTAAACAGCATACGTTACACTTTAACGTACATCTGTGGTAGACACATGGGAGAAAAAGGCATTTACAAACACTGTGTACATGTTTAAATTTGTTTAAAGTGCAAAGGAAATATGAATGTTTTAAATACAGAAACCACAGGGGATGACTCACTTGGTCTGGATGAGGATATCTGCGTTGCTGGGGTTCAGCATAAATTTACAGATAAGCTCCTGTGTGACTGGGATGGCTGTCTTGTTGGACACACACAGATCAGAGAGATAATCCAGGAATCTAGAGGAGCAGACCAGATATCAATCACCAAGTTCAACAGCACTGAGACAGATCATATACACTGATTGTACACATGAAATATTAGACATATTAGAGGCTGTACATTACATCTTCATCTATCTGATGGTTGTGGAAAATTCTTTATGCTTTGTATGACAGATTTTAAGTTCTCCAGAAAATAAGGTCATTAGGAAAATGCACAAATAGTATTGGATGTCATTATTTAGCATTAAACTATACTTCAAAATGAACCAATACCAACAGAAACATTATGGTGAGATACAAATTTTATATCACTTTCAGTTCCCTTTGGTTATCTAATGTTTAGAGGTGTGCACATGTCTGACCTGGGCTCTCTGTTGCGCCTCAGCAGATTGACAAAGGTCTCAATCTCTTTGGCTGTGATGTGTTTTTCCAGCAGCTTGCGGTTGTTGTGTAGTAGAGCGGTGATTGTGTCCTCAGCCAGGATCTCATACCCAATCTGAGACTGCATGATTGAGAACTTTTTGGCAATATATTCCTGTGTGGAGCAAGAAACAGGTGCTTTAAAAACACTTCTGGTGAAGAGAGGTTGAAGAGAAACAGACAGAATAAGTAACACAGAATTAAAAAAAAATAAAAATGCTGAATCACTGCATCTAGTTTGTGCTTGTTTAACTAGAATCCAGAAAGAACTTGTTGAACAACACAACTTTTGAAAAAAAAAAAAAAACACACTGATTCAAATTCATGAATCTCCCCACAGTTACACTTGAGAGTTGTCTGTCACACTGGCAGCCTGTACTCACCATTTTTTCCATTTTATTTTCATCAAGACTGAGGTTCCTAATAAATTAATCTACTGACTTTAGAGGTTTGATATTTATACAAGATGAAATTCGTTATTGCGCTGCATACTTACAGCTCACTTACACTCAAGTTTCTTTAATTAGTGCAGAGCTTTTCACATTTTTGGCTTGTTATAAAAACAGAGTTATTACTAATAACATTAAGGTCCTGATGTATCCAAGTGTCCCAGTACGTCATGTACATCTCTGCCACTACAGCAGCTTTTAATATTGTGATATCTCAATTATATCTTCAGTTAAAAAAGACCTGAATGTTTATGGGGTAATTGTCAGTTGAGGTGAAGGGACAGTGAGGAGAACAAGAACAAAACAGGGAATTAAAAACACAATGTGTTTTAAGTTCTGTGTGTTTACTTCTTGTTTTACTCTGGACATAAACCCTGATAAATGTTTAGCCTTGATGCTAAAATAACACTAACACAGTTAGAGGGAAGAGCTCAGTCAGTCAGTCGGCTCCGTTATGTAGGAAGATGTGAGCTAATAGACAACTGCTTGTATCTGAGCAAGGATTGTAGCCTCGATATCAATGAGTTAACAAAATATTGAGATCAACCACTTTATTGTACAAGAAAAACTGTTGTGAACTCACTTTTTATATTAGACTTACAGTGACTCAACTCTTTGTTGATCCACTGATCAATTAAAAGACTCTTTGAGCACCACTTAGGTTTGTTGATTAGTGGCGTCATTACAGCAGCTCTGGTCCCTGCATAGATCTTCCCTGACAAGTCTGGCAGAGTCTGTACTGATAAGATCCCAGTTAAAAGCCACCTCTCTATCCTTAGACTATCCTGCATCCTATTGATAATGACCACGTTCATTAGCCACATGACAAGTCAATAATTACTCAATATTAGATTTGTTTAGAAAGTGGAAACGGAAACGTGCCTGGTTCTTGCGATAATCCTGTTGAGAATGTCGTATCACCCGGTAACAGAGTCTCAACATGTACTTGAAGTGAGCATACCGTTGATCTCCCAAATCTTCCAACCTCAGCATTGGACCATCACCCTGATCCGTGAATGGTGCTGTCAGGATGCCAAAGATCTGGAGGAACAAACCCGGTGAGACGCAGACACAGTGATTAAGAACCACTTGAGGATTCACAGACTGTACTGAGAAAAATACTTCAATAAATACACTTCTTGAGACTAACTATGGCTATTATAAAATATCTCACTAATGGAAATGAAAAATCATTAAGATTTACTCTGAGCATCACTGTCACCTAAGATCAATCTGTATTTGTTCAAACATAAAGGACTAAAAGGACAGAAGAGTGTGTTTGCGCTGACCTGAGCCAGAATGTTCTGTTCCCTCATGAGTTTCTGCCTCTCTCTGTTCGGTGTAGAGGTGACTACAGATAAAACATCCTGGCCGTTGTTTGGCACCACACACACAAAGAAAACCAGGTCCTCAAGGAGCTTAGTCACGAATCTGAAATATATATGAAGG
This sequence comes from Polydactylus sextarius, assembly GCA_016801845.1. Classification (NCBI taxonomy): domain Eukaryota; kingdom Metazoa; phylum Chordata; class Actinopteri; family Polynemidae; genus Polydactylus; species Polydactylus sextarius. Next base: position 4,108,944 of record CM028921.1, read on the forward strand.
CAAAAACATAACATGTGAAATCATAAAATATGCAAACCACCCATGTCCCCTGTGTCGTCATACTCATGTTACCGTACCTCCTCTCATTCTGAGAGATGTTGGCGTACATAAGTTTCCTCACAGTCGACTCCAAGACCTTACTGGCGTCATTGGCGAAGTCCAAGTCCCTGACCTCCGACAGGGGGACAGATACGATGGCGAAAGCTTCTTTGTCCTCTTTGGTGGGACAGGTACCAATCTATAGTGACAGTAGGGACAAATTTCCAAAAAAAATAATACAGAAATTGCTTTACTTATGTGACTCAAGTGGCTTCAGACCGTATATAGACCATTTACTCTTTGTACAGTGCTGTCAAAGTATGTGTGTATGTATTTAGACCTTGAGCATGACCGGTCTCTCCTCCTCAGCATCAATAGGGACGTTGGTGCTCGTGACCCAGGTGTTAGTGCACAAGTGCCTCAGCCTCACATATGAGTTTCTGAGGAAGAATGGAACAAATTATTAACATCAGATATGATTTTTTTTAGTTATATGGATTTTGCTGTTTTGACTGAACTAAAAAAGTAGGCATGTTGATAAATTAGTCTCACATCCAGTCACATTGTCATCAGTATGATGTTTATAGCCAAGCCATCAGAGTAGCTCTGATTGGTTCTCAACAACTACAGACTTCACAGATTGGGTTGCCATAAAATTTGGTGAAAAATCTTATGGCAACCATGCCATAAAAAGCTTTGACTTATTTAGTGAAATAACTCAACATTTCCTGGATGAAGTGTCAAGGTTTGGTGCAAGGTTCAGACTTTCATGGTTCCCCAAAGACAAGCCCTAATAACTTTTCCTCTAGTTGTGCCATGAGGTTAACATTTTTGATTAGAAAGTAAGATTTTTCAGTAACCACAGGTTTAACTGCCATGGCATCTGGAAGTTACTTTAGTAAACCTCTGATTTGTTCTTTTAGTGTCATCATCATGTCGATATTTCAATTTGTCTAAAACTGCTGTTTATGACCACGGACCTGAAAAACACACAATGTTGTAAAATATATGGAATTTTGATTTGGATCCGATTCATTTTCACAAGTGTATTTCAGACTGCTTTGCTACAAACAACAAAATGACACCCACTTGAAAAAACAAGTCTCAAAAGCAGATGGTTCAGAATCAAAATAAGCAACATTATCTCACCTTAATGACAGATCGCAGACAAAAACTGCTGCACTCTGTGTTGTGAACTATAGTGAAAACTGCCCCCTGTGGATGCAGCCACAATAGAAGTGACATGTTATTGTTAGTGTTGCCCCCGTGCGACTGACTGACCTGGGCACGAGACAGTCGGCCCGCTGTAGCGTTGTGGCATCCAGCTCAAACAGAGACGCAATGTCATTCCCATGGGGAACAGAGACCAAGGTGAAAGCAATCTTCTCTGCTGCTTGGTGCTTTCTCTTAGAGAACACAGTATCTGTCTCATTCTGCAGCACAAACACAGGGACACACACAGACACACACACACACACACACACACACAGAAGCAGTAGAAATTACTGTCGGCTGTCTCAGAGATTACATGGCACAGACAGTTCAGAAGTTTATTAATATTCACACAGTAGATTTCATACTGTCACGACAACAGCACAGTACATAACCCTGTACTGTATGTTATGTATATTCAGTGCATCCTCTAGACTCAAAAATAAACAGATTGGTCACATAGTGCATTTAAATTTACAGCCAAAATGATTATTCTTGGCAGAAAAGTTCAATATTTACTTGTTGCATTAATTTTAAATAAAGTAAATAAATAAATCTGATGATTTAAAGAGCAAACTGAGAAACTAACATTACATCACATTACTATTATTATTATTATCATCATAATCTTTGTTAGCCTATGACGTATAATCATTAGTTGCAGCACTGAATGTGTTTTTGACAAATAATGACAAACAACGACGTTTCATAGAAACAACCAGTAAATATTTAGTAGATTATTTTAAATTACTAGATTTCACATGATTGATAAAGAGCTACAATATCCACTGATTAGTTTCATCATCTCTAACTGATTAATTGACAGGTCACAAACAGTTCACACAGCAGGACACCATCTTCTCTCCTCTTCATGTGTAGTATCACTCCTCCATCTACACCACAAGGCCACAATTTTAAACTGCACTCACATACTTTACATTTTGTAGTCGTTATGAATTATTTATATCTTGCTATGGTGTAAAAATTCAGCCAAGTTTAAGTGGATATGATTTCTTAGTAGGTTAGCAAACCCAGTAATTAGACTTCATGACCATGAAGACGTGCATGGACATGTTTTGTCAGATTTCCGTATCTTTCCACACGTGTTCCTGTAAATACTGATAAATGAGCTCAGCTGCTGATAAAAATCTATCACTGAAGGTGTACGGATGTGAGCCAAACTACGCTGTCGCTGCTTCTTACACTAATGAGATATCAAATTACACAGAAATGTAGCCAGAGAGCCATGACTTCTCTGTGTTGTGTTAGACACTGCAGTATGTAGGCTGGGTACGATCTGCACTGTGCCGATGCAGCAGATAATGGCGAGGGTTAATTTCACCCACTGTTCTCTGCATGTCAATGGGAAGCTCCCCAGAGCTGCCTCCACGCCTCAGCTTCTCTAGCCGCCCACTCCCTCCCCTCCTCTCCCCTTTACTGGTGACTCACCCCACCAGCTTAGCACAGGCGAGCTGAGCAGAGCAGACAGCACGTCTGCCTCCCCTCCATCCCCTCTCGCAGGGCACCCCCACACCCAGACGTTATGTAAGGAGCCCCCTGTGTGTCTGAAATTCAGCATGTGCATGAGAAAGTGTGCGAGGCTGAGAGAGCTTGTATACGCGTTCCTTGCATTGCTAGAATACAAATGTGCGAGGCAGCTAGAGAAATGTCTAGATATAGATTTAGAGTTTTGCAAGAGTTTGTGTGTGTTTGTGTTTGTGTGTGTGTGTGAATGTACTTTGGGAGTGTGAGAGAACTGGTGGTGTTGCATAAACAAAAAGATGAGGAGACAGAGAAAGGCCTGAAGTTAAACAGACTGCTGAGATAATCACCCTTTCAACTAAAACACAAATTTTCTCTCCTTTTTTTTTGACATCTCACCTTTATCTTTCAGTCAAGTGCAGTCAAACTGCACTTGACTGCACAAACAATCTGTGGTGTAAAATGACAAACTATTTGCATTGCTGATTGCAGATTACCCGTAAATATCAGGTATATGAATCTGTAGCAGTAGCTTGTGAGACACCCCAGTCAAAAGTCAGCTACATGTGACTTTGCATCTAAATGTGCTTGTTAGACCGACTCACCTCGCCTTTAGACTCCTCCGTGTTCTCTTTGAATTCAGGGTTCACCTGCAGAGATATTGAGTGGTCAGTGGCCTCGGATCTCTAAATCTCTAATAATCATCTTGTCATTATCAACCCCCATCACCCAAATCCACATATTCAACAACAAAAGGTGGGTGATAGTGGCCATATCAATGGGAACACTGCCACCTAGAGCACATCACCTGAAGTCCTCTTCAGCAGAGCTTGAGCTCTAAAATGTAAATACTCTTTCAAATTGGGGAAAAATGGTGACTGACTGGTAAATTGATCGTAAGAGCAAGCTACTTTTCTTAAATTACTGTGTGAGTAAATACACTTACGAGCAGCGAGCGACAATATTGAAATCAAACAATGAGAACAAGAAGCTCTGACATGTTGAATGGTTCATCTCACCTCAGCTGCGAGGTAATTTCCAGTCGCCAGGTGTTTAAAGCGGAAGAGACTGTTCCACTGGCCAGCGCCACCTCTGCAGGGGTCGTAGTGTACAACCTGCCATGGAAACACACAGTAATACATCATATGACTATCTGTGAGCGCATTAAGATGTCAAACAAATATTTGGACTGTGACTTTATTCAACGGACAAAAATAATGGTTTGATTTAAAGTTGGTTAAAGGATGAATTCCTTCAGTTTTCCATCAGTTTATGAACCAAATGGGGAAAAAATACAAAGTTGTGCATCATTTTCAGCAGTTGGTGCATCAACGTCAGTTTATCCTATCAATGCAGTCAGAATGAGTCAGAGGGAGAGACATCCTATGTGCTAAGTACAACAAGAATTTGCGTTTGTCACATCGACACAACAACATGTCAACAGCTGATATGGTAACATAAGCACATTTTGGCATCAACAGCGAAGGGAGAAGAGGAACTTTATTTTGTGTTCGCTGATAAACAGGAACAAACTGTATTGTAGACACTGGGTTACAAAGAACTTGGAGTTGAAGTTCCAGACAGACAGAGCTTATATAATATGTGATATTATATTTATATAACCAATATAATCAACTGTCTTCAGCATGGCCTTTATATTGTTGATAGCTGGTTGTCTCTGACCAAACACAAGTACAAGTACAAGAAAAATTATTTTAATAAAATAGGTAAGTCACATTCATAGTGCACTGAAAATTAGATGGAGATATTGGAGATATTGTTGATTGCTGTGCAGACATCCCACTCCTGACAAGATTCAGTTTTTGCTCCAGTGAGCAGATAAAGAAAACAACGTTGCTGACCAGCAGACCACTATTACAACTGTATTTCCTGCATCTTCCTTCCTGCTGACTACACTACCTTTTTTCAGATGTAGAATTGCATTTGGCCAAATTCTTTGTTCCTAAAATACATTGAGTTAGAAAAACGATAGTTTCTGCTTTCTCAAAAAATCCTGATTTGGATTTACTTCGGAGTGTTTGAGAGCTACTCTTGTCTCTTAAAGGTGGTTAATTCAACATATTTAAGTCCTGTTGTTTAGGCAGACACACTGCGGCTACAACTTTGGAAAAAATCATATGTGTAGAGTGAAATTTGTGGCTTTGAGCAGAGTGTAAACAAGAAATTTCAGACATTTTTTCTGAAAGCTTCTCCACTCTCACCTCAACATTCTGTGTAATACACACTCATTATAAACTCCTGATCATTGATCAGTGATTGATCAAAAACCATATCATCTTTCAAAAAGTTGAAAACCACATCAACAGACTGGACTTGTGTCTACATTTGAAAGTTTTTTTTTTTTTTACTTCACTACATTTCCTCACTTAATTACATACTTACTCAAATATATTTTCAATGTTCAATGTCGCTATAAAAAACAGATGAAATGAAATGTGGTGTTTTCTCTTCTTTCTCTTATCTTAAAGGCTGGATAGATGGATAAACCTAAAAAAATATCAATGAATAAAATATCAATATCAACTTTTGTTCTTTAGTTTAGACGGAGATTGTTCTAGGCTCCATGTTTTAAAGTGCTGGATAAACTTCATAGTATTCTTCTGTTTTTATTAACATGTACTTGTGCTTTAATTACTTAAGTATATTTAGTCATAATTAGAAGCTGCCCTGAGTGTTATAGTGATGCTACATAACTTGTCTGTCCACCACCCAAACATGTACAGAGTTTCTAGCTCACATGAGCTGAGATGTGAGAAGAAGGAGCAAGAAAAAAAGCTCAGGCTTCAGGGGACGGCACAGAGGGAGAGACACGTACAGGAACCGTTCTCTCTTCAGATCCCTTGTTCCCCAGACGCCTTCAAAGACAGTCTGACCTGTGTTGTGTATGAAGTAGCTAAAACTAAATCTGTATATACGCCTGTTTAGTTTGCGGTGGTTGTATGGAAATGGTTGAGCAAGTATATTTGTTTTTTGTTTGCTGCGGTGGTTACTTCATGTAAATAGTTTACCAAATGCTTCTGTTTGTTTGATGTAAGAGTCATTATAAATAAATCGCTGGCTGAGTACATCCATTTTCAGCACCTTTTGTTGTCTGCACTGACCACAACTATAACCAGAGGTCAGAGATGCAAATTAAGACTAGTAGACCAACTATTCCTATTCACTGACTAACTTTAACTTTGCAAATACAATTTCTACAGTTACTACTATTATTATTGTCTTATGATGATAAACTATAGCAACAATGTCTGTCAAATAAACAGTATGTTATGGACAAAGCTGTCAGTCATAGCTATACCATGTACCTCCTTATTAGTGCTACTCTCATGCTGCTATGTAAAGCTTAACTGTGTGTAACAGGTTTGATGGTTCATCTCTCTCACTCTGCTTTGTAAATAAAAAATAGATAAAGTAGTGATAACTGCTATGATACCCTTTAATTTAATAGAGTAGTATTAAGTCAGGTACTTATAATCCTTGATGACACTTCCTTTATTCACTATCATAAATTATAAAGTCATGCCCCCAGGGAGACATAATAGTCATAGCTCTTTAAAACAATCTTTATAGAATTTTCTCTGTATTGGGGTTATTATGTTTAGTGAACCTTTGGACTGCAATTATAAAAAATTTGATCTAAAATGTCTTGTATGGACAAACTAAAGTAATGTTATCAGTTATACTAATATTTCCTTTAGGAAGTTAAACATACAGGGCCTATTGCTTTGGATTTCCATCCAGTTTGAAATGGGTGGTATTGGTGATGTTTTCACAGGTGGAGATGTTGGAGGTGTAATCCAGAGAGGCATGAAACTGGCAGCCTCACTACATCAGTTCAAATGCATAAAAATGTGTTACCTGTTTAAAACTAGAGCACATACAAAGTAAGACTTCCACAAGAAGAAAAAGTTCTTTCAGAAAGTATGAAATATATAAAAAAAAAACTGAAATGTTCTAACTGAGCAGAGTATTTTTCACATGTCAATGGACGTAGGTGGAAGAAAGAGCCTGAGGAGAAACCAACAGCTGAAAGAAACATTTATCTTACTAGAACAAACATCTGGATCTTTTGAGCAAAGATGTTTAGAAAAAACTGACAGTCATTCATTGTTATTTACATTTCATGTTCATGATGGTGCTAGGTACATGTGCTGCATCTCTGACACAAGATAGAACAAGATATTATGAACTTTTATTAAAAAATTCAACCCTTATCTCATCACTGCAATCTAGATCCCCTGTTCACATGGTAGTTTAGCTGCTACCACAACAACGACCCCGTCAACTATGGATTTCATCTCAACACTTAAGGATAAGAATTTCATAAAGGCAAATAAACTCCTGTTTCTACTGCTCCTCGCTGGGTTCACTCATGTTGACAAAGTGGTAATGCCTCCTACCTCAATCTCCCAAAGAGCCTTGGAGCTGGTGGCGGAGGTGGCAGACTGCCTCAGCGTGGTCCGCAGGAAAACATGCTGCTGCTTCTTGTACTCGTCACAGGTCAGAAACTTCTCCTGCTCGGCATGAAACAGCCGCACCACATCTCCCTGACAGGGGACACATATGACAGTATAAGCATTTCTACGAAAACACTAAATAAACAGACTCAAAGGGGATAAAAGAGCATACCCCCTTAAGAACATCCTCCCTGTAGTCGCTGTACTTCATGAACAAGGTGACCTTCCAGCTGGTGTTACTGTTGACAGCATTAACCTGCGGCATGAGGCAGAGAATCAGAGACAAACACTTTTTTAAAAATTATTTTTCTGAAGAAATCCTACCACTGTTTAATTGTTTATTGTTTACAGTTAAACAATTAAATATTCCCCCTGTTCCCAGTTTCCCCCTGATGAAAAGTTGTTGGAGACTTTGATGGAAAACACTGCAATAAATGAGTCCCACCTCTTTGCAGCCGCGGTTGTCTAGCAGCTCGATGTTACTGGCGTGAAGAGGCTGCCCTGCATTTACTGGCATCAGCACCACCTTGTCTCCAACCACCACCTTGAACCAAATCAGACAGTCACAACACAGCAGGAGACACTGGTTTTCAAACTTCCAGCAGTTTTCTAATGGATTAAACAGAAAGTAAGAGTGTATCCATGCAAGAGGTTTATCTCAGTCTGCAAACATCAACTTATTTCATTTTATTTTATTTAATAAGAGCAGCCTTGGGCGCTGCAACAGGCTGAGCAGCAAACACGTTTATTCATACCAATGTGAGTGGACATGAAGTCAGCATACAGTGACACAGTGACTGAAATATACAGCTGCTGTTGTATGATTGCTTAGATGATACATGCTGTTTGAGTCCGTCATCAGTTGTGACAGACTGCACACAGTCAACTGTATGTCATCATGTTAAGCTGCTTTACAGAAGCAAACTGTGGTTCATCACATCTATTCCAACTCTGTGCTGGAATATTAAAAACACTTGAACTATAATGAAGCAGGATCGCTGCCATACAGTGGACAGAAAGTACTAACACACTGAACACCTTTTAAAACTCAACCTGAAAGTCTCCATGCAACGGGAAGGCCAGTGTATCCATGCTTTTACATGAGACTAAGTGTCTAACCTAATAATGCACAAACATCATGCACAATCAAGAGCAATACCTTTAACCATAGGATGCTAAAGCCAAAGGGGGAGGGACAAAATCAGAAATGTTACTGGAACAGGACAAACAATGTATGTCAGTTAAACAGAGAGGATTGTCAAGTTGTTGTACAGTACTTTATATGTATAGAAATGATTCAACACAGACGGAGGAAACCTACATTATCTCCCTCGCTGCGAAGTTTCCAGAAAGGTTGGATGTAGAACCAGGAGCCCTCGTTCCCGGCCGGGTCCAAAGAAACACGCATGGCGTTCTTCTCCAGCAGAGCCGGGAGACGCTTGTTCACCGTCAGGTACTTATTACTCTTAATGTGCAGAAGCTGAGGCAAAAAAAAAAAAAAAAAAAGGGTGTTTAAATATTTCAGGAACAACTGCTGGAGAAAGTGTTCAGATCTTTTACTGAGCTAAAGGTAAAAATACTAAGATTTACTGATACTAATAAAGTTAAGAGTTAAAACCCTGACTGAGCTTAACCAGGAAAATGTATCTATATCATAAAAGTGTTTAACGCAGAGAAATGGTTCTTGCAAGTGTTGTGACATTAAACATTACATCATAAGATGACTAAATAGGATGTTTCAATTATAGCTGGTATCATAGCACTCATTGCTTTTATATTTTTATTCTTGTTTTTTTTAATGTTTTTAATCTTCTATTATTAAGAGGAGGTCCATTTTTTCCAGGAGAAAGCAGAGGTTAGTCATCAACATCTACTTAGATTAATAAGAATTGGTCTCCAATTTTATTCAATTTGTCGTCGTGAAGAAGTGTGTGTCCAACCGTGCGACACGTTTCCTGATTCAATTTACTAAACAAGGGTAAATTATACCAGTGTTCAATGTCACCCTGAACAAACGGCTTAATGATAGAAGATATTTACTGCAGCAGCAGAGCAATGGTGACTGTCTTGTGCAATAATATCAACTTAACTTATAGTTATTTGTCTCATTTTAACCTCAAAACAATCAATGAAACCAAACAATAAAACTGCAGACATTTTCCAAACCGGCCTGAAGAGTCTTAGCAAATAAAACAAAACTAAACCAAAGCTTTAGACTGGGGACGGTCTGATGCCACAGGTGTTTGCTGAAGAGGTGGCCTGTACCTGAATGACATTACTGTATTTAACCACTTCTCCGAGGAGCTTCTTGTTCTCAGAGTCGTTCTGCTTCTGCTCCAGTTCTGCTGCATGCTGAGTAACGAAACACAGATTTGTTCAAGCTTTTGAATACAAATGAACATTAATATTAATATCTACATGCAGATTCCTAAAAATAAAACAAACAAACAAACAAAAAAAAACACGCTCTACCTGTAGCTTTTTGAACAGGTCTCCCTGCGTGTTGTTATTTCCTTGTTTTCCTTGTTTTGCCTTCCAGAACTGCTTCTGAGCAGAGTATCTGTTCATGGGACACACCTTGAAGAGACAATCTGTAGCAGAGAAGTGTTCAGGCACACAGGAGTCAAGTTAAGTGCCACTCAAAGGTCTTAATGTGGTGAAACAACCCTTTTGAGGTTAATAGTTATTTACCCTGGCGGCATGTGGAGTCACTAAAACCCACAAATGCTTCATGAAAACCACAATGTTGTGTTAAACAACACTGAGTGCAAAGAGTCTGGTCAGCCTTGGCATTTTTTTAAAAAACACACAGAGAGTGGGAGAGAGTGTATGTTTGTGTGTGTTGGTGCGTGTCTGTTTATAACTTTGAATACTCCTACACACCTCTGAACTTTTTCGGTGGGTTTGCCAGGTCTCCTGCCTCAGGATGGACCACACACCTGTCATCAACAAGCCTGCAGAGAAGAGCACAAAGGTTTTCCTTTAGTAAAGTTACAGCCAGAGTCAACTGTAGCCACAGACAAATGCAAATACAGAAAACACAATCTCAGATTACAACTAGAACCCATTTATTTGACTACACGGTTCACAACCACATTTTCTGCACAGTTTTTCAAGCATCCCTGATCTCGACACCAGTCTCTGTTTCCTCTCCGACTCTTAGATCCTTGTAGCATTTGTCTGTAACCGTTTCACTGATCAAGGCCAGAGGCTGAAGGAGATGGAGCCTTTAAAAAAAAGTAAAACCAAAGCACTTGAATCAAATGACCCTCTTCCATTAACACTTTTAAGACAAAAGTTAAAAAGTGTCTGTTTTCAAAGGCCTTTAGATGCTCTTACTGGTCTCAGTATTTTATTATATGTCAGGTTTTATTCATTCTGGTTCACATTACAACACATATCTAAACCTTTACTGCTAATGTCATTTTACTCAATTTCACTTTTGGTCAACTCTAGTTGTTTTTGCAATGCAATAAACAAACTTAAACTTAATTAAAATTAAATAAACCTAATTCGATTTGATCTGATTCGATTACAATAGACCAGCAGGACGAGCAGCTCAGCTGATAACACAAGAAAAAGCTTTGTTCAGCATCATTGATGATATTGGTAGAGCTCCTCATCTGGACTGATGCTCTGAACATTTCTGGATGGAGATAATCGAATTTAACTCTACTTTGATCTCCCGTGCAGGCACATCTCCTCAGTCTTGTGGTTTGTGTTGAGATAAATGCAACAGACTAAAATAACATTCAACTCTCTGTGGTTTTCACATTGTTGGAAATGGAAATAAGTGAATGTAAAATACTTTTTTATTTTAGAAAATGAAATGATAAAGCCAGATGTCACTGCAGCATGTGCAAAATGTAAAATGAAGCTTTGAGAAACAACATTTTATTGGTCACTGAAGAGAAGCCAAGTGTAGTTTCCAAGAGCATGTGTACAGAAGACTGTGGGCTGCTGCCACCAGAGGAAACTATGTGGTTTCTGTGCCGGGTTGATTAGCAGACATTTGAAGGATGACATCTATTTAATAGTCGTCTCGTTGCCCACAACCAAACTTTCTATCTGTTATTTACTGACAACAGAAAAGTCACTGACAGGTTCAGAGATGCACAGCAGATCACTGAAATTAACACACTAGATAATTCATCTTCTTAAGTAAATACTGTGGTTCACAAGAGTCAGCAGGTTGAAATTAATGTTGCGTCAGAGAATTTAGTAACAATACCAGCTAATTTTGCTCATTCGTTACAAAACATGTCTGAATTGTTCTGTGTGAAAGTATTCTTCTGAGAAGTTTGTCATTTCAACTGTTTTTCACTGTACAGATTAAACCATGAGCAGGTCTTTTTTTAATAAACACTATTTAATCCTGGTGTTAAAGTTTATTTCTGAAAACTATCTTCATTTTTGTTGTTTGTTTTGATTAAAGTTACAGGAGACCGAGACTTCAGACGTGTTTTAGTAGTCAACACTGAGAGGACTGAGTGAAGGTGTTCACAGAGGAAAAACAATGGAGGCTAAAAGAAAAAGTACAAGTTCATGAACTGAATACTTATAAGTATTGAAGAGATCAGAGGGGGTGCTGGCTTCACCCTCATACAGATCTGGACTCCAGAGCTCAAGTGGTCTTTACCTCATTGTTTCTCCTTTGCAAACAGTCTGGTTTTATCTAAATTGTTAAAAAAAAAAAAATGGACTAGTAGCTAATGTCAGTAAATCCCTTTTAAACCTCATTTTATTCTGGAGTAACGTTAATCCTCCTTCATCAGGAAACCAGTCAAGTCAAGGCTCAAGCCAAACAAACCATGTCAAAGGAAGCAAATTTGAGATAAATTGGTGTAACAGGAAATTTGAGCTCTCAACTGGGGTCAACTCTTGTGGAAAACAAGTTCTCTAATGACAAAGAGTCACATCGGTTTTTGTGTGTGTAGTTTAGTTTTTGTCAGGACAGTTAAAGCTTTACAGCCACAGATCAATGCAACTTAAACCTGCTGGAATATATTCCATGTCACTGTCTATGAATATACAAAAGACTCTATCTCCTTCTCTCTATCCCATTTACACCAAAGGCCGAGGTGCACAAGAAGTCCCATTCATCCCATCCACTGTAGAGAAACATAATGCGATGCACAATTCATCTGATTCATACAAAACTGGCAGCTCTGCTGAAGTGAGCTGTGCTAGTTCCTATTTATGCCACAATACTTGATCAGTGTGTCAGTCCTAAGGCTGTATATTGTACTATCTGAGTTAAATCTAAAGGAGAAACAATACAGCCCAACAGGAAACATCATCAAGTGCTAAATGGCTAAACAGGAAGGCTATCTGGAAAAGTCCCTTGAGCTTATAAATAAGTAATTTCGAGGCTGCAGAGGGTCCATCGTTAGTTCTAACAGAGAGGCTTTGACGGCGCCTGACACTCACAGGCGAGTGCAACAGTTTGCTGTGTAACCGAGTTAAACATGAACCAAAGATAAATCTAGCAGGCTGAACATAGGGAAGCTAATTATAGCTCCACTGCTCGTGTGGAGTGAAGTGAAGAAAACGACACAGAAAAACACAGAGTTTGTAATGGTTGTAAGTATGTAAGTATTCAGTGCAAAAGGAAAACCTAGAACATGTAGAAAAGAGCATATGTGTGAAAAGGTTTCAGCAACACTATCTGTATTGCATGTTTCAACCTGCTCACAAAGCAGCCCAGTAATGTGACTCATACACTTCCTCATTTACCAAAAAACACTCATATCTGGCTCCAAAATAAAAAGTTTTGGTGAAAGTAAAATTAGGCAAATCCAGAGGAATTTCACCGAAACAGAGATAACAAAGTCACATGGATGAGAAGCGAAACATCTTCAACATGTACAACCAACCAGAGTTACCTGTGATTTAATCCATCTTAGAAAAAATAGTGAACTGATCAAAACAGAACAATATCACAGATCACTAAAATAAGCTATTCAAAATGACCAAAAACACAGGAAAGCATAATATCAAAAAAGGTCAAGGTCAGCGGTAGATATGGATCAGTCAAGTAACCTTTGCTTTCCTTGTGAGGTAATTTGACTTTTGAGTGTTTACAGTGTGAGGTGTGTGAGGAACTCACAGATTCAATGTTATCCTAAACAAACATGGGCATGGCCAGCCTTGTGCAGCCAGGTTACATTGTGCTCATAAGGGCTGAGCCTCAGGGAGGTTCCTGCTGGCTCTTTGCTTTAGATACCGCAGCTCTCTCCAGACCTCTGTGAGACCTGGCACAGCACAGCTCTGTCAAACTACATGAGTTATTGAACCATTGATAAGATTTTCAATGTCTGTGTGTGTGTGAGAGAGACAACAACAGGAGGTGTGAACAATTGCTGCTGTGAACTTTTGCATTTTAAAATTTACAGCCCCCGTGTGTGTTGCTTACATTTGCATTGGCACACTTTCACAATAAGGGGAGCTTTTCAGCAAAAGAAAGCAGGTTGGCTCAGTGCACTCCTGCAGTTAATGAGTGAGAGAACACTGCCGCATACAACCAGGGTGTTAGGCCTTTGCTCAAATACTTCTGATTATTTTGATCCTCTCTCGGCAGGAGGCATTAAACACATTCACGTCAAAATCTATCGAGCTGAACTGAAGTTACAACATGTGGAAGGAATTCAAAGCAACAGGAGAGGAAGTAAAATATAGAAAAATGGGGAAAACTGAGAGAAGGTGGGTGGGGCAGGCTCATTCCTCAGGGCCGATCGATCTTTCCATGCTGGTTCTGCAGGCTCGGTGGCCACAGTGCACCTGGAACCACTGAAGTATTTCACCTCGTTTTTAGAGGAAACCACAGTCAAACAAACTGCTCCTGTCATTTCTTTCTATTTGTTGTGAAATGATGACAAAGTTAAAAGCAGTTTCCATCACACCTACGCACATTAAGTATTAGATCAGGCCGACAACTGCCTCACTGACTGTTTGAGCTGTGACACTTAAAAAGAAACAAACACCTTAAAGCTGCAGTTCCTGAACTTGTTAGCGATTAACTAAAATTAAGCAGCGTGTCTACGGACAGTCCTGGAAAAAAATGTTGTTTCACCAGATTACTTTAGCAACTGAAGAGTAAGTTGCAAAACAAACACATGATCATTAATATGTGTAGCAAATTTGATCAAACGTTTGATTTTTTTCATTTCCTTCCTGTTACGTCTCAGACTAGACGGGATCACACTCCCAAGCCGGTAGCTACAGTATTAAATTGAGGCCAGGTGACTGGATTCGGCAACAAACAAATGATTATGAGTTTCAAAACTGAAAATGAATTCAAATAAACCCAGCATCGCTAGAGGAGATGGAGGTGTGGTGTCACTAAGGGCAACTAAACTCACACAGACTTAATCCAAATGTTTGTGAATGTTGGATTTGATCTAAATGTAACCTGGTGTCCGTTTCAGAAAGCAGGTGTTGCCTTAGACTCTCGACTCTTAAGTTTTCACTAAATTAAACTCAGCTTTAGTTACCTGTAAATCTACTGATCTACATGACTGACGACCCACATTTTTCACCCTGGGCCCTCACCAACACCTCCTCACGTCGCCCTGTGGGTCCCCGGACTCTATTTTGAGGAGCATGTCCGCTTGCAACCAGCAGCGTTTCTCTACCTGAGCAACACGCTGCTTTGCATTCCTGTTACATTTGCGTAAACGTGAAGAATTTCCTGAGAAGCAGCAGCAGATTGCGCGTTGACAGGCCTGGGCCACGAACCCACCACACACCAAGTTCTTCCTCAAAGCACTTTACACTGAACGTGTCGAAACGATGAAAGAATGAAAGAAAGTAGCAGCTGGTTTCAGATCATAAAGTACAGAAGTAGTGAAAACAATGCAAACGAGAGGTTTAACTCATTTGGATTGAGAGTGAGTGAAAAATGAGAAGCAAACAGGAGGAACATACCCCAAAGTACTGATGAAGCCATTGACCGAGCCTTCCGCGTACAGAGACACAATGTCTCCAATGTGAAGAAAACTGGATCTGTGCTCTGACATTTTTATTATTATTATTATTATTATTATTATTATTTAACAGTTGGTAGTTTTAAGAAATGTCCTGGTTTGCCATTAAAAGAAAACGAGTGGCAGCTCTCCACGGATGAAGTAATCCAACACGTTACAGCGCCTCCAGTTGAGCAGCGCTCCTCACTTTCACCTTCATTCTTCCACTGTCGTTTCTCAACAAGTGGAGAGAGAGAAAAAAAGACAAAAGAGAAGAAGAAGGAGAAGAAGAAAATAACAATCAACTGCTGGTGATTTGACAGAATCTGCAGGAGGCTAGTTTGAAGACTTATCCAACTTCTTCCTGTATGTCACACAAACCCGAGTGTGCTCTTCTTCACATCCACTTGAGTGGGAGGAGACTGCTGTCAGGGCTGTGAGCAAATTCCGTTCAATGACATGTTTTTGTTTTTATTCAGAGCGGGGACTGAAAACTGAAACACGACTCATTCACTCAGAGGGAAATGATCCGTCTCAATAACTGTAGAAGTAGAGAATAATTATCATATGACGAAGTCAACTTCTTTCCTTTATAATATTTTTTTTTTTTTACAGTAATACTTGTGAATTTATGGAAAATCATCACAGATCACTTTCACTTCTGGGTGTGTGAACAAAATAAACATCAGATGATTATTTATATGTTTCCATCATTACACTGAGAAAATTAACAAAAGTTGTATTGTGTAATTTATTCTGAAGGAAAATGAGGTTTTAACATCAAGTTTTTTTTCTGTATTCATCAATATATTTGCTTATTTCATTATCTAACTTAATTATATAATATTGAATATTCTGGCTTCAATATGCATATTTCAGACTCTACACAAGATTAGCGCCTGTTTCCCTCAACATGAAAAAAAGACTTGAGTAGTAAAGTATGAGAGTCAGGGTTTGGTGCTGCTCTGCTGCAACTTCTGGGAGTTTCACAAATTTAATCTATTTTATTTAAAAAACACACAAGTGTTTCCAAAAGGTTCAAATTCCTCCTTTGTCACTGTGAGTGAAGCTTTAAGATACTTACACTTCATTTGACTATTTGTTGTTTTTTATGATACTTTGTGCTTCTACTTTATGAAGGAAATGTTGCATGTTCATTTATTATAATGATGCTCGTATGTATGTTTAACTTTTTAGATTGTGATTTCCAATGAAAAACATTTGATAAACTTATTTAACACCTTGTATTTATCGTCTTTAAGTTGTTTACAAGTTTGGAGTCTCAAAGTGAAAAGTTAAAGTTATAATATTTTACACACAAAGAAAGAAGTAAGCAAAGATTAGAGAAACATTTTTATAAAATCACACATATTTGTGAATCAGACCTCATGTCCCATTGATCACCAAACATTTATCTGCTGCAGAATTAAACTATATTAATCTGAAAACCACATTATATTATCAAAACCAGTTCCACCTCAAACTTTTGGTTCATGAGGTACAGTCAGCTGATAATACTTTGATTTCAGCTGAGTTTGATGACGATGATAATGTTTGTTGTGATGTTTCTGTGGAAAATGTCACAAAACACATCAAATAACAACTTCAGCTGATGTTACACGATTCATTGAAAAATACTGATCAACAGTAGATGATTTATTCACATTAGTAATTGGTCACGTGTTAAGTTTAATGTAGTTTAATGTATTATCTGTAGACATCCAGCAGAGGTCGCTGGTGATCAAACATCAAACTATGACTCAACTACAAACGTCACTATCTGACCTACATCGCCACCTAGCGTCGATTTCACTGAACTAACGAGTAAATAAGCTTTTTTTTTTTTTTTAGTTTTGTTTGTGTTAAATACAAACTTTTTTTTCTACCGGTGTCAGGAACTGGTTCTTGGTCACAGACACAGTCATTTGTGTCTCAGACCTGCTGTTGGCAGGAGGCAGACAAACTAGTTTATTATCATTTTTTGATTCAAACTTATTTAAAATAAGAAGTTAAAGTTCAACTACACATGATGAAGAAAAAAAAAATATTAAGATACACCAAATGTACCATGTAATAATTTATCATAGAAGAAAGAAGAAAATAGTCTTAAATTGTTTTCACATTAACTTTATTCTTTAACATCTGTATAGTGGTTTTACTACTTATTCCATCATGGTCAAACAAAGTGTATAAGTGCACTAGTGCTGTTTGTTTTATTCAATACATAGTAAATAATATGATAATATAAATAAATAATATCACAGTACATGACTCGGTGCAACACCTGATGCAAATAGTTTTTTAAAGCTATAGAGATTATCATAGTACCAGGTAGTGGTTTGTGGTTTAATGTCGTGTGATGGGACAAAAATAGACTGATACAGTGTGTGTGTGTGTGTGTGTGTGTGTGTGTGTGTGTGAGAGAGAGAGAGAGAGAGAGAGAGAGAGAGAGAGTATTGATGCAGACGCACCTTGCCACCAGCTCCTCCTCCTTCTCCTCCTCCTCACACACACTTGTTCGTGGTTTTTCTCTCGTGTTCGTGTTTTTGTCACAACCAAACACCGTCGCGCAGGACGGAGACTTTCTCCTTTTTCCACCCTGTTGTTGTTTTTTTTCTCAGCTTCTCCTCGGACCGTCAGGACTCTGTCACACTCCGGTCGTCTCGTCTCGTCTCGTCTCGCCGGTAACGTGAACGTGAGTAATTAATACACTTGATTAAAAATGTAACGAGTTTCTATCCTCGAGCACGTGCACACATCTCCCTCTTAACTCAGGTGATGATCACGTCCAGGACTGATCAATATCGCTGGAAACTCACATGGTTACTGTCGGTAGCTCGAGTTAACAGCTCGTTTGTTAAACAAAGGACTGAAGTTAATGTGACGAGAAACGGGAATAATAATAATAAATAATAATAATAATAATAACGATGTGCCAAAGAGAGAAAACTAATATCAGCACATTAACAGTGACCCAGACAATAGTCTGAGGCGCCTGACACAGTAACAGGGATAAGGTGCTTTCCCTCCTTTGCTTCTTTGTCTCACCTCATTGTCGAGTCTCATATTGACACAGTAGTTACAGTAAACTGTGTTACACAGACCTCTGATGTAGCATCACTGTTGATCCATTGAACAGGTCTAGTCCACCAGGTTTCCTCTCTTCATATAGGCTTCATACAATGACTGATTCATACAAAATTATTTCCAAGCTGTGTATTTTTAAGACAGAAGAAATGCTTTGCTAATTAACCACTTTTCAATCCACTTTGCCTTATTTTGCTTATACGATTACTGATACACTTCTACTTCTTCTCCCAGAGGCTTGAGAGGTGAACGGTGTGAACAGTGTTGGAATGCAACAGGATTATCATCTGACCTTAACTCAGAGGAGTCAAAGAAACCGCGTTTTTCTGATCCCTGCTTCACTACAATGCCTTTGAGGTCACGATGTCTACGCTGAAGCACGTTATTCTGCAGGAAAAGAACCAGGACGTTGAGAAGAAGCTGGGCTGGAGCTACATCGAATGGGCTGAGAATGAAGTGGTCACCACAGGTGTGGCGAACGCAGAGACACAAACAGACTGTGGGTCCTGTGAGGACAAAGAGACTCAGACCAGCAACCCGGTCATAATGCACATAGATCTAACACGGACACACTCCAAGCTGAGACACATGTCTCTGGGTGACGCTGACGGCTTGGAAGCACCTTTCTTCCAGTTCGACCGTCAGGCTCCCGGACGCATTTCCACCTCTCCCACTTTGAGGAGGATGAGGAGCACCAGACGGCCTCTGTTAGATTCCCGGGATCCGGCAAAAATGGGTAGCACAGAGGAGGAGCCTTCGTCTACTGGCACGGCATCTCCCATAAGCCCCCTGTCTCCAACACACAGAGTCGTGTCTCCTCTCGCAGCAAACCATCTCTCTGATGGAGAGATCTGTCATGATCCCCAGGCCGTTTCATCATGTGGTCGACAGAGAATCAGATCATATAGATCAAAGACTTTTGACAATGGGATCACACCCACAACACAAGTACCTCACAGTGCTCATCCTACTATTAAAAAGGATTTTCAATTTCCTCCATGTGAAGAACAGGTGAGCTTTTACTTGTAGTATTTATTCAAATTAAAAGATGTCTGCATAATAAAGAGGACCGTAGCCCAGCAGAAATAATTTGCTTCCTAAATTAACATGCCAACCTCAAAGCAAGATCACAAGTCATGTGTTGTAGTTGAGTGTGGATTTTTTTATCCAAAGCCTATAAATCGAATGGTTACACATTCCTTCCTTTCCTTGCGGAAACTTTCTCTCCCTCATTCTGCGTTGCCTCCCGCAGCGGTCACTCACAATGCGAGCTTTTGACAGCAAATGAATCAGCAGTTACATGCACTGACAGCTCTGACCAAACCCACCGCCTGAAGAGCCCTGGGAAGTGCTCTCCTCGGGCCCCTATTCACCGCAGTCAGCAGTCACCCAATAATGGAGGGGTCAGTGAGCGATGGGAAAAGATAATGGGGAGATCTATTCATCAGCTCGTGGTATTCAAGCGAGCACATTCTCAATAGAGTCCCAACATTCTCCTCAGATATCAGAGGCTTTTGAGTCCAAGTGACCACTTATAACACCGATTCAAAGTTGAATGTCTTTGAAAGTGATATAGCAGCGTTATTAGGAGCAGGAGGTCCTCGCACCCTCTACTTAATGCTGAGTGTACAGTCAGACAATGCTAGTGTGGCATGAAGACTTACAGTTAGAGCTTTACAAACTTGAACTTGTTTTGATTTATGACTGTTTTTTTTTAAGTGTTAAAGAAGTTGATAATCTTTGAACGGTGAACAGTGATGTTTTAGTTTGTTGTGTTGTTATATATTTTATATTTTTTCATTGACTGACGCAGAATTATTTTGTCTTTTCGCAGGAGAAGGAACACAGCTGCCCTAGGTAGGTGCACTTTGGACTGTTTTGCATGTTTCCTGCGTAACCATTCAACATAGTCAAAACACCAGGATGATACCTTTAAGTTTGTACGAACATGAGTTTGCATATCAGGCATTAACACAAAACCCCCCGATAACCTGCACTACATCACACAACACTCACATTTGGTTTTTTTTCTTTTTTTGTTTTGTTATTTTGTCGTCTCTAATTTGCATGATGACCAGGAGCTTCCTTTTCCCTCCCAAAATATCTGTCGAATTGTTCCGTCGACAAAAAAACATTTGAGAGATAACGTGTTAATCCAGGATCCTGCTATGCTCGCTGGACATCCGTGAGCCAGCGAGGATGACGGGACCTTTGCTTTAAGGAGCCCCATTGTGCATTCATCGTCATTCATGTCTTTGTTAATGGAGCATAAGCTTAGTGGGGTAAGTTTTGAGAGTCCCATGGTTATGTATGGGCTAGACAAACTCTCATTAAGGCTGTTTTCTATCACTACCACCCACACCCCTCCTAATGGGCCGCTGGGCTCTTCCCCTCACTGGATAATTAGGCAGCTATTGTCCCAGTAATTACAACCTGGCACCATGCCTCTTACAGTGACCGGACCTTTGCGAGCCATTGGTCGGGACAGTTTTGTTTTGAGGGGCATCATTATTTCTCTTGTTGTGCGGGAACAAAGCATCCATTTTTACAAGTGCTCTCAGTGGCAGAGAGGCTGACACAGAGAGAGCTTTCTGCACAGTCACAAAGCAACAGGATGTCATTGTGAGGATGCTGTGGAATGAATTGCAAGGAGGCACTGACCTGGTTTAGAGCAGTGTCTCTCTCACTGTCCCATTAGCTGTGTATTCACTAAAGTGTTCAGGTGCTGCTACTGACTACTATCTGTTTTTACTACTGATTTAGCAGTGTCTGCCTGTACATTGTAGGTTGTATCAGTTTACCAGCGAGACAGACAGCGAGCACAAAGAACATTAAGTGCTTTTACAGTTCAACAAAAGTAGCAGGTTACCTGTGTTCAGTCGTAGACTCTGAGTGTACAGGTTGGTCCTGGATCCACGTGGCCTACATGTGTGTTTGAGTTCATCTCTAGTGCTGCTGCAGCTTCCCTGTGGGGGGGTGTTATGTGCTTTAAGAGGAAGAAAGTCGGATCATATAGTCAAAGAAAACACGTTTTACATATAATAGAAAATGAACCCAATAACCAGAAACAGCATTGTTCCTCTTGCTTGTACTTCTGTTCAACTTTATTGTTTTGCCATCATAAACAAGGACATTAGCCCTAAACTGAGACCTGGGCTTCCTTATGATCTGATCACGCCTCGATAACCAGAAAATATCCACCCTCACCCTGTCCTAATAAGGATGTTTTTATAATGTTACAGATTTAGTCTTATCGTTTCTCCTTTCTTATTTCCTTCTGTGACTCTTCTTTTTTTTTTTTTTTTTTTTTTTTAAACCTAAGACCTCGACGTATTGATCAGCTATCCATCAGTGTCAGTGCGTTGAAACCAGCCCGTCTGGTTGCTGTGCACCGTGTTCTCTGCTGACTGAAGGAACGTTAAACAAATACAAGTTTCTTTTTTGCTTTGACAAAGTTTGGATTGTGATTCTTGTGAGTCACAGTTACAGATCAAGTTTAATTGTGAGTGTTTTCATTTTTTAAAAACAAATAAAACATTCGCATTGTAGATATTTAGTTTGCATACTCACTCAATCTTCACACCTTCATAAACTATTTTAATTGCATTTATTGGAGTTTTTTATCTTTACTTTTAACATGTTAATGTTATTTTTTCTGTCAACTAATCCCTGAAGTCGAGCAGCAAAGATAAGTCAAAACACTTGAGAACAGTGGCTGTTTGAGCGTTGCCCGAGGCTAAAAGGCACGGCTGGTGTCTCTGTGGCTGGAAAAACACTTCCAGCTACAGACAAACCTCGGTTACTAACTGGTTACTGGAGGAGACCAGAAGGATTATAACTGGCAAAAAATCACAGCTCGCCTCATTCCATACTCACAAGTAGAGTGATCCCCACCCACCATCCTACCCTCTAATCCAGACACATAACACTTATCCTTTATAATTTCTGCTACTCATGTTAATCACCAATTTGCTGCACAATGCAGATGGTATTTCAGAGGCATTTCAACCACGTAAAAATGACAAAAGGAATTCTGTTATTTCCTGAGGCTCGCACCACGTCTCCTCTATTTGCGCCGTCTTACACCGACTATAGAGTAATAACAGCTCATGTAAAAAAGTGAATCTTTCCACTCTCCTGTTTACAACGTTGGTTTTAAAATGTTAAGCACTAATGTCAGTTATAATGTCGGTGCGTTTGTCAGACTTGTGAAGACTCACCTGTCTGCTTCTCTTCCCACTTCAGGCTTCAGGAGAGAAGACGAAGTTCTGTGGTTGTTAGTTTACCAGGACTGGATGTTTCACCAGGAGACCTGTTTGTATCCAACGGAGCGGCTGGCATGTTTAATGGTATAAAACTTGTTATAAACCTCAATGATACATTATACCATATTAGGTATCTATAGTTTACATAGATATTTCATTACTTCCCACTTGGACATATTTCACACGCCGACAGCCTGTTAACACATTTAGATCTTTTTATAAAATCTGCAGTTGCTGTCAGTTTCAGTAAGGTCCTCACAGAATTCAGTCAGTAGTTGAATTAATAATCCGAGCTTTAAAACCTTCATTCATGCTCTATTCTGTGTATTTAAGTGAAAAAAAACAGAATTAGTTTCATGTTTTGTAACTTGTCCAGCTCAGTTTTTTATCCTTGTTTACTTCTAATCCACTTTTTTGGACAGCGCACATTTGACCTCATGCCTTTGTTAATAATGAGTATTTTCTGTGTGACTTCTACAGATACTAAGAAGTCAAAGTGGCCCTTTTCAAGGCGTAGTACGGTAGGTGTGTTTGTCTGTTGGTGGTTGTTGTGTGGCTGCCAGTGTTGTGCTTGTGGTTTGTGTCATTGTACTTTGTTTTAGCTGTGGGCAGTTGGTTTGGACATTGTTCTTTGGCTCATTTCTCAAAGTAGATTAATGTGTTTCTCTTTATCCTTTTTAGACCACACAGACTTGGTAATTGTTCAATACTTGAAAATGCAAAATCTGAGCTAAATTTGTTAGTTTAGTTCATGAGAGTGTTAGACTGTAATAATGGAAAGATAATCACCAAAATAAAATAGAAAATCTGAAAATCCTTTTTCAGATTCAGCTTATTGTCACTGTGTATCTTAGTGTGTTTTCTTCACTTTGCAGACTAAAGGAAAATCGCAGACAGGCACAGTGTCAGATATTGAAAAATATCTGTCAACAGCACAGATTCAAGACTGGAGAAACTCTGACCTTCAGAAGTATAAGGTGAGAAATGAGTCCCGTCAGCAGTCAAAAGCCTCCGCAAGCATCCACTCTGATTCTTGTGTAAGTCACCGCACCGTTTCTGTCGGCTCAGCGGCTTTTAATCCATGCAAAGTCATGGTTTGAACAACTAAGAGTCCCAGATTTCCAATACAAATAGATCTCATTGTTTAACAAATCACACAGAAATAATAGTTTAAGGGAAGTTACTGCAATGTTTAAATAACACGTGTTGTGCAAGAACCAGAATTTCTAGACATCAACCAGATCGACCCTGAACACGTTCATAAACAAACACTGACACATGCTTGAGTGGATCAGGGTGGTGGTAGGAATTTTATAGTGACTCAATATGTTGTAACTCTACAAAGACATTCTGATCCATTTGAGGAAACATTTTCCCTCTTTGTGTCTGTGTTAATGTGTGTTTTTTTTTTTGTTCCAGTGTAATGATTTGTCTTTGTCTCTGTTTGTTTGCAGGACTACTATCTGGCAGAGTTCCTGCGGGACCAGTCTTCCCAGCTGAGCGCTGCCTCTGACCCTCAGGGCTTCAAGAGACAGGAGGCCATCTGGGAGCTGTTCACCAGCGAGTGTGTCTATTTCCTGGATCAGCTCATGGTACTCAAAGAGGTAACTCAGTATGCATACGTACACACAAACACTCACACAAGACCACAAATAAATAGACCAAACCCAAATGCAACCCAACACCTGCTGCTTTGTTTCTTTCATTCTCTCACTGAATTCCTCTCATTGTGGCTCATGTAAAAGTCTCTGGGATTTCCATTCTTTACACCAGTGGATTAGAAATTTAATGCCAGTACAACAGATAGTCTGAGCCCATCCTCTCCCCGTCTGTGTTGCTTTGTTGCTTTCAGGTGTTTTTGGCTACGCTCTCAAACCTGCAGATGAGGAACTGCCTGACTGACGTTGAGACCTGGGGACTGTTTGCAAACCTCAGTGAGCTTTGCCTGGTGAGACATGATGCAAATAAAGCAGCGCGAGGCCTGATCTTTTATGTATATGTGTTATGTAAACAAAAACAACAACAACAGCAGCAGCCTTCATGGCTTTACAACAGCACTGTTTGTTGGGCAGCAAACAGCGCAAGAGAGATATTGTTAACTTATAAAAAGTGTCTTTAAAAAGAAGGTGACGATAATTTACTTATTTAAACAACATCACTGAGATTATAAATCTATATTTAAAGAGAGCACAGGCCCAGGTTGGTAGTAACACTGAGTTACACACAGATAATATCAGACAGATGACAAAAGATCAACCTTTTGTTTTTTGAAGTTTTTTTTTTTTTTTCTCCTGTTAAACTGAAAGTGAGTGAGGACCGACAGTGTCTTGTTGCTGCTCTGACACTTGACACTTTTTTTTTTTTTTTGCTGCAGGTGAGCTTTGGTTTCTGAACAACCTCCTCCGTGTCATCAAGGACACGTTGGAGGGTGGTGAGGGTGGCGGGCCCACCCTGCTGGATCTGCTGAGCAAGGTGAGTGCAACACACACGTTGACACGCAAACTAACACTCTGACTCAGACCGGTCTTTTAAAATATTTGCCTGAGGCGAAGAAGTATGCACATTATGTAATAATGCTGAGGTTAGAGAGATTTCAGAGTCTTACACAACATAAAAATCCTTAATTACAAGACTGTTAGAATTACTACATGTTTTCTGAACTTTATCTATTGTTATCTAACCAGGTGATGTAGTAGACTGGTGGTTAAATGTTAATTATCGTACATCCATTCATTATATGTTGTTATTTAACCCTTTATAGCCAACTGTATCATATTAAATACATGAGTTTCCCACGTATTTCTTTAATTTGAAGGTTTTATAAACTCAGATTATTTTCTGGCTGTTATTCCATGTGTTTTAGGTTTTCAAAGGTTTGTAAATGTGTAAATGTAACATTAATATATTCTGGAGCCTTTTCAGAATAAAGTGAATGTGCATAGACTGGATCATATTTGTTTTTATGACGTGTTTATCTGCAGCCTAATGGCTCTTGTGTGCATCCTAGTGTTTGTATAACTCTCCTATCTGTTGGCAGGCTTTCCCGGAGAGCATATGTCACTGTCTGCAGAAGTACTGTCTCAACTACTCCACGGCTCTGCTTTATCTGGACAGCCTAAAGTCCAGGGAGGACTTTGGATCATATGTGAAGGTATAGGAGGGTACAACTCACAGAGAGCAGATAAATGGTGTGAGTCAGAATGGTGGCAAGGACGCCATGTACCTTGACAACAAGACAGGCAACGTGGTGCCAAGTATGAGAGAGAACACACACACACACACACACAGCAACATCACTGCTTTAACAGCAAACAACCAGTTCAGTGTCACAGGAGGAATGTGACCATTTGTCCCTTGTGTAACCTTCCCTGTCACCGTGTTCATGTGTTTTGTTAAGGCTTTTATTGTGCTTTGGTCTTAGATATAATTTCTCTTCACACTCTTTTCACTCCCCCACAAACACCATGACGAGCTCTTTCACTCCTCTGACCTCCCTCTTTTTCCAGCCCTCCCCTCACCCAGTCCTCTCTCTTTTTTTTCTTCCTCTAGTGGTGTGAGAGGAACGAGCAGTGCCGGAGGCTGCAACTGCGTGACCTGCTGGTGGCGCCTCTGCAGAGGCTAACTCGATACCCACTGCTGCTCAGGAATATTGCCAAGAGATATCAGACCGAGGACGAGCTCAGAGGCCTGCAGGCCATAGCAGAGCAGGTGGACACGTCTATATGTGAGCAGCGTTTTTACCGTTATTCACACAAAGCACCGCAACCCAAACGTCTCAGCTCTGCCTTATCAGCAAACTCTCACTGACTAAGCTGTTTAGTTATGAGGCGAGTTACATGACTCTGACATTTGACACAGATCTTGTCAGCTGCTGATGATAAACTGTGTTTCAAGTGTCACACATCTCAGCAGCGTCTTTCCCCTGATCACGATTCAACTATTTCTTTAGTGTGATGTTTGTCAACAGGTTGTGTACAGACATTAAAATACCATATGTATGTTAAGTAGATGTAAGGATTCAACACAAACACAGCAGCTTGTGTCTTTTATGAGCCAACTGTTGGCGTGCTTTGGACGGCCGCCAGCCCTCGGACGCTTGTTGTTCACAGCAAGCCTCTGCTAGCAGACCTGTTGTGGCGGTTTACTCTGTAACTAGATGCGCAGGCTGTGGGAAAAGTGTCGCAGCGCTGCATCTCACCGTCACTGAACAAATACCCTGACGAAATCAAAGCTGTCAGAGTGGCCTCACAAATCTTTAATTATACCCGTTAACGATAACTATTAAAACAGGTGTGGCGAGATGTGAAACAAACAGATGAGATGTCGGTCAATGTCCTCTGGGTGTGGGAGATATTTCTGGTAAAAGCTGATTGAGCTGTGATCTCAAATAATGGTGTCACACCTGTGTTTGGCAGGCAACCATCACTATAGAGAAAAATAGACTGTAGTGTTTTATTTATTTATTTATTTATTGTGTTGAAACACTGCCAGGGATTATTTTATAGAAACTGCCATTATTGTGACTAAAGTATGTAATTATTCTTCTTTGTAATAATTAAAGAAGTTAACAATTGTTCCTGAATCTTTAGACTCTGTTCAGATGCTTTTATTTTTCTTTTCGTCCATCTTGAACTAAAACGATTCGTCTGTCTTCCAGGTGATTTAGAAGGGAAGGTTAAATGGCTGGACAACTACCAGAAGGTGAAACAGTTACGAGACGCCCTGGTGTGGCTGCCTGTATGGGAGAGAGACAAGCGCTCCTTTGTCCCTGAGGTCCGTTTTGGTCCCGGTGTAATTGTGTATATATTAATATTTGTGCCAGAGTTAAGTATAAACAACCTCCCCCTTCACCCATCAGATCAGCTAAATATGTCCCCACAAAAGTGAGCGTGTTGAGCAGATTTGCACCACTGCAATCCTCAAAGTACGTGCAGATAAGATGATGATCTGATCCATTTATCTTGGTATGAAATCAGATATGACAAAGCTATGAAGACTATTTCTTTGCTTTATTGACATTTTACTATGTAGTCGTGTCATTAACTGATCTGTTGGTCATAATCATCATGAAGTCTGATCTTTCAATACCAGTTATCTTTTCTTCTCACGTCATTTCCTGCTCCTCTCTCAGAGTCTGAAACATCTCCTCAAAGCCGTCACTCTCGAGAATCTTATTTCTCACAGAAGTTTACTCCACGAAGGGAAGCTGGTGCTCACAGGTACGTGAACATGTAAGAGTTGGTGTCGATCCAACACATTGCACACGTTCAGTGTTTTTCGGTTTGAAATCTCACACCATCTGTTTGTGTTTGTCACCAGAGAACACGAAACTGATAGATGTTTATCTGTTCCTGTTTGACGAATTCCTGCTGATCACAAAGATAAAAAGAAGCAAGAAGGTACGTCACTCTCACAACATCCTGCTTTCACTCTCTCTTTGTCTTTAACACGTAATTCAACAGACGTCCCCCCGCAAGCTTCATTAACCGGTCACCTTTTTGTTTTATTTTGTCTCCCTGTGCAGAAGTCCATCGGTCCAGAGCAGAATCCTCTGAGGCTGCCTCAGAACCTGGAGTTGGATCAGCTGCTGAAAGAAGGATGCACCTTCACGGTCCTGGACCAGCCCATCTCTCTGGACAGACTCCAGCTCAAGAACATAGATCAGCTAAATGCTTCAAGTAATAACAACCCTCCTCGCATCTCAGACATAGTTTCATATGTTTACGAATGTAGAGTGTCATTATGTAATGGAATAATTGTCTGTGCTTCTGTCGTAGCTTCAGGGTTGCCTCATTCTTTCATAATCATGCACCAGAACCGTTACCAACAGTGTATCGGTGCTTTCATCCTGCAAGCTGCGTCAGAGGCCATCAAGGTAAATCAGCTCAACTGTAGAGTTTCTGAAAAGATTCAGAAGCTTTGTAGTTCAGTCAGAGCTGCCAGACACATCACACATGAATATTTTAATTACATTCACACATTTGTAAAAAGCATCAACACAGGATCAGTTACAATCTGCAGAGAACCACAGAAATAAAACTCTAATTACTGTAACGAGTAGTTTCGTACGATACATGTTTGATCTGAACTTTGTCACATTAACTTGAATGAATTTGATAAATGTTACAGTATAATTTCCATTAATCTCTGCATGTATTCATATCTAAGTAAATGAGTCACTGGATAGAGATTGTTTAACCTTAAGCAGAGATAAAGATGAAAATCATAAAAATAAAATGATAAAATGTCCAGAATCATCTGTAGCTACGGATCAATAAGCTGTCTACGTGTAAACATGATGATATCTGCGTCTGACGCCCTCATGTCGTGTTTCTTCAGAGAGCGTGGATGTCACAGATAGAGGGCGCTATCATGGCGCTGCTGAAGCTGGACTCTCAGCAGCCACGAGTCAAGAGCTCCTCCCTGTGGCTGGAGTCTTCACAGATATGACCCATCAAACTGCACTAAGAAGCCATCGTCAACATCTTTATCGTCTCAACCGTGCACTTCACTGTCCTCTGAATCCTCTGTCTTGTAAAATGAGTGTACTAACTAACTAGGATCATTTTGTAAACTAAATGTTCGCCTGTGAAGGCAGCTGCTGCAGTAGTGTACAATAAATATGTGACTGTGGAGTAAAAGTTGTTTGAGCCATTTTCCTTTTGAAGAATCAAATTCAGAACTTTCTCAAAAAACTTTCACCAAAAAAAAAAAACAGACTCCATCTGCTAATAAGCATCATATGACTATTCATCAAATTATGAAGCTAAATAAATATTTTGTTCATGGCTGTGTGAGTAAGAGATGGTGAACAAACATTAATATCAGATGAAAATAGAAACATACTGTTGGTTTTTATTTAGGTTTGTCATGACAATGAATTAGAAAATCAACAGGTGCATGTGAACATAAATTACATTTTCTCTTCGTCCCTTCAGGTGAACACGAGTCACCCTGAGTCTGGTAATAACACGGTGTGTTAGAGTCACCGTAACAAGACGTTGGCCTAAGGCACACCTTCACAACCACCAGATATGATGACTTACTAAACATGGAGAAGAACGTGTGAGCCACAGGCCGATTGAGTCATCATGCATGATAACTAACAGCATCACGAAGCAAGCCACGATTCAGTGTGTACGGGTCTGTGGTGCCATTTGGTAAAAATGAGTAAGACACTGATGAATCCACACACAGTTTCACTGTTGTCATGTTTCTACATCCACGAGTGTTATATATTTTCCTTTTCTCTTTCATTACAAACATTTACAAAGATAATCATGACAGATTTTGTATTAATTAGCAGTTACATCGGGGATAGAAACGCTCAAGCCTGTATAAAGTTGGTGATCCTATGTTTGTGGCTGGGTTCTCGAACCAACGAGACCAGGATACAATAAGGTGCAAATCATCTCTATAGGTTTCAGGGACTGTACAACTTCATAGATCAAACACAAAAGTACTGATCAAATGCAGGCGATGAAACAACATTTATGATGGCTAAGTTTTTTTTTAGAAATAGTGCTTTTCCTGTGCCCATTTGAGGTAGACATAACAAAACCAATGCGATGCAAAATAAAATTAAAAAAGACAGAGAGAGATAGGTGGGTTTTTTTTTTTTGAGTTTGCAAGTGATATTGATGAGAAGAAAGAGATCATTTGGTAAGAAAATGAGCCGCTTGTTGAAAAAAAAAAAAAAAAAAACAAAAGGCCTGCGTCGTCACCTGACTTACAGTGTTATCACCTGCTCCAGTTCTTTAGACAAACTGCACCCAAGATCCCCCAAGATGACTAATATCTGTCAACAATTTATAAATTAAACAAAGCAGGAATGAGCGTTTACAGCGTCCTCAGCTGCAGGCAGGTTCGACAAGAGAACAGACAGTAACTGTTGCACCTGAACGCAGCACCGACGACGCAAGATTCACCAACATTCACACAGTGCTTTTCAGCAGACAGACGGCAGGCCCAAAACACACACATCACACACACCTCACACACATCACACCCACATCACACACACCTCACACACACACACACACATCACACACACAGCCACAGTTATTGCTTCAAAGCAGAACACACACACACACACACACACACACTCTTACAAAAACACAGCTCAAGCAGTAGTCAGTGCTGTTGTGTGGATGATACAAGCAGCAGGAAAAGACATTAAAAATGAAACATGCAGGCACCTTCAACGACCGCGTCAGCGATCTGCAGAAAGCACCAGTTTGTAGAAACGAAACACGCGAAGAGAAACGTGGCACAGCAAAAAAAATGAAACGACTGCACATCAAAAAATGAAAATAAGAAGAGTCTCAGATCATCATACGTGCTGTGTTCAAGATAAAAAAAGAAAAAAAAATATGACAAAACCCTGTGATTTGAAACTGAAAAGTTTTCAAAGAGACTCTTATAAAAATACTGAAGTATGTCTCAGGGTTTTCACCCGGCCTCTTTTTTTTTTTTCTCCTGCAGACATTCTTTGGTCATGAAATAGGCTGAATTTAGACAAATTCACAAACATGCTGCCACACAAAGGAAACGCGCAGTAACTGATTTAAGTGAAAAAAAAAAAAAAAAAAAAAAATCGCTGGTGCATAAACTGATGATGTGTTCTCTTTAAGTTATAGCAGTAACATCGTTTTTCCATTTGAAGATTATTACCCAAAAACAAAAGCTTCATCTCAAACTGAAATATCGTCCCTTTCGCCTTGTTACAGTGAGCGCTATTTACTAAAGGGAATAGACACAACTTACAACTACGTATACATTAAAATCTGACTGCAAACATCAAATCATATCTTCAGCAGACAAGCTAACAGGTTTGAGGAGTTTAAATGTCCTGCTGACAGATGAAAGACCTTGTGTGTTCAAAAGTAAAATCTGCATCACATATATTAAATAGTCAGTCAGTTAAATTGAAAAAAATTTACAAAAATATTTTTTTGTTCTTGTTACTTCTTACAGTTTCACACTCGTCTTATAAAAAAAAAACAGTAATTTTTTTTGTTTCGTCTTTTTTTATAGCGATCAGATCGATGTTTCTGTTGAGTTACACTGAGAAAATTTTTCTTTTTGGACAAAATAGTTACCTGCATGAACCTTTGTAGGGCAGCAGTGATTTTCAACATCACTATTACAATATTTACTTCACACCCCGACCCTCCATTCACTCTCGTAGCGTCACACCGACCGAACACGTCCCTGACGACAGATGCCAAATATTTCACAATGATGTACAAAAGCAGCCACTTTGCAGTTGCTAATGACGCCAAAAAATAGTGATGGGAGATGTGAATGTAGAACTCATAAAAAAAAAAAGATGGATGGTTAGTTCTCACTGTCTCCGCTCTCTGGCAGTCCACAGGAGTAGCAAAGGCACAAAAACAGATACAGACAATCCCAACCGATCCCACCACATCCTGTCACGTGGCTCTGGTGACTCCTCGCTCCTTCTCCTCCTCCACACCAGGGCCACAAGTCACATGGAGGTGGGAGTCTTTGCACTGGGTCTGTCCTTTATAGTGCACATTTAATACGACAAAGACACGCCGCCTTCTGCTCACTGGAGTTAGGGAAGAAGGGGGAGAGGGTGTTGGGAGGAGGTGGGGGTTCTTTTGTGGGTTAAGGGTTAAAAAAAAAAAAAAGGGATGAGAAGGAAATCAGCCCTGAAGCTCCTCGAAGCACGTCTCACACACCCGGACTGGCTTTTTGGAAGACGGCGTCAGGGCGTTTTTCGCCGAACACTCGGCGCAGAAAATGTTTCCACAATGTCTGCAGTGATGCTGGATGACAACAGGACGATTAGGAAAAAAAATAGGAGTCAAGACGTTAAATACAAAGAAAAAATAAACAAATCTACAATTTAAAAAAAAAAAAGTAACAACTTAATACTCACTTTTCTGACAGTGACAGTGAAGCCTTTTCCACAGGCCATGCAGTTCTGCACCTCATGATCCTCAGCCCACTTCCTGGTCAGAGTCTGTGACTGTTTGATCTAAAAGTAACAACATACGACAATTTTCAGACCAACTGTTGCCACATATTCATACCACGGCGTCATTTTAATATTTGTCCTGACGTTTTGCGACTCACCTGCAGCGACTGGTTCTCTCTGCCCAGCTCCTGCATGGCCGCCGTCGTATCGTCCAGCTTCCTCCTCAGCTCCACCACCTTCGCCTGCAGTTTCTCGATCTCTCCTTCGCCTTTAACGCACCTGAAACACGACCGCAGCGTGTCGATGATTCATTATTGTCTG
Organism: Polydactylus sextarius; assembly: GCA_016801845.1. Lineage (NCBI taxonomy): Eukaryota > Metazoa > Chordata > Actinopteri > Polynemidae > Polydactylus > Polydactylus sextarius. The sequence goes on from CM028921.1 coordinate 4,141,738, forward strand.
TGTTGCTTGTGCTAATTAGCAGCTAAGCAGAATGTCCTACCAGCGCAGCTCGGCTGGCTGCATAATAGGTTCGTTAATTAATACTTTGAATGCTTGGTGCTTCGGGGAACAATGATGATGATGTCCTCTGGGTGATTTTCATCCACCACAGCTCTGAGCTGCCACTGAGCTCTGGTGTTTTTTTTTTTTTGCTTCATTTCAATTAAATTTTGACTAATCACGTTACAGTCATGTACAAGCTCATTTGTCAGACATCAAATTATTTATCAGTAGCCGACAGCGCTTAAGTTAGAACATGTCTCCATGGCGACGCTCCTAAAGACAGACAAGAGGCGTTGATATCGAAACTAAACACATCACTCTGGAGTTTATGTAAATCATGGGTGTGTCTGTTCACAGTCTGCACTAAAACAATAGGCTTCATTCAACTGAGTCAACTTCTAACTGGCTCATATTTCTTTGCCTTTGCAGGAAATGTAACTTTGACTCGTAGATAAACACGGCCTTTATGTGTTACAGTAAACAGTAATAAAGTAAAGTAAAGTAAGTAAAGTAAATTCCCTAAATGTGGAGGATTCAGTTACAACATTAAGGAAAAAAAAAACATATTTAACCATAATCTGCTGATTTTTATTCGGGGTCAGTTCTGCTCTTTACGTCCTGATGGAAGTTTCTTTTGCGCAAGTGTGTGTGTGTGTGTGTGTGTGTTACGTGCTGCATCCTTGATAGGCCTGATATATAATGAATTTCTCATTTAATTATCGTCATATTATGCAGGAGAAGAATTACATTCTTTAAAAATTAAGACTGCAAATTAATGAACTGAATGTTGTGGGCAAAGCTTCCCACAAAGCTTCAACAGCTCAGGGTGACGATCATAATCACAATGTAGTCGGCCTCATGAAAGAGAAAGTTTTAATCAAAGTTGTTGCCAAAATTAATCTTATGAAGGAACTGAAGGGAAGTTCTTAATATAAAGGAACTAATTAATTAGTCACAGTTGAAAACCTCATTTTGTGAAAGACTCAAAATAAAAAGCTGACATTATTTTTAAATCACAAAATCAGACAAAGATTTGAAGCGTTGGCTTTTTTAACAGCCTCTTGTTGCTGCTGCTACTTACCATGAATTTCAGTGAGTCCAACATATTCAAAAAAATCCTGTTTAAGGCTTCTAGTGTATTTTATAACATGTTACTCAAAGGAAAAATTATCCACACACCTTTCGAGAAGAGCTCGCCTCTCGTCCTGGTTGTTCTGGACCGTGGCTTCGAGCACAGCGATCTCTCCTCTCAGCTCGTCCGTCTGCTTCTCCAGCTCGGTGACTCTCCTCTGGCTGCCCTGCCACTCTCTCTTCAGCGTGGCCACGTTTTCGTTCAGCGCCGTCACCTGTACACTCAGCTTGGCCTCTGCCTCCTCTCCGAGCTTCACCTGCTCCTCTCTGGCTCGCTTCTCTGCCACCTTAAAGAGGGAAAACACCAGTGAGAAGGGGAACAGACACTATAATACTGAATCTGCTAAATTGTGGAAAATTTGGCGAGTGGTGTCTACCAGCTTATCCTGAATGTCCCTGGTTTGGGTGAGGAGCTGCTCCTCTCTCTGGGTCCTGCTGTCCTTGGTGGCCTGATGCTCTTTCTGTTCTTGCTGTAACGCTCCCTGCGCCGCCTCCACCTGACCCTGTAACTCTAGTTTCTGTTGGATCAACAACTGTTTGGCTTCACGCAACTCACCCAGCTCCTGAAAAACAACAAATGAATAAATAACCATAATGGTTAAAAAGCATAACGGTTGGTGCTGGGTTTGGTTGGTGCTTGAACAGGTTTAATCTTGGAAAGTTTTTTTGCTCATGACGACAACTTCAGATCAATTCTAAGACAGATTTTGAAGGACAGGAACCTCCAGGCTCGTGTCAAATTGTCAACTCAAGCATGTGAGGTTCTCCCCCTGAAGAATGTGGCCCTGCTGACCTACTGTGTCTACGAGTTAAGCTGTTTATGTAAGACACCAGCATGGGAAGCAGGTCATGTCAGCATGAGCGTGGTCATTGTCTACATTTGTTCAACCATTAACAGTTCAACTATTAAAGATTGTTTCTTGTGAGTAGTTTGTATTCAGGCCTTTGTTTCACTCATATAAGAGAAACGTGTTGTTACTGACCTTCTCACTCTTTTCTGTCAGTGCTTTTAAATCAGACATTAATTTGCCGTTATTCTTTTCCAGGCCAGTCTTGGTTTTGTTCAGCTCCTCCACTTTGCTCTTCTCCTTCTGCAGCTCCTCCTTGACTTGGTTCTGGGTGAATAAATACAGTTTAAGTATATGAACTCGATCACATCAGGTTAAGTTTGTATGTGTGTTGATCTGTTTGTCCGACCTGTTGCTTCTGCAGCTCCTGCAGCGTTTGTTCCTGCTTCTGCCGATTCTGCTCCTGTTTCTTGAGCTCTTGTTCCAGTGAGCCACGGCTCTTTTTCAGTTCCTGGATCTGAGTCTCTAAACCGGTTTGATGGGTTCTGTTAGCAGCCAGCTCCTCCTGGGCTAAACTCAGCTTCTCCTGTGACACCTACACATAAAGGTCAAAAGGAGCGTGTGAGACATCACTGAAACCAGAAGTGACCTTGTGAAGAAACCTCCTTAAACTGAGGCTTTATCAGTGTCTATCTCCTCTAACACTTCCTGGAGTAACATACCTTGAGGTCTTGACGTACGGCAGAAACCTCAGATTCTTTGCCATAGAAGTCAGACTGAAGCTTCGTGAGACTTTCCTGACTTTGCTCCAAAGCTTTCTGCACTTCCTCTGTCCTGCTCTTCTCAGAGGCCAGCTCCTGACCGAGCCCCGACACCTGGTCCTTCAGCTTAGTCTCCTCCTCCGCCTGGAAACAACAGTCACATACAAACATTTTACAAACATGCAGACCGAACCGTTTATTACATTTGACGTTGTAAGAAGGATTGAGCTTCCTTGACAAGAACAAACAGCATCCATGTGGCTTATGTGTGACAGTAGTTGCTACTTACCTTCTTCACTCCCACTTCCTGTAACTCTGTCACTTGGCTCTTCAGTTTCTTCATCTGCTCTTCAAAGGACCCCTGTACTGTCTTCATTTGTGCCTGCGCCTTCTCCAACTCCTTCTCCTTTTCCTTCAGAGCCTCCTGAGCCTTCAAGTGCTGCTGCTCTAATGAGGTCAGCTGCCCTTTCAGCTTCTTCTCTGCCTGATCATTTGTAAACACACAATAGTTTGTTAAGGTGATACATTCACAACAATATTACCTGAGCTTCCTTTTTTATCTGTACCTCTTTTAACTGCTCCAGCTGTTCTTTAGCTTCTTTCGCCGCCTTAGTGACGGTCTCATTGTTCTTAAGAAGCTCCTGTCGGGCCATCTCGTTGGACTTTTCCTGAGAATTGAGACAGAATAATGAAGTGAGTATCATGTTGTTGTAAATATAGGACAATGAAAACAAACATTTGTCCTCGTTTGCAGCTTCATGAACTGACCTTCTCCTCCATGGCTGACTTGTGGCTCTTCCTCTCTGTGTCCAGTTGACTCTGACTCTCTTTCAGTGCCTTTCTTGTCTTTCCTAGATTCTCCTGAACAGAGACAAGCTCCTTCTTTTGAGCCTCTTTCTCCTGTTGGGCCTTTTGCAGATCTGCTGCCAGACTCTGAGCTTTCTTGTCCAGCTCTGCATGCTGAGTCTTTCCCTCCTGAGTCACCTTGTCCAGATTCACCTTCAGAGCAGATTTCTCTTGTTCACAGCGCTCCAGCTGCTGCTGGGTGTCACTCAAAGTGGCTGTCTTTTTCTTTAACTCCTCTTGTAGTGTTGTAGCCCTTCAAATCAAATCAGATATGTCACAAATAACACTTGAAAATGTCAGTCACATATTTATCAAAACCTAGAACACTTGAACTCACCCTGCTTTCTCTGCTTCCAACAAGCTCTGCAGCTCCTTGGCTTTCCGTTTGACCTCTGACCCCTCCTTCTGCAGCTTCTGTGCTTCCTGCTGAGCCTTATCACGTGTGGTCTGCAACTCCGCAACCTGCGACTCCAATTTCTGTCCATTTAAAACACCAGATTCAGTTTTTTATATAAATACATGTATGCAGTCTCAAAACATTAGAGACAAGAACAATTTAAGAAAATAAAAAATGACCTAAAAGACACTACAACATCTTCTGTTGAAGTGCTATCTATAAAGGCTCAACACAAACCTTATTCAGCCCCTCCAGCTGCTCCACACGCTGCTCTGAGGCCAGTAGTTTATCTTTGCATTCTTTCAGCCCCGTTTCCAGCGATGTGCACTGCTCCTGTCTCTCCTTGAGCCTTTGAGCCTGCTCCTCCACCTTCTTCTGAACTTTATTCAGCTCCTACATAAAACAGCAAGAGGCAGCGTGAGATAAGATGATCAAAAACTGAGGAGAGCAAAAGGAGAACAAATGACAGAGATGCTGAAGAGTTCATGAAAGAAATATAGTACATTACACTGCAGTGGATCTCACCTGCTGCTTGTCCTGCAGTGCGTGCTGAGCCGTCTCCAGGTTGTTCTCCAGGTTGGCTTTCTGAGCAGCTTTGGCTGCTTCTGCAGACAGCAACATCTCCGTCTTTGCCTTCAGCTACGGAAAAAAAACAGACAAAAACTCTCACTATAACTGAGACTCTAAATAAGACTTTATCAGTGACGTCACATTTAACATGTTTTACATGTGCTTGTTAAGAGTCGTACCTGAGCGTCCAGCTGAGCTACTTTTTCTTTGCTGTCTGCGAGCTGGGCAGTGAGCTCAGTGACCGAGGTCTCCAGGGTGTGGGCTCGGTCCTGGGCCGATCGCAGCAGGGTCTTCTGCTCCTGGACCTGCTCGTGTAAGTTATCCTGGGCTTGTTTGTTGCTCTCTGACTGGTTCTTCAGCTTATCTGTCAACTGTGTCACCTATAAGACCCACATGTGTAGAAGAGGTCATAAATTCATACAGACAAGTGGTCTTTCTATTTGGTACAAGTTAGTTGTGTCAGTGTATTCTCAGTTGTGTGGAGAGATGTCATGTCTTATTCGTTGTGACACTTTTGTACGCTCGTTTCCACCCACTTGTTCTTGCAGCGCGTGGTTTTTCTCCTTTAGCTGGTTGAGAACAGCCGTCTCTCCTTCCCCAGCCTGAATCTTGGCACATAAGTCTTCTCTCTCAGCTTCCAGTTGACTCACAATGTCTTTACTCTTCTGCAGCAGAGCCTCCAGGTTCTGGATCTTCTGGTCTTTATCCCCAATCTGACGCAGCACCTGCTCCAGGTCGTTCTACAACGTGACGGGCGAACACAGGACGAAGGTTATATCAGCTGTTTTGACAAGTCGTTTATCTTTTAATTTTCTTATTATTTTATTCTTTTGTCCTCTGTATTATTTTTCTTGTGTGCGGTACCTGTGCCTCTCTGAGTTTTCCGTTGGTGTTCTGCTGCAGAGCCTGCAGTTCCTGGTGCTGCTGCTTGGCTTTCTCCAGCTGGTGCTGCAGGTCTGCATTCTTACCGGCGCCTTCCTTCAACTGAAAATAAAAAATACATTTTTTTTAAAACATAAACTAATCATAGTCATTTTGTGAATCATACCGTTTCAGTATTATCAAATTACAACAGTTTCACTGTTACATTTTTATCTCGGTTTGTTACTTTTTAGTGGATATTTTATTAAAACTCATCTGCACACCTAGTTAATCTCTCTGCTTCTCAGTTTTTTAGCCTAATAAATAAACCAAAACTACATTTTCATGTCTTCCAGTGCACATTATATTTTATGAGGCCGACCTGAACATCACCATCACTTCTAAGCTCAAATGTTCAGGCTGTTCTGTTGCATTATTTCAGTTTTCCTGCAGTGATCATTAACACCTACCTGTTCTTCTGCACGGGAGAGTTTGAGCTGCAGATCAGCTGCTTGTTGCTCGCGGTCTTTTAGTTTCTCCCCAGACAGCTGCCTCTGTTCCTTCAGACGACCTTGTACCTCTCCTAACTGCCTCTCTGCCTCCAACAGTTTGGCGTGCAGCTATGAAAAATGGAGAGTCATGGTTGGGGGATTAAGATGGAGAATAAAACATTGTACATGGCAGGAAATACAGCAAATGCTTCCCTGAAGGAGGTGAATGTCTGAGATACTTTTTGATGTTTTTCTTAACTTTACTTCACCTGCCATTGCTGCTTTCTTTCTTTGCTCATTCTTTTATTTTGAATTTTCAAATATACAGACCCAGAAAATTTGAGGAAAAAAATCCACTTGGGCTGCAGATGATCAAAATCCTTCACAAATCATTTGTTATGTTGTATGTTGCATGCAGTAGTCAGTGTGTGTCTTGTATCAACCTTCCTCACCTGACTGATTTCAGTCTGCTGCTGAGCTCCTTGACTCTCTTTTTCTTCCCTTTGCTGTTCGAGCTGTTTCCTCTCCACCTTCAGCTCCGCGTGCTTCAACTCCAGCTCACTGATCTCACTCTTCAGTTTCGCCACCTCCTCCGTCCTCTCTCCGAGCTCCTTCTGACTCTTCTGCAGGGAGGCCTCGGCTCCCGTCGCACGAGCCTGGAGCTCTTGAACCTCCAGCTCTCTCTCCCTCAGGCTGTCCTGGACTCCCTTCTTGGCAGTTTTCTCAGCTCCCAAACTCCCCTCAAGTTCTTGATACTCCTTCTCTTTACGTGCCAGTTTTTCAGACAGACTCTGGAGTTGATAGACAAACATGGGTCAGATAAGCACTGTGATAAAAGAATACTTGAAAGCCAGAGAAACAAACAACCAAAACAAAACAAAACAGTAAAATTAAATAAAAAAAGTTTACAAAAACGTCTTTCTAACATTTCTTGAGGGGAAAATGAATAAAGACTGATAGTGAGCGTAAAGTTAATCAGGTCGTTAATTAAGCTGCAATGGAAAACAGACCATCTGTCATTTCTAAATTAAATCAGTTGACGTGATTAGAGCTGCAACGAGACACAAGCACTCACGGCTCGTGTGATATAAGCAATGGAAAAGAACAGTCGCCTGTGAAGTGTCAGGAGATGAATAAAGTGAGGTATGGCGAGCAGAGGGAAAGGTTTACGACAGAGGACTTGGAATGCTGAGGTATGTGTGCGACACTTGTTCTGATGTGGGCTCTGGCCATTAACTCTGAAACATGGTGATAAAGAATAAAATGTTGTTAACAGTGGAGCGTGCTGCTAACTAGGGAGTGTGACAGAGCAGCTGGGTTTCACTGACGTCCAATAAACCTCTGCAGGCCACCGCAGCAGTCAGCCAACATTAACAACCCTCTCTGGGACTTTGTGTTTTTTCCTCCCCCTTCTGTCAACCTTGTTATTGTCCTAGTTCTTACTGTCGCTGCTGCAGCTCCCTGTGTCTCACCTCTCTAATCCTGGAGTTATAGACCAATGAAATCCCTTGTTTGCTGTTCACCTGTCTCTTCTTATTCCTGATGCTGTGTCTCACTGTCTGTTCCATCACTTTTATCTTCTATTCTCATGAGATATGTATCTGCATCGGGTCTCAGGGTGTCCTGTTGCAGAGGAGAAGCGTGAGGTGGAGGCCTCCCAGTGGAGATCCTGTTCTCTAATCCCCTCTCTTACCCGGAAACCTACACGGCAAGAGAGGGCATTGACGTGCCTGATGTGGGGAGGTTTTAATCTCCGTTAGGACCATGTGCATCTGTTCTCTATCTGTTCCCACTGCACCACTGCAGTTACCTGTAATTGTATTTCATCCCAAGTGACAGAGCTGGCACGGCGGAGCACTCCATCTCCTCCCTCCACCCCCCCCTGCAGCTTTAATTATAGAGCTGCGTGTGCTTTTTTATCAACACGTCTAAGCAGCAAAAGAAGGCTGGTGACGGTGGGGTACTGGGATCAGTCCTGATGCTGAGCAACAGAGGAAAGTTTACACAAAGTGAGATGACGTGCTCTGTACTTGAGAAGCAGTTGGCGAGGCTTGGTTACAGTGAAAATGAAGCCTATATAATGTTACTGTTTAGACTAACCAACAGGTGTCACATCAGACTACTGTGTGTGTGTGTGTGTGTGTGTGTGTGTGTGTGTGTGTGTGGTTTTGCTGCTGCAGATTATTCAAATCGCTCTGCAGCTGATGAATCTGTTGGGTGTAGACGGCTGCTTCTTGTGGACCTTTCTCCAGCTCTGCTTTTAGTTGAGAGATGGTCATCTGCAATATAATAGTCAGGTACATTAAGACTCTTATTTTGAAAGGACTAATACGAGCCTTCTCCACTAGCACATACTCAGCTCTACTCAACTTGACTCTATTTGGTTTATAGGGTTTTCCACTTGGTGCTAGTTTCTGATACGAAGTACTTTTTTAGTACCTACTTGGCCGGGGTTCCAGGCGAGCTGAGCTGATACTAAAATGTGACATGAACAGGCAGCTGGCCACTGATTGGTCAGAGCGAGCATCTTCACAAGCGCAACCAGACGTGAGCGAGTTGAGAGAGCGTCAACAAAATGATAAATCACCATTTTTAAACACCGGCAGGGGTGATACCCATCGTCGTAGCCTACCGCGTCGTAAGCTAACCGAGCAACTAGTAATAGCATCACCTCCATGTTCTCCATTAATATTTACTGATGTTTTTGTGTTGCAACATCATGGCAGTTACATCCCTATTCACGTCGGGGAGGAACCAAACTGTGACGGAAAACGACGCGTCTGGTACCAAACCGGGTAGAGTCGAGTCAAGTAGCACTAGAACAGTTTAGTGGAAAAGAGACAATAGTGAGTAATCAAAGAATGAAAACACCACTGTGAAGGACAAACACAGAAGGAAAACAATTAAATTAAAAAAAAAAAAAAAAAAAAAAACAGCATGAATTAGAAACAATCAGGCTCGTTTTTCACTAAAACCCAACAAAAAAACATAAGATGTTAAGACACAGTTAAATTCAAGAAAAATCAGCCTCAAGCAAAACAGAAAAGGGTGAAATCAAAGAATTACATTTGAGGCCAATTTGAAACATGTTTTACCTCCAGTTTACGAATCTTGAAGAGAGAGTAAGTGTTGGAGAGGGATACATTATGTGAGAAGCAGGAGGAGAAGGGGGGGGAGAAAGACACGGGTAAAGGTAAGTCACCATAGAACAGCATGAGGTGAGAGTGTAACAGAGCTGCTGGGCTGAGAGAATAAATGATCACAATTTTATCACAATTTACTGAGACTTCTTGCTGAGACGTGACAGCGTTAGTGGAGAGTTTTATACTTCATAAGACTGAATGGTGTAGTTTCTGCATGTATTAACTTGATGAAATGTTAATTGTTAACCTTAAATTTTAGATGATTATTCATTCTGACCTGCAGACTGCCTACTGCATAAATTACACATTTGTATAATAAAATTGAAAACTCTAAAAAAAAAAAAAAAAAAAAAAAAAGAGCCACCAGTTCAAATCTGTTCTGTAAAAATAAATAAACATAAAGTAGATTCTTTGCATGTGAAAATATGAAGAGATGTGCAGAAAGATGTTCAGGTCCTGGAGCTGCAGGACAGGGCCAAAACTAATCAATAATCAATTACAGAAAAACATTCTATGACCTGTATAATATAAGTTACTGTCTAGTTGTGAATAAGAATCCTTTGAGGAGGTAAAATTGGAACTTGACTAAACCATATTTCTTTTCAGATCTACACTAGTGTAAATTTAGCAAGACGGGCAGCGACAGCTTATGTTGCAACACGCTGGGAAAACATTACAATGTTAGCTGGTGACAATCAGCAGTACAACATATGACCTTCAAGACATTAGGGTGATTTGCCCTCCTCACCTCTGAGGTAGTGTATTTAGCCTGCAGCTGCTCATAGTGGTTTTTCAGGCGTTCAGACTCCTCCTCCCTCTCACACGTCATACGATCCATCAGAGTCTGCACCTGCACCAGCTCCTTCTGCAGCACCTCCACGTCCTCCACTCCCGGTCGCTGCAGCTAGGGGGCAGAGCAGAGGCACCAGGTTAAAGACAAGGAAAGCTGAGCAAAAGATTTTTGGTATTGAGATAAATCAAAACTTCTCTTGAAACAGCTGCTTGTTTTAAATATGGATATTTCCAAACAAATCTGAGCAGTTGCATAATTGTGTTGTTCTACCTTCATCCCAATAAATCCAAACCCACTTTAATAAAATGACACAATATAAGAAACAACAGCAGGAGGTGCTGTCTCCATTTAAAGCCTCAGCAATAAAAGCATATTTGTGTGAAGTCTTTTTAAACAAATAAAGTTGTTTGGCATTCCTACAACGATGAGAGGATGCTCTGGATACAAGCTGTGTCTCTTCTACAAGCACAAGCACAACTGATTTCATGGTGTCAGTTCAACATTATTATTTCAAACTCTGAACAGACATTCAACAGAAACTTTACTGTGTGTTGTACCAGCTCTGTTTGAAGTCTTTCATGTTCCTGCTTCTCTTTCTGCAGTTCTTCAGTCAGTTTGGACAATCTCTGGTCAGCAGCTTCCCTTAGACTCTTCTCCTCATCGTAACGGGACTTTATATCTGTCAAGGATTCAGGAATATTCAGATCAGAGTGATTTGAATAAAATATTATCACAGTGTAAAGTGGAGTCAGTCTGTAAAGCCAAACACTGAAGAATGAACAACAACTTATGCAAGACTGGATAAAGCACAATGGATGGATTGAGTCTGACAGTGTTCTAGTAGGAGAGTACTTCAGTGTTGTCAAACGATGCAGACACAGGCCTTCCAGTTTCCTGGCACAACACTAACCTACTATCTCTGTGGCCAGCTGGGCAGCCTTCTGCTCAAACAGGTCTTTCATCTGCTTGATGTTGAAGTTTTCTGTCTGTGCTTCATTCAGCTTCTTTTCAAGGACTGAGAGGGAGAAAAAAAGCACCAACTATTAGTGACTGACGTTGTTAAATCCAGATAAATAATAATAAATTTAAATATAATGTCACTGACCTGAATCCTCCGAGTTCACCTGTCCATCGTTCTGTGAAAACCAAGGAAAAGAGGAGAGTGTGTACAGTAAGAGTAAACATTGTCACTGTCAACATTAAGAAGATTGAGTCAACTCTAATGTAAAGAATCATGTTAAATATCTCAAAGGAATTACTTGCTTCAGTTGTCCTTGGACTTTATCTAACTCCTTCTTAAGTTCTCCAGAAAACCACCTTTCTTCCTGATAACATGAACACACACAGACAGTCAGATACTTATATCAACTGAATATTTACATCCATCAGTAGAAATTTAACCAGACCTTGAGAGAAGCATGCAGGTCCTGAACCTCTTGCCGCAGCATGGTGAGGTCTTCCCTGAAGGCAGAGAGGAGCACATTAACAACAAAACACAACGCTTAAGTGCACCATGGGGTCAGACCCTTTATCATTGTTTAAGTAACATAAATATCACTCTCACCGAGTGGGAGCCACATGAGCAGGGAGGTCTCCTGTATCATGGAACAGCTCATAATGCTTGAACAGCTCCTCTGCAGAGTTATGAGACTTCATGCACTGAGGACAGATGAAGCCCTGAACACACACACACACCAGGATCAACCATGAGACAACAATTCATCACACGGCTTTAATTCTGTACCTGAAAACAAACTGAAACATCCATGTTACCTCAGATGTCTGATCATGGTTAAGGTCTGTGCTGGGCTGCTCTGACTCAGCATTCTGGGAGCCTCCCTTCCCAGGAGTCTGGAGAGGAGGAAAATAGATGTGATTAGTACATGATGTAACGACCACTGTGCTTTATGGTAACAGTGGCATTTGGTAAACCTGACAATTGATCTCATTAGATCACATAACCTTGTTTCAGAGTCTTCTGCAACTTCTGGCAAAACAGTAACTAAACAATTATTTTATGCAACAGTCACAAATCTGTAACTGGTGACGGAGCCAGTCAACAACACTATCTGTCATCTGTGTGTTCCCAGGCCTCTGGTCTCACACAAGTGTTCATCTCACAGATAAGTTTATTTGAGGACAGTCTGAGCAGACATGATATAACTGCACTATATCTTTTTCCATTTTTAATAACTGACCTTGTGATAGGGATATTCACTGCCCTGGAGCTTTTTTCTTATGTCCTTGACATGAATTCTCTCCTGGAACTTTTCAATGAACTTGTTGTGTATACATTTAGTTCTTATATAATGTCAACTAACCAACAAACTGTTTGAACTTCTAGAAAACTGTGCATTTCACCTCAGATGTTTCTCATGCTTCATGTCAACTTTGTAATGATTAAACAGTGTGTAACTTGTGAAATAAATTCACAGAGTAGTCTTTGACTTAACCCAACCACCCAAAATACTGTGTTGTCATTTAACAGGCATGTTTATCACGTTATCTTATATAACAGACCCTGGCATAGCTACTACAGCTAAGAAGAACAGTGGAACATGGTCACACAGAGTCACAGAGTAGATCTGCCATTGGTGACCCATTCACAAAAAGTTTGGGTTTGTTTGAGCAAATGATAGTCCGCATGAATGAACTGGGTCAAAATATCAGTGTGTGTGTGTGTGTGTGTGTGTGTGTGTGTGTGTGTGTGAGAAGCAGGGGCCTTTATCCTGTTGGACAGTTGACAAACTCCACTTTGAAGGCAGGATGAAGGTTTAGGCTACATCATGGAACAAACGCTGACCCTAGTTAAACAAACTCCATACAAAAAACACAACTACTCTGACTTTGCCAAAATGTAAAATAGTAATACTTGCATGTAAGAAAAGGTAGCATAAACAATTACTCTAATACTTCACTTTTCTATTATGCAATAGGATGACAACATGATCTTATTCTACCTGCTATACTATTAATCTGAAATTTAAAAATGTGAGCGGGTAGCTTCAACATGATTCAGTAATAAAATGCTTTGTAATCATTATCTTAAAACTGTGGTCTAAAGCTGCACGAGTGGTTGTTCCATTAAAAGGATTCAACTGTTTCACCACATAATACACTGAGTCAGTGTCTCCAAAAACCTTTTTAATATTGAACACAGATGTGCCTTTGTAAACGGACTTGTTGAATTCAGATTCTTTCCTATGTGTCTCTAAAAGCACATGACAATGTCTCTGTTGTTAACTACGTTTGTATACACAATGAATTAAACAAGCTACTTTAATACAATCTCTTATTATAAATATATACATTTTTTTTATTATTTTTGACAAAATGTTCTTTTTTTCATTAGAAAATGTACGTACTCATTTCCCTCTTAGGTCACGTGCCCCAGTCTTACCATTTATGACCTAAATGTAAACTGAAAAGATGGAATTTCCTGGTTATGAGACGGATTATACACACTGCTGCGGCACGCAGTGCATTATGGGACATGTGGTCCAACCTCGCAACTAGCTAAGTAGCTAACGTCTCTCACTCCCACTTGTTACTTCAGTGACAGGCTGATAATATATTCAAACGACCGTGTGACTGTTCGTTTCGTATGCATCAAATTAAATATAAAATGCGTGGTTTTGTCATGTTGTGGTGAACCAGCTGACACGGGGCTTCCCAACAGTCCATCTGCGGCTAACGTCAGCGTTAGCATGTGATGACTAGACGATGAATTAACCTACCGCTGTAACACAGCTAGCTAAAGGAAATCATGGAAATAAAACGTTTTAGTGACTAGTGTCTTTAGCTAGCAAAGTTACTGTTTATTCAGCTAAGTGTGGTGAGGTGGACACGTTAGCTAAATGTTTAATTTGTGCGTTATTTATACAGATAACCAGGTTGCAACATCCCTGCCGTGGATAGCATCAATCAAACGAAACAAGCTAGCATGTTGTGGCTAGCTGTGTCAACCCCCACGTAAGGAGCGCTTAATATGTTTGCTACGATGTGACGGTATAAGCGGGGCTTTTCCCGATCGAGGACCTCCAGTTGGCTAGCGACAATAACCCCCGCCCACCTGCGACACGCCGTGTTTTAAAACGCGCGTTTCCCACAACGATACCGGACACAAGATAGGCCCCTGTGTCTCCCGAGGAAAAAACGACTCTGTTTAAACAAACATAAACGAAACGATTGTGAGCGTGTCGCCGCAAGAGCTTACCATTTGAAGTATCCGTCTGAGCATGGCCTCGAAATGTGTTCGTCCGGTCACAAAATCCAATTGTGTTTTTTTTTTTTTTAAATGCAAAGCTCACGTAGCTGTACAACGAACACCTGACCAAGCGCAGGGAGCAGCGGCGAATGGGCGGGTCATGAGGAGGATGGTGGAGCAGGACTCAGTCTGACTCTATTCAAGATTATACACAACTACTGTCCTGTTCTGCTGCTTTTATTCTTTTATTTTTATTTACATACAACATGAATAAACAACACAGCAGAATGTTCCAGTCACACATGCACATATAGAAAAAAATATTATTATTAAATGATCTTTCCTATGCACTGATAGTCATTAAACTGAAATTATTATTATTATTAACACTATTTGTCTTCTCTTTCTGAGGTGTGCACACAGTGGCCATGATTTACTGTTATAATTTCCTGTTTGTGATTGGAGGAGAGGGCAGGGTTTTTTTTCCCCTATTAATTATATATAAATAATTTCAGTCAGTGCATATGAAATACTGTACATTCATCAGAAAACATACTGTAGTTCAAATCTCAACCAATGCTTAGAAATAATAAAAAGTTGGGTCTTTGTATAAGGCAGTCTGCACCACTTCAAGTTAGCGCTGTTGGGATGAACAGTGTTTATGAACAAAACACATATTATTTGTGTTTTTGTCAAAGGCACTTTAAAAAAAAATCATACTAAACCACGACACACTGTCAACACTTAAAAAACCAGAAGGACCAGAGGTCTCCTCCTCAGACGTTAAACAGAAGTTTCCCCATTTGTCAAATGCTACTTTATATTCATAGTTTCTTCAAAAGATTATTATTATTTCTATTATCAGTGATACAGGCTATGTGAAGTGTTAAGTGCTGTCTTTATTTTGGCAAATGTATAAGTTTTGATCACCTCACTACAGATCCGTTTTTCTTGCGAAAGAAGCTGACATTTATCTCAGCTGCATCAATATACTGTGATTAGTTTTAATTCAACAGTCAGGACGACAAAGTTGATGATATATAAACAATTAAAAGGACGATTGAGGCAAAACTATTTAAATATTCATTTCAATTTAATGTGGCATCTGGGTCGCAGATAATCTTCTAATCTTTATTACAGAGTTATATGATGAGATACTCTGTGTGTGTGTGTGTGCTTGTGACTACAGGAGGAGCAATGCTGTTTACACTTATCACATCAAAGTAGACTTTGACCTAACTCTCTTTAGATGAAATACCTTAGACAGCAGCTTGAGCTGTGCGGAGGTTGCGCCAGCTTTGCTTCTGAAGTATCTGAACAATTTACAAAAAAAAAGAAAGAAAAACTGTAATAAACATATAACTACTATTCTTCTTCGACATCTTGCAGAATGACACCATTTGGCATTGAGTCACTTCGGGGGATAGGACTTCCTCTAAGAGCCAACACTTCCCAGTACTGGCCTCCAGGAAACCAACCAAACACTGTGTGCACTGCCAATCAAATATTCAGCATGTAAGACTAAAAAGGATCTTAACATTGCATAAGCAGCACACTGAGAAAATCCATTTAAAGCTTGTTAATGCTTTAAAGGAATACATTTCCTCTGTTAGCTGGTAATGGTTTGGTAAAAAAAAAAAAAATATACACATAAAAAAAATCTTAAATATACTTGAAGACATGTTGGCACTCTTCAAACCCATTTCAATGGGGTTTTAAATGAACTTCAAAGAGTCTGTTATGTACAATTTTAAGAGGCTGTGTTAGTAATGTAATTAATGCACAAGTCTTTTTCAGATCACGTGTCCGTCCTGGTGTCCTGTCAGAAGAACTGTACGCTGCTGGTGATGGTCCTCTCTGTTGACGAGGTCTGAGCTCTGCGTGGAGCAAACGACGTAGTGAGGAGCGTTGTCGTCCACCACTTGGGGGCTTAGGTTGTTACCGTTGGTCGGGTTACACACGGGGCCACAGGTGGGATTACAGCTGTTAGACAGTCGGCGTAGGTACTCGGCGTGGACTGGTTTGTGGCTCTGTAGGACCTTGATGGCTTCATCCACCTTGAACCATTTCCTTTTCCTTCCTGCAAGAACATTAAAGATGAGATTTACAGATAGAAGTTTAGTGTCTGTAAACATTACCATAACAACCATCTTACAGTTGCAGAAAACACACAGCAGCACTAGCAGTTATTTAAACCCATTATCTTCTCTTCACTGTGGCCTGTCATGATCAGATGAGGATGTTAGAGGCCAAAGATTCACACACTTTATGTTGACATCCTGAATTACACCACCACCGGCCATTTAGTGGAGGGAGAGAGTAAATTAGACCAGCGGCGCTGAACACTTTCCTCTCAGTCTCAGCCCCTAGTGCAGGGCAAGAGAGGACAAATATGGAGGGGGGATGTGGTGAGTAATGATAACTGGAAAACAACTGGGCACAGCAAACTTTCCTCCCCCTTGTGAAAAAGCTGAACTCTATTTCTGTAGGTGAGGACTTTTTTCCTACACAAGTTACAAATAGTTATGTTTTGAGTTACCAAGTCCCCCAAGAAGCATCAGATTTAAAACACCAAACACATTCAAAACAAATAGCCGTAATTATTTTTGCTGATATGTCATTACATGACTTTACACGATCCACATTCAGTTTCACCTCAACAGTAGTTGAAGTGCAGATGCAAGAACAGAGGATAAAGCTTGACAACAGGACAAATGGAAAATAATTTAAAGGGTTGGAACGAAACATTATGTTCTATTATTGTATATTGTTCTATAATTTGTCTAAATATGGGGCTTGTTATTTTTCTAACAATGACTGTGATTTCTGATGTTTGAGAGAACAAAGGTATTTCATTTAATACACAAATTACCAAACTATTAACGGAGAAAGACAAACTGTTGTTGATTTTTTCTGTCTGTGTTTTAAAGCTGTAAACACCAGAGGTCAGGAGCTTTGACTTCATCAACAGTATGTGTCCCAGTTTCTCAGCTTACACGGTGAAGACCAGAGGCCCCGCAACCGTCTGAATGAGCTGTTTTGTTTTAATGGACTTTAAGTTCTGCTCTTAAATTAATTAATTTGGAAAACTGGGGATTTAACCTTCTAACTTGCGTGTTGTAATTTATTAGTAATCCGTGTATTGATATGATTTCTGCATAAATGTTTGAATTTGTTATGTTTTATACCTGATTTGGTCGTGTCTAATTGTGGCGTTTTGCATATTTTTGTCACCACTTTCACACTTATTCACCGATCGACAAAGCACAGCATCGAATGACACGTAATCAATGTAAAAAAACAGAACAATGAACTATCAAGGATGATAAAGTGGAAGACTGCGAGCTAGGAAACACACAACCTGTGATTTTTAACATTAAAAAAATAAGCTTTACAATGATTTTATAAGGAGTAAAATACACTCTACATTAGTTTATTTACACCTTAATAAGACATTGATGCACACAGTGTATTTTAATGACAGTCACTAGATTTAAACAAGATTATTTTGAACAAGGGCTCCTTTAATTTCCCTCTGTGCAGTCGATCGAGAGCCCATAACTACTAATTACTGAGCCACTAATTAGGGAAAATGATTTAAGTGTCTCAGCGGATACGACTAAGACAACAAAAGCATCTTAGTCTCGCCCCAAAAGTCAGATGTAAAGGTTTGATAAGTCAGTTTGAATGGGCCCCAGACAACCGTGTGAAACCGTTACAGCTACTATTCATCACATTAGAGACTCAAAGACTCAAACATGGAATCATACCGATGTTGACCGAGTCCTCCCAGTCTTCAAGTGTCTCCGTCACTATGAGGGTGTAGACGTACGTCCTGTGCTTTCTGTCCTGATTGTGCTGCAAAGGTTTAGATTAAAAAACAGCATGATTGTATTAGAGCTTTAAACTGTGTCAAAACATTTCATATATTGATATTTAAACTGTGATTGACTGCACTTTCTTTAAAACACACGCACATACGTACAAAACAACTAAACACTAAACACTGAGTATAGACTGGTTTATGAAGGCACGCCAGGCATGATAGTCAGCTTACCAGCTAAGTGGATGCAGGATTTTGAACACTGTTAAATAATGTATTATTTACCACAGGAGAATTTAGTACAGTTTTCCATGATGGTTTGACAAGCTTACCTCAAAAATCCCAAGGAGCCTGCCAAGCTTCCCCTTCACACCAGCCTGCACACACATATAGAAACTTATCAAGAATCATTCAGTGTATTTAGAATCATTGATTACACTGTGTTATGTTTTTACTTTACACCCATTAAATGTATAGAAAACACTCACTATGCCACATTTTTCTACAAGTGCACCACAGTAACCACCACATGACCTGGTTCAGGTACTGATCATCTCCGTTCTGACGCGTATTCACGTCATTTGTTCAAAACGTTTCTCATGGGAAAGGAAGCTCTGTGGCTTGGTACAATCCAACCATAGCCACATGCCTGTGAAACAGCATAGCAGAGAGGAGCAGGTAGACCTAAACATAGTCCCAAAGACCGAATGACAGGTCGGACATGTTCAGGTCGCAAATGTACAAGTCGAGATCCATTTCTTCTCGTACACAGTTTGTTACAAGTTTATTTTTAGAGGACGACAGCGACAGAATCTGTTTCTTTCGTTCAAGTCATCATCAATAAATTCAATCTGTGATATTAACTGATTCATTTGTAGATGTTTTTGCTTTTTTCCTTGTGTGAGAGCAGATTATTTTACCTCTTCATAGCACTTAAGACCATCATTCCTCAGTTTAACCGGTCAAAAGGTTAAAAACTCATACTCTTTTTTCCCACAAGATTTCTCTCAAACCAAATTATTCTAATTCAGATCCACAAGTGTGTTAATGAATACAGGCAATTTGAGGAACATACTTCAGGTCAGGATACTGATCACAAGTATAATTATCAACTTTTTATTCAAACTGTTGCTGGATGGAAGAAGCACTACAGAAGCTCACGACTTTGTTGAGAAGCTCACGACCTTTCAACCTCCCTGTGTGGCAAATTTTATACATTAATTTTATAGCCCCCCACCCCCCCAACCCCACCCCACCAGGATCGGTTAGAACATCTGGAAACCTACAAGAAAGTCACGACTGCTGTATCCTGAATGATGCATTCACTACACTATGTTCACAATTAGTTTACAAGAAATAAACATAATGAAATTATGCACGAAAACTGAACTTTAAAGGAAGAAATAAAAAAAAAAATCAAAGGATTTAATACTTTGTTTGCCAAAAAAAAAAAAAAAAATCTCTCTGCAGTAGATTAACCATAATTTGCCATTTATTTTAATTTTGTGCAGCTGTAAACAGACCGCCATTTCTCTTTGGGGTAAAAACGACACACACGGAAATCTATTGTCTGTTGAAACAAAACACAAAAGATCTGTCAAATTCTTCTTTTAAAACTTCTGCAGCACTTAGAGAAATAGTCTAATAGGACTAAAAAAAATAAAATAAAAATATATATCACACATGAGCACAAATTAAAACTACAACATAGATGTGATGTTGATGTTGGTTGATGTGTCAAACTTGACAGCAGAGTATTAAAACATGACGTTTTGAATTGTTAGCTTGCCTCAGTGGTTGGGTTGCACATGTCTGGTCTGGGAGCAACAGGATGTGGGTAACTGGAAACCCGTCCCAAATGTCACTGCCATTCTTCAAAGCTGTCAGCACAGTAGACAGACGCTCACAGCTCACTCCACTATGGACACACTGGCCGGCTACCAGCGACCACTTTACTACGCCACACAACAATTAACTGGTCATTTATACATCACTGCCAAATATTTCTATCTCTCATCTGAATCTGGCTCGCGAAACAGTGGGAGTATCTCACACTGTGAACAGCGACAAAAATAACTGCCAAGAATTTCTGCTTACGACAACGTTCAGCTCAGCCTGAGAGTTTACAGGAGATTTTTTGTCAGTATTGACTTGTTAAGATTAAGATTATACACGACATGAACATGATAGCGCATATTTTATGACTGTGGTTTTTACTTATCATCACATGGTAATTTAAAAAAAAACTTTTCTTACCGATGCCTTCACATGATTGTGGGAAATTTCGCTATCTGAGTCTTGTGGACTTGGGTAACCCTAACTCTAACCCAGACCAGTTCAGCACATGAAATGACCTAGTTCGCCATGTTAATGTTTGCTTATTGTTTATCTTCTTCCACTTTCATTTGATGGCAACATATCTTGTGAAAGCACAAAGCTGTGGATCAGTTGACTCATATGTTGAGAATTCCCACAGTATTTGCACAATATTTAAACAATGACCCTCCCTTTCCCCCCTCCTTCTCTCAAAGACTAAATGAAGCTAAAATAAACTGCCACTCTTAAACATGCTCCTGTCTATAAAAGAGGATCTTCATATCACACTGACAGAAGCTGAAAACTATGGTCCCGTGAGGAAACTGAAAATCCCACTAAGAATATACACATCCACGATAGATGCTTCTGTATATTCACAGTCTGCACTGATGACAAATGCTGACTAACACAACAGAAGTGTAGTTTAGTCCAGTTTTAACCGGCTGTTTGAAGCTGGTGCCAGTTTAAAAATGTAACACATGAACACAAACCCAGAGTGAAGCATTTTTTCTAAGTGAAAGCAGTGAGCTCACCTCCTCGTACACCTCCCTGACAGCGGCCCCACACGGCTCCTCCTCAGGCTCCATTCCTCCACCTGGCACGATCCATTGGTCCGGATGTCGACTGCTGCTCACCAGAAGCACCTGCGAAGGAGAAGAGGCCTTCATCAGGTCGCTGAATTCAAGGTGCCAAAGATGCGACAACAGCTTGCTCGAGTTTGGAGTTCACCGCCACTACAGGTGTCCGGTGTCGGCAGAGTGTGGTGCTCTTGGTTTGGCAGAGAGTGTATGAGACATCTAACATGTCGGGCCAGAAATTCACTTCATTTACTTAATGCAACATGAGTGTGGTGTGAAATAGCCTGCTGTGCATTACACACTCTTCACCACATAATTAAAATTAACTGGTCAGATTTTTCGTCTATCAGCTTGTTGTCAGATGTTCTGGTATTTAAAGCAGTGATTTGCTTTTACTGCAGGTGTAAAATATCTGCTTTCTTTTTATTTCACTTCTGAGACATGACTACAAGTGTCCACAATAAAAAGCAATATTATCTATATGTTGTATATGTATGTAGACATTAAATATGAAACAACCTAAAACTTCAATACAGTTCTCTCCAGTTTCAACCATCATGAAATCATTTCATCAATGATGAAACATATAAAATATGACAAAATCAGCAGTCTTATCTAAAATAAATAACTAAAGCTCCATGCTATGTTTAACTGACCTCCAACACATCAAGTTTGGTCTTTTTTCAGCGCGGTGCCCCTCTGGAGATGTAGTCATTTGACCTCAAACCCCATCTGGCACCACACTGACCCACATTAAATTCACATGTGAACACTTCCTGAATTTTGCTCCAAGATAACCTGAAGACACGTGCAAACACCACAGCATCGTTGGTTAAAAACTAGAACTATAAATCAGCCCAACACAACTGCTCCACCAGAGCTTCCCTCCATAAAAATGGATCCGCGTTCCTCCTGAGACCTGATAGTGGAAGTGTGATAGATTTGTGAAGAGCACTAATGATAACATCTTCACTGTCGCCGACGCAGGTCTCAGTTGCACAGAAACGACTGCGATGAGTGAAACTTCATGATGTATGACCCTCGGCTGTAACTCAGCCCGTAACTCGGTCTGTAACCGAGTCAAACCCGGTAAGATAAAACCCACAAGAATCAAAAAAGAGCTTAATCCAGAATAAAGTTATCTGATCTTATCTACTCATCAAGAATTATCACATTATAAAACAACAACTTGAAACTCACAAAGAACTCCTCTTTCATCGGTATGAATGTATAATGGTGACAAACATCCTTCTCCATTTCTGGTGCATTTACAAATTCCCTCTAGAGATCACATGACTTATTCTTAACACAGACAACTCTGTCAATATTTATGTATGGATAACAGGCCGAGTTAGATGGTGTAAGTGGTTTCACTGTTATGTGAATGACCCCAATCTGCAGACGTCTCATTAGAAAAGTAGGGAATAAAAGAGAACTGTAAAATATATACAGTAATGTAAATAAAAAAACAAAAACACAGATGCATCCTTTGAAAAAAACCTGCACCTTCCTACTTTGTTTCAATGCTGTGTTTTAAATTTGACATAATACGTTTCTATCTTTCGTCAAACCTTAAGTACAGACCCTAGGAAAAGTTTTCTGCTGTGCAGATTGTCCCTGGAGGCTGTAGAAACATTGGCTGCAGTCGCAGTGACACAAATACACACAACACACACATGCATGCCCAATTTCACACAAACGCCATGTCAAACACGTAGGCAGCTGCGCGCACGCAACTCGCACAAACACACACTCTCGAGTCAGGAAGCTTTTCAAAAAAACCACTGGATCAGCAGTTGCCTCTGTATGAAAACAAAAGAGCTTAGCAGAGGAGGTTAATGACCCCAACGGGCAACACACACACACACACACACACACACACGATGAAGAGCATTGAGTGAAAACATCCACATCGTCTTTGATGTGATCACATCTGATCATAATCCATCTGAAACACTGTTGACAGATTTTCTATTTACGACCAAGTTAGATTCATGTCTGTCATAAAGAAGCAGCAAACTTGATTCATGAAGCATGAAGAATATATTTTCTTTTCTGGTTTTTAATGTTTCTCTGCTACTCATCTCATGTACAGCAGCTCACAGTGATATAAAAACAATATAATACAAAAATAATGCTGCTAAAATTCTTCGATAACAAGTGTTGATAACAAGTTTGTATCTCTTTTTTTTTTAGTACAAACATCATGATGTGATGAAATATAGTGTGGTTCAATAAGTTAATGATTTATCCTTATTTAAAGTAGTAAGAAAAATATTTACTGAAGTTCTTGTTTTCTGAATTTTGTATGGTTTCGTGCAAAAAGGTCATTTTTTCTCCCACATTTTTCATCTGTTATCGATCCTAATAATGAGTTCAAACATATTTTCTAAACCCTGGTGCAGATTCTAATTTGCAAACTAGATGCACATGTTAATTGATTTTTAAAAAAAGAAAAAAAAAAGACTTTTGTATTTGCTTCGTACTGCATCTATCATTTCACAAGGAGTAAATCACGCCATTATGGTATTATGACGTGCAAATGGACAATGTGAAGTCAACCTGTCTGGCATCTTTCTGCAGACCTGTTGTTGTCCTTCTGGTCTCCAGGTGACATGTTGTTGAGGAAGTGACTGTAAACCACAGTCAAACCACAGTCATACTAAATATATGGTTCACGACATGAAATCTGACTCATGCAAACGAAACAAAGACAGTAAAGGTGAAGTGGAAGAGCATTTCATCATCTTTTTTTTTTTTTTTTTTAATCATCACTTCTGTGTCATTAACAATAATCAAAGCCACTTTAAGCATATGTCAGCACATATATCACAGTAAAGAGAGAGAGAGACAGTGATGGGAGGAGGAATGTGTGAGTGCGAGGAGCAGGAAAGCAAATCTGTCAGGGGACAGCAAGTGCCTGCACCTTGTTTCTATAAATTGCAGCTGATAGGTCACTTGGTGTTTAGCACACAGTGTAACACTCAACCCCCCTCTACCCAGCCTCATACAGCCCCTATCACATGTGGTCCTGAGATGGACTGCCGTCACTGGGCAGACACACTGGGATCTAGGACACCCACCTGCCCCCTGTCTATGTAGGCCTATCCACTTTGATATTAACTCTGAGACTTAGTTACTACTCCAACTATAACAGATCCTATTAATTTCAGGAGAATTAAAACAATATAATGCATGTTTTGGAAAGTTTATTTCCATTGTGATTACTTGATTGAGTTTCTCTCCAACCACATTACCTTGTTATCAGTAAATTAAGTCACATTTGATAGTCAAATTATTTCAAAGGTGAAAAATTAGTGTGTGAATAAACAGAGTTAGTTAGTGTAGGAAAAGATCTGACCATGCAATATTTCTTTTTGACTTTTTGAGATAAATGTTTATGCAATCCACTCCAATAACTTGCTGATGGCGTCAGACGCTGCATGGTCTCTCATCAAAGCGGTGGTGATCACAGTGGCATGTGATGATATGGAAATGCTCTTGTAAAATACAGCTGATGCCAAGTGTGAGTAAGTGGATGTAGATGCAAGGTGTTACATTGACAGGTGGTAATTATAGGCTGGAGTGCGTTACTTTTAAGTGTGTAATCACTTGCAATATCAGACTTATGACAAGCATTTGCTGTCAAATAAATTAAAGACTATCACTGACCTCAGATCAGATCAGATCAGCCAGGACACTTACTATGAGGGTGGTTGTCTTGTGTGTAATGAGTTATGGGTTATCTGGGGGTGAAGATGACCGTCCACAGAGCTGAGTGCTGGTTACTCATGGTGCCACCTTACACTGTTGTTGAATAGGTCACATATTTGGCTCTTCAACCCAAGTTATATTCACCTCTGCCACCTCTGACACGTGAACGCACCGTCACACAAACATTAAACCCGAGTAGCTCGATGTGTTTATGAGTCAATGAAGGTCCTGGAGTTTAAACTAGAGCTGATTCAAAGAGGTAAACGCTTTTAAAACACAAGTCTTACCTCGTCTTCTTTTTCGTTTCTGAAACACAAACAAGCAGCTCTTCTCTTGAACCCTTCCCCGTCGTACGTCCTGGTCTGGTTTGGCTTAAACTTCATCATATATGTTCCCAGTCGTCGAGCAGCAACACAAAATAGAAGAAAACTGTTTCTTCAAACAAAAGGTGGAGTCAACTGAGTCCCAACTAATCTTCTTCAGACAGACCCGGTTAAAAAACGTGTCCTCGATTCATTCATTCCTGCGCTATGACTCAATGTCAGACTTGCATGTGGTCGTATATTGCATCTACCATGTTGGTTTAGTGTCGCTGTCAACACGCACGGTTCGACAAACTCGCTCTCATCTGTGTGTGTGTGTGTGTGTGTGTGTGTGTGTGTGTGTGTGTGTGTGTGTGTGTGTGTGTGTGTGTGTGTGTGTGTGTGTGTCGATTTGAGCTGCTACCAGCTGACCTGAGAGCGGCGCAACGAGCTGTCCGTCAGCCTCCACGTTACTCCGAGGCTCGTGTTCATCACTAACGAGACGATTAATGAGACAAACACGGATCAAGTGACTTTAAACAGCCGGCAGCTGCACGCGGCGGCGCGGTGAGTTCTGAAAGAAACGCCGCGCGCGTTTTTTTTTTTTTTTTTCTCGTTGTTTCGTTCGCGTGACGCCTTTTCGAAATAAAATCCGCTGATGCCGCTTTCCGGATACTACACCCTTAACCTGCAACGTTTAAGTGTCTGTCATTTAAAAATAAAAACAAATCACAGATATGTTTATTAATCTTATTACCTCCAATTATTTCTAATAAACATTCATGTAAACATTACAGAATATAGAAACAAACAAATAAACATTACTGTATTATTTATCCCTTGTAGCACTTGTGCATTATTGTTAAAATACTGTTAAGAGGAGCAATAAGCTCATACTTTTAATTTGAAATCAGAGAAATGATTTTTAATCAATGTTCATTGATTATTGTTGCATGTTGCACCTTTATTAGTTTATATTTTAACAGGCAAATTGTACTAAATGTACGTGAATAGTTAGTATGTAGCTGAGAAGCTCAGTGCCTCCCTCTAGTGGATGAGCACCGTTTATAAAAAAAATCTGCAGGATGTTTAATGTTTATTTTAGGAACATTTGTTTCTTTATATTTATGAATTTAGGAACGATAGAGCCAAATCCAAAAGCATCAACGTGGTTCTGAAAATCCAGGGTTCATATTATACTTTACAAATGATTAATAATTGATAATAATAAACTTTAATCTGGATGAGTTCAACTCGCATTTGGTTGTTTTCATTTATTGTGGCTGATTCAACTTCCTCAGCTTGTGTTTGCTTTGATGGAGACAAGATGAATAAAATTAAAAACCCAACTTGAACTGACACACTTCAAGAATCATATCACACACAGGCCGACATTTATTAATCAATAGATTTTATTTACAGAACATAAAAGTATGCAGGTGAACAGTTTCATAGCGTTCTGAGTGTAGGAAAACACTTCCTCCCCAGATGAATAGAAATAATTCATTTACAAACAGTGAACTGAATACAGATTTTTCAAACCAAAGACCAGTAACGACAGTCTGGTCTAACCTTCAGGCCTTCATCGAACTTTTGGAGTTTGATCCCGTAACAATCCAGCATTTCATTGCTCCAAGGCCAGGCCTTCATCACCCCTCCTTAAGTCATCAAATAACGTGACAGCTTAAATCTAATTCTTGCTTTGTGGAATAAATGCCATCGGAAAAAAGTAAACCACTGAGTCTTGTAAAATTGAGATTGTGATGACGAACAAGGAAACAAGCAGAGTAGTTAGTATGGCAACAACAAGAGAGATTCACATATAAAAGACTGGATATGGTAATAAAACATACACTATGTGGTAAAAACTAAGGAAAAGTCCAACATGTCCTCCCGATCCACGTCGTCTCTCACCCGCCCCGACCCTACAGTACGTCCAAGTCTACGCTGATTGTGACTCAAAGTTAATGTGACAGGCTCAGTTTGTTTGTTTTTTTTTTTTTTTTCATTTGTATTATTTTGTGTTTAATAAAACCTGATGCGGCTTAAAGAAGATGCACTTCTAGGACAAAACTCTGATCGTCTCCAGGTGAGTGTCTACATACAGTGGGTTAGTAGTTGTAGTAGTAGTAATAGTAGTAGTAGAAGTAGTAGTAGTTAGCTGCTTTTAATAAATAAACAGCAACACAAGAAAACAAAGTTTAAAATCAAACAAACAAACAAATAAACAAACACAGAATGTATACCATATCGACCACATTTAGCCAGTCTCTCCTCCTCATCTATTATTCCACAGCTCCGGACACCTCAAAACCCAAAAACATGGGACACTCAACACCCTCTTTCCCCCTAAAATGTGCTCGTTCAAGCAACAGTTGGCGAAAGCCTCTGAAAATAAATCAACAGACAAAAAAAAAGCCATGTGAGAAGATCTAAAACCTCTGCCCATGCAGTTCAACAGTAGTGAGTTGGGACAAAGACAAGCCATTTCATTACTAGTGTGCATTGAAATCACCAGTTGTCAGCAGTTGTTCTTTCCTTTATGTGATAGTCCTACAGTAACAATATATATTTTTATATATTTTTTTTTCTTCCTGTTTATTATAAGACTTGTGTCCTTTAAATGCAAATGAAGTAGGAAGAGATCTTGGCAGAACATGAGGAGTTGTGTTCACACTTGACTTCCATTTGTGTCTCCGCTTGTCACGCAGCTCTACACTTCATTTTTGTTTCCAGCATAAAGCCTGGTCCATGACTTGGCTATGGTGGAGTAAAACAAACAAACAAACAAACAAACAAACAAACAAACAAAAAGAATAAGATGAGTTGAGTAAAACAGAACTTATATGGATGAAAGGGCATTTCACTACAACTGAATTTTTGAATATTTAACATGTAATACTTTATAAATCACATTTTTTTTATCTTCATAATGAAACAAACTCATCTTCAGTCACCTGAAAATTTTATTTTAAATTTTGTCATATGCAATAGCCAGTAATGACCACAAGGGACCCCCCTTGCATCCCTGTTATGCCACTGGTAACAGGAGACATTGTTAAAATGACTTAATTCACTTAAATTAATAATAACGGTTATTGATTATTCCTTCAGTGTTCATTGTATTTTCATCATATTTCAATATTTGATGTACACACTAAGACTAATGATATAGAATTAGCAAATAACCCTGTGTTTTGCTTTTTTGTCTGTGTACGTTTGTATTTATAAGACGACAAGTCTAATCTAAATGACATCACATTTCTCACCTGTTTCTATGGCTTCAACTTCATTCGACTTCCACTTCTCTGCCACGTCGTTTGCTAAGGGATCGTCAGGGTTGGGTGCACTTAGTAACGCCTGGATTGACAGCAGCACTGTGCGGATCTGCAGAGCTGGTGACCATTTATCTGGAAAAAAACAAAACAGATTAGTGAAACTAAAATAGAGAGCAGGAAGAGCACAGGAGCAGGTGAGTGTAAAAGGTTAAAAGTAGAGAACAAAGTAAAGATTCAGCACAGGAATAGTGTTTCTATTTTAAGCTGCAGCGTTGGCAAAAAAAAAAAAAAAAAAAGCCTCTAGTTATAGGTTGCAAGTGTAAAGTAAAGAGATGAAATAGGTAAATGTCTCACTTCATTCACACTAACTTACCTTTCAAAATGTCTAGACATATTCTTCCCAGCTTGTCTACATTCGGATGGTATATTTTGGTCATGAAGCGAACTTTAGGAGCTGCCATGGGATATTCCTCTGGTAAAAAGAGTTCAAGTTTAAATGTGCCCCCCCTCAAAGGGTGAGTCCTGGGGTCCAGCAATGACAACATGAAAGTAGCGGGCGTTGCCCTCATCTGGCTCTGCCTTGATGCCTGGGACAGGCTCTGCCAGCAAACGCTGAGTTTCCTGGTTTAGAAACAGAAAGAGAGCGTTATTCTGAGAGTTGGTTTGGTTTGGAAATGGCAAATACACACAGATATTTTAATATCTTCTGTTTATGTTGACAAGCCGAGATAAAAATCATTGTGTAACTTTCTGTTAGTCCCAAAAACCTTTGAGACAACTCCTATTTACTCAGGCTGTGACAACTGATCACATTAATTATCAGTTAATCTATATATATCATAAGATAAGTCTAACTCTATGCAAATGTTTGTCAAAAATGATATAAAACACAGAGTTTAAAATACACACACTAGAGAAGGAGACGCCTGAAAATATTAATTTTGCTTCACAATTAACTACTAATTAATTATTAATCATTTCGACTAATATTATAGATATGTTAATATAATAATATATTCTCTTGTCTGACGTGTGTTGTGCTCATTCATTCATTTTTTTGGAAGCAGTTTAACATTAAATAAATGATGATAACTACAAATTAAGATGTGATCTTTAAGGAAACTACACGTCACAGTGTTGGACTGAGTTTAAAGACGTGTGGATCTTATTGGAAATCTCAGGTAAGTTGATTGGAAGTATGTAAAATCACATTTTAATTATTCTTTTTTATTATTAGAGCTGGAAAAAATGGTCATGCATCACCATTATTGTTACAAAAAAAAAAAAAATGAATAAAGGCAGGGGGCCCATTTTAGTGTTCTTGGCTTTTATCCGATAACACAGAGGGGAGGAGGGTGGTTTTGACTGCAATACTGACTCAGTGCTGTGAATCTGAAGACACTAGTCTGTGCAGTATGTAACTGTCTTTTAGAGGTGACACTGACTCACGCTATCACGCCACAGGAGACCGTGGCTGCTGTTTCCCATCAGCCACTGCAGCCAAGCTACTCCTAACTCAAACAGACAAACCTACAAACAGTAACCTACAGGAAAAAAAACACACACTTTTCTTGTAAAAAAGAGGAGCAGAAATCTGACGTGTGTGTGGGACACGACAGGCAGCAAGAGGAACTTCTAATGATGCAAATATATAATATCTCATCATTTTATTTTAGCTGTAACGGTTCATGATTCTCCAAACTGCAGTATTGATTACACATTAAACACTTCCTGCTGTATATCATTTCCATAATCTATTTAAAGCTAAGTATCCCTTTGTGCTTGTATGAAACGCAGCCTCACAGAGCAGCTGTCGATCTATATGTGTATCACTAACTATTTATGAAAAGCGCAGCGCGTCAACAGTCGCCGCTCTTGTTTTTTTGAATCTCTTCTCCTGAATGCAACTGGGAGTGAGATTCCTGAAATGTTTCAGATAACCCACAGACAAAACCATGCAGTGAAAACACAGACGGGAGAGGGGCTCCCAGTCCCAGTCACACGCTCTGAGGGCTCAAGGGCTCGGACCGTTAAGTACTGTTCCCAGCCTTCCCACCTCTTCCCACCAACAGCCTGACTCTGGTTTGTTTACTCATCCACCTGTAAAACCTCCTGTCTCTTAGACACCAATCATGTTCTGATCAAGCTTAATTAGAGCTGGGCCTTGATCCTATACTAATTAAGTAAGGTGTAGGTTGTCAATATTAGTGATAGATAGATAGATAGATAGATAGATAGATAGATAGATAGATAGATAGATAGATAGATAGATAAGTACACATTATTTTCAAATACAGTACATATAAATTTCAACCTCAATGCTGTTTCAGTTTGGCTTATTAATCAATGAAGAGTTTTGATTTAGATTATTTTCATTTTACTACATTTTACTTCAAGTGCAGACAACTTCTGCTCAGCACTGTGTATTTTCTCTGACGACTACTACAGCTGTCACAGCAGGATAATACACTCGCACCTCATGACATTACCCTTCCAGTTATGTAATTAATGAGTTTGAAATTGTGTGGTGCAAATAACAAAATAGATCTCCTTTTAAATACAAAACACCGACAGCTAATCACAGCCAGAGTCAACACTGTAACAAGCCAGAGGATTCCTGAAAAGCAGTTTTAGTTTGCTGAGTAAACTGCCCAACCCTGTATGTTGAGACTAATCACATCACTTGCTGATGCTGCTCCACACATCAGGGGCCTGGCTGCAGGAGTCTGACCTACTGTCATCTCACTTTGATACTAAACATCTTGTCTAATTCATGGTTAAAGAATATTATAGTAATTTTATTTATTTATTTTTTTTTAAAAAAGGCTCCTTAGATGAGTTAAACGTCTCATCTGTAATTGCTATTCAGATCAATTAAAGAGATCAATTTAATAGCAGGAATAAAAGGCTACAAGGAAGCTACACCTTGATTAAATAAATAAATAAATAAACAAAGCTCCTGATTTAATTACTCAATTCTAAACAAAGCTAACAAACTAGCCGGGGTTAGCTTGGTTAGCCAGCAGTTCTGTTAGCATCACAATCTGATCGTTAGCAACTTATAAACATCTTTATGCTACAGAGACACGTTTAGAAAAAAAAGACAAGACAAACATAGAGCACGTTTCTCCGCCATCTTTACAAACCGCTGGCGGTGTTGTGTTTTGTTTTGTTTTTGTTTTTGTTTTTGTTTTTTTAACCCGCCGTATGTTGCTGTATCTGGACACAGAAATGAAAACGGAAGTTACTTTAGCAAAGTAACGTTGCTAACGATGCTAACGTTTGATGCTAACAAAACTGTTCACCGGTAGAGCTCATGGTGTGTGTGTGTGTGTGTGTGTAGCGTCTCCAACCGGGACACATGAGTCCAACACGGTGCTCATGAGTGAAATACTCACCTTAATGATCCTGCGGGGCAGTCCTGCCATCTTGTCTTAAATGCGGTCTTTTAGCTCTCGGTGCCTCCTCTCCTCCTGTCGTTGGCATTGACAGCAAACACACGTCTTCCGGGTTCTGCGCGTTCTGTTCTGACAGACGATGGAGAGAAACGTCTCCACTGACGTGATCTCACACAGAATTAAAAAAAAACATTTTAAAACTGAATAAATACAAACAGTACTAATTTAAAAATATCAGTACATATTCATCACTGTAATAAACACTGTTAGAAAACTCAATTTGACCACATTTAATGTCAGTTAATGTCAGATTCTGAATTCCAACCATACATTCTATTATTTGGATTCATGAATTCTATTAATATCTATGCATTTTTTTAAAACAAACAAACAAAAAAAACACTTTATTAATTGTTATACGGATGGGGACGAATTTGGTCCCTCTATCACAATAAAGTAAAATAAAAACATCTCTGGAAACATCAACTTACACTTTTTTCTACATCTTATTAGATAAAGTTTATTTATCTATTATTATTTGTTTAACTTTGTTTTCAGGATTTTTTTGGATACATTTTCTCCTCCTCCTTCCTCCTAACTACATACATACATATATATATATATATATATATATATATATATATATATATATAGTTTAGAACCAATATGTCTGTTTTCTTTACTGTTATTGTAATTTAGCTATTGAGGTTTGTTATGACTTGGTTATGACTATGGTTTGTTATTGTTATGAATAGAGACCAAATAAAGCTTTAGAGTAAACTGAAAACTCACACAAGTTATGGTACAATATTTAGTTGTGGTTCTCAGTTTCATTAAACACATTCATTATGAATTAAATTAGAAAATAACCGGCGGGTTTTCAGTATTTTAAACTGCTATATTGCTCATTTTCAAACTTTCACATCATGTCACACAGTGTATTCCCTGTTCCTGCACCTGTTTATCTAAAACCACTTCCTCTGTGAACACAGGTTCCTCTGACATTGCCGGAGTTTGTGCTACTGTACGTTTCAGACAAAACAAAGCATGAATTAGACTTAACACATTGACTGGGGCCAGTAAGGCTGTAGGTTAAAACTGTAACCCAACCCACCTTCACCCCCAACACACACACACACATTTTTCTGTGTGCTGCAGGTTGGACAGGGACTATAGACTGGAGGGAGTTTGGAGTTTGGAGCTCCTCCCTGACAAAACTGTGTGGACAAAAGCTTTGTCCATTTGGGTTTCAGGTCTGTTACGTGGACATTAGTGATCCAGCAAGAAAGTAGGACTTTCTTTGATGAGCCAATAATTTGATTAAGAAGAAGAAGAAGAAGAAGAAGAAGAAGAAAAATCTAACATGTCATTTCTGTCCAACTGTGGCCAAACAGGTGAGTTTGATATTTACGTCATTTCATCAATATTGTGAGTTGAAACAGAAATAGACAAAAGTCTAAGTAGATATTGTTGAATCATGATGAGTGGTATTCTGATCTAATTCATAATATTTGGACTTTATTTTATTATTATTTTTGCACAAATATTGATTCTGCTGTGTAAGAACATGGTTTATTAACTCTGAAGAGTTTGTTAAAATGTTTGAATATTATTTTTGATTAGTTTAATTCAAACTAAAGCTGAGACATCAGTCATTTCTTCTCCCTGACACTGAAACCTTTCAACACTTTCTGTCATTTTTATCATTTTTTTATAAAATATGTATGTTAGAGGCAAAAGGGAAACTGGTGTAAAAATTAAGATTGTATCATTTTAATGATTTCTTTAGTAGCTTTGCTCCAGACAGATGTGAATCAAGTTATAAATGACAGAATTTAAAAAGAAAAAGTTGCAATTTTCACCAAAATGTTGCACAACAACACAAACTGATTCATTTCAACTTTAAACCACATATCAGAGAAACATATCTTTATTACGCTGCTGTGGTGTCTTTTAGCGTTTTTGCTCTGCTCACCCAAACTCAACCATCCCTCCGAAATTTTCCATTGTTTGACGCACACAGGAACAGATGAACCAGTGTCTAATCTGGTCTGAACAGAAAGTATCAGCCACATTACAGGGGCTGCTGCTCACATTGAGTCCTTGATTTGAGAGGGAAGATGATGTGCGTTGACAAGGCTGAGCCAGACTTCCTTATAAATTTGGATTATTTTACTAAGAGTCATTATGGGTCAAACTCAGCCCGACACACGGGACTCAGTCTAAAATAAAGTTATCTTAATTTGACATTGACAGTAGCTGCCAACGTCTGTGGCTCATGACCACTTATCACAAGACGTGCAACACGGTGGATATAAATTTCAACTAAATAGATTCTTTCTCTGAAGTATTTTCATGTACAGCAACACTTTTCTATAACTGATTTTTCTCAACATCTCTTTAAAAATTCACTTCAAATTGAGAAAATGAAGCAACTGTTCATCAAGTGGCAGAGTGTTTTTCTTATGGACTCACCGTCCAGTCTATAACAAATAAGTTTTATCTTCATATGATCATTCAGATGTGAGGGTGGTATTGATCTTCTTGTCTCACCAAGAAGCTCACACAAGAACATAAACAAGAGAATTTCCAAAATGTTGAATCCTCCAGTGATGCACCAGATTTATTTTCTTATTCATTTACAGTCTTGTTTGTTCCGACCTCCTGGTTGATAAATATAATACATGACTAGATTTTCATTTTAAACAGCAAAAACATCATCAATATTCTAACTTATTTATACTTTGATTAATTGATGTCTGATGTCAGCCATTTCTTTGGTTTTGTTTTTTTTTTTTTTTTTCTCTAGCTCTGAGGAGCACACACTGCTACCTGGCATGTCTGGTCATCATCGTCACCTTCTCTGGACCAGTTTCATCTCTTCATGCTCCTCCATTCACCACAGGCCTCCGCTCTGCTTTCTCTGCCACACAAACCAACAGTGTGGTAGGAGGCAAACAGAAGGCGGTGACCTTCAACAGGCTCATGGTTAACATTGGAGGGGATTTCAACCCAGACACTGGTCACTTCCGCTGCCGCATCCCCGGGGCTTATTATTTCTCTTTCTCAGTGGGAAAGTTTCCAAAGAAAATACTTTCTGTCATTCTGGTTAAGAATGGAGAGGAAGTGCAGGCTATAGCTTATGATGACTACCGCAAGAATGGAAGGAAAGTCCAAAGCCAAAGCGTGATGATCAGTTTGAAGGAAATGGACACAGTGTGGCTGCGTCTGCAGCAGACTCCTCAGTACGCTTTGTACAGCAATGCTGGTCCTTACATCACTTTCTCTGGTTACCTCATCTATCCTGACGTCTCTCCTACACTGTTCATCAGCAACCACCTGTCCTCACCAGGGATGTCCTATCCGAACTGTCCTCCTGAGGCTGATCCTCAGACCAGAGGTCAACCGTCTGAACAGCCACGTTCTGCTTTCTCTGTGGCACGGACATCCACGCTCATAGGTCAGAGAAGTAAAGATCAGAACAAGCCACCGTTGACCTTTGACGTGGAGTACGTCAACATCGGAGGTCATTTCAACAAAACCTCCGGCCTGTTCACCTGCCACCACCCGGGAGCTTACTTCTTCGCCTTCACTGTGGGGAAACATCCTCGTAAGGCTGTTTCTGTGAAGCTGATGACAGGTAAAGGTGAAGTTCAGGCCATGGTGTACGACGAGGACACGTCAAAGAGACGGGAGATGCAGAGTCAGAGTTTGCTGCTGTCTCTCCGTCGTGGTGAGAAGGTTTGGCTCTACAGTCAGCAGGATGAGCGTTTCGCTGTGTACAGTAACCAGGGTAGGTACACCACTTTCT
This sequence comes from Polydactylus sextarius, assembly GCA_016801845.1. Taxonomy (NCBI): domain Eukaryota; kingdom Metazoa; phylum Chordata; class Actinopteri; family Polynemidae; genus Polydactylus; species Polydactylus sextarius. The sequence continues at coordinate 4,176,988 of CM028921.1, forward strand.
CTGGCTTCCTGGTTTATCCTGAACTACAACCACCCACATCATCTCCAACCAACCAGGACAGAACTCACTTCTAAATGTCTATATGTTTTTTTTTTTTTTTAATAGCAGAAAAGACCACAAAAAATGTTTTGTAGATTATTATATTTCCATGTGAACCTTGTGAATTTATGATCAGTGTAGTGTACGTGCATTTACTGCTTTTTATTTTCTTTACATGTAATAAATGATATACATTTCAGGCACAATATTTGTTACCAAATTACTCCACAAGATGGTGCTATGAAACAATCATGGACAAAAGCAACACGAAACATTATAGTTTATATTTGTTCTTTAAGTGCAATTAGCTGTAAATTCCAAAGGAAAATGTAAAATTTGATGTTGTTGTTTTTTTTTATACATATATAATAAATTATTAATTGAGTAACATGATTTGGATTTGGCTCATAAAACACATGTACTTTTGAAATGTTTTGTGTTTAAATGTTTTACATGTAAAGTGACTGTTGTGTAAATGATGTAAAGTTTATATGTCGTTAGGTTAAACTGGTTAAACTGAAAAAAACCAACAACTTTGATACAAATCACGTGTGATGATAGTTATGTTTGACTGGGATATTATGGACAAACTATATCTGTATCTGTGATGTTTTCTGTGCATTTAAAAGCTATTCCTAATAAATTCATTTAACAATGCAACGACACCAAAATGTCTTAATTAAGTTAGAGACGAGTGGTTGATTTAATTTATTACTGTCGCTACAAATATTGATGCTTCTTCTACTGTGACAGTTACTGCAAAATTTAAATCATTTCACATGTAATGAGAAAAACAACATTGTCGTCAGCAGTGATGTTAAATAGTCTTTAATTATAGAAAATTGGCTAAAACATGGAAAAAAAACACATTGATGCTCCTTTAACTGAGGTACATTTGTTCTTAAGTTGTTCTGAAATGAAATGTGAATAAAGGGTTAAATGTAGGCATAAATAAAACATTAAAAAATTGTTTCATCAGGGAAATCCCTCATTGACATCGACATTTTTAATATTGGTCAATTTTTTTTTATTAAATAATTTGCATATATTTCAGTTATGTCTATTACGATGTTTTGGTTTAATACGTTTCAGGAAAGATTTAAGAGGAAAAAAAGGAAAATCATAATTTTTCCAGATGTATGTGTGCTTCTCCTTTAAATATCTGTTCCTTCTGCTGCTCATTGTTAATCTTCTTCTTTATTTTTTTTTAAGACAGAACATAAAACTTCTAACATATTTTCTTCTCCCATGCACAAACAGTTCTATGAAGACCAAGTTCAACAAATAACAAATAAATGAAGTCATTATTAAACTCATTGTTACTCTTTGTATGAGCACCGTCTTGGCTCTGAAGAAGGAAGTTCCAGTGTTTGTACTTTCCTGACCTGAGCCTCCAAAAATGTTTTACATGAAGTCTGTTTAATCCAAACCTTTGACCAGGGAGGAGCACTGACGTCAGTTGTTTTTTTTTTTTTTTTTTTTTTTTTTAGTTGGCTAAATTACATAGTAAATAGACATGATGATGGTCTGAGCCAAAAAAAAAACACAAGCAGAATAAACACAAGTAATACACTAAACCGCTTGAGTCAATACATGTCTAATGCCATCAAGGTCAGGCAACACACAGGCAATCGGCTTTTGCAGGGATTTTATTCCAGATCCTGTAGTTTGACCATGAACTAGTCTTGCGAAGTTTAAATGTTTGTGTTATGATCCGAGAAGCTCCACGTGTCACTGCACGTCCCAGATCTCACAGAGCAGCGGGGTAAACTTGTGGTCGTTCATTCTCCAGGATGTGAGCATCTCTGCGTGGTAATGGTTGAGTGTTCTCAGCTCCGTCAGACGACCCAGGAGACGAGCGAAGTACTGCGGCTCCTGTGGGTGCTGCAGGGCGCACAGCTTCCTCAGAAGAGCCAACATGGGCTCCTGAAGTCTCTCAACGGCACCCTGATCCTTCACATAAGGACGATCTGGAGAAGAAAAAGCATAATCACACATAACTATCAGTGACTATAGATAGTGATTTTGGGAAAAAAACAACAGGTTGATCCTGTGTTACCTGGTGTTAAGATGGTTACAGCTGTGAGCAGAGCCTGCTCCTCCTGAGCCATGTGGAGTTCACCAATGCTTTTGTAAAAGTTGAACATGGGTGTCATGAATTCCTCTGAAATACCTGCAGAACAATTTTTTGACTTTATATTCTGTTTGAAACCTTCGATCATCGATAACATGCACAATGTAATGAGATGCCTTCAGTGTTTTGGCAATTACTGATGACATTTCCACTAAAATAAAGAAAGAGGATTTAAGTTTAGTTTAGACCAAACATGAGCAGCAACATGGGGGAACAAACTTGATACATTAAAGGTCGACATGAGAGATTCTGACTTGAAGTTAAACAGTGTTGTTTTAATCTCTCAAATAACTACCTATAAAATACGAGGTAATCTACAGCAGGAGTGGCAGAAAATGTTTGAGGAGTCGTATGCTGCTGTGCTAACTATGGAAGCTGAGACACAAACATTATTTGACACCGACTATTAACATGATAAATAGTCAAAGGAAAGTAAAGTAAAATAAACAAAAACTTAATTACAAAATACATGTGATGTTGTTTTAATACTAAAGAGCGACCAAGGAAAATCAATAACACCACAAGTACCAGTCGGCCACGCTGAATACTAAAAGGCTCAAACACTGACTATAAAAATCTGCAGTCAGAAGTCACAGGGTCAAAGTCTGCGCTGTGTTGTATTGTACTGAGGTGAGTGGTTTGAACAAACTAGGGAAGAAGAGAAGAGAGAGAGAAGAAGAGATACAAGTATTTTTAACTCTTAAAACCTGAATATTTTCAGTCTTGACTGATAAAAATATAATATTTTGATTCTTTAATGTCTTTGCCCACATTACTGGTCATACATTAGCAGCTGCAGTAAGATCTGCAAAACTCTTCAGCACATAAGAAATATTAACTTCTCTGCTTTGATATTTCTGGAAGTGACTCAACAATAAATAAGGATGAATATCACAAGGCACCGTCTGTATGATTTCAAATGTTTGCGTTCAGTCTTCAAACTAGCAGACACATCATCAAGCATCCAGAAATGCCAGTGGGGTTTCAGAGGGAGAGAAGTGGACAATAGCACTCTTGATGTTTTGATAAGGAACAATAGTCTCTTCAGACAGCTTTGCTCCCTTATTCTCCCAGACTGGCCTTTAGTGTGAATATCTCCTAGCGCCACCATTCACACCAGCGACGCGCCGAGGGACCTGCTGACGCACACACACTCCTGCCATCACTGCCACTGTCTGTCTAACTGTCTAACCTGCTTGACATAGTGACACCTCCAATATATATCTTTTTTATGCCAACAGCCAGTCAACTCTTTGATATGACATGTATGTATATAAATAGAGAGAAAACTATTTAATCTATGTGTGTTTTGATGAATTAAAGTCAGAGCCACGTCAGAGCTGGATTTCCTTGCTTCTTTTCTCTCCTTCAACTGCAGGCATGCCCACACACACACACACACACACAGTTTAAACCCAGTGAAACTGTACCCACTAAGGGTATGTGTGTGCATGTGTAACCTACACCTGAGCCAGAGATCAACAGGTCAGCACACATGGACCAGCTGCATCACACAGATCTGCCAGATCAATTATTAAAGGAGGATCTGATTAGACTTGGCTGCTTTGGCTGCAGTTGGATCTGCAAATGTCATGATGCTGCAGCTTCAACCTGCTGCAACTGGTGGTGCAGAGGACTGTGACTCCTGAAGGTCATCAATCAGGTGTTATCACACTACTCCTCCATTTAAAAGTGACACGTGTGAATGTTACAAGAGTTTTGGGCGATGAAAGATAAGAAAATAACACTGACGTCGTGAGCTGACTCACCGCTCTTGCGTATCCTCTCTTCTAAAACTTCTGTGTGTCCGTTGGGCATCTTTCTACTGAGAACCTGAGCCGAGCGCAGAAACATGGCTTCCACAGCCGAACCCTTCAGGAGGGCGATCTGATCTTCATGATCCAGAGACAGAAAACCTGCCAGGGATGGTACAATACTATAAATAACAATACGAAAGAAAAAAACACCTGTAAGAATCTGTTTATTTTACATGATGTGTGGGTAATAATACCTGGTATGTTTTTTGTAAACTCCACCAGAACTTGAACTTGACTAGTTGCCATTTCTGTCAACAGGAGGAAGTTTTCCTCGGCGCTGTACTGGTCTTGTAGCTGTGGAAGAAACAACAGTGACGACAAGTAAAAACAGATCAAATCATCTGAGAAGAAACCAAACAGTAAAAACTTCACTGGCAGGATGTTACAGCTGTTTTTGAGGCAAACAATGATGAAATCTAGGGTAAATCAACTTGTAAAACTTGTAAACATGTATATACACTGGTAGCAACTCAAGTGAAGTGAGTGTTGAAGCAATATTAAAGGTAATATACCAGTTTTTTGGCCATGTCTTGAGGAATTTGATGTCTGTTATAAGCATCTACAACAACTTTCATGAGTTCCCGCTGCTCTTTGGTGATTTCAATTTTTTCCTGGATTTAAAAAGACAAAAAACAAACAAACAAATGTGTCATTGTTTTTATTATTATTATTATTATTGTTTTATCTGGCAAAATTAGTAGTAAAAGAAGGTTTGGAGGTTGTGATCACCTTTGACAGTTTGGTGGTTGAGGTGACCTGTTTGTTGTCTGTGTTATCTGCGCCCTCTGCCTCGTCTCCAGTCGATTGTCCCGGTGAGGCCTTGGTGTTCTTCCTCAGCCTTTTAGATTTACACTGGATCTCTGTCAGCAGACCTGCCGCAGTGATGAAGGCTTCAGTGTGTGTTACATACATCTGACACAGCTCTTTAGTCAACACTGCAATAATTAGAAATGCTTAGTTTCATTTATTTATAATGAAACCATATTAGAGTTGCACTAAATATTTATACCAATCTGTATTAAAACACTGCAGGATCTTTACTGACATTAATATTTCAACATTATATACTATATGCAATGTAATTTGATACTTATCTGTCAGTAATCCAAAAGTAATAGTGTAATAGAGGAAAGTAATCAAATAAATTAAGACACAATTCTCTCCAGTTCTTTAGCATCTGTCTTTTCACATTATCATCAGAAAGGTCCAAGTTGTTGAGCTGTTGTTTGGCTCACAGGTACAGCCATGAAAACCTGCCACCCTGCAATATTCATCACAACTTCCCTGCACTATTTATGAGCAACAGGAGTCCAGTCTATCTCCTGCTCTTTTTTTCACTTGACAGCTCTTATTAAACCCAATAACTAAAAGAAATCCTCTAAAGACACCGGAGCAAGTACATTTTTCTCATTTATAATTTCTCTCCTCGTGTTACTTTGATCATACACACAATACATATTTAATCGTACTGATCATTTCATTTCCCTTGAAGACTTTTAAGACATTTTATTCATTTTATAGGAAGTTCCTTTTAATGGCTGTCATTTTTTTTTTTTTAATTGAGGCACAAGGTATTTGTTTCACTCCTTCTATTCCTGTAACAGTAACAAAAGCTGAAGCTTTCTATTGTCTGTTATGTGTTACTCAATCCCCTGCTAAAATTCAACCATCCACGTCAGAATGGAAAATGAGGCTTCAGCCGGCGCAGCCTCTGACAGTCTGTCTTGACTCCACTAAGCAGACAGCACACCGTGTGCATGTGGACAAGGCAAACCAATTTGAACCGAAGAATGATAGCGAGGACAAAATATGTCAACAGAATAAAATTCCCTCCATCGTATTAATCAGCAGTTGTTTTGGCATCTTGTCAGCACACAGCAACAGGTACGACGAGCGGTGATACTCACATTCTGCCAGCATGCCCATCTCTTTGCACTTTCTGAGCCGGCACTCCTGGCATTTCCTACGCATATACATGTCCATCTCACAGTTTCCACCACTCTTGCATTTGTACACAGCGTTCTTTGTTATACTCCGTCTGAAGAAACCTGACCAGTATAAAAACAGGACATCATCATTTGCAAAATACAGAGGATGCTGATACAAAAAAATCCCCAAGATTTGAAACTTTGATGCGACTCTGTGACATTTCAGATCGTAATTTTATAGTAGAATAAAAACACCATTGCTTGACCTCTAAAATAATGATTAATCTAGTGCTGCTGAAGGATAATAATTATACATTCAGACAATAACAAAGGTCTCCAGATACAAGAAATATTTTCCCAAATATTACATTTGGTTTAGATTAAGATTATAATTATAAGAATGAAAGAATTTTGACCAAAATATTCACTTAATATGATGTTTTACAGCTGAAAAATATAAAAGATACTGTAAGAAAGAAAGAGTTTTATATTTATTTATGTAATTCCTATACAGTAAATATAGGATCTGAATGATCATTTACAGCATAAGGGTTAGATTTTTAGATTTTTTTTCTTAAAGATTATAATCAGATATAAATAAAATTACAGTTCTATAGGTTACAAACTGGTCTAATAATGTCCCACAGAGAATCCCATGAACACAGCTGGTGATAATATAGACAGGGAGGGCAACACACACACATACACACACACATGCACACACACACACACACACACACACACACACACACACACACACGCACGCACAAAGAATAACTGGAACAATTATTAGACATTCTGACATACAACATTAAACACAATAACATGCATTAGCGTAACTGAGCTCAGGTTGCTCCTGCATTGTACAGCAGAAAGCTGAGAGGGAACCCAATCTGGCAGCAGTACCAGGTTGACCTGAGCCTATTCTCAGTCAAATGGCAGGATAGGCCAGCTGCTACACTCCTGGCATTGTCCAACCTCCCAGAGTGGAATTACACTCATATCCATTCACTCTGTGGTTTGGCAGGAATCTCAGCAAATTCATAGTGTCATAAAAAAAAAAACACAGGGAGGAGCTAAAGGCTGTGACTTCACTAAGTGGATAATTTCTAAATGGAGAATGATTGTGAAGTGTTTGCTTTAACTATGGTGTTTCCTCATTTATTCTTTGTTCTCTTTAAACCAGCTTCAGTCAGACTTAATGATTGGCTGCCTGCCCTTGTACATACAATAATTAAATATGGGATCAACAGCTGCAATAACAGCAGCAGTAGCAGCAGTGCAATTAAACAATCCATAATCTGTTCTTACTAGCAACAGATATAAAACATTTTATCAACAACACACAACTGTAGATAAGAAAACCTCTGTCATTAGTGGGATCTAAAAGTCAACATCTAAAGACAATAACAGATTCATTTTTTATGCATGCCCTCTAATGGGCTTCACTATTGGTTAACTTAGCTTCTTAGAAACTTAACTTTTGCACTAAATGGCCCTGATCTTTGCATTCACCACCCAAGGCTGCACAGATACCAGGCTAACACCAAGCTGATTCTTGTTGCCTGACAGGCTCCAGAGACTGACCGACTGTTGGTTCAGTGTCTCAATCTGTGTCAAGGGCATCATCTGAGAACATTTGATGTGGCAGAAGAAGTCGTAACCTACTGTGATAGTGATGTTCTCTCACCTAGTCAGTTTCTGCCCTTTATGGGGTTATCAGGGTTGGGGTCCAGCTGGGAGTACATCAATCACTAAAAGCTTTTGCTTTAGGTATTAACCTACAATGAGGCAGAGGGTGGAGCGGGTGGCCAATGACAATTGACTGGGGATGAGGATACAACCTGGATGTCACTAGTCTATCACAGGGCCAAGATGTAGAGACAAACAAACATTCATACTCAGGGAATTTAGATCCACCAACTTAACATAACTTCGTTAACTGGTGCACTGTGTGAAGCCAGAGCACCAGTAGCCAGAGAGCATACAAAGTCTAAATACAAAGGCACCAATTCGGGTGCCCCACAGTGTGTGTGTGTGTGTGTGTGTGTGTGTGTGTAAGTAACTTATGTTATGATTTCAAACCCCTCACCTTTACATCCCTCACAGGTGAGCGCATTATAGTGATATCCAGAGGCTTTATCTCCACACACAACACATAATTCTTCCCCTTTGACCCTTCCAGCTTGTGACATGTGCCGGGTCCTCTTACACACAGTCGGCACCACAGCAGACGTGTCTTCCAGCTCAGCATCATAGCCGACCTCCAAGGGTCCTTTCCTCAGTTCATATATCCCTGTGTGAGAGTACCATTCGTCTCCATTGTATTGAGGGTAGTAGTTCTGACCGGAGTAGTATGGTGTAGAGGACATGGTTGGCTCCATGCAGGGGTACTGCATGCTGGGGTAGCTAGTAAAGGGTAAGATGTCAGGATCCTGCAGGAGAGGACTGCCGTGATCTGCCAATATATCTAAAACAAAAAGAGTAAAAAGACTAAACATCATATAAATCATTTAAAAGAAGAAAAAACATCCAATCAACATTTATTACTGTCTTTTGATTACAAATATAACCTCATAATAACCTGATGTCCATGTCAATACATCAAATTCAGTTACTAATACTAGTAAAACTAGTAAATGGACCCTTAGTGAACATTAAAATACCATTTCCAAGTTTAAGAACAAACATTCACACACAGTGACATTGACACAACTTCACATAATGTACAATAGCTTCAAATGCCAAACAAAGGTCATTTGAAAAAGTCACGTTTATTTTTGTACTTTGTAAAGTTGTGTCAGAGACTTTTGTTTTTGTAATTTCTTCAGTTTAATTAAAACTTCAAAATTAACCACTTTAACCACCACCATTTAATGCAGAGCCATTTATTAATGCATTGTTAATACAAAAATATTGGTTAGTGCAGCTTTGATAAAAAAGATTGGTTCCTCAATGAGAGGTGTTGGAGTTAAGTGGCAAAAGTAAAGTTAAATACCAAAGGAATTACATCTTATATTAGATTAAGTTTGGTTGTCCAGTGTATTGCTTTGTAAAGAAAACACTTTCTATTGTCAAAGCGTTTTGAATAACTGTAGGAGTAGGAACTGGCTCAGCAGTAGTCGATAATACACACAAGACATACTATAAACCCATAAATGATTAACAAGCCGCTTGCACAAAGCACACTGTCATGTAACTTCACTCTAAAGTAAATGAAACTTTTGAAACAGATACAAGAATGTAATTGGATCCTTATATTGTTACATATTGTTATTAGTTTGTGTTCCAGAGCAGGTGTAGTGTATCCATGACGAAACATTTCCCTACGAAACAACAACAGAACAACAAGAGACTATGTGTAGTCAACACCAATCATCTGTCAACTGTACTGACATACTGTCTCAATTCAAATTTGTCATTAAAACAAACAGACTTTTATAAAACTGATACAATATAAGTAAAACTATACGTAACACTGACCTCTTGAAGACTTGGTCATGACCATGACCCCCTCAGTGTGACCAAACACATACTGTTCAAAGATTTCCTGACAGTCCAACACTGTTTTGTGCGTCAGTTTTTCCTTCCTGTTGCACTAAAAAATCGTCTTCTATTTGTTTCTTCCAATGGAAAGACTTTCTCTGATGATGTGAGATCAGCAGATGAAGAAATGAACTACATACCGCTTGCTTAAGGAATCCCAAGGAGAGCAAAGGTTGTCAAAGCTATTCATTAACCACAAAGTCACATTTTTTACATCATTACAAGTAGCTGGCTAACGTGTTAAGTCATTTTTACATTTGGACACACAAGCTGATAGCTACTGTGAAATGTGCTTGGATTTTTTAGCCAGAGATGCAAGTATTTCTACGCAGTTATTAGAGGGAACATGTCCATCCATAAAAGGTCTGTACATGCAAGGAACAGATTGAATGTGCTGTTGAATTGCAGTGTCATAATGACAGATGTTATTTGTTCCACCCATTTATATCAGCCATGTAGTTTGCCCTAGAGCATCTTAATATCTATTACTGTATTCATTTTTACTTCTCCTTTGAGATTGTATCCCCATGCTTTTGTGTGTTTTCCATTGATTTATTTGTAATCTCAAAAGACAAGATGTCCTCTAAAGAAGAGGCAGACTCAGGGCAGGTTCAGCCTCATTATTGTCAAAGGTCCCAGTGGCAAAGCACTAAGGAATGGATAAGATTTGTCCTGAAGGCTTTTAAAGGCTCTGTACATTGTGGGACTTTCCCGACAGACACCTTTGTTCAATGTCACAAGGAGGTAAGGGACAGTGCCTGTAGAGTGTCGGTTCCAATGTTTAAGAATGGGGACTGGAGGGACTGGAGGGTGTGCCCCAATTGCAGGGGCATTACACTCCTCAGCCTGCAGGGAAAAGTTTTTGTCCTACAGCAGACCAACTCTTTAGTCTTGCAAGGATTCTTGAGAGTTCATGGCAGTTTACACATCCAGTCTACATGTGTGATGTGTGTTTTATGGACTTGGAGAAGGTATATGATCAGGTTCCTCAATGGATCTGGTGAGATATGGGATTTTAGGGCCTTTTATGATCAAAGTCAGAGCTGTGTCCATATACTCATCATAAAGTCAAGCACATTTCCACTGGTGCTTGACTTTGCTTCTGTTTTGTTTGCACTGATCTGGTTCTGTTGGCTTCATCACCCCCAAACCTCCAGTATGTTTTGGGATGGTTTGCAACCAAGTGTGAAGCAGCGGAGATGAGTCAGCACCTCTAAAAATGTCATAGGCCGTGGTTTTCTGCCACACATGGGTGTTTTGTCCTCTTAATTAGGGGACGAGTTGCTTCCTTGAGTGCAAGAATTTAAGTATCTTGTGGTTGACAAAGTCAATCTGCTGGTTGATTATTTCACTGCTTCAGTCCAAACTAAAAACATTTCTTTCCACAACATTTTGTACAGACATTCATGTTCCCCAGATGATGTATCTGAACAATGGTGGTGATCCTGTGACTTTTCCTTTCCAAATACCACAAGTTTGACATTAGTGAATTTGGTCAAATCAGTTTTCTCAATTATTTAGTTCATACCAAAGACCAATAAAACTAATGACATTCCCATTTGCCTCAATTGTACTTTGGGTTTAGTACAAATGAGCAAATGTTAGCATCCTAACATGTTAAACCAAGATGGTGACAATGGTAAACATTATAACTGCAAACATCAGCATCTTGATGTTAGAATTTGGCACAAGTCATTTTATGTGGCTTGTCTTGTATTGTCTTTTTGTGAGCTTGTTATAGCCAAGTAGACTTACCAAACAAGTGGGAGCTCTCCGAGATGGTGAATTCATCGCTGGGTGGGATTTGCAGCGGTCCCACCACATTGATGTCGGGGCCCACCCACTCATTCATTCAGGAGGGTTGTCAGGCACCAACTCGGGGGGGAAAAAACACTGGTTGAAAAGGGCTGCAGAGTAGTGGTGCGCCTCTCTTTACTTCTGTAATAAACACAGAAATGGTGTGATTTGCTGACCATGGTAAATATCCCTCAAATGTTCTTAAAGGGCTACACGATCCTCTGAAAACTGCACCACAAAGTAATTAAATGTCAGCCTCAAAGGTTCTGCATTAACAATCTGACAGACCGCCTCTCCCACAAGAAAACAAGTTTAGCAGCTGCCTACAGAGAAGTAAGGGGTTAATGTTGGGCCACAACAAAATCTAAAGGTCCTAAAAGTAAATAATAGAAGGAGGAGTTATATGTCCCATTTCAAATTCTGGTGCACATTATGTCAGTGTGCAATGGAGATTCAAAAGATTTGATTCAGTGTGTATGATTTAGAAGCATCTAGTGGTGAGGTTGCAGATTGCAGCCAAATTAATAACCATTGCTTCGTTCTCCTCTAACATGAAATGCCCTCCTTAAACCTGTCTGGGCTAGAAACATGGCGTACTCCAGAGGACATGAGATAAACTTGTGATCCAGATAGACACGGCTCATTCTGAGGTAAAAAAGGCCAACGATTCTTAGTTTCAGGTAATTATAATGAAAACATAATTATAAGAACTATATTCCATTACTGCCAGCTGATCCCCATAAATCTTACACATTGGACTTTTAATGTAAGTTTAATAAATAATGCATGAAAACTGTCAGTCTGCTCATTATAATAGTAACATAGTATAGTAATATTATAGCAAAAAGTGAATTATAGTTGAGTTTAAAGATAAATCGTCAAGAATACATTTGAAATGTGTCCACAGTGTCGCTGGCTACAAAGCCACAACACGGTCACATGTGAGACATTACTTTTATGGACCAAACCAGCCCATATTTTCTTTTAATTAACTCAGTGTAATTTCCCTTGAGACAAAAAGCAACCCACACGGATATAGAAATTTCCAGCCCACACCAAAACATACCTCTCCACCTGTCAAATTACAGGAGCTCACCATGGGCTGCTAAGTAGCAAACATGAAATATGTTTGTAGTTGATCTCTTTGTTCTTACCTTATCCTGGTCAGTTAAAGTTTAATTCCTGTCTGCTAATAGTTGTCTTCAGTCTTGTTTGTGATATCCACACTGAGCTTCAGCTTCATCAAAAGCAGCTAATGAACATGAAGTTGCTTGTGTGTTGGCTCCAGGGAGAACATGTGTAACCAGTTGAGGTCGGGGAGAAATGGATGGTAGTTATTAATTAAACTGTCCATTCCTGTCCATGTCATCCCCACTCCAAACACCCCCCACCCCCTCCAAAAAAAAAATCTCTCTTTATCTTAACAAGACAAGAGGCTGCCTCATGAATTTTCCAACAGACCAGGGTCAGAAATCCCACCCACGCATACAAACACCACACAACATATATCCTGTCATTAGCATGATGCAAACATCTGGTATGAGTGTGAGCAAGTTGCACAGAATATCTTGTATAAGTCCAGTAGTTTATATATGTTTTATCTTTGTTTCTGTGAGGAAGGATGTCTTCTTCTTCTTTACTATCATAACATTTCCATGCAGTATAACAGGAAATCAAGGTCATAGAAAACCTCTGAAAGTAGACTGTTTGGTAATTGTTGCTATCTGTCCTTGAACAGATCAAAGCCATTTTTTTGTGTCACTGCAATGTGCAAGACCAGTATATACCAGATTTGTTTACAGTATATTGACACTTTAATCTCTCATTGTATCTGGCAGGATGTGTTTATGTACTCTGAGATCAAAATTCACAAAAGAAATTCATGTTCCTAAAGTCTTTATAATCCTAAATTTGTCCAGAAATAATAGTTTAATCATTGATGGGTTGTTGCTCCATCCAAAAGAGGCCCTTCTGAGTCAACAGACATAGTCTCTCTGAAATAAACAGAACCTTTGCCATTGGCTGTTTGCGGACTATGTGGTCTGTGTTGGACTACATGTGAGGAATGAGCTGGCAGAGCAGAGAAAGACACAACTCCACTGAACGTGTTTAGGACTTACATGTACAGTAGTCAAAGCTCTCACAATTTTATAAGTTGAATCTTAAATATTTCTCCATCTTTTCTACATGAGAAGCAGGTGCTGATTTTGGACTTTTAGTCTTGATATTGATCTTAGTGTTTTCCAGATTGAATTGTAAATGACAAACAAATGAAATAACAAAAACACATCCTGAGTGATGACGTAGTTGGTCACATGTTCTCAATGACGTAAGAGAAGTGTGATGAGGAGGAAATGCAAGAGGAAATAGTTAATATACATTTCATAGACTGTGTGTCTATTTCAGTCTTGCTTCCCAAGCAGCAGCAGCAGCAGCAGCAGTTTGGTGAAGTGAGTTTGACACTGGTGAGTTATATCCTGTCCAGTAATTATCTTCCATAGTGAAAATGAAGCAGGCGGACAAAGACAGATAAGACAAGGGATGTTTACCACAGTGTGATAGGAAACAGAGTAGTCTTTGGAAAAAATTTAAAAATGTCTAATTTTAACACACTAAGATAAACAGGCAGAGTTGGGCCAACTTATACAGTCACATACTTACAGAGGATAATGAGAATGTAACGTGTATTGATGGTACATTGAGTCTTAATGACAGTTTTGTGTTAATTAACTCAAGTGTGAAAATGAATTAGTTTTGGAAACAACAAAAATGACCAAAAAAAACAAAAAAAAAAAAAAAAAAAACATAAACATAACTAACTATACAATGAGAAAACAAAAAAAACTGTAACAGTATTTATGTTCAGCTCATTTATTTCTTTCTTTGTGACTCAGACTGAAATATCTCAACAACTGCAGTTTTTTTTTCTTTGCAGACATTCACGGTCGCCACAAAAGAAGCCCACTGACTGATAATCCCAATAGTTTTCCTCAAGTACCACTGTGAGGCCGACATTTGTTTGTCGACATCTGTGGTTTTGAGTGAAATCTCTCAGCGCATCTCTACTTTTTTGCTAATCGACGCCACACGTCTAAACTTCTAAAGGACGAACTGACAAGTTTTAGACGCCTAGCGCTGATTAGCAAAAAGTGGTACAAATTACACCTGATGCATGTTAGCACCGAGCATGTTAGCATGCTAGCATTAACATTTAGCCAGAATAGTCTATAGATTCTCAGTCTTGTTTCCCAGTATATCTATTTATAATTTAACTTTTTAAATACACAAATTAACATGAAATATTAAATAATCTTGTTCACATTAGTCTATAATCATCCAGAACTGTGAATCTCTTCATGGTATTTTATATTTCTGAACAACTTTAATACAGAATAGAAATGTAAGTCATTACATCTCGGTTGAGTTCAAGTAAAGTGCAAATCAAATCGACGTTCTCTTAAACAATCAGATCATATTTCAACTGTACAAAAGTGACTTTCTCTTCTTCTTTAGCTGTAATGATGAGTAGTGACTGTAAATTTCTCGAAAATCTTCACAATAAAGAAACATTATCTTATGACTTTTTTTTCTTTTAGAAATAAACTGGGTCTCCATGTATCAAACACCAAGAAGCTGCAAAAAAAAAAAAAAAAAAACAAACACCAGAGGAATAAATAGAGCTACAATAAATGTTTCACAGACTTAACATCGGCTCTGAACTCAACGTCCATTTTTGTCTCATTATGAGCTCAGAGTGCTATAAATAATGAAGCTGAAGTTTATAATGCTGGAAGCAGAGCCTCAAAAAAAAAAAAAAAAATAAAATAGTGCGGTGAGATCTGTTCAGATGAAGGAAAGCAGGCGAAGCAGTGCAATTATTCAGGAACAGCAAATGCAACAAAAAAAATTTAACAGTTAAATTAAATAATGCTCATCACATTAACACTGTGGTTTGTTGTCAAACCCATTATTACATTCCAGAAGCACATCTCTTTTCACGTTGCATAGCTGACATAAAAAAAAAAAAAATGTCAAAAACAGTTCACAAGGTTCAAAATAAACTATGTAAAGTTCAGTCATTTCAACATTTACTTGCAAAGATGGAATATGATGCATATGATCAGCGCAGTTTGGAGGAAAAGTAAAGTCTGAAATAAGAGATTGAAATAAAAAATGTTGAAATTTGATATGTATTTCTAACGTATCTAATACAGCGTTAGTTGGTCCATGGATAATGGGGTTTGGGTGATTTCTATTATACTAAGAATTATAGTTTACATGTCTGTGTAAAATTCAATTTATTGTTCATTTTTTCATGTATTTGATGTTTTTTCTTTCTTATTTTGTGTGTTGAGTGAGTAAAAATCCTTTTAATTTTTTTAATTTAATGTATTTCCATATGATTTTTTTTTTCTATTACAGAACATTACTGTCAAACTGGTGTTTTTACCAAAAAAGTAAATACAAATAAATTAAAGAGCAGTCTTGAGGTACATGTGATGCTGCTTCTTGTGTCACTTCTCCAATGTTTCTGACACTTTCCACAAGTATGAATTGAATTTAAACCTTGATGATAGACTGGATCTGAGTGTTTAGGAAGTCCAGTCTCACTGGTACCGGTCCTGGTAATCCCCGTTCCCGAAATGTTCCTCCTCATCCTGCATGGTCACGCCTCTCTTATTTTTCCATCCCAATTTTTGACCGGATGAATTGTCTGTTGTTCCATAACTCTTCTTGGGAGCGATCATGTTTTCAGTGTTCAGCTCTGACTCTTCAGCCAGCTCATCCTCATCAATAATGCCACATTTATCCTCGCTCGTGCTCTCAGGGTTGGCCCAGGCCTGCTGTTCTCCCGAAGCAAAGATAGCATAGAAGATGACCCCTGAGTAATGCACCATGGAGGCAATAACAAAGACATTCTGCCACTCCAGACGTGTCTGTGGGGAGATCAATAAAATCAATGATGCTTCGATCATGTACCACTGTAAATCCTCTGAATTACCCATAGAATACCACAGCTGCAGTGCGTATAATACATTTTACAGCACTATGAATTATTAACATCAACTGTTGATAGGTGCTATGACATATATCAACTCTGTGTTTCACCAGAAAGAAACCTGATATATTTTATATGCGTGGAGGAAAACCTCAGGCTGTGAGATGAACAATTAACCTAAGAAAAACTATTTATAACTAATACTCTATGACTTGTGATCTACTGGTGAAGCAATCAATAAATACTACATATTAAAATACTTATAAATTATGCTATAGACGTGTTATACCTTGTGTTTTGTCAAAGCTCCAACAATCAGAGGACACACCATTCCCGACAGCGTTCCCACTCCGTTAGAAATTCCCATCAGGATGCTGGCGTAACGAGGAGCGATGTCCAGATGGTTGACGTTAAAACCTGACAACACAGTGAACAACACAGCGTTAAATCACTGTGAAATGGGACAAAAAAATGTATACTTTTTGAAGCAAACATGATTTAGTTCCACACACACACACATTTTTTTTCTGTTGCCATGACAACAACCTGTAAAATATTCAAGAGAAAGCTTGGCAGACTAAGGTATTTATATTACATCATCCAAATGAGAACGTAGAACTGCTTTTCAGGTTTTTAGCCTTTAGTCTTTTATAGACTAAAGACTAAAGACAAAATATTCTTCTGGCTTAAATGTGATAAAATACCTGAGATGGCAAATCCACTGAAACCAACGGCCAGGACGAGGAAGGAGATGGCGACTCCTCGAGTGTGAGAAAAACCAACAACCAGCAGCAGAGTAGCCTCCATACCGAAACCTGTGAAGAAGAAAGACCAGAAAACATGAAGAAACAACAAGATGATGAAAATAAATGACAAATATTTGTAAGAAAATAGTCTGAGGGAGTCCGATCATCTAAACAACACTTAGTTTCTACACTTATCAGGTCCTAATAGGTCTAAATTGCAACAAGAAATGAAATATGAATGAAGTCTTAGGAGGTTAAATACTTTTAAAAATGTGTTCACAAAGAAAAAATCCAACATTAGTAATCTCAAGTAATTTGAAACTTCCTTTTCCAAAAGAAAAGCTGAAACTAACACAGCAACATGATATTTAAAATAGTGGCATGATATGATATTTAGTGCTAAAACAGTAGCTAATAGTTGAAATAGTGAGAATAGTTGAAAACAAAATCTGAGCAGAAAACGAGCTACAACATCTTCAAAACTAGTAGTGAAATGGTTCATGTCATTTAGTTATGAAACCACAATAGAGTCAAAGAGTGTGTCTCTTCCAATGCCAGGATCAATAATGATAAACTGTGTTGTTTCTACTGTGGTGAGACGTACCTCCACAGTTCATGATTTTCCTCACATTTGTTGTAGACAAGATTTTGTTACTACGTAAGTAGTCGGCCAGTTGACCCCCAATAGGAACCACAATAGTCATCACCATGTGAGGTACAGCAGACAGGATCCCCACCTGTTGGGAGTTCAGGAAACATTCAGGAAACAATGTATGATGTATAAAGACAGATAAGTCACAGTACAGGGCGAACCTTGCTGATGGGGAAACCAAAGACTTCTTCAAAATAAGCCGGCTGGCTGATGAGGAGCAGGTAAAAAGTCCAACTACGGCAGAAGTTGGCCACAATGATGGCGTAGACGGGCATGGAGGTAAAGAACCGACGCCACGGAGTCTTGAATTTCTGTGATTGAGAGACAGAAATCATTATATGACATTTATGTATGTTTTAGAGAAAGGATTAAAGATTGAACCCTGACAAACATATAAAACATACACACCTCAGTAACACTCAGCTGGTTGATTGTTTCACCGATGGCGGCCTCGATGTAAAGCCTTTCTTCATCAGTGATTGTGGGATGATCAGCAGGACTTCCATACGCCAACAAGAGCCACAGGACATACCATATGATCCCAAACACGCCTTTTCACAAAAAAAAAAAAAAAAATAGATGGGGGATCATTTCCCGTATACGTGTACACTTAACGATGTTCATCTGTGCTACAGAGCAGCGTCGGGACAGACTAATTAAAACAAGCCCAGATCTTCTCTGAACTGCAAGAATTTTAATTATCAAAATGAAATGAGTCACAGCAGCCAGACAGGAAGATGCTAATTTACATCAATAAATCATAAAGATTATATCGCAGCAGAACCAGTAGTAGAGTGGATTTTTTATTAAAACACGTACGGCAGAGTATGAATTTTATGTGAGTGTTTCAATTTAATCGATTTAATCAAACTCAGAAGCAATTCAGATAACACTTATTGTGCACAGAGGACAGATGAAGCAGCTGCGGAGCAACGCGACAGTCAGGGATTAAAAGAACCACTTTCCACGTCAGAGAACTGATATCTGGTGTTTTTAATGACTCAGCATCTGATCTACATCGTACATTAATTACTATACCTATAGATTCAAACTGAACTAATGCTAAATAGTGATAGTATATTTAGAAATATTACATGTGTCTGATATAAACATGATTATTTCTTCTCTAATCAGCCATTAAGTCTGATTCTGTACAGATTTATCCAGAAGTGGTACATTAGAGGGATTTATCTCCATCCTGATGAATTAATGAGCTGAAGTGTGGTTCTTTATAATAGCTTACAAGTTATAATAAAACAAAGCAAATCATTAATCATTAAAAAGTTATTAGATAAGAAATTACTTACACTATATATTAACACTGATTTATCAATAAGACGTCAGAAAACTTAAAAGTTTTTGCCATTTTTATACAAAACAAATTATGAAAAATGCAAATATCTATGACTACACAAGATTTGTATTTAATATATATGATAATACCATCAAAATGTTTTTGTTTTTTTTTTAATTGACTATTTGGGTTTTTTTGCAAAATTAAACAAGATTAACTGGGATCAGTTGCACTTTTTGACTTAGTATTTAAAATTTGTCATCAACTTTTACTTCTTGGCTGTTTTAAATCATAACTGTCATTTGATTTCATATTGTTTTCATGTGTGTGAATGAAGTGTAATTTCATATTTGTGATGTTTGTTGAAAAATCAATCAATCAATCAATCTTACCATAGATATAAAAGACCGAAGACCAGCCAACGTACTGAACGAGCACCCCGGCTAAAGGCATGGCGATCACTGCTCCTGCATAAGATCCTGAGAAAAGTGATGTCAGATTTCAGTGACATAGGATCTTTTTGCACAAGTTTGCATATAATAACTAAATGACTGAAACTTGAAAATGTGTCTTAATATAAAAAAAAAGACACATCAAAGAAACACATTGAATCAATTGAAAGAAAATGGTCATAATGATTCGGTGGTGCTGCCTTTACAGAAAGGGTGTTTTAATGTGTTTTCTATTATGTGTCAGATTCATGAACGCTGTTGTTTTGAATGAGGGCGCGAGGAAACACAAGAGTGCTTTCAGACAGTGAGCAATGTGACGCTACATTTAGCTGAATAGACTGAGAAGCTGCTTCAGATTTACGCAGGTGAGTCGTGTTCATTTACAGACAATGTCAAGAGGGTTTTGATGCTTGGGTTGTCATGGTACCAGTTTAAAGAGCAGCAAGGTTATTTTCATTTCAGGGAGGGCGGGTGTATGGGAGAGGAGGGCAGTAGTGGACTAGACTACATCTGCAAAACAAAACAAGGTCTCACATCCATTTAGTGATCGGCCACACTTTAATAAATACTGTGTATATTTGTGTAAACTCAACAAATTTGATTTTCATCAGAGGAAAAACATAGTTGCAGTAAATCTGGGATCATTTTTAACAGAAGGACACTGAGGCGACGCTCACCACAGAATGAAATAGTGGCCAGTCGACTTCGTTCAAGAGGTGGAGCCCATTTAGACCACATCCCATGACACGCCGGGTAAGTGACACCCTAGAAAGGACACATTGTGAGGTTGAACTTTAACACAAAAGGAAAAACTTTGTAGGAATAGTTTCACATATTGGTAAATACACTTATCCACTTCCTTGGCAAAATTACACGAGAAGCTTGATACTTTGCAGACTCTTACCTCCACTAAACCCTGCAGGATGCGGACAAACATGACGCAGCCGTAGTGAACCCTCGCCGCAGACGGAATAAACATGTTCAACACTGACGTCAGGAAAATGGCAGCCCCAAACACCCTGTAATGAAATTGGAAATGTCACCATTTTTATGGTGTAATGTCCACCTTTATCATAGAAAGATTGAGACAGATAGTTTGACATTTTGTGGAAATTTACTTATTCATGACAGGCAGCAGTTAGCTAAGTTTATCCTGGATAAAAACACGTCCTGAAAGTGGAAAGTGGAAAACAGTGACTGATGTGCACTTCAAGTGAATCAATATCAATTTATTTAACTCAAGTGACAGGTCAAACCTAAATCTTTTAGCAGGTTTATGAACATAAACATATGGAAATTCCTCTAGCAGGTGTACAATTCAAGACAATAAATGTGAATAGTTGTAATTTGTTGTATTTTGTAATGTTGAGATGTGTCTGTAAAAGGTAAAAACACAGCAAACACATGCTTCCCAGTGTGTGAAAGCTGCTGTAGATGTGTAATATCGTCAGGTCGTATATCTCCAAATATCTGCCGGTCAAAGCGTGTCCGTCAGCCTTATAACGAGACACATCTCACGCCTCTGCTTCTCATGGACAGAGATAAAAACATCCCTTTTCAATCCACAAGTTTCTGCTTCATCACCACGTTGCCACTTAGTTCTCTTCTCTTTTCTCCTTCGCCTCATCTCAACCCCCCCTTCCTTCTCTTTTTCCAAAACAGTGTGTAAGTGACACTTGTAATATTCCAGTGGCTGGTGTTTCAGAAAGAAATCAGAGGCAGGATCTTTCATTATTAACTCTGTCAGTGGCGTGTCCTCTTTTCCTGTGAAGCTTTTATTACAGGACTGCTATCTGCTCCATCGGCACCGCTCACCACACCGTACAGCTTTAACCCTTTAACTGCATGACCGGAGAAGGTGCTCCCCTGCCACCTGTCTCTGTCTCTGTCTCCTCACATGTCACATCAGACAGTCTCTGTCTCACTATCAACAGCATCAGTTTTCTCTTCTGTCTGAGGCAGCGACCAACAATTATTTTCAGTACTGACTAATCCTTTGGTTGAAAAAATTGCTGCTCAAAAAGTATCACAAGTAAGTGTCCAATCATATTTGTCATTAACTAGTTCAGATCCCAGAAATCTTCAATAGATCAATGACGTAAAAACACTGAAAGCTTGAAGGTTCATGAAGTCATTAAGTGAATATAAACCTGTTGGCAGAGAGCTTGTTGGCGATGAAACCACCAGGGATTTGAGTAACGATGTAGCCCCAGAAGAAGGAGCCGTGGATCAGCCCCACTGTCTCCGGGTCCCAGTTAAACTGAGCTTTCTGAAAACGGAGAAACAGAGTGTTCAGAAAAGAAGAAAGATTTTCAGAAATTAAACCAGGTTACTTAAAAAACCCTCAGTCATTATATTAGATATTGAACTAATGAGTAAAAAGAAGCACTGCTGCATAAATCAATACATGCAGGGGGTTTATTGCCATAAAAACTACAATTTTTAAGGTTTGACCCTTTTGACTTTATGACTCTTTTCTACTTATTAAAATCTCAACTTGCTATATTATGATAAACAACCAAAAAGTCTGGTTTATTTATTAGCTCCAGCTACCTGAAGTACAGGCGTCCCATTGATGTAGACGGTGTTGTTGTTCACCATCTCCACAATGGCTACGCCAAGATTGCACCGAATGCCGAAGGAGATGCAGAAGCCCAGTCCGCTCAGGATGGCGATGATGTACCGTTTAGGGAGACCGCCACAGCTGCAGTCCAGCAGCGGGGGCGAACGCGGCGCTGACACCACTGGACGTCCATCCTCCGTCAGCTCAATGTTGTCCTCTTCATCTGCGTTGCTGCCGTCTATTTTCCTAATGAGCAAATAAAAAGAAACACAGTCGTTATCTGTTCAAACAATTATATATACAGGATGTGGTTTGGTGCAATATTCACACGATAATGTTCTGTTTTATCATGCAAGTGTGTCTATTCTCAGCAGAAGGCAGGAGTTGGGGTCAAGACACACACAAAGGTCACAGCACTGGCATCATCAGGTTGCTATCAAGTGGATCCCAGTCTGAACCTTTTCCATTACCCAGAATACATCTCTTTCTTATTGTACTCCTACTCCCATGAACTGCTTTCATCTGCATGTGAAGGTTTTCTGTGTTTGGAGTCACGTTTTTTGTGTCATACAAAGACAACTGGACCAGACTGATGCTTCTACAGTCCAAATTACTTTGGACGAGAAACAAATCGCCTACAAGAACCTCAGACAAGTCCAGCTGTCTTTATATAGCCGTTAGAAACGCCTTCATCTGCCCGCACTGCATTTATCCTCATGCAAGAAACACATTAAAAAGAAACTGGATCCGTATTTGTTTCCAGTGACACAAGTCCTCATTTTTCACCTCTATGTTTGATGATCTGTTATTGTTTTTAAAATGGTAACAACTCATTTATTCATAATAAAATGTAATGTGATAGAAATATAGTCTGCTCAACAGTAGACTTAGACACAAGTGTAATAAGTCAGTCTTTAGTCAGGTGACAGTTTTTCAGAGAACCAAACTGGATATCACTGTCATGGATGTGACAGTGGACACTGTTATCCTCAAACTGTCTCATCTGTCTTTCTGAAAGAACAACATGGTGAGAAGATCTTGTAGATCAGTCTATAAT
The DNA here is from genome assembly GCA_016801845.1 of Polydactylus sextarius. Classification (NCBI taxonomy): domain Eukaryota; kingdom Metazoa; phylum Chordata; class Actinopteri; family Polynemidae; genus Polydactylus; species Polydactylus sextarius. The sequence continues at coordinate 4,200,012 of CM028921.1, forward strand.
CAGCTACACCAAACATCAGTAGACTTGGAAGAAAAAAAAAGTCTATTATCAGAGATAGAAGTGATTTTTAAAGTTATAATCTGACAAACTACATATGATCAGGTTTTAAAATCAATAACTAAAATCATGTCAAGTCCTCTGTCCTCATGCTTTTCAATTTTATATATTAGACCTAATTATATGTATATGTGTAACCTGCCAGATGGAAAGTGAGAAACAGATTTATATTTAATTTTTTTTCCTAAAAAGAGATCAAGTTGTTTCTATTGACACCGTCAACTTTAATTAATGGGTTGTTATATTCATCATTTGAACTTTTTAAAAAATGAATAAAAAAGTAACATAATTCTAATAATAATAATTCTAAGTTTCACTTGTTTATATAATATTTAATAATATAATAATATTTATGTCACATGAATGTTACATGAACAAGTCTCATATTCCAGGAAATTGTCTACTTTGTACCTTATCTCTGAAAATGACAATAATCTTCCTTATATATCCCACCAACACCACACACGCGTCTTTCTGTGAAATATATATCAGATATGAAATATGTATTAGTGTCTTAAAATAAAATCTGTGATTACATCACTGCCTGGCAAGCACAAGAATCAAATATTTATTTATCGTCAGAATCTATCGTCTGAAACACGTTGGACTCAATACGTTCGCTCCCCGGCTCTGACAGCAGATATATCAGAGCTCTTAGTTCAACAGTCTTGTTGAAATGAATCTCCACCACAATGAAATGTATAGATGATGATTAAAAAGACTTTTTTTTAAAATGTAGAACAAAAATATCTAAGAAAATCCTCACACTTCCCACTACTCTCCATCCAAACTGACTCACCTTTGCAGTTTTCCTAAAGAGTCTCCAACTGTGTTCTTCACTTCCTCCTTCCCAGGTTTAAACACCTTCTCCTTCAAACCTGATAACCCACCAAAAGGCATTTTTCCTCTGTGTTTTTTCTGAGTTTTCTCTCCACCTTTGTGTCAAACCAGTGTCTTGATACCTCACTGCACGCTTCTGTTCTGAGAAAGGAAAAAAAAAAAAAAGAAAAAAATCCACTAGAAGCTGTTCTTCATCCTCCCTGAGTTTGTGGCACCGGTAGCTGGCTCCACCTTTCAGTGGTGCCAGGAGTCCGTCAGAGGTAACGAGGACGTTCTTCTCCGCTTTGCAGAGATGATTCAGAAAAGAGCTGGAAGGGAGATGATGTTGAAGTATTCCTCCGTCCAAAGTACCATTCAGTCAAAGCGTCTACAACTTCTTTAATCTCCATCCAAGACTAGAAATAATGAAGAGAGTAAATAAAAGTGTAGAAGTGTAGAATCCAGTTTTTAGTGTTTAGACTCTGTGAGCTCTTTGTCTGCAGCTGAGCTTCATCTCATAACTCATCCATTCCCAGTGAGGAGGGGCAGGTGTAGCTGGTTTTATAAAAGCCAGCCCCTTGCCTTATACATCATCATCTTTACTATCATCATCATCATCTCTGTGGTACCACCCCCTTCCACCACCCTGTCACCTCATTAGGTTCATCTGATAGCAGCTTAGTGACCAACAATTAAATATGCACAAGCTTGACAAGTTGCATTGAGCAGAGACAGGAGTAGCTAGACCCGCTGTGGTGTAAAATGTGAGCAGGTGAAACCTTAGACAGAGCCATCAAGTTCCAGGTTTACACTCATGTTCTCTGCCAGCTTTTCCATGCTGGGTTTCCACATTATCTACATGTATGAAGGATTTATAAAAACTGTCACAGCTGCCATAAATCAAAAAAACATGTAGAAAAACAACCATATATGGAATCATTAGACCCTGTTATGTTTATTTAATGCTTATTTTGCCAGAAGGGGGAACCCATCATTTTCCAGAGTGATTTTTCATCTTTGCAGATCATTAAATATGCAGTATTTAAAAAAAAAAATCCCATAGAGAACCGATATTTTAAAATTTAAACAGTCGACTGGATGGTGTGGGCCTGAGCCCTCAGAGTCTGTTTTATTGGTGAACTGTTTCAAAGTAACTTACATTATTTGGCAGCTGATGGAAAAGCTGCCAAGGGCAATGTGAGGTTCTGTATCTTGCCTAAGGACACTTTGACTCACAAAGTGAAGGAGCCAGGAATTGAACCACCAATCTTCCAAAACCCCTCGTCCTAGTGAGCCTCAGCTGTGTGGTCCAGTTGTGTGTGCACTTCACAATTTAATTAATTAACTGAATTTTATATATATATATATATATATATTACAAGAAACATTAACATGACCTCTTTTTCTTTAATTAGTTTTGGAACATATATAATAAGTCTTTGTTTAATGATTTATTTAGTTATGGAAATTTAATTTGTCAGATATTTTAAAGTCATTTATAGGAACCTGTGTGCAAAAATCACCCAACCAGTAATGATCCAGAGGACTTTCTGTCTCCAAACAGCCTGAGTCAGGTCTGCCATCTAGTGTTTGCAGTGTGGAGAGTTCTCATGTGATTGTTCAAAGAGGTATATACTTTACTACAAGTGTGACTTGGTTTAACAGGTCACATTGTAGGGTTAAAGTCATTGTACAACTTTGCAAATGAAAATTCAAACAATGCAGAGAGTTTTGCAAAAATGCAAACAATGTTTAAACTGGATTTACATCACAAATGATTTACATTTTCATTTTATTGAGCACTGATGCCACTGGACGTCCATTCTTCATCAGCACAATGTTCTCTTCGTCTACACTGCTGCCATCTGTTTTCCTAGTGAACAAATAAAAAGAAACACAGTCGTTATCTGTTCAAACAGCTATATAGAGAATGTGGCATGGTGCAATATTCACATAAATAATGAGAAATAGATTGATTTTAGAATCTAAATCTTTTGGTTGGATAGATGTGCACATATCACCTTCAAACTTACATTGAATGTAAGTCAATGAATTAAGTTAGTTTAAATTAAATTAGTTGATTAAGCTAAAATAAAGTTATTCTGTTCCATATCCATATTCCATAATCCATATAAGAGCATACAAAGTATCAAAGGGATCTCAGAGATAAAAGGGATCAGTCAGGAGTGAGATACAGAAGCATCTTCTTGCTCTGCTGGAAAATGAAGCAACGATAAATGAGAAGAACATGAGTCTCGCTGCCGTTGGTGACCACACTGAAGTCTGAGAGCAGCAGTGCTGGTGATCTTCAGTGTCAGGTGAAAGAGGCCCAGGAAGCCTGCAGGGGTAAAGATGAACCGATGTGAAGTCTCTGCTGCAGAGTTTCTGAATGAGCAGAACAACGTGATCACTGCTGAACTGAATGAACAGGATGAAAACCTGTAGACAGCTGCACATGAGCTTGAGGACCACATGGAGTATGCTGAGTAAATAATTGACTGTACTAATCCACTGCATCTGTAGTCATGGTTCTGATCATCTATAAATAAAAAGGCACATGTCTTCCCATATGGTCTAGCGGTTAGGATTCCTGGTTTTCACCCAGGTGGCCCGGGTTCAACTCCCGGTATGGGAACTTATCATATCTCCAACACTATTTCTATCATTGGAGATTGTCATCAATCATCATGGGCTTTGAGTGGTCTTCAGATAATAGCTGTAACAGCTTGTGTACCTTGTAACCTTGTTTCTGAATTGCCCATGTATGTCATTTGTCTTTACATGATTATTTTTCATATAAAAATCAATGAATACAATAATAAATCAGAATCTGTTAAGTAAATATGGATAAAACAGGTACTAGAGTTTCATAAATTTGGCAAATGTCATTGGAAACTCATATGTTTACCCATTATTACACGTCCAATGTCAAATGCTGTGTCAAAATAAATCAAAAAGAAAAAAAAAAAGGTTTATTTGGTAGTGCAACATTAGATGAGGTGGAGCAGCAGGAGTCTCAGCCTGTGGGAAGGATCAGCGGATGTATCACTTACAGTAACAGTGACAACAGGCTCAGCTCCAACTCCTACTCAAATAACCACGAGGTTTGTTTTTCCCTCTACGATTAACACGTTTCTCAAACCTGGGGAAGGAATAACACATCTCTCAATCTTTACAGTCCAGTCCTTCCTGCCACTTCCTCAAAGGACAATGGATAATATCTACAGCAGCCTCGACTTTTACATCGCCCCCATTAATGTGACTTAGGAATAAAGTAAATGTGTGCTGAGGAGGTTTAGAGGTCTATCAGGTGGTTGACCTCCAGCCTATTTTTTATTAGATAGATAGATAGATAGATAGATAGATAGATAGATAGATAGATAGATAGATAGATAGATAGATAGATAGATAGATAGATAGATAGATAGATACCATCACCTGTGTGTGTGTGTGTGTGTGTGTTTAGACTATTAATTCCAACTAAAGCCAACCTTCCCCTAACTAAATCCCCTTTAATAGATTACTTTTTTTTCCATTTCATCCTTTTTCTTTTGAACTTGAATGATAAATTGTCATTTAAGTCATTATGTTTCCAGATACAGACTGTTTCATGCCTTTATGATCTATATATAGAGATGGATTATTTCCGACAGCCGTGAAGGGAGCGCGGTAGCGGCGGCGGTGACTCCGGTGAACCGGCAGGAGGAGACTGTTTCCTGCCTTCCGCGTTGCCTCAGCTCCTCCGACACTGTCCCAATTTCCCCGTGCGCTGTTGTCGCTGTGCCAGTTTCTGCACCCTCTCCCCCTCTGTTTCTCTTCATCTGAGGAAAAACAAGGCAGAACATTTTTATTTTTTTTTCTCTCCCCCTTCCCCTCTCCCCGCGCCTTAGTTTGCAGCTCTCTCTCGGCTCCCTCTCACGACTTTGTCCCGGTTAACACACCACTAATATCTCGGGAGTAGATCGAGTCTACCGCCTGATCCATGCATTGGAGCTCTGGGCCCCAGCGCACCGGCCCCGGCTCCAGCCATGTCGGCCAGGAATGCGTCGACTGGTGGCGGTGACAGAGCGGGAGGACGCGAACCGGCAGGTAACAGCGACATAACAAAAGCTATTTATTTTGATTTATTATTATTATTATTTTTAAAAAATCGCTTTTGATGTTCATATTTAAGTGTCGGAGGGTAAACCAGGTGTTGACATTTACCACAATAAACCGAATCGCAGCGGTGTTTTCCGGCTGTTTTTCACCGGTTGACCGTAACTTTGCGCTATTTCAAAACTAGGTCAGTAGATCAGTAGAGCAAACTCGCCATCTACGGCTTTTTATGTAACACTGCACGACGTTTTTTTGTTTGTCACATCATTTGGGTGTTATGTAGAATATGTTTTTAGTTGTGTTTGTCATAAACGCGAAGGCCATTAGAAGTAAATAGTTGAGAAAATCGCGCCTGCTAACGTTAACCTTTAACGACTAATTCAGCGCTAATGTTAGCTTAGCAACGGTTAGCATTGGCCTGTTTACTGGAGGAGGGCGACGGTTTCAAACACACCAGTCCCGACAGAAGTGCGTTTACAAACCGTGACAGTTTCTCATCAACGATAGTTTCTGGTTTTATTTCTAGAAAAACAAACTGGTGACATAATTTGTAAAACGAGCAGCAGTGTTTTGCGGCTGTTTAGGCCCAAACACATACAGTAATATGTACGGTCGGTCGCCCTCATCCGTTCATCTTATGTTAGCTGCTGTACGTTAGCGTTAGCATTAGCATTAACACCTACTATCTATTTATTTCAAAAATAAAACTAATAAAAGAGACTTAACGCAGCTTTAACAGGGTCATTTATTTAACAGTAAAGATTAAAAACACTCTAGACTACAGTGATGGTTATTTGTTGTGATTTCACCACCTTTATCACTGTTATTATTATTATTTCTCAGTCTTTGAATGGTGTCATTAAATGATAAAGGTTTATTTAAAGCTGTAATAATCTTTAAACTTAACTAAAAAAAAAATAAAACTATAGGACGAGTTTTGTTTTTAATGTCTGTCAGTTTTTGCTATTATTAATAAAGCTTAGGCAGTGGTAATAATTTAATAATGAGATTTATTCAAATGATTTTAAGTTTTTTTTTTCCTTTTTAATAAAATATATTTCATTAATTTTACATACCCAAATAAAAAAGCACAGATAGAAACTTTTGACACTTAATAGTTACATGAAGTATAAGTTGAGCAAAATTGTTCATTTTAAGTCATATTTTTGTTCAGATACACAAGATTTAGAAGTATGCAGTGGAGGTTATCAATCGATAAGTATTGATTACACATACATACATGTAACAGACTCCAGTATTTTAGATTTGTTGTTTATTTAAAAAAAAAAAAAAAAAAAGATGAGCTACGAGGCCAAACGTTCATCTCTTCAGTGGCTGATTACATTCAATTCTGGGTAAAGAGACAAAAATAAAAGTTGTAACTGCCAAAATTTGTACCACCTGGAGACACTTTTTATTCCACGACCTCGGCCTGACTTTCATCTTCAATGAGCTTAAATTGGTTGTTGCTATTGTGTTGGTCAGACACACAGTTAAACGTACTCTGCTCTGCAAACATCAAACTAGACAATAAACACAATTCGCCTCCAGACAGTTCGACAGACTAGACTAGACTAGACTAGACTAGACTCGATCCTTTCATGAAACTGGTTCTTAATGGAGTTCGGGTTACATTCGTCGAACGGCAATAAAAGAAAAAAAAAAAAAGAAGAAAAGAAAAAAAGCTTTTTGCTGAAGGAAATCAGACGACTCCTAACACATGTAAACGTTATTTTTCTATCAAGTAGAGCTGCAAAGACGAGTTCATTGTTGGTAACTGTTAGGATAATTGATCTTTTTAATTGCATTAATTTTAGTCCTTTTTCAGCAAAAATATCCCCTGTGTCAACATGTAAAATGTAAGAACTTTATGCCTCTTTTCATCTTGCAAGTTAGTAAATTAGTTAATATCTTGGGTTTAGAATCTACAGCAAATAATTAAGTAAAGAAGAAATGTTGAGTTAATTAATCATTTCAGTAATTATCCATAATTGGACCTAAAAGGAGTTCAATTAAGAATTATTATAAACTTAGAACATGACAATCATTTCTTTCTGATAAGAGTCTGAGACAATGTGAACAGGACTCACATGATGTGAAGTTATTTAAGTGCAATCCGTTTGTCATTCAAGGATTGAGTGAATGAGCAAGTTAACGAACACGTGAGCTGGACAAAGGGATTGTGGGAGTTGGCAGAGGGATGTCTGTTTGCCACGATGTCCAGTAATCTAGTTGCCTTCTCTGTAACCCTGTAATCCAACAGGTTTTTACAGGGCGAGTGGGATTAAAAATCAGGTTGTTACTGATCTTTTTTTATGGCTATTTGGGTCACAGGGCCTGTGGAGCAGAGTTAAAAATAGGTGTCATGGATGGCAGCCACATTTGGTCTGTCTCGTGCCGTTTTCTCTTGATTTTCTCTCCCACACGCACACACACTCACACGTGCTGGCGTTCTTCTGAGAACATGACTAATTCACCGTCATCATAGTTCCACATCACTGCCAGAATTGAGAGTGAGCGGTGGAGATAAAGAGATGAATGTATTCATGAGCTGGATGTTCTGATATTTGCTGCCTCCACCATCTTGTGCTTTGCCTGCACGTGTGTGTGTGTGTGTCAGTAATAACAAAAATGTATAAATCTCCGTCCTAGATCTTGGTAATATGGAAATCAGTAGCTTGTGATTGCAGCAAATTATCAACATAAATCCAGATCCAGAGTCAGAAGAGCTCATGTGATTTCCGGTGGTCTTCGTTGGTCTGTAGTGTGAGTAAACCTGGATTTTAGACTGATGATCGGACAAAACAAGCAGGTTGAAGGAACATGTAAAGAGCATTTTCACTGTTATTAAAACTTTATTAATTAGTTAATTCAATTATTAAATCATTAAGATTAATTGATAATGAAATTAACATATAGTTACAGTTATTATTGAATGTAAAATTAACATTTCTCATAGTGTGAAACGTGTAACTCAAGAGAGTGAGGATTAAAATTAAAGCAGCTACACCAGAACAATTAGATATGTGTTAATTACGAGGCTGATGTGTGATTTGCTGTGACATATTTATCTATCACACCAAGAATTTACTTCAACCTCTGCACATTTTACGGTTTTGACCTTTTCGTCACAGACCTGCGAGTCCCTCTGTTGGAGTATTAAAGGTCACAACTGGATACAAATATAACATTATTTAAAGATAAAACAACAACAAATCCTGTGTATTGACTCCAGCAGCTGTTTGACTAACAGAACTGGTCTCGTCTTGATTCTCATATGTAAACACAGTAGCTTTGGTTGGACAAAAACACGATATTCAAAGATTTCACTCTTCATTCTGGGAAGCTGTGATAGTTTTTTTTTTTTTTTTTTTAGGCCAGATGATAATCAATTATTCAGAAAAGATAATTAGCAGATTAAAATTTGACAAAATAAAAAATGTTGTTGCCCCACATGCAGTCACAGCGATGACAATAACATCTGTGACATTAAAATATTAAAATGTTATTCTTTAAATAGATTAGTGTGTGAAGGAGCTGTCGTGTCATCGTCATTGTTTTGGATTTTTCCAGTCTGAATAAATAAAGTGTGCTCTTGCCTACATCCTGCACCATATGGGGCTAAATGTTGAGGAGTGTTGTAACAGATGCAGGTTGTGAGTAAATGCTTCATCACTGCTGTTCATGATTGTCTAATGAGAAAATTGTGATCACGTCAAGCCCACGTTATTATAATGCAGCTGTTTGATTCGCCTCTGACAGACTTTTAGTCTGAAATTCAGCAGTGTGAGGGAACATATCACATGCTTACAAATGAAATCAGGTCTCCAGGTCCCATTTGACCAGTTGTGACCTGCTGTGTTTGGTGTTTCAGAGGATGTGCTGGTTGAGGAAAACAACTCTGTGTCTCTGCCCAACCTGATGACCCCATCCTCAGCCTCTGGCTTGTCCTTGAGCATGGAGATTCCCCGGAAGCGCAAGGGCAGCATGGACAACCAGTGAGTAGGAGTGTGATTGCTTTGAGTTTCTTTTTTTTTTAAAGAATTTCATATTTCATATAAATCCACAGATTGATCCAGTGATTATGTTTCTACTTAGGGATTTAAAATCTGCTTCCATCCCTGACGCTGATATGGAAGATGACCAGAACAGGTAGCGTGTGCAGCAGTTTGTTTCTACTAGGAGTTTTTTTTTTTTTTTTTTTTAACCAAACGGGGGGAGGAGGAGGCGACAGTGTGGCCACAACTCAGTCCTGCTATGTCTGAACTGGGCAGATCATGTGGGTGGTGCATATGTATAGTGCACTGGTGGTTGGAGTGAATATATAGATGTTTAAAAATACACGTTGCTTATTAACTGGTTCAATTTACTTCTGCTCTTTCCCTTGAACTCTTGGCTGCTTATATATATATATATATTTAATGATTTGCCTTGTTGATTAATCTATTAATAAATCACCAAACTTATCTAATCTCTACTGTGCAAGTAAAGACTTTGCAACAATATGCAAATGTTTTTGTGCAAGAGCACAAAATGAACACGTGGGCTCTGAATTCTCATGTTGTCAAATGTGCATTTTTCTTCTCTGCAGGTCAGATGGAGAGGACCAACACGTCAAAATCAAATGCCTCAGGTAGGTTCATGTGATACCAGCGCATTTATAAAATATATATCTGAAATGTAGCATACACTATCTTTGACATATAGTCTATAAAATTAAAGCAGGAACCTTTTCTAAATGATTTCCTAATGATTTTATGTCTCCTCAGGGAACCACACAGCCAAATTGAGAAGCGGAGACGTGACAAAATGAACAACCTCATCGACAAACTGTCAGCCATGATCCCGACGTGTAACCCCATGTCTCGTAAGCTGGACAAACTCACTGTGCTCAGAATGGCTGTGCAGCACCTCAAATCTCTCAAAGGTATTAAGACGATTAAACATGCAGTCAGTTAATTAAGAGATATTTATGGTTTCTTACATTTGAGATTTGTAATTTTTCATCAGTTATGAAACCTTTTAGTCTCTGGTGTGATATTAAATTCAGTCTTTCTGGCAAGAAATAAGCAGTCAGACAACAGTTGTATATTAAATTCAGTCAAAAGGGAGCACGCAGAAAATTTGGTTTCAAAAGATTTTTATTGACTTGAGTATGTTTTTTTTTTTTTATTAGTACAGATAAGATTGATGATTTTAAACTCTAAAAGACAATTAACTTTAACTCCTTTGTCCAAATATATTGAGTTTATCTGACACTGGACTGGATGTTTTTATATTTTCAGGTTCAGCAAGTTCTTTTTCTGAAGCCAACTATAAGCCGTCATTCCTTCCTAATGAGGAGCTCAAACACCTTGTCCTCAAGGTAAACGCACCACAGACACCTCTGACAGTTTTCCTATGAGAAACTGTCACTGTAACACAAAACCTTTTTACTTAAGATAATTAGTTAAGTGTTTTTGTAAATGTGAACTTGTCACTTGAGGACGACTTGAAGGTTTCATTGAGAAGCTACAAACCTGCTGCGTAGCTGCAGCTACTCTCTGTTATTACACATTGAACTTCAGTTTTAATCACTGTTCTTCTCTGCTCAAAGTGTAATGTTCATGATAATTGATTTAAAATGCTTCTCTTTAGCTCAAAAAAACTACATTAAATACAATAAAACAGATTAAATATTAACATTAATTTACTCAGTGGCCTCTTACTTTTTGTGTTGTCCATCTCATCACATTGGCTCCCTCTATTCTCCCCCATGTTTCTTTGTTGTGCAGGCTGCAGATGGGTTCCTGTTTGTAGTGGGCTGTGATCGCGGGAAAATAGTTTTTGTCTCAGAGTCCGTCACGAAGATATTAAATTATAGTCGGGTAACGCTTTTAATTTTGTTACAGTTACTCTCGCATTTTTAATTTTCTTTTTTTTTTTTTTTTTTTTTTTTTTGTTCATGAGAAAAACCCCGGACACACCGGATGGGTCGCGTCATCATTACATCATTTAAGAAAGTAGATCAGTGTGTCTTTATGTACAAATCCTGTATGAAGAATTTAATTTAAGAGCAAAAACACTAAATTGCAACTAAACCCAATGATTGTAAGTCAAACTTTATAGTCTTATAGTTGGTTCCTTTAGTTTGTGAATCATTATCAACAGGATATAGTTGGTGCTTTTCATAGTGAACTTAAAATACTGATAAAATCTTTTATGTTTTTCCAAAAACTCAGTGGAAATAAATCTTTAGTAAACACACTTGACTGCTTTGATGATGGAAATGAAAAATGTTGGAGCATCTAAGCTTTAATTAGGAGCAAAGAGACATCCCTGTTGCTTTGTTGAAGAAAACTGTGAGAATCATCTGCTTTTCTCCTTCAAATCCTGCTCAGCATCTGGTGTGCTCCGGGGTCAACAGTCCACAACCAGTTTACTTTGTTAAAGTTTGTTATTTATCAGCAGGGATTGCTTTACTTTTAGATGCAGAATATTTTTTTTTAATCAGCTTGGCAAGTATTTTTAGATCAGTTTGTTAAGCTACTTTCTTCTTTCTACAGGCGGAGCTGATTGGACAGAGCCTGTTTGATTACATTCACCCTAAGGACATGGGAAAAGTGAAGGAGCAGCTGTCAGCTTCTGAATTATACCCTCGTGAACGGCTAATAGATGCTAAAAGTAAAGCAGTTATTTTTGTGTGTGTGAAAGAGAGAGAGTGTGTTTGAAACTAAAAATTGGCGATAATTTTTTCCCATTAGTGACAAAAACTGTAGGGTTAGTTAGTCTCTAAGAAATGAATGCAAGTCGGTGTAATTTCCCCCATAAAGTAACACAGTAAGTATCTTGTGTGCGTGTACACATTGTTATTAAATCTTTGAGACTGTTTCTGGTTTACACACTAACTGTGTTGGAGCTAGTAGTTCTCATGGGGACTGAAACTTTTAAAGTCCTGCTCCTAATGAAGCAATGAGCAATGCTGGAAAGGCTTAGGAGGTAAGGTGGGAAAATTACAGATATGGTCGGGGTTTCAGTTAAGTGTCTGCAGTGAACGCCACATCCGAACAACGTCGAGTTTTTTTTTAGTTTTAGGGTCAGGTAAGTCTCTATCAGGTGAATGCAGGTGTATGTGATGTCCCCAACAGTAACTACATGTGACGTCTGAGTGAATGAGCATATTAACATTCGTGTCGTGTCTGCAGCTGGTCTGCAGGTCCAGGCTGACCTCCCCGTCGGTGCTTCACGGTTGTGTTCGGGTGCACGTCGCTCCTTTTTCTGCCGCATGAAGTACAACAAAATATCTGTCAAAGTGGAAGAGAAGGAATTCCAGGCCAGCACTTCCAAAAAGAAAGGTATGGAAATGATTTTATTTAAATTATAACGAGTAACAAATATAGGTTTTTATGGTGGACATAGTTTTCATTTAAAGCAACTAATTTTTATTTAGTGTCTGTATGTGTCATATTTGAGATATCTGATGTGTGTGGTCATGTTTCCATAGAGTCTCAGAAGTATTGCACAGTCCACTGTACAGGCTACATGCGCAGCTGGCCCACCAGTCAGCTGGGAGCAGAGGGGGAGTGTGAGGCCGACAAGCAGGACAGCTCCCACTTCAGCTGCCTGGTGGCGGTGGGACGTGTCCACTCTCACTCGTCGCCACAGGTCAACGGGGAAATCCGAGTGAAACCCACTGAGTTCATCACGAGATACGCCATGGACGGCAAATTCACCTTTGTCGACCAAAGGTAGAGATGATTTTTTTTTTAAAAGCAGCCGGTTGGTGCTTGGTTCATGGTTCATGGTTTTGTTGACATGGTGTATAATCATTGACACATTTTAGATGTTTGTAACTATCAGAACATTGCGGATGTCAGAATAAACCTCTTATTGTACCAGAGTACAAAGACTTGTCTTTTTTTTTTTCTTCTCTGTAGAGCGACGACCATTCTTGGTTATCTTCCTCAAGAGTTGCTTGGGACATCATGCTATGAGTACTTCCATCAAGATGACTTACCACATTTAGCTGATAGGCATCGAAAAGGTATTTTTTGGAAAAGACCTTGTAGTATTCCTCTAGTTATCTTGGATCCTTGATGTTTTCATAGTTGTCATAATATAAATCATAGCTCAAGTGTGATATTAAATCTCTGGTGTTTATTCATGTAACACTGAGGTTGTGTTAAGTCCTTTAATCCATCCTCTCTGTTTTTCCTCCCCAGTGCTACGGAGTAAAGAGAAGATTGAGACAAACTGCTACAAGTTTAAAACAAAATACGGCTCTTTTGTCACTCTGCAAAGTCAGTGGTTTAGTTTTGTAAATCCCTGGACCAAAGAAGTAGAATACATAGTGTCAACTAACACGGTCATATCGTGAGTATTTGCTTCAATGCGACGTGTGATGTGTAAAATCACCAAGTATCTTTTGAAGCTGAGATTGTTTTATAGTTATTGATGCTTCATCTTCATTTGTTCTCTCATCTAATGACAAGGAACGATCACAGTCGAAGCGGTCGGTCGGGAAACAAGTCTGAGCAGTCGAGCAATTCCAAGACGTCTGAAGGTCAGTTTGAAATAGAGCGTAGAGACAGAGATGTAATCTCTATTATTCAGATTTTGGACTTGAGGCACCGTGCTATTCGGTTCTTTGATTATAGATGATTTTTTATGATTCTTAAATTATGATTTTTAAAAATCATCCAGTCTTAGCAGACTGTAAAGTTCATGTTTTTTGTTTTTTTTTCACATTTGAACCTTTTGTTTCTATTAGAATACGGTAAGAAGACGCTTCCAATCATCCCGGGCATCCCGACCACACCAGGAACTATGATATATGCTGGAAGCATCGGGACACAGATCGCCAACGAGCTACTGGACTTCAACAGGTTCGACCTCACTCACACTTTACGTAACAGTCACAGGCGTTGAACCCGTTTGATCCGTCTTCATTAATACAACCGCATCTTTTACAGCCACGGTTGTGATTGTTATCAGTCGTTATAGGTGTGTAACTTACCGTGATTGTCCTGCTTTTAGGATGAACTCATCACCCTCCAGTGGTAACGTCAGCCCGTTCAGTTTACCACAGGACAAGTCTCCACAGACTCACAATCAAATCAGCAACAATGTAAGTGATTTCACATGCGTATTTTTATTGGTGCGTCTGTCCTGCTCGTTAATGACGTGGAAAATAACCCACAACTCTTAGTAAATGCTTTTCCCATTCAAAATGTCAAAAAGTCCAAAATGGTGAACTACAATTTATGGAGCCACTTTACATAGATTAAAACATTAATCATGCCTATGCTATGTAATTACCTAGAGGCATGTAATTACTTTTTGTCTAAATGCAGTAAAAAATCATCAGGGAAGTAATTTCCACAACATGTCACATATTGTATAGGAAATATAGCAGTAAATGTTAATATATTCAGCTGTCATGTCTGAGACGTTACCTGTAATGAGATGTTTTTGTTGTTGTTGTTGTTGTGCAAAATCTATTTGCAAAGAAAACTGACATTTCACTGTTGAGCAGCCTCTTTTTTGCTTCTTTCTCTAAGATTTTTCAGAGGTAGATCAACCATGTGAAACAAACACAGCTGTGTGTTCACGGAAAATATGGTTGAAAGGTTTAATTTAACTAGCACAGATTTTGATTCCTTCATGGGTAAAATCCTGCGCTGCTGCTGGAGCTGTAATTATCTCTTCTTTTTGGTCTCAAGGTGCCAAATGGAGAAGCAACAGACATGGAGATGCCAGGAAAGTCCAGCTCAGAGGAGGAGCCGCAAGGAGCTGCATTCTCAGGAGGAGAAACACTCATGGGTAATCTCTCTCTCTCATCCGAAATACTTTATTTATAATTTGTTTTAAAAAGCCACATTTTATTATCTACTGCTATAACTCTATTGCTTCTTTATTTGCCTTATTTCAGTGGAGAATTCCCAGCTGGATTTGGACAGTGTGGTCGGACCAGGCCTGAATAGTCTCAGCAACGATGAAGCAGCCATGGCGGTGATCATGAGCCTCCTGGAGACGGACACAAACTTGGGCGAAGCTGTGGACTTTGAAGAGATGCACTGGTCTTTATAGAATCTGCTCTTTCATTGTGACACTGAAAAAACAACAACAACAACAAAAAAACACTTTGGACCATCAGTTTTTTGATGACGAGAACTCCTCGAATGCTTTTAACTCCAAGACTCAGCATTCTGTGTTTTTTAAAGACCTTTTTTATTTATTAGTTACCTTTTTTTTTTTCCACATAAGCTGTGTAGTCTTCGGGTGGATGCTCTAACAAGGAGCAGGATCGACGCCAACAAGGGACGTCTGCTGTCCCTCTTCACAGAGAGGAATTGCCTCTAAAGCCTTACAGCGGTCTGCCTGCCCTGAAACGCTGTCCCTCACTGCTTTCCTCACATCCTCTGTTTAACTGAAGAGGCCACACAAGGTTAAAGAACCAATGGAGACACAAAAAAAGACAAAGAAACAGTGACGAAGCGTCTATCACGGTGGCCCGGGGTATCTGCTTGTAATTCTCTCCTCCACTGACATTTGAACAAAGGTTTTAGTGTAGAGAGGCAAAAAAAAATTGCACTGAATCGATTTCATGATTTTTTTTTTTTCTTCTCTTTTTTTTTCAAAAAAAAAAAAAAAAAAAGGTTGTAATTTGATTAGGTACTGTATGTTGAATTGAAAGTGCGAGGAAGACACATTCACAAACATCTCCGTGAACCCTCAGGATCCAAACCGTAGGTCGACGGCGCACCACGGACGACCACACTCACACAACCTCTAACTCTGAGAATCACCTGACGACGTGCTGCTCAGAGACTTTAACTTGTCAGTATCTGAACATTTTCCATTGGAAACGGTCCAGTAACCACCTCTCCTGTACACTGACTTGAACATACTGTATACCTGTTCATCTGGTTTGATTTCATACACCACGTCTTCAGGCCATATCTGTCTTAAAGGGATAGTTTGCATAGGAAGAATATTTTCAATTTATAGTATGCACACTTAAGACTATAGACTGCCCTGGATTTTATTTTTTACAAGCTCTAAACATTTAACTTTCTCGGCAGAAATGATTCACCTTCATATATTTGTAAGAAAGCGTTCAGTATGAACTCCTATAGATTTACGAGCACTACAGTAAACAGCACTTTAGAGGTGCTGAAATGGAGGTTCGGTAGCAAACGGCTGAACAGCCCCATTTCACATCTGTGACATTTTATCAGTTCATGTTTGAGGTTGAGTCTCATGGAAGAAGTGATAACTCAGGGAGCGATGGAAGCCAAGCCGCCCCGTGTAAACCAGAAAACACACAGTGACAGCTCTAATTAGATGTCGCAGTATTCTTGTCCTCCAGTTTTAAGTTTTACAGACTGTCCTGCATACTACATACTACATGCATCGAGTCTAAATGAATCTGTACTTGTTCACCTTTACGTTTATATTCTTACACTTATACAGTCTGCTTTATTATCCAGCAGGTAAGCCATAGCTTTAGCTGTTTGTTTGTACGGATTTTTTTTTCTTTTTTCCATGTACTATTATGCACTGACAGTCTTTCAAAAGACGCATTTCTCTTCTTTGCACCTGCATTCATTTGTTAAGGGATTATGCTATGCAGAGCTATCATTCCATATATTCTGAACTTTCTCTCTCTGTGTAATTGTCGCTCTCATATCATGCACGACTCAAACTCAACAAGGCGTAATGTGTAAACTGACAGGTTGTGATAAGACTGATGAGAACTTGATGTATGGATCCTGTTTCCGTTTACCTCATCTGCAGGTATATTTTTTAGCCGCCCCCCCCCCTCACCCACCTCTGCTTTTAGTTGCACATTTCATATCTTACAACACTGACAGCCGTTACGTCACGACCCACATTTTAACGATCACGTGGCAGCGACATTTCTCCTAAAATTGTGAATTAATTGTCACATTGTGACATTGAAAATGAGTTTAAGCCTTGCTAATGCCAAGTAAAACCAAAATTATGTTTTATTCTTTAGTTTAAAATAACTGTTGCCACTTTTTAATACAGATGTTCCTACTAAAGTAAACAAACAAAACAACAAGATGAACTACTGAAATCCAAGTATTAGTAAAAAAAAATCTGTTTGGTATAATGAAGCTTTGTACCTATATTGACTGTTGTGTATGTTTAAATTCATCAAATCATTTCCTTTATGACACAGTTGAACACTGCTTGAGTGCAATGAAAGGCAGAGTTAGCACATGTTAAACAGGTTTTTTTTTTTTTCCCCAAGAATCTTAAAAATACAAGTGTTTAGAGTGTGTAACCCTCAGTCGTTAGTACCTGAACTCTTAAATCAAACCATAGCAGTTTTACTGTTTCACATAAATAACAAATGGAGCCGTGTAACTTTAATGCCATCGTTCGTATTGTCAACTCGGGCCATAACTTATAGTCACATCTTGAGGACTATTAAGATTTTTTTCCAGTTTCCAATAAGAACTCTATAGTTTTTGAGCATCTAAATGGTGGTTGTGAATCATGAAGAATACTGTCTTTTCTTTTCTGATGCTTGAATCGCGAGGAGCCAGTGGACGGAGCAGCTGAACTCACGAGGACCCTCCTTGTCTGTGTCCGACGTGCCTTTGGACATTTCTGCTTGGTCACACGATAAACCTGTGTTGTTACTTCGGGAGAGATCCCTCTCCCACTTGGCACCTTCGCAGACTTGAAAGGAGGGCTTAAAAAAGATAAAAAAAAAAAAAAAAAAAAAAATGAAATGTGTCTTTGGATTAACTTGATGCAACATAGCATACTGTGCACACGATGAATGAAATGGAAACTTGTTCTCAGATGAAACAGGAGCTGTACATTTTGGCTTCAGTACTCACTACCTAACCAAACAACCAGAGCTGTGGAGTTGTGCCATAGATGCAGGCTTGTGTTTTTTTTCCCCCCACTCTCTTCTCTCCCACTCAATCATTGCACTGTTGTAGCTGTTAATTTCCCCTGCGGGAGCTCAAACATTGCTCTCACTCCAGCTTATATGGTAGTGACTGACTGATGAACCTTATAAAGACGTCACACTTCTTCTTTTTTTTTTTTTTTGCTTCTGACTCCATTTGAAATAAAACGTAGACTATAAGCTAGGGAACATTTATGTTTTGATTTCATGCCTCTGCTTTGTATCTAGTTGCATGTTGTTCTTGTATCATTTTCTTGTTTTTTTTTTTGTTTTTGTTTTTGTTTTGTTTTTTTGAAAGAAGTTGCATCATTAGTTGTCCCTGCACAGGAAAGAGGAGGAAAGACCTAAACCTCTGGGTTTTTACATCAGGCAGTCGGGAGCTTGTTACTGCCTCCGTTCACTTCCTGCCACTTTATAAATTCATTCATTGTTTGAATTGTGGACTCCAAAGGACATAACTTCACTGTATTTGTTAATTGCATAATTGCTGCTACTTTCAACAAGTCTGGGGATGTCGTCCCCCAGGTTGTGGTGTAGTTAATAAATATTAGTTTATTAAACCCTCAACAAGGAACTTTGCAAGTATTTTTCAAATATCTTGTATTTGGATCAACAGACATAATGTTGAAGCATCTAAAACTTATCAAATTCATGTCAGTTTTGCTTTGGTGTAGTGACACAAATCATACGTAATTACATTTGCCTTAATACTACGCCCTTTCAACCTTTCTTATTGTTCCCAACTCTCTGAGGAGCTTAGCTTTGACTAATTTGTCAAATGCATTAAGGTAACTTGGTTGGTGCAATTAAGAAAGCATAGCGTAAGCTGGGATTTGTTGTGCATATAACGTCAGTGGCCGATGCAGAGCTGTCGCTCCGTCTCTGCACAATGGGCCAAGCTGCTAGTCTGCCTTGTAGGAGAGGAGAGTCTTATGTTACAGAGCTTTACGAGTGGTTCAGGTAAGATGTGAATTTTGGCTTTGAAGATTTTATATAAAAACACTGAAGTAACCTCATGGTCTATTAGTAGAAGAAGCCTAATTGAACACAGAAAGTGGCAGATTATTGGTGAAGATACATTTGTTGTGCAATTGTGCATCTTCTCTCTTTGCAGAATATATAATTTTTTAGAAAAATATATTTTCTTGTGTTATTTTCACCTCTTTATAGTATTTATTTTTCTGCAGGAGAACTGGTGTAAACTTAAAACTGATTATTTTCTCTACATGCTGTTGTTAAGTGTCACAGTCCCACACTGTAACAAATTAGTTCAAAATCATTTGACCTAATTATATTAACACTCGTGTCAACAAGGTGTAAACAAACTTATGGTAATCTCCACAGGTTGAGGATGGGTTGACCTTAATTCTCTTAATTCTCAATTTAAAAGGTCAAGCTAACACTCTTAACTCAAACTGTCTTCATGTTTTAGTTGTGTTTTTTTTATTATTATTGTATTATATTGTTTTCTTAAATATCTTTTTTTTCTAGAAAGTTTATTAATGAATGTCCAAGTGGGCTGATCACTCTTCATGAGTTTCAAAGACATTTCTGTGACGGGACCGTGGGCACTGAGTCGGCCGAATATGCAGAACAGATATTTCGCACGTTGGACAATAACGGGGTGAGAGAAGCATCATGAATCACTATAACTTTCTATCTTTTCTTTCTTTTAAACGAATGAGGTTGTGTTTCTTCAGGACGGGGTGGTGGATTTCAGAGAGTACGTCATGGCCATCAGTATGCTCATCGAAGGTTCAGCTGTGGAAAAACTGCGCTGGTCGTTCAAGCTTTATGACAAAGACAGAGACGGAGCCATCACAAAGGAGGAAATGCTGGAGATTATGCAGGTTTTATATTATTTTCTGTGTGATGATAACAGATCGCTGCAAAATTTCAGTTCATTTCAGTTCACCTGGTGTGTGTTTCCTTCTGTTCGCAGGCTGTTTATAAGATGAGTCTGGCCGCCGCTTTGACCCAACCCAACCCACTCACAGCTGAAGAATGTACCAACAGGATATTTGTGAGATTAGATAAAGACAATAACGGTGAAAAAGCTTTTTCCCCTTTTTCTGCTTGAAAATCATGGTGTAATGTTATTTCAGCCTTAAACAATGGACGTCTCACTCATCCCCTGTGGGGAATTGAATGTGTCACTTTCCACTGACTGACCTCAGCAGAGTTAATGGATCTGTTTTTACACGACTAAAACATTTAACATGGGATATGTTGTTTTGTTTGGTTTTTTTTTTTTTTTATTGTTGTTTTTTTCCTTCATGCAGTGATGTTTGGTTCAAGACTGGAACCATAATGAGAGGAGGTCTGAATAAAAAAAAGTGGCTTCTTAAATAGAAAAAACAAGGTTTTATTGTGAAAATCTATAGAAAATATATTTAAGTATTTAAGATAATTCCTCAATAAGAGAGTTGAAGTCAGTCAGTGAAGCAAACATACCTAAAGCTGATCTAGCTGATGTGTGATGTGCACAAAAGGGATGTAATTCTCATTTAGGGTTGAAAACTTACTCTATACTAAGGTCACTAGGTTAGGTCAGTAACGGTTGTGGTCTTTTTTCCTAATGCTTGATTATTTTAATAATGTATTTTATTTATGGTTGTGAATATTCCACATAATCCTTTACACAAAATAATTGTAATTAAATACATCCTGCTTCATTTTCTTTATATATTTTGATAACAAGATGGTTAATGTGCAAATTTCTGTTCACTAATAAGAGGACTTGCAGTTTTTGGAGGGAAGCAAGAGCCTGGTGATATTAATGAAGTTTGTCCTCGGCTCTTTGTGTCTAATCACCATTCTGCCCTTGTTGTGTCTGCAGCCGTCATCAGTCTGGAGGAGTTCATAGACGGAGCGCTGGATGACGATTGGATCAGAGAGATGCTGGAATGTGACCCCAGCACTGTGAAGGTGGAGAGGCCCCTGAGGAGGGACACTGCACTGGGGACCCACGGTTGACCTGTTCAGTGGGTACAAAGGGAATAAACCGTGATGTTGATGTTCAGACTGAAATCTGCTGGATTCACTGCAGCAGCAGCAGCAGCACAGTTTCTATTTACGGTGACAAGTTATATTCCTGTCTGTGTAGTAGCTTCAGCTTAGATGCTGGACGCCATTAGAGAATGTGTTTACACTGTTGTTTAAAGCTTCTGCATGTAAACGTGTCTCCTAATAGACTAAGTCATGACTGTCATACTGCAGGGAAACTGAACATCAGGTGTCTGTGGTCAGATTAACTTTCACTAGGTGACAGACCCTAAATAGACTCTGCAAGTTATGTTGTAATGTTGTTTGCAATGATGTCACTACTGTAACATGTGCCCTGAATATCTTAGGTATTTAATGTATGTATCATGACCAGCTCTGGTTTCGGTGGTAGATGCTTATATACAAGCTCTGTACTTAAACACGGTGTTGAAGTAATTTTGTGTTCTGCTTTTGTGCTTGAGTTTTGCTATTTTATGCCATTTAATAATACTTATTCACCCATTTATATTATCTGTCTGTCATAATCTGCTACAGCTTTAAAATGTTAATGCACCAATAAAAAAAAAAGATCAAATATTGATTTGAAAAAAGCTTTTTAAGCAAATTCATGTCACTTTATAATGTTTCACAAATTATTGCTATTACTACCATTTATTTTGCATTGAGGTATTCAGTGGTCTGTTTTTTTCCACCAAACTATAATCAACACAGCATAAAGCTTTGCACTAAATAGTTTACAGTTAAATTAATATTTATATACGTTTATTATGTCTGCTTTATTGGTCAATAATAAGTACAATAACTTTTCCAATAAACAATAATAATAATAATAATAACATACATCTGCACTCTTTAAAAAATGAACAGCCCATCCTGTTTTTTTTTTTTAAAATATAGCCATCAGGAAACATAATACACAAGTACTTTTAGTACTTTAAGTGAATTTAAAAGCAACTACTTACTTTTACTTGAGTAGGCTTGGTGATGTTGTACTTGTACTTTTATTAAAATATACATATATTTCACTTGTTATTTGTACTTTTACTTAAGTATTGAGTTTCAGTATTTCTTGTTGCTTCTTGTTAGTTTTATATTTCTTCCAACATTGATATTTAAGACCACTTGATGTCGCCTGTGTGTCTGTAAAGTCTGACACGCAGGCACCTCCCAGACTTTGAGGAATATGCTGCATTCAAACACAGGAACAAAAAAAAAAATCATGGAAGGTTTTAGGCGCTTTTGATTTAAATAAGGACAAAATCACCGCAACCGCATTTTCTGAATATAGTTCCTCCTGGTCAAGTTTTACATGAATAAATGGAAAATAAATCCTCAGTGATTTTATTTGTATCTTGTTTATTGTTTATATAAACCGTGAGTGGTTTCATCCATAAGGAAACACTTAAGTCTCATCGTTCCCATGCGCAAGTGAATGCGTCATGCCTCCGGTCATATAAAAAGTAGCTGCTCTCGGGCCAATCCAGGCCAGTCCAGGCGGCAGCGGGGCGGGATTTTTCCAACCGTGACGCCCAAAGTTTTCAGGCAACCCTGTCACTTCGACATCATGGCGTAGCGATGTGGACAGTCGGGGGGTAGTTCTGGTGGGCAAAGAGAAGTTCAGAAACCAAGCGTTGTGGAGTTATTTTAAACAGAAATATATAAAAAAAAAAAAACATAAACTAACGGATATATTAAACTCCTTCCTCGCAGAGTTTCGGTAAGTGAGTTTGTTGATAGTTTTTGTTTTTTGGTCGTGATTTATTTATTTTTTTTCCACCAACTCTGCTGCTTGAAGAGTCGCTGACGCTCAGTTGAACCGAACGGCTGTTGTGGCTCGTGCAGATGAACGTGCACGTTTGTTCCAACGTAGTAACGTTTAACGGTCACTTTTTTAAAAAAAAAATAAAGAAATTCATTTTTAAAACATTATTAACGGTTAACAGTCGTGAAGTTTAATTAAAACTTTTACTCTTTGCATCTAAACAAGTCATTAGTAGTTAAATTATCATTTTTTATTTCATCTATCCGTTGTTACTGTATATTTACACGTTATTTAACGGTAACCGGAAGTGTTCTGAGAGTTAAAGTTAACGTTTACCATGACTTTGCCTCAGCTCCACACACACACACACACACACTGTGGTTAAGTTTCTTTACGCCTCAGGTCACTTCTTTCTTAACCTTTTTGTGGAGTTTATCTATGAATGGTTACTCGTGTATTGAATATGATGGAGGAGTTTTCCACTTGTGATTTGATCCAATATAAAGTTAAACACTTTCCAAAAACAACAGGATCGTCTGCAAACCAGATACGCAGATGCTCTCAATGATCCTGCTTCAAGTTTAATAGTTTATAGTTTCTGCTGTAGTCTTCAACACTACCTCATGAGGTTTGTTTCTGTCTTTTTTTTTTTTTTAATCTGTAATTTTCCCTACAGAATGTTAATTATCATTGAGATTTAAAGGAAATCCCCCCGGGGCTCTTCATTACAGCGTCTTCCTGTCTTTACTGCTACAAAAAAAATGCAAGGAATTTATGTTGGATGAATGTCTGAAGCTCAGGCTGCAAACCTGCAACAATGAAGTCCTTGGACTCATTTTTTTGCTGATATATGTGGAGCTGGTACACTGCTAAACAATAATTATGTATAAACCTAAATCCATAACTATCTGTACCAGGTGCTGACTATTCAGTTTTGCATTGCATTTTTTGCATAAATGTCAAATAATGTGTGCTCTTGTCCAACTTAAATGAACTGCTGCTGTCATCTTTTGCGTTTTGCATACATGCATTAATACATACAGGCTATTTCCATCGTTCACTCCTGTGTTTATCCTGCATCCACCTTATTGTGCGGAGCAGATGACTTGCAGTCGTCTTATTTTTAGTGACAGTCTCGTCTAAAGATAGATGAGAGGTAAAGCTTGTTCAGTTTTTACACTCCCACGTCTCATTTTCATCTCAACCTCATTGTTTGTTTGTGCAAAATTAGTGATGATGTATTCATTCTGCCTGTTCACCCAGGTTGGAAATAGCTGCAGGTTATTCCAGAGCAGCGCCCTGCAGGCAGCTGATGAATGCTTCGACTGTCTGCACCCAGTGAATCAGTGGATGCACGACTTTCTAACCGCACTGCTTCTTTTCACCTCACCCTTATTAAACTTAGGGACAATAACATTAGCCCACGTCACGGGATTAATCTACAATGCGCAATTTCCTCATAATATGATTATTATAAGCATCGTTTATATGGCTCACCACTATGGTTACTGCCCAAACACACCTAAGATGATGCCTGAAGGAAAGTTTTTCAGCGCTGAATGGAGCTCACTGTGTGAGGTAAAACACGATGAGGTATGCAAGCCAGAATGAGTCTTTTTTTTTTTTTCATGGAAAGATTGTGTGGAGGTAAATACTGGGTCAAGGCCTGCATGACTCAAAAAACATGGAAAGTGTCATTATGTGGTGAGACTTGGATCTGCTCTTATGTCTACTGAAATCATTGCTGATTTATCTTTGTAATCTGGATAAAAAAGAGATAAACTAAAGCAGAGCTTTTTGTGATTTATGCCTGGATTTTAAAATCCTTCTCTCCACAGGCTTTTCTTTTCTTTTTCCTGTTTTTTTTTTTTTTTTTTTAAGCACCAATACAACTATGTCTTAAAACCAGTTGCATGACTGCTGTAAACACATCTCCCATCGCAGACAAGTGGCTTTGAGGCGTCTTATTTTGTTTGCTGTATCGTGAGTGCGCAGGAGCATAGTTTATTGGTCATTCACTCTCCCTTTCTTCACGCTCTAACTCTTTGTCAAGTCTCCA
Source organism: Polydactylus sextarius (assembly GCA_016801845.1). Lineage (NCBI taxonomy): Eukaryota > Metazoa > Chordata > Actinopteri > Polynemidae > Polydactylus > Polydactylus sextarius. The sequence goes on from CM028921.1 coordinate 4,224,744, forward strand.
GTGAGGATGGGTTATGTCAGTTCCCTCTGCCTGAAGGGACGAGAGCCGATGGATCTGAAAAGCCATTATAAAGCTCCACTCTCCCTCCTTTGTGCTCACTGTTCTCTACTAGTCTTCATGAATTATATGGCTGTTTTCACCCAAAGGGCACGATTGCTTTTTTAAATGTGTTTTGTCGTCGTTATTTCGAGACATGAGGCAAGCAGGTGCTGTTGCAAATGTTATGCTTACTGCAGCAATACATTCAGTTTCAGTTTCTTTTGTCTTCTCATTCCTCTCAGCCCAAATACCCTGATACCATGAACAATAGCCCGCTCTGTTTGTCTTATGGTTAGTATAAGTGGTGCTTATTGAAGGGCAGACAGTGAGACTTTGTTTTTGACAGTGATGCCTGATTGTTGGGATTTTTGAGATGTCTCCTTTGATAAGTGAGCCTGGGTGGATGGAGAACATACTTAACAGGTACAGATCTCTCCCTCCTCAACTCTCAACACAACACGGCCGAAAATATTAGTTAGAAAGTCAATTGATCATCAAACGTTACTGCTGAGGATTTTCAGTTTTGTGTCACGTTATAGTTTAACAGAAATGTTTCAGACCCGAAAGACACATTGGCCTGAAGGGATTTTTTTGGGGGAAAGACAGTGTAGGCGAAGTCACCTTGTCTGCTCGTGCTCTTTTGTTTACATATGACTCACATACCATGGAGGCATCCCAGCCTTTGAGGACTCGGTGCACCTCTCTCTGTAATTAAACGTCCTTTGTGCTGGACTTTGTGTCCGCTGGATCCGGCATGAAGCCACAGAAGTGCTCAGACTCTTGTTTAGCACTGACAGACACATGGACAGCAGGTTTTTTTTTTTTTTTTTTAGCACAAAGTCTGTTCTTGGCCTGATGTGTTTGAAGTGTGTTTGCTGAAAGCCATGTGTTAACCTTACCCGTATTTGCCTTTCTGCTGTGGAAAAAACAAAAAGCTGAGTCAGGTTTTTGAGTGGAGGAATGCCTCAGCAGGCCTGCGTTGCACTTTGAGTCATCCTGATCCAAACCCTGTCTGTTATCTACCGCTCAGCACTGAGTTTCTGGTATTGCATCTGATGTTAGTGTGTCATGAACTGGCTGTAATGTGGTTCTCCTCCTGATTCCTTTTTTTTTTTTTTTCCAAGCCATGCGCCACAGCATGGATGAATCCTTCGAGCTATCACAATGATCAACGACTGTCCTTAATCTGCTTTTTGTGCTCGAATTAAAAACGACAGTCTCTTGGAAAAGTTAAAAAAAAAAAAAGTGGTTTCAGGCAAGTCTGTTCAAATCTGAGCTGAGACTATTAGTTGACTAATAAGTTAGTTGACCGATGGAAAAACTAGTCATCTGTTATTGTGATAACAGATTAGTCATTTAAAATAGTCTTTGGAAATTTCCCCTAATAGCAGCTTTGAAATCATAGACATTTCTATTTGTTTGTTTTTATGCCTCATAGAGAAATGATGGATCTATCTTATGGAGGACATTTGATAGTAAATGCCATGATGAACATTTTTCATATATATTTTTTTAAATTTGAAAGACATTTTATAGTTAAGTCAACCAGTCTAATCGTATCTTATGTTATCAATGTCGGCGTCTGCAGACAGATTAATGCTTGTGTTTATATTTCTGACCCAGCCCACATTTTCTAGATCAAACAGCTGCTGTAACTGGTTTTATTTACAAGATATCGTCTGTCCCACTCTCCACCTTGCTGGTTTTCCAGCATCCGGGCTTTAGCATGAGGGCTGCATATCCAGCAAGAGGTGGATGAATATTTTTAACTACTATCAAGAATAGCAGCATTTATTTGGTTTTTTTGACATGAATTGAGTAAATACTCATCAGATTAATCAGTAATGAAAATTACAATTAAAGGCCTCATTCTGTTCATTCTCATTTTATTCAGAGATGATTTGTAGATGAGGTTTATGACGGTGTAATTGCAGATATGGAGCATTGATTGTCAACCTTCTGCCAAAGTTTCCTCTGATATCAGTTATGACACTGTTGCCAGTTTTATAGCCGCAAGACATTTTATGCTCACTCCCTGAAAACACACCCATCTAAATGTCATCTCTCAAATGGCTCAATTAAATGTTGGATATTTTAGATTCTCTATAAAGGCGTGCCATTTATAAATGTCATGTTATTTGACTGCTTGTCCCGTTCGTACAAGAAGTAGGACGGACATTAACCGTAGGCGCGTAGGAGAAGTTTTTTTTTTTTTCAGAATTTTATTGTCAGAAACCACTGAGCATTTTTACTACAGAGCTGAGTGATGTTGGTTCCTCTCATCTCCTCTCAGCCTCCTGGGTGTTGTGATGATCCCTAAATTTTAGCGTGTTGCTTATTTTACACATAATGGAACATGTGACCACAGGAATGCTGAAATAACAGTGTAAGGTCTCTGGGTGGTTTCCATAAAGTTTGAAAATGGTCCCACGTCCTAGTGTTGGGCACTCCCAGGATATGAGGCAGCTGATTAAAGGAAAAGGTGTGGGGGTGTGAGTGTGTGAGATGATGATTTATGTGTTTCTGTGTTGAGCTACCTTTTGAGGACAAGTTTCAGACTGAAGACCAGTTAATTAGGGATATCCTGACAGAAATTTTGTCCCCAGTTTGAATAAAAGCTTCATTTTGGGTCAGTGTTTAAGCTGAGGGGTTGTGTGTTATGTAAGCCCCCAACAAATTAATATAAATTTAGTTAATGTCCCTAGAAGTGACCTATGGCAATGTGTGTGTCGCTGCCAGCGTGTGTGTGTACATGAATATGCAGAAAGCCTTTTGATGAAACATCCAGAGAAAAAAGAAGCTGCTGTGTTGATTGGGAAAATGTCCAAGACCGGGACAGTAAAACGCATCCTGACTGAGCTCCAAACAGAGCGTCCACTGTCCCATCGGCAGCACATTTCATTGTGCCAATATTTTAAGTAAATGGCCTGATTGATATTCTGAAATCCATTATTCATCAGCCTCACTCTGCCAGGATTTACATAAGATCTGTGCAGCGTTGACACGTCCTATTTTCTTTAGGTTGTTTTGTTTTGTTTCAGGCTCGTTTCTAAGCAGCCAAATGGCCTGAATCTCATATAACCATTTTGGACCGAGTGCTTTTCTTTCGTATCGCGCAGTTTATCAGCTTACCCGTTTTTATTCAGTCGAACCTGTCTCGCAAACGGGCCGTTTCACCAGCCACTGTCCTTTTTTAGGCATAGAGGGTTGTGGAGGATGTGCTGCAGTTAAAGTCTAATTCCTGGGTGGGAACCTTTTGTAATGACATGTTTAATGCCAGCAGGCTGCCTAGAAAACTCAACAACTGCTCTAACTGCTTTGCTGGATTTGTCCACTTCCTACGCTGTTTATATTCACGTCAAGCTGCTCAAGTGTCTTTTTATTCCAGAGTCTAACTATCGTACTATCATGAGTTTGACGTCACAATGAGCATGAATCTTTTCGTTTTAAATTCCTTATTCTTCAGTATCATTCTACATTTTCAGTCTTCACAAGTCTTTTAACTTAAGTTGTTTTATTTCCTTCTTCCTCCAGCTTTACCAGTGAATGAAGATGATGTCCGATGCTAGCGACATGTTGGCAGCAGCCCTGGAGCAGATGGACGGTATTATAGCAGGTAAAGGTCCCTTATTGCATTAAGCTTCAGCATAACATTTTAATTAAGCAGTAATTCCTTGTAATTCCTTGTTTCGTCTGCTGTGTTAAAGCACAAGACAACAATCGATCTGATATATCAGTTTAACTTTTCCAGGTTGATTCAACATTTGAAAGTTTATTCACTGTCTTATTATAGTTTGTTGCACAGTTGCACAGCATCAAACTCTAAGACTTGGTCAATGTTCAAAAGTTGTAAAATTGTGACAAATAGCATCTTGTATTGTGTATTAATGGACTTAACATTATTTCCAGTTGGGAGTTAAAGGGTCAGATGTCAAACCAGTGGATTCATGACTGTGTTCAGACAGTTGGATTTATTTGGAATGATGGCAGACTGCCATTTACTGACTATAATATTATTAATACATAAAAAGTTAATGTACCTTGAGTAGTTCAGTGAACTGGTAGTGTGTTTATCTGTTTTCTTCTTCAGAACTGTTGCTTGTGTATGAATTTCACAAATACTCTTGTAGTTAAGTATGAAATGTTGCATGTTTTAGCTCCTCTTAACATTCTCCTTGCTCATCTTCTTCTGTTGTGTTTCTTCTCCTCAGGCTCCAAAGCTCTGGACTACTCCAACGGCTTGTTTGACTGCCAGTCGCCCACCTCTCCGTTCATGGGCAGCCTGCGGGCTCTTCACCTTCTAGAGGACCTGAGGAGCGTCCTGGAGTTAATGGACACAGAGGAGAGGGAGAGTCTACGCTGCCAGATCCCCGACTCCACAGCCGACAGTCTGGTCGAGTGGCTCCACGGTCACCTGGTGAGAGTCTCTGATGTTAGAGAAGCACAGGCATGTTGCACAAGACTGTTAAAGTCTGTAAAATAACTGTGCTGGTGACACTCAGCAGATTCAGTAATGGAACTGGCACAGACACAGAGGTTTTCTAAACTTAACGACCAAGACCAGGAAAATACACGTTTTCCACGTCACAGGGATCTTTTTTTTTTGTCCTCATCAGAACAGTGCACACCAACTGGCCAAAACAGTTTCTCTGGTAAATTTCACATAATTGGTTTATTATGCCTTTGTGCTGCCAACAGCTGTGGCCTGAGGCAATATGTTTTCAGGATGTCCATTTGTCCGTCCCATTCCCATGAACATTATGTCTTGAGCAAAGTCTTTTAGGAATTTCTTCAAATTCGGCACAAACATCCACTTGAACTCAGAGATCACAGTGACCTTTTGTGTGACTCCACAAAACACATTTTTTGGCTGTAACTACTGAATACATTCACAAATGAAGACAACAACATTTTAAACAAATGAGTGTAAAAATGATGAAGTGATGAACTTCACATTCGTATCATAATGTTCTGACAAACCCTTTCCTGGTTATTTAGTGTCATGACTCAGGAGCAGAAGAGTGGATCAGGACACATATTTCACTTTTCTACAGGGACTGAATTGTCAACACTTCTCACCTCATGTGTCCACGTCCACATTTGGAGATCCCAGTCTCTTAGCAGCTACATCCATATTTGAAGCTTTATCTTCTGTCGTGGCCACAACTTTTATCAGAAGCATCTTTACTGGCCCAGCATGTGAAAACATGCAAGGAATTTGCCTTTATAGTAGACATGCAACAGAACAAGAACAAAAGAGTTTAACAAAGTCCAGCTAAATTAACTTTATTTGTCAAAATTAAAAACACTGCCATGGCAAATACCATGAGTCTGAAAATGGATGTAAACTACAGTGTGACTAGTTGAGGGAGACATTCAACCACAAGGCAGTTAATTTAGTCTAGACATAAGAGGTGTAAACTATGGGACTCATGTGGCTTGAAAGTGACTCCTTAATATAAGCTGGTTTTAAAACATTGATATTTTCTTTTTCTTTAATATATTTGTGAAGAAAGAAACTTCTAATATTGGAAACACTTTAAAGTTGTGCAATTGGGGAGGAAGTTTAGTCTGTGATGTTTGGACACAATGTGCTCCAAACAAGCTTTAGCACATCTGGTCTGCTGCTGATTAAGCTCACATTGGGTGCTGTTTTAAAACCACGACTGTAGACGAAGAGTAGGCAAACAATCCCAGGTCCAAATATACGACCGACTTGTTTGCCAAGAGAAAACACGACTGTCCCTTTCTGCAGCAGTTACCTGGGAATGTGAGACGAAATGTTGGTGTTGTCAATGTCACAGCTCGTGTGCTGCAAGAAACACACTGGAGTCTTGGGAACCAGAGTCATGTTTGGGGGAGTGATGGGCCGTTAGCCAGATAAATGCCAGAGTTACGTTGTAATGCTGAAACTCACTTTGTGTTTAGCAGTTTAAATGTGAACCTTCTTCTCTGCCATGTAAGGTTTTGTTTTGTGCAGGGTAAAGCAGAGAAACCATTCTGCACTATTTCATCTGCAAACGTTACTGTGATAGAAACCTTCAAAGAGTGAATGAACTAACCATGTCTGCACTTGACTGTAAAGCAATAAAATCACCTGGAATGATTCACGGGTCTAATTTATGTGGTAACTCTGTCCCTGCAGTCTAATGGACACGTCTCTCTGAGTGGTGGTGACCACTACCAGGAAAGACTGACACGACTGGAGAGTGATAAGGAGTCTCTGGTGCTTCAGGTATCCATCTAGTCTAATCTACTAAAATATCACATTTATATTAATACTCCAAGGACATATAAATGCCTGTTCTGTAAAAGGACTAAAGGTTTTGTTCCATGCAGGTGAGTGTGCTGACAGACCAGGTGGAAGCTCAGGGAGAGAAGATTCGAGACCTGGACTTGTGTCTGGACGAGCACAGGGAGAAACTCAACACCACAGAGGAGATGCTGCAACAGGTTTGTATAAATTTGTGTCTTAGTCTTTATACACAAAAGATCAAGCGCCAACACTAGTGAGAGCTTTGTATATGTCTAGTAGGGACGTTGAATCTAAACTGGAAAACCTGAGTGCATCTGCTGTATGTAATTAAACGTGCATTTATTTGTTTGCGCCAGTGTTTGTTAAGACAGATTATTGCTGGAAGCTTTCCATGTCTACCTTTAGCACTAAGCACTGAGCTTTTATATTTTTGGAAATAATCAGCATGCCGTAACAGGACCAACAACAAGATGACACACAGAGCAAACAAAGTTAGAACATGTTGTTGTTGTCACTTTCACCAAAGTTATTTTATTATATTTCCAGCTGCAATGAGCTTTTTGTGACCGTCTTAATTTTTCATCGTAGGAGCTCCTGTGCAGAACAGCACTGGAGACCCAGAAGCTTGAACTGATGTCTGAAGTGTCCAACTTAAAGCTGAAGCTAAATAGCATGGAGAAGGAGAGAGTGGACTTTGATGACAGATTTAGAGACAGTGAGGTATGTGAGCTACTTCTTAGGACAGGAATCCTCTTTGTTTCTGCCTCTGTCCTTTTCTCCCTCGGTTAAGTACACACACACACACACACACACACACCCCACCAACCAAACAAACAGCCATTCATGTTGTCCGACACCTGCGTGGGAGCTTCTCTTATTTTATCGTCAGTCTCTCAAAGCAGCTGTGCGTTGAGTTTGAAAAAAAAAAAAAAATCAGGACAAGATACAAACTTTCACTGAACTGTGACGCTGTGTTTGTTTTTATAGTTGTAAATCTGGTGCGCAGACTGGTTCACCTTTTTGTTTTTGACCTTGAATTTTCTGCCCTTTGGTCAGAAGCTTTTTTACGGTCATTAAGATGTTGATCGTTTGTTTACTAGAGATAAGGAGATTTCTGTTCCCAGCTGAACTTTCAGGATTCTTGAAATGCTTTCAAACACGTGTTGTTCTTGTTGTTGTTGTAAAGGCGTGGTTGTCACTTCCACCCCACTGGAACAAAAGTTGCTGTCTATGCTCCATTTCAAAACATAAAGCACTTCTTTTCCACAAGCAGCTTCCTCTGATTGTATCACTGCTGCTGCTCTGAAGCATCTGCACTCCAGGAAATCATTGAACCGCAAACTCTATGAAGCGTCACTACACATTGTACTGATTTAAATAATCAGTGTTATGAACGTTAAAAAAAATGTGCTCAGTTGTTTAACTAAACAAAAGCAGCCATATGTTGTAATATGACACATACAAACCAGAGGGCTGTTTCATTCATCTGATTGATCACTAGTTGTTAAGAGACATATACAGGATCTCATTATGTGGCTATTATATTATATGTGATGTGCACTTTCTCTTCTTTCAGGATCTGATTCTTGAAATTAATGAACTGCGGTACAGATTGACAGATCTCGAGAGTGAAAAACTGCTTTACGAAAAGAAACTTAAATCCACAAAGGTAAGTTGTATTTTCAACACCGTCACTGTTTTCACTTGTGCCTGCTAGCGTCAGCTAATCAAGAGTCTTTTGTGGGAAAATATTTCAAAACAACTTTCAAAACAATTCTCTACTTGAGCGCTTCAATAGAACTCGACGCTTCTTTCAAATCTTCTGAAATTAAATCTTCACACTGTTGTGATACAGAGAAAATCATTCATGCTTCATCTTGTCAGCGGTTGTTTTTAAGAGATTGAATTGAGTTATTTATATTTATTATCACCCCATTTCATCTAATGGTAAATGGACTGCATCTTTTCTAGTCTTTGTGATCACTCAAAGCATTTTACACACACATTCACACAGTTCCTCTATTCATACAGCACTACAGTAGAGGAGTTTAGATATTGAGGGTAAAGATATTACGTGTTTTATCTTCATTAAAAAATAAGGAGGAATATCAGTGTTGCTATAAATCTATAAATCTAGTTATTAGATTAGATATAAATCTAATCTAATAACTTTGAACTGTGTTTATCAACCGTGTCTATTCCACCTACTTGACCTTCTTTCTTTAATCTCTTGCAAACCTATTTTCTCTTTCTTCCTTGGTTTGTCTCTCTACTGCTAGTCGCTAATGGCCAAGCTTTCTAGCCTGAAAATCAAAATGGGCCAGATGCAGTATGAGAAACAGAGGAAGGAGCACAAACTCCAAGTTATGAAGGTCGGCTTTTCTCAGGATGACTGTTGTGCTTGCTGTATGATTATGGTTTTGACCTCTCCCTTTGGCTCCTGTTCTGTTTTTATTTTGGAGAAGAAAAAAAAAAATCCGATGTGATCCGATTTGGTTTGCAGCAGTTGCCAAGTTATCTTTTTACCCTTTTGGGTAAAATGATGTCATATTTTACAAACAATGACATGACTTAGTTTACTAAGACGCACTAAGACGCAAACAGGGAAAGTATAGTCTGAAAAATAGCACTTTTTTAAGTTTGCTCCTATAAGGTTCTGGTTCAGTCAGACATTCACATATGTCAAACCACAGGTCTGCTTTCTTTTTTCTTTTTTTTGGCAACAGTTCTGTTCTGGTTTCCCTCTTTACACCGGCCCTTCCTTTATTCCTTTATTCCTTTCTTCATTAAAATGTCTTTACAACTTAATTTGTCTGTCTCCATGCTTTGCTCCTGTTGTGGTTGTACCTAATCATGTTTTTTTTTTTTTTTTTTTAAATAATGGTTCCTTTATATGTTGTTACCTCGGCACTTCCAGACTCTGCTTACACTCACCCCCCCCCTTAGCAGCAGCAGCAGCAGCAGCAGTGTGGCCTGCTTGTCTCTATGCCACGTCAGCACCTGTGAACCTTTGTGTTGTGGTTTGTTTGTTGTATGGAGGTGGGGTGGGGGATGTGCGTAGTGTGTAGGATATATCCTCACTGTTGTCCTCTGTCGGACAGGAGGAGCTAGCCGTGCTGAAGAGGCAGCTGGAGGGCAAAGACGGAGACATGAGGCGTCTGCAGGATGAGGCAGGCTTCAAATCCATCGCCTCGAGCAGCGCAAATCCCTCAGAAAGAGGTGGGAAGGCCTGTCCAATCACAACCCTCGCTGACGATGAGCATGCATAATATTTAATCTCATATGTTCAAATTAATATGAAATGACTCCATGATAATATTTGTATACAGCTAGAAAAGAAAAAGGCAAAGTCCTACAAGAGTCAATCAGTTTTTGTTTTATAATTCTTTGTCCTGTTTAGTCTCTCATCCAGATGAAACTCTTAGAAAGAGGCTGAAAGAAAAACGTAAGGGGGGTTTTTATGTTTGTGTTTATCATTGCACTTTATAACTGCACCCATCTCAACCCCGTCTGCATGAACGAGCATGAGCCATCTGAACTCTGCTTGTCCATTGTAACCCGTCGGAGTGCTAACACCTGACCACAGAGCACCACATCTCTGTTTATTTGAAACTTTTATCTCCTCTGATTTTGAATTGAACAAATTCAAGTTCATCCAGAAGTCCTGATCAGTGTTTTTTAACGTCCCACCTGGAACAGCAACAACGAATGCCTGCTTTTGTGTTTTCAACAGGAATGAGGAATGAACTGTGTTGTTTGTCATAACTATTCAAGCTGCTCACTCATCCTCCTGCCTCATGTCCTCCGGCAGTAATCACCTCCTGTATCCCTCAGTATCTGTCCACAAACTCCTCTGTTCCCTCAGCTGCTCACACCAACAACCAGCGTGTGCCCTGCTAACCTGTAATGTCCTCGTCCTGTTCAGTGTTGTGACAGTATCTTTGTTATGAGAGCTGTCTTCATACCTGCACCTTCCCCCATCAGTGATCTTTCACTTAAGTAAAACAATATCACTTTTCACTCAGTGCACACACTCACACACTATGACTCTAACTGTATGTGTAGTATTCTACAACACTGTAATTATACTGTTTTTTATTATATACATCACAGATAATCAAACAAATGTAAAGTCATTGATCAGATCCAGTTTCTTATCGAATGACACATTGAAGTACCAGTTTTATGGATCATAAATCTGTGAGCAGAGTTGTTGCTGCTATAACAGAAGATCTCACAGAGTCTTGTGGCAGTGTGTGTGCACTGAAAAGTGAAAATGCTTTGACTTTCAGTAGCAGTCATGGTCTGAACATTAAAACTCCCACCCCGTGTGTTCAGGCTAAAGATCCATCCCCACTTTTTGTTCTGCTCAAACTGAGCACTTCTTTGTCTGTAATCATTGTCTTTCCTCATTAGATGTGGAAGTGCAGAGGATGAAAAAGGCAGTTGAATCGCTGATGGCAGCCAATGAGGAGAAGGTACATTTAACTTTTAGCTTCTTTACCTTGTGATTCACTTTGATTCAACTCCCTTTGTGAAAAATGTCCCTCACTTTTGCCTTTTATCGTCTTTTTTTTTTTTGCAGGATCGTAAGATTGAGGAACTAAAGCAGTCGCTGCTACGGTATAAGAAAGTTCAAGACATGGTGATGTCGGTTCAAGGGAAAAAAGGTGAAACATCTCCTCTGCTGAGCCAGATTAATAATATTAAAGACATATGATCCGAAGCCTTAGTCAGAGACAATCCACTAGAGGGAACAAATATTCAGTTTTCTTTTTCTTAAATGTTTTTTAAATCAGTGCAGTGAAGTTTAAGGACAGCTTTGAGAACTGCTCTTATTGGTTGTTTAAAGGACACACTGACATTTGAAACGTTAGCCAGCTGGTAAACAATACTTTTTTTCTATTTGCCTGCTTGTTTTCTTATGGGCGTGCTCCTATTTCTCTGAGCTATATGCTGTTACGCTAGTTAACACAACAACTGTGTGTTCTGTAGCTTTCAGAGCCACTTTATATTTATGCTCAACAAATCTTTTTTTTCTCTGTTACTCAGATCTCTGAGACGGTTTGATTAAAGCCAAATAAAACAGCTGATTCTTATTTTATATGTCAAATTATACAGTTCTTTTCACATCTTGCATCTTATGCATTTCTCCACTTCAGAGAAAACCAAAGATAACGAGCACGTTGAGAGTCATGGTGACGGATCCCTCACATGTTCATCCACCAACTCTGTGTCTGTGGAATCAGAAAAACATGAAGCTGCAGATGTTCAACAAATGAAAAGGAAGAGCCCAGATGAGGTTTGTACAGTATAATATGATGTGGGGCTAATACATACCAACAGGATACAGCATGTAAAAATAAAACTGAGGCAGCATAAAACATCATTTCCTAAGGATTTTAAGTTTTTCAGAAATGTAGACTAATAGAAGCTGTTTAAATGATTGAAAACCCTTCATTTATTTTATCTAGGGTAAATTGGCTATAGCTTCAGCCTCATAACTTCAGCTAAACACAAATCGTTCTTATAAATTTCACACTACTGAAATGAGTGTTGAAAGGCCCCGACATCCAATTAATGAAATAACATTTCCTGTCAGTTCACAAACCGTGTGTCCAAACCAGTTGAGACTGCTCTGTTGTCAGAGGCCTCGGGACAATGTACAATGTAATGTTTTGAGGCAGAGCACGCTCAAGGCTTTGTTTGAACTATTTAAACACATGGAACAAGTGCATTTAGGGTGTGTCCAAATCTGCTTTTACTACTTTTAGTAGTGCTTTTCTTTTTTGTAGTTGCAGCAGAAAAAAAAAACAAAAACGTTTGCTTTAACAAGAAATGGTTCAAAAGAATTGGTCTTAATTTATGATGGGTGTGTTTTGGGTGTGAAATGCAATAAACCAAACATAGTGCCATCTCACAGGCCCTTTAAAAGACAGGTGCACTGGAACTGACAATGGTGGATCAGACCAGTGTGTGTGTGTGTGTACCTGGTTTTTCCAACATTGAGGGGACATAAACATGTTTACACACTCATATTGTGGGGACCTGCCTTCCTTGTGGGGACAAAAAGCTGGTCCCCATGATGTAAAGAACAAAAAATTAAGGTGAAGACATGACTTAAGGTTTGGTTAAGGTCAGGTTTAGATAAAGGTTGGACAAGTGGTACCAACAAATGGGACCTCTAGGGTTTCCAGGAAATGAATGGAAGTCAATGAAATGTCCCCACAAGGCATGAAAGTGTGTGTGTGTGTGTGTGTGTGCGTCTGAGAAGCAGAGTCTGGATAATGTGTCCTGGAATTAACTATGAAATACTAACGGGGAAAACATGAGATGAATCCAAGTGCATGACGCCGCCTTAATATTGATGATCTGTCCTCAGCTGGAGAGTCTCAGTGGACTGAGTGAAGAGCCTTCGCCCTCACCGAGTCCTTCAGACCCAGAACGAGTTTTAGAGTCCACACCGACAGATATAGAAAGGTAGAAAGTTCAAAACTCATACATCTTTAATTGTGCTCCAGTAAAACACATCCTTGTCTTTTCTCTACTGTGAATAAGTGTCTCAGTAACACTCTACAAGTTACACTTGAGAACAACGTGTGGAGCAGCGGTTTATGTTTTCTGTCACCACACTGTGACTTCTCATGACTACGTGAGACAAAGTTATCATCTCAGCTACTCTGTCATGAGTGATGTGTGTTGTGTCTCCGTGTGTTTTGTCATTTCAGCAGCCACGAAACCACAAAGACCAACAGCCAGGACCACCTGGATAAGAGCAGCGATGAAAAGACACAAGTACACACTTTTAGTCAAACCAAAACTTTTCTCTCTCACATCAGAAGTTTCTGCTTAACCTTAACTTATGTGAGTTGTTTTTAATTTTTTTTTATCAGAATACAAATGAAGAAATCATGAAGATGAGTGAAAAGCCTCCGTTGTGTCCCTCGGCCACCTTACCCGCCACCACAGACGACGACAGCTTTGGCTCTAGAAAGGCTCGTTCATCTTTTGGAAAAGGTTTCTTCAAGATCCGCGGAGGCAAGAAGACATCCAGCACTCCTAACCTTGGTAAGAGAATCACATCACTGAGCGGCACAGTAAAGGAGCGACGTCTGCAGGATGACTCAGCCTGTATTTGATGCCATTGTGTGTGTGACATAAAGCAAGCGTGTTGAACTGACTGGATGTTTACTACAGAATGAAATTTTCCACCGTGGAACTTTTTTTTTCTAACATTTTATTTCTCCAGGCCACACCCATTGAGTAGACTATATGGACCGTAATTTGCAGCCCACACAAACTGTGGTTCCCATTTAATTATGGAAGTCTGTTGGTGTACTGTATGACCTTCGTCCTGTGTGTATTTGTGTGTGTGTCTGTTTAAACTGTACACATTTATGTTGGTATTTTTTTCCCCATCTCTCCAATCCTGGTGTTATTTCAATCATAATTTCTGCCCTCTTGTCTTTTCTGTTGGACCCGTGTGTGTTGTGTGTGCATTGTAACACATGAAGACCGCAGCCGGAGTGCGAGTGCCCCTATGCTAGGTACAGTATAGACCAGAGAACGTTGTAGGGTTGCAGTAGTTCTCCAACAAGAGCAGAGGGAACTACTGAACAAATCTTATACGACTCTACAGCTTTGCCTTTTTCTGAACGCATTCATCATCTTTTCATCACGTCACGTTTCAGTAGTTGCAGTGCTTTAACAACCCCACTCCTGTCACCACCTGCTGCTGCACAAACGTTGTCTGTCCAACATACAACCGGTTTGTTGCGTATGTTGATTTGCCTGCATGCCTGCATGTATTTGTTTACAAGTCTCCTGCTGCTGTGGAAACACAAAACTGTGTTTAGATCCAGATTATCGGCTGAAATTATTTGGACACTGAATGTTCCCCCCTCAACTAAAAAAACATCTAAAACAAAATCTAATAAAATAAAACCATTTATTCCCATTTCAAACAGATATCAGCCGTGTCTGATGCATGTGTAGTAGAGAGGGTATTGCTGTCAATGCCTTCACCATGACCTCTTAGTCTGTCAGTCTATGAGTCGTCATGTGTCTCTTCTTGAGTGTTTTCTGGCCCAATGCAGCAGCTCTGTCTCCCTCCCTCACTGACTCACTCCCATGATGTTGATTGTTGTTGTTCTGGGGGCATTTGTTTGTGCAGCTGAAACGGAACGACAGGGCACTGACCATCTGGATCTCGCTGGGCTGCCGCAGAGTTCAGCGAACAGCGACAGCACCCACACACTCCCTACAACCCCCGAGAGCAGAAAAAAATCCAAGGGGATTAAAAAGCTCTTTGGGAAGTGAGTAGACAATGTTAGAAATATGATCCGAAAATTAGTTTGATTGTATTATGTGGGGTTTTCTGTAATTTGTTGATATTAAGAGTTGAACAATGTATTTTTAAGGTTAAAAAGAAGTCAGTCGACAACGTTCAACTTGGATGACAACCTGCCGGAGGGTGAGTTCAAGAGAGGTGGAGTTCGAGCCACAGCAGGACCCAGACTGGGTTGGTCTCGTGACCTCCAGCGAGTCAACAAGTAAGTCGGTGCATTGAGCCTGAATAATGAGACTCATGAGAACATTGTGTTTTTGTTTTTAATCTGGTGGACGATGAAATTCAGAGACAATGGGAAGATTTTTGACAAAGCAGGACAAAGACATCAAAAACATGTGAACTGTATTTCATAATTTAAACCTGCATCTATTTAAATTTGTTACCTTTCTATAATATTACAAGGATTTAACAGTGCACTCTTTTTTTCCCCAGTGAGGTTGATGCTCCTTTTGCACGCTGGTCAAAGGATCAGGTTTGTGACTGGCTGCAGGATCAGGGTCTCGGTCTGTACGTGAACATGGCTCGTGTGTGGATCTCGTCTGGGCAGACGCTGCTACAGGCTTCACAACAAGACCTGGAGAGGGTGAGATGAAGCGAAACAATTCAATAAGTTCACTGCCGCTGGCAGGCAGACAAAATATTCTAGTTGATCTGTTACTGTGCCCAGTGTCTGCTGATGTCCTTACTTGTCGTCTTGTGAATGTGTAGGAGTTGGGAATCAAACATCCACTGCACAGAAAGAAGCTGCAGCTGGCTCTGCAGGCCCTCGGCTCAGAGGAGGAGGATAATAAGGGAAAACTGGACTACAACTGGGTGACGAGTAAGAACTGTCTGTCAGGAAAAAATGTCAAATCTGTTGTAGATTTTGTGTGTTTTTTCTTTTCTTTTTAACCAGCTTTACTTCAAATTATACTCAACTGTCAACTCGACTTGTCGTGACCTTTTGTTTGTTGCTCGTCCTCTCAGGATGGCTGGATGACATCGGTCTGCCTCAGTATAAGACCCAGTTTGATGAGGGAAGGGTGGACGGCCGCATGCTGCACTACATGACAGTGGTGAGTGTTGGCAAGAGACGCGTTTCCTCCACAGACCCTGAGGACGAGCCGGTCTGACGTCTCCAGTGCCATATCACATTAGGATTATTGAGATGTCCTGATCTCAACCTCTGTGATACTTTTGACAAACTGAGCTCAAGCTCCGCTCCAGTGTTTTTGTGCCAGAGAACTTTGAAAAGCTTTAGTAGAAGTTTGCGTTTATTGTTTGAATTAAACAAAACATCTCTCTGCTCCACAGGACGACCTGCTTTCTCTGAAGGTGGGAAGCGTTCTTCATCACCTCAGTATCAAGAGAGCGATACAAGTGCTGCGACTCAACAACTACGAGCCCAACTGTTTGCGTCGTAGACCATCTGACGAGGTCTCAGCAGCTTCTTCTACTTGTTTCACAGTTTATGATTCACAGCTGTGTCTGAACACATTATTTATAAGTTGTGATATATTTTCTCTGCTTTGTGTCTGTAGAACAACATCACTCCAGCAGAGATCTCCCAGTGGACCAACCACCGGGTGATGGAGTGGCTGCGTTCTGTGGATCTCGCTGAATATGCTCCAAACCTGAGAGGCAGCGGCGTACACGGAGGCCTCATGGTGAGGGAGTCACATCTTCAACCTGTGTTAAACACAGACTCTCTCCACATCGACCTACTCCTTAACATGTCTCCTCCTCTGCTCAGGTTCTGGAGCCACGGTTCAACGTGGAGACCATGGCGTTGCTGCTCAACATCCCCCCAAACAAGACTCTGCTGCGTCGACACCTCGCCACACACTTCAGCCTTCTCATCGGCTCAGAAGCCCAGCAGCTCAAACAGGAGTGTCTTGAAAACCCAGACTACGTTCTGCTGACTGCCACCACCAAGGTCAAGGTAAAAGAGTTTGCTCTTGAAAATTACTTTACACAGCAAAAGTCAAACAATCGATTTGTTGTTTGTATATAGAAATGTATCTGACCGTTCTCTCCTTGTTCACATCAGCCGAAGAAACTGTCGTTCGGTACCTTTGGCAGTTTGAGGAAGAAGAGGCAGGATGAGAACGAAGAGTACGTTTGTCCGATGGATGTGGAGATGCCAAAGGGAAGAAGCTTCCAGAAAGGCTTCGAGCTCCAAATCTACGAGGATGATCTTGACAGACTAGAACAGGTGATCTTATAAACATGAACATTTATGTAACTAACTGTAACATCAGCTTCAGGTTTCTCTATTAAAGTTGTTTTGTCAAAGGAAAAACATTCAGTCTTAATGATTTTGGTTTTTTTTGTCTCTGCCAGTCTTGCTTTGATGGTGACGTTTTCACATAAGTAGAAAGATCTGGTTTCTATTATTGGTCTCAGTTTATTGAGTCTTAAATCTGCTCTGCCTCTTCTCAGATGGAGGACTCGGAGGGAACCGTGAGACAGATTGGAGCGTTTTCTGAGGGAATTCAAAACCTGACGGTAAGAATCTAAAGGTCGACTCGTTCTCCATCACTTTATATCCGTGTATTTGAAAATTTGATTGTGACGTTAATCTGTCTGCTCTCTACTGTGTGTTTTTTTTACCAGAGCATGCTAAAAGATGACGAGTTCTTCAAAGAGATTTCAAATTCACCGAACCCCAGCGTAACAGACGAGGACTCTAATGCGTGAGACCGTCAGAACCACGAGACCTGGTCCTGCTGTGAATGAAACTCTGTGCCAAACCCTCTCCACCCGCACACAGACTTTCTCTCAACAAACAATGCTCCCACATTTCCCTCTTTAGTGTTACATTCAGAGATGAGCCAAAAGTATTACAGTGTCCTTTATTCTTCTGTTTTAAACAACAGTGTTGTGAAAGTCTACAGTCCAGTCGCCACTATTCCTCCTGATCTTTGTCTCCGTTACTGTTCCTCTGATAGAGGGAACGTTTAGGGCAACACCACTGCTTGCCTGCCAGCTGGTCTCTGGAGATATTTTGTACTTGGATTATTTACAGTCGTGCTCTTTTTTTTTTTAATGACAGAACTAAAGTGTCAACCAGCAGAAAGATGACATCTAGACATCTAGCTTATGCCAATATAGATTTAATATATGTTGCCTTCTGACTGTAGAAATATTGGGAAAAAGAGACAGACTTTGTAGACGTAACAAACTGAGCAGATTTCCCCAGTTTTTTTTTTTTTTTTAGAAGTTAGTGGAAAGTTAAACTCTGAAACAGCTGCTATGTTTTTTTTTTGTTTTGTTTTGTTTTTTTTTACAGAACTTAACCCTGCTAATTAATAAAAAAAAAAGCCTGATATTTTATGTTATTTTTGAAGACTTCACAGGTTTTCACTCAACAGTAATACTCTCTGCATGTATTTGCACCGATACATATCAATACAATAGAAAACCTAATGAATATCATGACATGGTGTTGAAATCCATCACATTCATTTATGAGTTTGTCGTCATTTTTTAATTTGAACCATAAATTGATTTTAATGGAAACCTACAAAGAGTTTTTTGTTTGTTTTGTTTTGTTTTGTTTTTGGAAAAGTGTCATGTTCACATTTAATGTTATTAATAATGTTGTAATGCAGCCCTCAAACATACACAAGAAGATAGTTGTTGTTTTTTTTAAGTTCATCCACATAAGATCAATAAAGTCGTTGAAAATCAATTGGACTTTTTCTCAAGACTTTAACACAGTGTGAAATCTCTCTCACTATAGACGATCAAACATTAAACGAATAGAACTGTATTTATATCATAATTAATCACCACATGATAAATAATCCAGATGTGACTTCACTGTAATAAAATATTTAAAATGTCAAAGCTTCATTATTAGACACATAAACACGTTTAAATCGTGTTTGAATATTAACAAAGGTAAATGTAAGTGTAAGGTAAAGTGTAATTTTATTAAAGTTTACGTTATAAGGAAAACATTTTTATAATTGTTATAATTTTATAGTGGTGGGATCACATTTCATCTCTTTATTAAATCTGTTAACAAAATTAGATAAATGAATATTTATCTTTGACATACAGACGTCCTGCTCACCCTCCTCTTCTCAGTCACTGCTCGTCCTCTTCTGTCTTTAACTCTTTATTTCCTTTATCAACTTTCTCTTCTTTATTTACATTTTTTTTTCTCCAATCCAACTATTCTTTAATAAATATGATACACATTCACATACTTTTTGTTTATAACCAATAAACCAACCTGTAGTGATCCTTCACATGTGACTCAGTGCATAATAACACATATACACGTTTGATGTGATATTTGAGTAAATGCAAATAGAAAAAAAAACTAGAGAAAAAAATCTGTCTCTCTGAGACAAAGCGCCCTCTGGTGTTTAAAATGAGTTAATATTTGTTCAGATGATCCTCTGCAGAGAGGACATAGTCCAACCCATTCAGGATATCAAGTGTCTGGACTTATTGTGAAACACACTCTGCTTTAGTCTGAACTGAAGCAGTTGAAGTCTGGAACAAGCACCATGGCTGCCTGGTATGTATGTTTTTACTTAAACTAGTAAAAGATAAATTAATCTACATCACATCAGTGCAATTTTTATATAAGAACTTTTCTTTTTTAATTGATTTTTAAACTTTTTTTTTAACTGACTAAATACTATCATCTGACTTTTTCCTTAAATAAATTGTGTTGAATATGTGATAACAGGTTTCTTGGAGTCGTTCTTCTTTCTGTGTTTTCCATCGGTCTGGATGCATCAAGGTAAAGCACATTTCTCTTGAGTAACTGTAACAATGTTGATCATAGTTTGTCCCCATTCGTCAGTTTTCTGTTTGTTTTTCTGTAACAGACCTGCTGTGAATCAGGAACTGTCCACCCTGTTCAATGAGCTGTGGAGGCTGGATGTGAATCGACTGACACCAGGAGTAGACTACAATATATCTGTTCAGGTATGGAGCATCATGTTCTTCTTCGTGCACCAGAAGGTTGTTTTATTTTTGTCTTATTGATTTATTTTTTCTGTGTTTGAACTGTGCAGGGCAAAGCCAGTTATGTAAACCAGGGCAGCCATGTTGTGCCAGATCACGCCTCGCTGCCTCTGTTCTCCAACGTTAATGAGAACAAATTACAAAACATAACCACCACCTCTCGTAAGTGTCTGCAGAAATGATCTCTGACGAATTACCACAAAGTCATCAAAGATCATTGCATACATCCACATTTTTCCTTACATTCTTGCAGGCTTCATGAAACTCCTGGACAATTATGAGCGATCCACAGGCGTGACCGAACGAGTCACAACAGAGGAACTGACTGAGATTAATCTCTTCCTGGATGCTGTTTTACAGACAGAAGTCATGAAGGTACATTTGACATGTCACAACTAGTTGCATCTAAGACTCCATATAGATCTGAACAGATCAGTTACTTGTGTAATTTCCACCACACCTCGTCTCTTTTCCACCTGCTTATTTATTTTGTCTTTGGTTAGTTATTTTGTTTCCCACCAACTGTTTCCGGTTTGTTGTTTTCCTCTCGTGGTTTTAAAGGCTGTGGTTAAACTCCACTGGGAGTTTTGTCTCTTCCTGTCTCAATGTGGCCCCGAATACACCACTTCATAGTTTTAGTGAGTGAGAGAGAAAACATCTACAACAGCTGTGTGCAGCTGTGGAATGCTGCGTTGGCTTCAACAACCTCCCCAAAGGAGATGACTGGAAAACTGGACACCGTTGATTTTAGTTGATGCCAGAACACAAGACATTGTTTCCTTTCTCCCCCAAAACAGTAGAAGTTCTGTTAGTCAACTTTATGACAAGATACAGAGACATACAACCATATAAATATATACAACACCTGTGGGATTTTTTTTCCCCTTATTGTTTATTCAATATAATTATCTCGCCTGGAATAATAATAATATGTTTCTAATACTTTTGTACTGTTAAATGCTTCTGGTTTGGTCGCTAAATTACAGAAAGACAGAATATTATAAATAGAGTTTGATTAGATTTTAATTTGAATATCATGAATGTGATTTCTCCTCAGCGGGCTCACAGGTACCTGGTGAGCAAAGGACAATCCAGCGCCGATCTGAGGTTGTTTAAGAATCAGCTGAACGTGATCTGGTTCCATCTTTACCACAGAGAGAGAAACTCGGGGTAAGAAACCAAAACAGACGTTCATAAGATACAGATTAATGTCTGTATGTTGTTTGGATTCATTTGTTTTAAGATTATGTAACTTATTTTTTTCTTTGTTCTAAATTGAAACATCCATCAGCCTGGACTCTAGCGGATTTGAACACGTCTTTGTTGGAGAAACTAAATCTGCAACAGATATCGTTGGTTTTCACAACTGGATCCAGTTTTACCTGCAAGAAAAAAACAATCACTTGGACTATAAAGGATACAAAGCCAGAGACCACGACTTAGTGAGTGTAGCAGTTCATCAGAAAAAAAGAGATGGTGTAATAACTTAACATGTTAATGTGTTTAACGTCATGTGTTTGTGTCCACAGCCCGATCAAGACGACCATGTTCTCAACCTCCAGTTCAGCTGGCACGGGTTGGTCAAACCTGTTGGAAGCGCCTTCATCGGGACGAGCCCCGAGTTTGAGATGGCGGTTTTCACCGTCGTGTTCCTCATGAGCACAGAGAGAAGCACCACGGTGATGGTCAACATCGACCAGTGTCAGATAGACCTGGTGGTCATCAGACACGGACGCTCCCTGGGCACAGCGTATCCCAGACTGCTCAGCAGCAACAGCAGACACCTCCGTCAGCACTCGGTGTTTCAGAGAAATCAGCACTGATACTCACATCAGTGTTTGACAACATAGAGCTCAAATCACCTGTAGTTTGAGTAATATAGCACAAGAATATTTAGTAGTTAGTGTAGTGTGTACTAACAATATCAATAAAAACTATGCTTTTAAAAATGAAATATGTGTTGCTTTGTTATTCATTGTCTTCATAAAATGAAATGACATGAATTTAACCTTTGTAATAAACTTAAATATCATATGATGTAATTAAATCAGTTGAGAGAAGTTATCTACGCAAACTAATACAAGACAACACTTTCATAGTGTGTGTTTTTTTTTAACATGACTGAGACCAAGTCTCTTCTATGAAAAAGTAAAAAATTCAAAATAAATTGTAAAACTGTCGTAAAAAAAAAACTATTTTTTTTCTGTGACAGATCTTAGTTAAATCTTAAATCTACAGATTTGAACTTCTGATGTTTCATCAGTGAATATTTAAAAAAATCCAAATCTGTTTTTATGGATGAAAATGTGTTTTTTTATTTATTTTTTTTTTTTTTTTATTATTATCTATTTACAAAAAGCTACAGTAAAATATCAAATTATTTAACATCATGGGATAGAATCTTAATTAGAGTTAAGTCCAACACTGTGACATATTCCAAAGTAAAACATTTCTCACAAAGAAACTAGTATTTTGAAATCCTAATGCCCTCAGAGCAAATACGTCAACGTGGGATGGCACCAACATCAACACGTCCCATCTGCAACATCTGTGAAGCAGCTGTTTGGACTTTAACACAACGATCCCCGGCAGAATAGAGATGAAGCTGCTGGACCTGAGTGAGAGCCAGAACACGTGCATCTGGACTGAGGACTTTATAACTAACCGGTCACAGATGGTCAGATCCATTAGTAATCCTGACACTTAACACTGGAGCCTTTTAGATTTATGCACTGAGTTCTCTTTTGTTTTTACTCATCACACACGAGTGAACAGTAACTCAGCCTGTGATGGGACTGATGGATGAGGCCTGTAGACTGACTGGATCCTGTCCCACCAGAGGACAAAAGACAGAGTCAGCAGGAGGATCAGGACATTTAAGACTCATCTCACCTCTGGTACCAACTATTCACTCAGCTGCCCACTAGAAGGCGCTACAGCTTTTCTCATATTGTGATTTTTCAAATTCATTATAATTATATAATTATCAATAATTATCGAGGATAAGAGATAAGTACAATGAAATTCAAAAATACCCTAAAGATGCAACGTTACTGTTTTGACCCCTAGAAGTATTTTATTCATCACTTTTTATCAATTTTTTCATATTGTTTAACACTGGAGACGCCAAACTTCATTAACAATGAAAATATCGAACTGAATTAACGTTAAAACGTTTATTTAACACGTTTAGATGAGTAATTACTTTATTTTAACGTGTTTATTTTCTATTTCTTTTTTGAAAATTACCAGAAGCGGAACAGATCTTTTGTTCCGCCCCCGCGCACGGAGATTTTATGATGTAACACACGGGACGGACACATGCAGCAGCAGCGACTTCCGTCGCAGCGCATCAACACAGACTGAGCAGATTTTGGTGTTTTCCAGGTGAACAGTGTTAATAACCATGGAGGTGTTGGGAGGAGAGTTTGGAGACATGACTCCTCAGGAGCTCGCGGCTCCTGTCAACACTGTGGCGGTGAGTTGACACATTTACACACAGGAAGTTTCACACCACGAGAACAGACAGGAGCTAAACGTGGTGCAACACACACATACACACACACACACACACACACACACACACACACACACAACACAGCATAACAGTGTGTGTGTGTGTGTGTGTGTGTACAATATATTAAATAAATATATGAAATATATATCATTGGTTTTCTGCCAGAGCAGCTGTCATGTTGACATGTTGAATTTTGTGCAACTGATCTGATGATGATTTTGTGTGTGTGTGTGTGTGTGTGTTTATTTATTGTGTGTGTTTCTTTCTAACAGGAAAAATGGAAACTGTTACCAGCCTTCCTGAAGGTAACAGAACCTTAATCTTTGAGCATCCCAAACATTTATTCATCTTTATTCCATATTTATAATCTGTGTATCCTGTCATATTATAAGGAATAAGCAATATTTAATAAAGAAATAGTTTGTGGATAAAATAAAGAGAAAAGCTAAGTGATGTTGCCATAAAACTGTCCTGCTCCTGCACTTAGATTAAACTCAACAGTGACTTTATTTATACTTTAGTCATATTTCACACGGTTCATAACTGTTCTGTGTGTTTTCCAGGTGAAAGGTCTGGTGAAGCAGCACATCGACTCCTTCAACTATTTCATCAACGTAGAGGTAAAACATGAGTGTGAGTGTGTGTGTGTGTGTGTGTGTGTGTGTGTGTGTGTGTGTGTGTGTGTGTTACAGCTGCCTCAGGTTCATCATGACTTCAATTCATCTGTCTCCTTTTACAGATTAAGAAAATAATGAAAGCAAATGAAAAAATCACAAGTGATGCTGATCCGATGTGGTACCTGAAGTGAGTGACTTTAATCCACATAGAGACATGTTTCCACTTTAATATCAATAAAAAATCTCCACAAATATTTAATCTAGATTTAACGTTCTTCTTCCAGATACCTCAATATCTATGTTGGGATGCCTGATGTTGAAGAAAGCTTCAACGTAACTAGACCAGTATCTCCTCACGAGGTGAGATTACTTTATTATATATTGTTACTGTTGTTACTATTATAGTTTATTTAACATTTAAACATTTAATAATAGGGTTAATACTGAAACAATAACTTTTTTTGTGAATGTGGTTAAGTTAAATAATAAAGTTTTGGAAAATCTGTTGGTTCCAGGAACACATTTTTGTTTTTTTTTGTTTTTTTTTACATTTTATGAAGTGATTAATTGATTACTTGATAATCTAATATCATAAATTATAAGTCATCATCCAAACAAAGAGATAAACAAAGAGCTCATCGTCCGTTTGTTTCCACAGTGTCGTCTCAGAGACATGACCTATTCGGCGCCGATCACGGTGGACATCGAATACACACGTGGAAGTCAAAGAATCATCCGTAACGCTCTGCCCATCGGAAGGTATCATAGGTTTATTTTTCTCTTTTGATCCACACACGTCACATCCTGTTGTAGTATCTTAAACACCACTGAAGACCAGTGAATAACATGACGTTATTGAGTTTTATCCATGTTATTTTGTTCTTAAACTTTTCTCAGGATGCCAATCATGTTACGAAGCTCAAACTGTGTCCTCACTGGAAAAACACCAATGGAGTTTTCAAAACTTAACGAATGTCCCCTGGATCCAGGTAAACAACCGTGATAATATTCCTGGAAGAAGAAAAGAAGAAGAAGAAGAAGATTATTATTATTAGAAGTTATGTGCTGGTGTTCTTTGTTACCAGGGAGATTTAATTACATCACACTGTATTTCTTCACAGGAGGTTATTTCATCGTGAAAGGTCAAGAGAAAGTTATTCTGATCCAGGAGCAGCTGTCAAAGAATCGAATCATTGTAGAGCAGGACAGGAAAGGTGCAGTCGGAGCTTCAGTTACCAGGTACTGCAACTACATCTCACCCAAAGCTTTTCATTTATTAAAATAGATATATATATGTACATGTGTATATATATATATATATATGTTGTGCAGCTGTTCGCCAGTTTAAGTCTTGACCGAGTCGAGTCTTTCCCACAACCCTCTCTGTTTCCTGTCTCTCAGACAAAAAATAACCTGTTACTGCTACTTGAAGATATGACGACACAAACAAAACAGGAGCTCACTCATAAACAGATTTAATAATGTCCAGAAATTAGATTTAATTTGATAGTTGTCTGTTTGCTTCATTTCATGTGTTTACATGAGAAATTTTACCAATGTTTCTCCTAAAAAACTAACACTGTTACTTTTCCTTCGCTTAGTTTCTGATTTTTACCCTGAATTTGTGAAACTGCTCATGTTTTTTTTTTTCATCTTTTATCTTTAAATTTCAGCTCCACTCACGAGAAGAAAAGCAGAACTAATATTATCGTGAAACAAGGCAGATTCTACCTGAGACACAACACGCTGTCGGAGGACGCTCCCATCGCCATCATATTCAAGGTAAAAGAGACTTTGATGATGAAGCTGATTCATCCACTAGAGGGCGCTACAAGACAGATGATCCCAGTGTTGATGTTGAGTCATGTTTGTTCCAAAAGTAACTTCATCTGATTCAATGATGTTTATGTTTTATTGCATCCAACTAAATCGTCTGTAATAATAAGACATAGTACGTATGTGTAGTGGAAGGTTTTGGGACAGTTTAGTGTTTAGTGAGAAGTTAATCGTCAGTAGTTTCATCAGGTCTTTGTCAGATTCATTTTCATTTGTTGCCCTTTGCTCTCAATGAAAATGTCAGTCAGCCAGCTGGCAGCATTAACTTCTTTTCCCCCTGAGGATGAATTCTCTCCAAACATGTCAACTTGTGAGTGTCGAGCGTTCAGAGCCGACATCATTATCCGCAGGACACAGTTTGCGCCTCGCCGTGTTTGCTGTGCTCTTGTATATCCTGGGTGACTTTTTCCCCGTCTCGCCCCACGTCTGGCACCGGCTGCAGAAACAACTTCAGATGCATTGTGGGACAGACGGATCAGTTCCCACAGCCTCACATTTCCATAAGCAAATGTCAGACAACCTTATGACTCCCTGTACACCTCTCCCTCCTTGTACACACACTTCTTACGTCTCCTGGTTCACCTCTCGCTCCAGCTGCAAAGTGTTTCTTGTTTGTGTTGTTTCATCTCAATGGTCAACGGTTTTATATATCATTACACAAATTAAATATTTAAAAAAGTCTTTTTTAATTTAGTTCGGTCCACATATTCCTTCTCACTTTGCTTTTTTACTGTTCGGTTCACATTTCAGAGCTTCACGCACACGTTTCCATGTCATCCACACAGGGTATGGGCGTAGAGAGCGACCAGGAGATCGTGCAGATGATCGGTACAGAGGAGCACGTCATGTCCAGCTTCGCCCCGAGTCTGGAGGAGTGTCAGAAAGCACAGATCTTCACACAGACACAGGTACCACAGTCGTCCATATCTGCCACAGCAGAGCGATGAAGTTTTGATCTTTGTCTTTTAAAACTGTGTAAATTAAAGTGTAAAATCTCAAACTAGTAGCAACAATAACAGAAACAATGAGGTGCACAGAAAATTAAAAAAAAAAACATAAAATAGGAAAAAAAAAACATGATTAAAAAAAACTTGTATATGTTTAATATGTTCCTCGATCACTACAGTGTTTTTTTTATAATCACATGAAACAACTGAGGGAAGAACTGTTAATGTTTTGTTTTTGTTTTTTTTAGTTTTTACTGTCTTTCCAAACTGAGTTAATTGTTTCATAATGAGAAATGTAACATTTGGCATCTTGACCCATGTAGGTTAAAAAAAAAAGCCTCTGCTGCTTAAACTTGTACATCGATTTTTGGTTAAAAGACTATTTTGATATTTTGGAAATTAGAAGATTGACGTCGCTCTGTATAGTGTGAGACTTGTTTCATACTGATACAAGACTGAAAACCAGGAAAATAGCCATATTTCCTTTATTCAACAGAGAGAAAAATCCACCTATCAGCACCTACTTCACAGCTCATAAAGTGTATGTTGAACCAGTTGCCTGGTGACTTCACAGTGACAAGTCAAAAGGTGTAAAAGCACCACTTGTCTTTTCTACTCTACTCTAGAGAGTAAACAAACGAGATGTAATGTGTTAATTTGTGAGATGATTTTATGCTAAAGCTAAGCTAAACTAACCACCTTTGTATTTAGTGCACAGACGTTAATACGCATATTTTCTGTTTCACGTAAACATATAACGATGATGTGATAAGTTAAACATCAAAATGAATAAACTGATGCTCAAATCAGTAACTATTCCTCTGTTACACACGAGAGCAAACTTTTTAATTGTGACTTTAGTTGCTTAATGAGTCACAAATAATTAATTTTAATGATGTAATTAGAATTACAGTATGATTCAGCTGTAATCAATAAACAACAATATTGTTTGGGCTCAGCCAACACTGATGTGTGCCCATTAACTTGGTCGCCCATTAACCAGTGTTGACAGGAGGCATTTTCTTTGTCTCTCTCAGATCAGATGACTAAAGGTTTTGTCTTACCAGCCAGTTAAGTAACGCTTTTCATGTGTTATTCAGGAGGCCACGTGTTTTCTTTGACATGAATGCGATCGGCCAATTTGTTTTTCATAAAGATTATGTTGTTAGAGGAACCACTGATGCATTGATGAGGCCATATTTGCCTCCTAGCAACCGGTCGCCGCAGCCCTCATGTTCGTCTGTCTGCCAGCCTCCATGATGTCTTTTCATGGTATTCATTGGGTCATTGTATTGTTCACAATGAGGCCTAAATCTATATAATTAAAGGCAGATAAGGCTTAAGAAACATTGTTATCAGATTATGATAAGTAATCGGACAAAACCAAATTTGAATTTTTTTTATTTTATCAAGGAAAACTTATCCATCGAAATCTAAAGTCAAAGATGTCGATGAAATATATGAATATTTACAGTGGGTGTATGTTGAATTATTGTTTTGTTATTATCATAGTTTTTATAATGTAGTTTAGATTTTTATTCTGGTTTTATTATTATTTGATGTGATTTGATGCGTTGTGTAGGGCAGGGTGGGTGGTCCTGCAGAAAGTCTTCAGCCTCATTAACCTTTGACCTTTCTATAGTTGTGTAGAGAGCTTCAGAGGCGCACTGACTCAGGTGTTTGGGAGTGTGTGTGTGTGTGTGTGTGTGTGTGTGTGTGTGTCAGTGTCAGTGTCTGTGTCCGTGAGCACATTATGCCCTTTGTAATTCACTTGACCTCCCACAATCCGGATACATGTGTTTTCTCTTCCTCTGGTAAAACCAACACATTAATCATTTCACAGTGATATCGGAAACAAACTTTAAACCAAATGGTTTTAAAACTGCAACAGTTGATGATGATTCATGTGTTTTTGTGTGTGATAATAAACCTTAATATCTTTCAGCACCAAGTGTCCGTAGAATTAAACTGACATCATTTACATTCAGTCTTTAACTCTGTCACAACCTAATTTCATTACAACTGGAGGAACTTTGTAGCTTCGTTTCCTCTTTGCCAAGTCCTCATTTTGATGCCAGTGCTGAAAATTGACCACAAATTCTCTCTTCTGTCTTGTTGTCTGCTCCTTGACGTGATGTTTTATTTCTACCACCTTGTGTTTCAGGCTCTCAGGTACCTTGGGAACAAAGTGCGGCGACAGCGAATGTGGGGAGGCCCCAAGAAAACCAAGATGGAGGAAGCCAGAGAGCTGCTGGCGTCTCTGATCCTCACACACGTGCCTGTACGTAAACACACACACACACACACACACACATATATATATATATATATATATATATATGTATATATTGTGTTTTCCTCAGGAATCATCATCTTTTTTGTTTTGTCCATAGGTCAAAGAGTTTAACTTTCGTGCCAAGTGTATTTACCTGGCTGTAATGGTGAGGAGGGTGATCCTGGCGCAGGGTGACAACAAGGTGGACGACAGAGATTACTATGGCAACAAGCGTCTGGAGCTGGCTGGACAGGTGAGCTGCACCTCTCATTTACTCCTACAATACCTCATTCAGTGCTGCATTTTTGTCGTTCTCTTTACATTTCATGTTGCCAAAAAAAACAAAAACATCAGACTCATTAAGTTCAGTCCATTTGTTCATTTGCTCATTGATCAACAGGAAACTGAAAATGAGCCTCAGTTCAGTTCTGACATTACAGGCACCCTGTTGTTGAACTGGGTTTTATTCACTGAAAGGTGTTCGCTACGTTTTCTATACTCACACAGCCACAAAACAAAACATGTTTTGATGCTTATTAATGAATAATACTCGTATAGAAACGTAGCAATAAAGCTCAACGTGCCTCAGTGTGAAGGGATCACAGGACCGGACCGGAGGACAGCGGCTGCTTCAGCCCTGATCTCTCACCTGCATCTTTGTTCCTGCCTCCTTCTTTTTAATAAGACTCTCATTATTTTCCCGCAGCTTTGTTTTTCCCTGTTTTGTTTTCGTCCCCCCCACCTCCACCCTCTGTATTTCTGCCTGGATTTGTCAGGAGAGAGATATGCGGTGGCACCAAAATCCCGAGGCTGTGGAAGCATGGGGATTTTTCAGCGCAGTGACAATAGAATTGCTGCCTTGACTGGAGCGATTGAGCTAATCCGCAGGCCCGGCTCTGATAATGTAATTACTGCTGTCTTAAGGCCTTTAATTTCCCCCCCAACCTGCTCTGTAGAAGGAGTAGAAGATGGGAGGAGGGGGGTGCACAGAGCCCTCTTTCAATAGAGGGCTTACACACTAACAACGCCAGCAATCTCCTCACTCTCCAATTATGGTTCCCTGACATTCAACTAATTGGCCTGGCTGCGCAACGGAAGCTTAATTTCTTTATTAATTTCAAGCAGTGCTGCCTGTTTGTTTTGATGTATGCTAATGCACAGAGTGGGTGGGGGTTGTGAGAGAGGTTGCCTCCTGTGGGACTGGTGGAGGAGGACAGGAACCTGGGACGGAGGCCAGGTCGGGGTTTACTAGTGAGCCAACACACCTGGTTATCACATCTGACTGTTAATGCACCTCAGTGCTGATTAGAGACACGAGAAATGTGACGTACCAGGAGATCTGAGACTGTGGCGACTCAGAGTCAACAAGTTGAATCATCATCATCATCATCAGTTTTTGTTGTAATGACGTCCCTCCCCCACTCCCATCTACATCTTTCTAGCTCCTGTCACTGCTGTTTGAAGATCTGTTCAAGAAGTTTAACTCCGAACTGAAGAAAATCGCTGACCAGATCATCCCCAAGCAGCGAGCGGCTCAGTTTGATGTGGTGAAACACATGCGGCAGGATCAGATCACTAACGGGATGGTCAACGCCATATCCACTGTGAGTCTGAGAACGTGAATATGATGAAATAATTCATCAGTCATTAAATAACGACAATTACTTTCTCCTGGAAAGACTCTGTCTGACACTGATTAGAGCTACAAAGAAGTAATTAGAGATTTTTAAATGTAAACAAACTTAAACTTTATTCAGTTTAACTTTTTATATTTATTTTGCTTAAAAACTTTGTGTATTGGAGCATTTGAAATGCAAGTTGTACAGCTGTAAGATATCGGATTAAATTAAGTTATATTTTATGACCATGATATGATAATAATGTAATAATAATAATCGATACAATGTGTTAATTTAAATACTACATATTTCTCAAATGCCTAATTATACAATAATCATATATTTTAACCTTCATTATTACTTCATGTTGATAAAAATGTGTTATTATGCAGGTAAATAAATAAAAAACAAACAGTCAACACAGATGTTGAATTTGTTGTCTTTTCCACAGGGCAACTGGTCTCTGAAGAGGTTCAAGATGGACCGTCAGGGCGTCACCCAGGTCCTCTCTCGTCTCTCCTTCATTTCAGCTCTGGGTATGATGACCAGGATCTCGTCCCAGTTCGAGAAAACCAGGAAAGTCAGCGGTCCTCGCTCGCTGCAGCCTTCACAGTGGGGAATGTTGTGTCCATCTGACACTCCTGAAGGAGAAGTGAGTGAACTGCAGCAGACGCTCCTGATCAGCTGATTTAAAAGCAACTAAAAACATGTTTCTGCAAAATTCAAACAATATGTCAATGAATAAAAAAAACAACAAAATTTTGTTATTTTTATTAAATATTATAAGCAAAGAAATAATAGTAAAACAAGCAGAAGTGAAACTGTAAATAAGGCAGTGTTGACAGTACATGTGCACACATGAGATTAACACAAAATGAAAACACTGCGTTGGAATAAGGTGAGAAATGGAGAAAAAGGAAAGAAGAGAAGCTCATAGACTAACAGCAGAAACTGTTACTGTCAACAGACACATGTTAGGTGTCTGTTAAATATTGTGTTAAATGATTAAACATGATGATTGTCTCTGTCTCTGGTTGCGTAGGCCTGTGGTCTGGTGAAGAACTTGGCTCTGATGACCCACATCACCACCGACAT
The DNA here is from genome assembly GCA_016801845.1 of Polydactylus sextarius. NCBI lineage: Eukaryota > Metazoa > Chordata > Actinopteri > Polynemidae > Polydactylus > Polydactylus sextarius. The sequence goes on from CM028921.1 coordinate 4,256,263, forward strand.
GGAGGACGGTCCCATCATCAAACTGGCCTTCAACCTCGGCGTAGAGGACGTCAACCTGCTGTGTGGAGAGGAGCTCGCCTACCCCAGCGTCTTCCTCGTCTTCCTCAACGGTAAAACTCTCCGCGTCAGTCAAGACTGAAAAATAAGTAAACACACACGCACACACAGAATAAACACTGGATGTTTTTGCTTTAGATCACTTGAAAAGAAAGTCTAATCCTTGCTGCTTTTTTAATGCGTTGCTTATGAACATGAAGGGGAAAATATTCTGTTTAGTTTACAGAAGGTAATTTTGTATTTTGGCGTGAGGCTGATAAGTCATTAATTTCACGGCAGCAGCAGGTATTATTCTTGAGTCAGAACTTGGCCCCTTAATTACTGTATATGTTTGTCTCGCCACTGATAACTGTCAAATTATATTAGCTGCCATACCATTTAATTAGTTGGTAGCAGCAGGTGTCAAAGCCCTTCAGAATGTGTTCGCTGCAAATGTGCCCTCACACAGAGGCAGAGCACAGTGTCTCCTCTGTTCTCCACTCATTTGTCTGTCAGACTCGATATGAACAAACCCCTGCAGGCAGTTTGAGCTCTGCTTTCACCAACACGAGGAGCCTCAGAGCCTCAGAGCGCTCTACTGTATGTGCCGCTCTTTCCTTTCTTTCGGTTTCGAATCTCATTTAGAAGCGAACCCAAATGTTGGATCTAGTCGCTGTTTAAATCTCACCTGTTGTATCTTTTTCATCCGTCACGGATCATTTTCTGTAAAAAGCAGCAAACGTTTTCCAGCTGTCAGACGTCGAGATTTCCTACTGCTGCTCCGTGTTAACGTGAAAATAAACACCACGTTTCATCTCATTTCATACTATTTGTTGAACAAAATGAGTCGTTTGAAGACGTCGTATTTGTGATGAGCTTCTTTTTTTTTTTACTGTTCCCTGACACTAAGGTGATGAAGTGAGTAAATAATGGACAGTTTGTTGTAAACCTACATACAAAAGAGGGAAGATGAACAAGAAACAAACACAGCTGACAATTATTTTATTGAGCAAAGAAATTGAAAAGAATTACTTCCACTGTTTGTCTTGTCTCGGCTAATTTCTAAGAGGAAAAAAAAAAAAACAACTAAAACCTCTTTGCAAAATGTCGGATTATTCCTTTATTTAAACATTAATCGTGTTTTACAGACATATCAATTTCGTCTGTTTTACATCCTCAGGTAACATCCTGGGTGTGATCAGAGATCATCACAAACTCATCAACACCTTCAGACTGATGAGAAGAGCAGGATTCATCAACGAGTTTGTGTCCATCTCCACCAACCTGACGGACCGCTGCGTCTACATCTCGTCTGACGGAGGACGCCTCTGCAGGTGATGGAGACATTCGTAACCGTATATTTTTAAGATACAATGATGTGCAATTAGTTAAACACGCTCTGTAAATGATATTAATGCTTTAGTCAAAATTTCTTGCACAGGAAATTTAAATGTGTTGCCTTTTCTTTTATGGATGAGAATTTGTAAATGCAGTAAACTTTTCGAGGGGTTTAAGTGTTTTGTTGTGGCGGTTTGAAAACAAAAAGACTCATTAATAGTTTTGACATTAATCAGTGTTGTTGTTGTTGTTGTTCCCCTCCAGACCATACATCATAGTGAAGAAGGGACAGCCGATGGTGAAAAACAAACACATTGAAGATCTTTCACAAGGCTACAGGTGAAGCTCAGAGTCAGACGAGCTTTTAAAGGCTTGAATCTGTTTGCAGATATTCAGCTGATATAACTTGTCGTCTTGTTTTGATCATTTCTTTGCTTCAGAACCTTTGAGGATTTTCTTCACGAGGGTCTGGTCGAGTACCTGGACGTCAACGAGGAGAACGACTGTCAGATCGCTCTTTATGAACACATGATTAACAAGTGAGTGCCGTGTGAAAAATGAGAAAAAACAAAAACAAACCCTCTGGTTTGTTCATGTCAGTCAAAAAACGTGCTGCGTTTGTATTTATTTCTGCAGAGATACAACACACTTGGAGATCGAGCCCTTCACGTTGCTCGGTGTGTGCGCTGGTCTCATTCCCTACCCCCACCACAACCAGTCACCCAGGAACACATACCAGTGCGCTATGGGCAAGCAGGCCATGGGTAAGACTCAGCAGAGCAGGTAGCTTCAATCAGCAAAGCAGGTCATTAAAGTGTAAAGATCTCAAATCCCTTGTCAAACATCCTCCACACAGCTGCAGTGTTTACCTCAGTGCATACACACACACACACACACACACACACACACACACACACACAGGCACTTACAGTAATTTAATCTTACATGAACACTATTCTTAATCCTCTTAAATCTGCTGGTTCAGAGTTTAGACTTTTATTTGCACAATTTAAAATCATACAAAAGGACATTAGAATATCAAACAGCACAGATACAAGAGCTGCAAGTTTGTTTCTCTAAAAAACTCCAGCTCCTGCTCTACCTCTTGTCGGGATACATTTGTATGTGTGATTGAGTTTTTTGTGTGTGTGTGTGTGTGTGTGTGTGTGTGTGTGTGTGTGTGTATGCATGGACATCAAACATGGGGCGCTTGCGTAGGTTCTCTATTGTGCTGTGTGTGCGGAGGCCCTTTCCCTGCCAGTCACCCAGAGTGTCATTAGCAATTCATTGTGTCTGCTCTGGCTGTGCTCAGGGGGTCAGTGTGCTCAGCTGCGAAAGACCACAGAGTGCGCACCCGCAGCTCCTTGGTAACCAAAACTTCCCCAAACGGTCCTGCTAACATTCGTAAGAACCTCTGTCACCCCCCACCCCACCCCCCCAAACTCACTGCTCTACCTCCGTCCGTCCCTTCCTCCCCTCCCCTCCCCCCTCTCCATCTTTACAAAAACACAGACTGGAACTATATTTGGCACAATATCCTCTGCCTTGTCTGTTTTGTGTGGACAGCCCTATACATGTGCAAATCTGGTTGTGTGGCCCAGGCCTATTATCACAGACTCTGTGCTTGTAGCCTGATTGTGAAGTAATAGCATCTGACAAATGTCAAGGCTTCCAGGGAGGCCAGGCTTTATGCCATAACTCGCCCCATTCCTCCACTGTGCTGATAGTGCTAACCAGGCCCAGCCCCGACCCACCCAACAGGAGGATTAAACACCTCTACTAATTGCTCTATAGACACTTAGACACTTAACATGCACATTGAAACAGAACATTTGAATATATAGAAAAGCCTCAATGTCAGCGAGTTACAGAAATAAATGTATTTTTTCTAATATCATTGTCTCTTCTCTCCAGGTACCATCGGCTACAATCAGAGGAACCGGATCGACACTCTGATGTATCTGCTGGCGTATCCTCAGAGGCCCATGGTCAAAACTAAAACCATCGAGCTGATTGACTTTGAGAAGCTTCCTGCAGGTCAGAACGCCACCGTGGCTGTGATGAGCTACAGCGGCTACGATATTGAAGACGCTCTGGTCCTCAACAAGGCCTCACTTGACAGAGGTGAAACTCACAAAAACGTTTATTATTCCTGTCTAAGTTTTACTGCTAAAAAAAGGAGCTTTTTATTGCAACTATTTTATTTTTATAAATTTAAATAGACTTAATTTATATATTAACTTTCCAGGATTTGGCCGTTGCCTCGTTTATAAAAATGCTAAGTGTACTCTGAGGCGTTACACCAACCAGACGTTCGACAAGGTGATGGGGCCCATGTTGGACGCCGCCACACGGAAACCCATCTGGAGGCACAGCATCCTGGATGCTGACGGCATCTGCTCCCCTGGTGAGAAACAGCTGAACCAGAGGAAACGCAGCATCCTTCTGTATTGATGTAAACACACCGTGACTCAATAACGGCCACTGTGATCGTACAATGAGTTACTTAGTACATTTGACACTTGAAGCACGGCGTTCGAAATGACTTCAGAACCTAAATATACTCAATGAACTCCATCTTCATGGACACTATAAAAGGGAAGGTTTTTTTGTTACTTTAGTTTTTTAACAATTAAATACCAAAATAAATACCAACATGTGGGAGTTACGTTCTTAGTTTGTCCATGTTCCTATGTTCTTTGTCGCTTTCTGTCGTCATATTTTGTCCATCTTGTCCATTTTTTTCTTCGAGCTGACTTCCTTTAGTCTTAGGCTGTGTGTCAGGGTGAGGATCCTCTTTTCCATGAAAGGGAAGTTTTAATTTAAATACTAATCAATAAACAGGATATAAAGAACAACAATGTTGCTTTTATAAGCAACACACATCACAAGCTGCACAATGAGCTGAGGGAGGAACATCAGTCCCCAGATCTCAGAGTGAAACAGAAAGTTGGTGAGTCAGTCTCACCAGAATGTGTGTGTGTCTAGATCATATTAACATTGTTTTTGTAACTGTCGTGCGTGTGTGTGCCACAGGTGAAAGAGTGGAGAACAAGCAGGTGTTGGTCAACAAGTCCATGCCAACTGTCACCCAGACACCACTGGAGGGCAGTACCCAGCCAGGCCAGCCCCAGTACAGAGACGTGCCCATCAGGTGAGTACAACCCCTTCACCCTCACCCCCCTTTCTCATTTTTTCAGCTCGTGTCACTGTGGATCCACCTGTTGAGCTACTGTTTGTAGACTTTGACATTGGCACAAAACTGACTTCAGATTCCTTTGTTATTAGTTCCACTGAAGGGAAATTGAACTTGCTGATCCTAATTTTGTCTGTTTTTGTTTTTTGTCTGCAGCTACAAGGGATCGACTGACTCGTACATTGAGAAGGTTATGATCTCATCCAACGCCGAAGACGCTTTCCTCATTAAGATCCTCCTGAGGCAGACGAGGAGACCAGAGATAGGAGACAAATTCAGCAGTCGTCACGGACAGAAAGGTGCCTCGACCTCGACCTCAAACCTGTCAGACCTTCTCCTCCCTAAAACAAAGAGCTGCATGAATATTAACAACTTCAAGGCAAAGATTGTAAATGACCCGGTGAAAAAAACAAATCTTTGGTTGTGTCTGTCAGAGCATTTGTTGAGTCAAGTCCTAGTGGTTGTTGCTCTGTCACTGCCCCACCAACACCACCCCTCCACCTCCACCTCCTCCTCCATCCTCATCTTTCAAGAGCTCTTTTCAATTAATTGGCTCTTTGTCCTGTGCCAGACTATGCAAATTTATTACACCCCAGCAGTATTCTGCTGCTACTGGGGAAAAAACTTTTTATAACCTCCATTGTTTTGCAGCACCTCCCCTATAGAGGGCTTGTATGATGTTTTAATCAAAAAGCTAACTGGCGCCATGCATAATTTACTCTCTTCATTAACGCAGTGGCCACTGGGCGGTCAGCTCAGGATGGGACAATGTCTTCTGTCTCAGATAGTGACGAAGAGAGAGGGGTCGCCGGGGGGTTAGCTGGAGGAGAAGCCCCAGATGTGGAGCTGATGTATGACTCGTGTTTAATCACAGTTGTGAGGTGTTCACAGTAACTTTAGAAAGAAGAAGAAAGAAAACTTCTAGAATCTGCAGTTTTTTTTCTCTCTCTTTGCTCCACCATAGTTTTTATATGTGGAAACAACATCATTTTCTTACTTGACAAATATTTTAAATAGAATCTTAAACTGAATCCTAAATCAAGGGTTTTTAATATTTAATTAGAAGTGAATTTGGCCGCAGCCATAGATCTCCCAGCTACTCATGACTAGTCTCATAAGTCCTGGTCAGCGGAGCAGAATAAGTTAATTATTTACCGGTCTCACACACACACACACACACACACACACACAGCTGTGGAGTTGGGGGAGGAGGTGGAGAAGTTGTCAGTAGTAGAGGCCCATTGTGTGAGCCGCCAGTGTGGAGCTGTATGAGCTGTGATGGAGGGCTCTGGACCCTTGCTGTTGTCTTGCCTTTCTCTGCTGATTTCATGCCTCTTTTATCATTCACTTTCACACAAAACAAACAACACAGAGGATGTCTGCTATGGGAACTAGTGTCTCTCTCTCTTTCTCTCTCTCCATTTTCCACTTTCTTCTCCTCTCTTTCCTCTTTCATCTTACTTTTCCTCTGATATTCCAACTTTTTTGTTCGCTGCCTTTTCTTTCTTTCTTTCTTTTTTTTTTATTTTCTCCTTTTCGGCTTCTCTCCTGGCTCTGTCTTACTCGGGCCCTTTTTTCTCTTTTCTTTTCACCTTCTTCCTGCTGTTGGATGACTTTCCAGTAAATCGCTGCACTTGTTCCCGGTCAACATCCTGTTTCAACATCCTGTAAAGCATCAGCAGTCGGCTGTGTGCTGCGCCGCTCACTGGTCGGCTAATAGTGAATTTTTCCCACGTGCTCAGATTCAATTTCTCCTCTCCAGTTGATCCCCTCCACTTCCTCTGAGTTGAACTGAAAGTCATGGATGTGTAATCCCAGTCTCCCTGTCAAACCAAGCACCTTTCTCTCTCTCTTTCTTTTTTTTTTTTTCATTTGCAAATGGGCCAACAATCTGTTTACCCTGGCCAGGGAGGAGTGCTGCGGCCCCTCAGCAAACATTTGCACTCGCACTTAAACTCCTGGCTACCGGGACGCTTGTCCCCCCACATCATGTGAATCAAAAGAAGACTCTGTCTGTCCACATGAGTATGGAAATGTCACGATCCACTAAGAGACAACACCACAGTCCAGCAGCAAAACACACAACAAAACAGATTTTCTAGAAGTTTATCAGGTAGATGGAGCTGCAGCATCAAATCCTCACATGTAAGAGTCTGAAACCAGGATCAGTTTGTCATTATTCTTCCCTGTAGACGACTATATTCATTGAATATTAAAATGTTTTGTTGATACATTATTTTATGATCAACAGATTTGTCAATGAAGTAGTTTTTTTGCAACATTAACAGAAAGTGACACAGTTCAATTTGATTGTGACGCTTCACCTGTAATTTCAGTGAAGATACAGTCATAACACGATGTGAATCGAGGTGCGTGTTAACGTTACGTGTGTGTGTGTGTGTGTGTGTGTGTGTGTGTGTTTTCAGGTGTCTGCGGCCTCATCGTTCCACAGGAGGACATGCCGTTCTGTGACACCGGCATCTGTCCAGATATTATCATGAACCCTCACGGATATCCCTCCAGAATGACGGTGAGTACACCTCCGACTAACAATCACCTAGTTACTGTCAGCGTTTCTTTTTTTGTTTTGTTTTGTTTGTTTTTTTTCATCAAAAATAATTCCTAATTGATTTTCAGTCAGTGAGTGAATCACCTTATTATTTCAGCTCTGATTTTCTCTGTGACATTCACCAAGGAGCTTAAATTAAAACGTCTTCTCAGCGTTGAATGTGTTAATTCGACATCTAGTTCAGAACCTGCTCACTGTCGTTGTTTGTGAGTTTTGGCCGCGAGTTCGGTCTGAATCACCTCAGTCTCTGTGTTGACTGTCGCTCTTCATAAGTTTGTGTCGGCTCTTCTGAGACAAAACCCTCATTATCCGCGCTCGTCTCCTCTCTGGGTTATCATTGGCTTCCAGAGCACACGTCCATTGACGCCACTAAGCAGCAATGTTACTGTTCACAAACAGATATTTGTTGCTGCAGAGACGCTGCCAGAGCAGGCAACTCCTGTAGCTGCATGTTGAAGTTTTATCAAACATGTGCAGTACATCTGAACTGTAGGACGCTGGTGGATGTGAATGACATGGAACTTGGCCCCGGTGTCTGTCTCCTTTTTGTCCCTTACACTGTAAAAACTTGAATGATCTTTACTGCTGAAGTTGTCAGTGCCAGTGTGTTTGCAAGCCGCCGTTGTCATGGAAAAGACTCAGAAATGTTTGGCTCGGGAGGATGTTTCTGTGGCCTGAGAGTGAAATGAGAGTAGGTGTTTCCTTTTATGTGATGGGGTCAGGGGTCCTCTGGGTGCGACCTCATTGGAATTGTTGAAATCAGTCATCCTTAGACTGCTGATCCCACCCTGAGGGCTACATGTGTAATCTAATCTCACCCATAATATCAACATTTGCTGCTCAGGAGATATAAAGATATAAAAGAGATATAAATCACAAAAGATATATTATAACCAGAACCGTTGTGTGTCTGATTCTATCAGGTGGGAAAGTTGATTGAACTGTTGGCTGGAAAAGCAGGAGTCCTAGACGGACGCTTTCACTACGGCACGGCGTTCGGAGGCAGCAAGGTGAAGGACGTGTGTGAAGATCTCATTCGTTATGGATACAACTACCAGGGCAAAGACTACGTCACCTCAGGAATCACTGGGTAAAACACACACACACACACACACACTGTGTTTTATCTTATTAACAACACAACTAAACACACACATCACATCACTGCACAAGTTTGACACAGTGGAGGCTGCCGATAAATTTCAAATAAAACATGTCTGTTATCAAATAATAATCATATCCAACATATTAAACGCTTTTATTATGTTATGCATGTTATGATTTCATTGTTTTGCAGAATAAAAAACAACAACGGCTTTTTAATGGTAATTTCATAACCAGCTGAGCTTATAACAACATATATTTTATACATTCACATAAGATTTTTAGCTTTTTAGTTTGAACTCTTACAGAGTGATGGTGGCATCAGCTGATCAACAGTCATTTCAGGGCCACTGCAATTTTTTTTCCAACAACAAAAACTATAAGAGTCTTGGCTGCCAATTGAGTGTTTGAGTTTTCTTGAGACACCTGAACGCACCATCGTCGTCGTCATGTCACCACAACACGACTATAATCAACAGATGAATCCTTCGGTCTGTAAAATGCTTAAATAGTGATCTCATGAGATTTAAATGTGTTAGAATAGAAAAGACGCCAGCCCACGTGTTGAATGTATATGGTGAATTATACCTCTAGAAGGATGTTTTGTATCGTTGACTAGATATGTATAGATACTGATGAACGTTTGTCTGCTGTATCTTCCTCAGAGAACCGCTGGAGGCTTACATCTACTTTGGACCCGTTTATTATCAGAAACTGAAGCACATGGTTCTCGATAAGATGCACGCCAGAGCCCGAGGCCCCAGAGCTGTTCTCACCAGGTAAAGTCAAGGATTTTTACATCAAAAAGGGAACAATTACAGTTCAGAACTGTCTCTTGTCTCACCTGCTCGTGAACTTTGAATGCGTCTTTTCTCTCCGACAGGCAGCCGACGGAGGGTCGGTCCAGAGATGGAGGCCTGCGTCTCGGCGAGATGGAGCGCGACTGTCTGATCGGCTACGGAGCGAGTATGTTGCTGCTGGAGCGTCTCATGATCTCCAGCGACGCCTTCGAGGTGGACGTGTGCGGACAGTGTGGACTGTTGGGATACTCTGGCTGGTGAGTTAAACACTTCAGGCGACAACTTCACACAGACCAGAGGCTGTCGTACAGCCAATCACGTAAGGTTTGACCTTTTCAGTTTGTAGTCATTCTTCACATTAACGCAGGACAAGACTTTCTATCTACTCTACTATTTCTTCACTTCCAAGGTTATTTTTTGGTGGAACTAGATAATAAACTGAGAATTTACCATTTAATTGTTCATTGAGAGCTAATTTTGTGGATTCACATTGATCAGTAAAAGCTTCACAGGTGTTTTCAAGAGCTGTCCCAGTAAAAAAAAAAAAAATAAATGAATTATTCAAATTGTTTAAGTGGTTTCAGATCACATGCTTCTGCCTCATGTCCTTGAAGTGGCGTGCAACATAATTAGCGCTGTGACTAGTGTTTCAATAGTTTAATATATAAAGCACAAGCTTTTAGCACATCTTATGCTAAACAGTGTAGAATAGAAACTGTTACGTAGCCGGGATAATGGAGACAGAGGACAGGGACTTGTTTGGTTCAGGATGGATGACAGGTTCAGTTTTTTTTTTTTTAAACCGACAGGAATCAGACAGATCTGATGGATGCGCAGTCAGAAATGTTTTGTGTTTGTATCCAGACTGATTCTCACACTTGTGTTTTCCAGGTGTCACTACTGTAAATCATCCTGCCACGTTTCCTCTCTGCGCATCCCCTACGCCTGCAAACTGCTGTTCCAGGAGCTGCAGTCCATGAACATCATCCCTCGACTCAAACTGTCACGTTACAACGAGTGACCAGGGACAGAAAAACACAGTATCTGTGAGTGAAAGGTCCAGAGTCAGATGCGTCGTTTAACAATGTCTGAAATAAACAAACAAAAAAAGCTGCTCGAGTTTCAAATTTAGCAGCAAGAAACAGGCTGAAGATTTTTTGTTTCGCGTCACGTTTGGAAAATGTGTTTTTTTTTTCCCTGTTTCTCATTTATGTTGATACTTTCTCACCATCATATTCTGTGTATGTGTACATAATAAACACAAAAAAAAGATTATTTCAAATCAGCTGCTGTGTCCTGTACGATTCCTGTTTAATGAAAAACAATAAAATATGAATTTAAATTTTCATACATAAAATTTTAGAGAATCAGCAACAAAAAGTGAAAAAGAAATAAACTTTTTTTCTCTTTTTTGTTTCTTAAAAAGATAAAAACTTTTCTTTTACATGTTTTTAAGTAAAAAGTATTTCAGATTGTTGACGTGAAACTTTGTTACTTTTATCACAATAACTTGTCATAAAACCACAGAAGAAAAAAACAAAACACAAACTTAAAGAACATAATTATTTGACGGCTACTCGCTTTAAAAGTGATAGATTGATGATTGATGGGTGTATCAGCTTTTATTTTTGGCAAAAGAGGCAAAATAGACAAAAACAGAAAAAATCAACTTTGTTTTAAAGTGAAAGAAAAAACTTTTTTTTTTCCAACTTTTATAAATTGTATTAGATGAGACTGGTTCTTCTGTTTAGAACAAAAACATTAAGTAACTAATTATTCTTCTACTTCAATTATCAATTATCAATTATTAACAATTGATTGTTTTTCATTAAGTGAGTGATGGTTTGAAGTATAAAAGTGTCATTTGAGAGGAAAATGGCCGCCTCCTTTTCAACAAGGATTATTTCATTAAATGACTTGAAGATAAAAAAAAATAAAAAAAAAAAAAAAAACAATGAGCTCGTTATCACAGTTAATGATCGCTGGAGGATTCGTGTATTTAAATGTTTTAGTTTTGTCAGTAGATAACAGCAGGTAAACACAGCGGACGTGTAGAAACACACAGAGCAGCAGCTTCATTCATGTTCAGCAGGAAGAGAAAAAAGTTGCTTTGACTCTTCGTATGGTTTCCTCATTTAAAGCGAAGACTTAATACCACCAACATGTCGTATGTAGCGTAACCATACCCCCCACTTGCACATACACACACAACTCAACTGGGGCCTTTTCACCGAACAAAAGCAGTACACATCCGTTTGTGCGGCCCGAGTGTGTGAGAATAGGAAGGGTGGAAGAGGCTCTTTTGGTGGCTGCACCTGTCCTATTTTATGAGGCTCTAATAAGCAGATAACAGGGAAGAGGGAAAAAAAAAATAAAAAACAGCGTCTACTGAGGGAGATACAGACTCCACCTTCTCCTTATTTGACAGAAATTAATTAGATCCTGTTTGGAGGTCACGGATTTGCACCAGCCACCATTAAGACCTGTCAGTGTCGAGTCATTAAAGGCTTGTTATGGTGTAAACACTTTAAGAATAAGTGAGGATGCATCAGAAAACGATTTTTAAAGGGTAGAAAACTCAACTTTGATTGTTAATCTTTGTTAATTTCTGCTTCACTCATTCCAGCAGGTTTCGTCTTCTTCTATGAGTCAGTAGTGTTGCTCATCCTCGTGTTAACAAGCGTTGACCCTGTGAACAGTGTCCTCTGGTCCCAGGTGGCTGCAACGGTGTGTGTTGGTGAGTAGCAGCATTGGTGTTCACGCCTGCGCACTAGAAGAGAAAGTCCTCCTTTAGCTATCCATGGTGTGGTGAGTAATTCAGCCATAATCCGCCTTTCTCCTCTCCCCTCTTCTTTCCCCTCTCCTCTCCCCCTCTCCTGTGGTTCCATTCATATTCTAATCACAGCTTTCCCTTCTCCAGCTCTCAGGCACTCCATCAGAGCCCTCCCAGCCTCGGGCTTTGCACTTTTACTTCCCCCCCTTTGTGACCATTCCCTCTTCTCAGAGGCACAACCAAAAATAAAGTTGCCACAGCAAAAAAAAAAAAAAAAAAAAAAAAACGAACGAAAAAGAGGTGAGAGCTCCCTCGAAAATATTCACACTCACAGTTGTTGTGGCGTGTTTGGATTCATGTCTGAGTGTGTCACATGTCGACGCTGTGGGGGGAAAAAAAAAGTTGTCATGAAGATGGTTTTAATGGTGGAGGAAGGTGATGAACACAAGAAATGTGGCGACAAGTGTTTGTGGGATGAGACATGAGAGTTTAAATCAGAAGGAAAAGGCTGGAGCGGCGGTTGTGTAGGGATGTATGTTTATTTGGAGCTTGGGGGTGTATAAAAACGTATTAAATGCCATAATGGAAGACGGGGAGGCCACAGTGTTAGGACTGCGTAGATCTAAGCCTCTTTTTTTTTTTCGTTGGGAGGGAGCTTTTCTTATTCAAAACAGCCCCACAAAAGACTTCCAGTGAGCCTTGCCACATCCCCATCTGACTTGGGGCCATTCATCAGCCTTCCAAGCCTATCAATGACATGTCCCCATCAGGGCTCCTATAAAATCAGCCCCTTTCCCATGAAACATCAGCAAACATTTTGACGGGTCTGGCTTTCCCCCCGCTGGATTTCTGGAGTCTCTGCCCCCCCATCCCACTCCACCACCCTCCTCCTCCTTTCCTCCCTTATTCCCACCTCCCCCCTCTCTCCTCCGCCAACACCACCCCTCTCTGGGCGAACCTCAGATCCTCAACATCTCCTGTGACGGGCAGTGGTCACGGAAACACTGAGCGAGACAAGGGGAGAGCCGCCGAGGAGGGGGAAAACGTGCACTAAGCCATTTTCTTGGAGGAGTCAGTGTTGTTGATGGGAAGAGGATGCATTGCGGGCTGCTGGAGGAGCCTGATATGGATTCCACAGGTCAGTCCAGTTACAGTCTAGTCTGCTTTGCATGGATGCAGTTTTTGTTTTTTGGTTGTTTTTTTGTTTTTTTTTAGAAAATCAGCTTCTGAACCAGAAACAGTGTGTGAGTTTCTGCTGCTGCTGCATCTCAGGAAGCTTCAAACTTCCTCTGGAGTCAGAAGAAGAAGCATGCGGATGCTTGGATGTTGATTTGAGCCTTTTCTTTTCTTTTTGTTTTAATTATTCACATTATTTATTGAAGGAGTTTGGTTTTTTTTGTTGATTTTTTTTGGTCTCCCTTTTAAGGGATAAGGGCTGTAAATGTTACACAACACTATTTTTTATGTTGATCAAATGAAAGTCACAGAAAGCAGGAAAACATCTTTAACATTGGTGCTGATTTTTGTTTCTTGCTGTTTTTTTTTTTTCAGTCTTAAATAAGTTTAGTTTTAAAAATTGCACTGATCATTAATAATGAAGAAAAAAAACAACAAGTGCAACATGCACCTGCTCTTTTTAGTCTGTCTTTTTAAAGTTTTTATTCAACTTAATAGATTTTAATGCAGATGTATTGGTAAAATGACTCTGATTAGGAGACAAAGTAGTTTCGTCTCATCTGTTTATGTTTAAAAAAAAATGGTTTTAAACGTTTGTTTTTAAAGAATTAATTCAGACGCACGTTAAAGCACGTTTGTCGGTACGTTGCTGCAGCTAAGTCGTGAATGTGTGTTAATAAATGAGCGAACATCTGTTTCACTTGTTGATCAAATTTAATCCAATTATTTAGATCCTCAACTTATCTGTTCCTGTGGCAAATGAAGCTTGAGATCTGAGCCTCTGAGGAGAATTAGCTTCACTTCAATGGATTCACTTTCATTTCCAGGATTTGTTTTTCCGTTATTTATATATATTAATATAATTATTTTCTTTAGGTTGAAGAGAAGTAAATGCTCTCAGTAAATATGGTGATGAGACATGACACAATGTGACAGTAATAGTGTTTTATTCTAAATAGATATGCAAATGTTCACGAACGCTGTTTTATTTTTCTCTTTTTAATTGTGTAACAGTCATTATAACGTGCTTGTTCTGCAGAATACTGATCATTAGCTGTAATATAAAGGCTGATGATGGACACCAGTGTATTAGAGCTTCTAACGATCATAATAATAATAATGATTTATTTAAAATAAAAAAAGAAAAAACAACATCTTCCATCTCTGCGTTTCGAGGTGTGTGATGACCAGACGTTAACTGGAGTCACATCTTTTTTTTTCCTGTCAGCACGTGCCGAACATCAAGACGTAGATCCTCATCGAGTGTAAACTTCTAAAACTTTTCAGAGTGTGTGTGTGTGTGTGTGTGTGTGTGTGTGTGACCTCCTCTGAATCCCCCCGTGGGCTACACCAACAGGTCGTCCTGCCAACAGTCCGTCCTAGCAACAGCTGCTATAGTGACTGTTGTCACTTCAAATATAGAAAAGAAAAAAAAAAAAAGAGAGATTTGGACACTGATATTAAAATGACAAGATATTATAGAAACATTTAAATTATTAAAGATGTTAGAGGAAACTCATTTATCACTTCTACTAAATCCTTGATGTGCTGTGTTTTTTTTTAGGTCACATAATATTTTTTTATCCACCAGTTTCACTTTTCATTTTTTTTTTTTTTTTTTTACTTTAGTCTCTTCAGGACGTTGACAAACAAGAGGAATTTTAGTCACACACAATTTCCTTCTAAATTGCATTTATCAAACACTGAATACTCTTTTTTTTTTTCTTCTTTTTGAGACGAATAAAAGAATTTGAAATGGATTTCCACTCATTGAGGCAGTTTCTACATGAAAGCTCTGGTGTTTTGCTGCAGCTTGCTCACAGAAAGCACACCAGTCGAGCTATTTCTAAGTAGAAATTAAAACAGGACAATGGCCTCTATTCCACCAGACTGCTTCAGTAATGTGCACAGGCTCTTTTTAAGCAAGTGTGTTACGCTCATAGTCTCCTGGGAACAATGCTGGATTCCTGCCGTCTCGGTGAAAACATCTCAAATAGAGCCATGGCTGCTGCTCCGCTCGTACAATCGACCATCGTCAACTCACCCTGTCACTCTGGTGACTTTTATCGTGTCCGATTTGCTCTGTTTATGTAAATAAAGCTTTGACTCTGACGTTACAGAATGTGAGTTTTGAAATTGATAGTTTTTGTTCCTGTTTCAATGAAAAGAAACACAAAAAAATCTAGAAATCTCTCAATCCTTAATCCTAAAAATCATTATCAGATTAATTATTTATGTTTAACTAACAATATAAAATAGTTTTCACATGTTCCTTCATGTTTTTTATGTTTGTTTGTTTTGTTTTTTTCTAGAGAGTTGGATTGAGAGATGCCTCAACGAGAGCGAGAGCAAGAGATACTCCAGTCACACGTCTCTGGGGAACATGTCCAACGATGAACGTAAGAAGGACAGATGCTCTGACACTGAAACTACTGACTGTGTGTGTGTGTGTGTGTGTGTGTGTGTGTGTGTGTGTGTGTGTGTGTGTGTGTGTGTGTGTGTGTGTGTGTGTGTGTGTGTGTGTGTGTGTGTGAGTGTGTGTCTTCCCTAGACCTCATTTGTTAATATCATATATTTTATTACATTTAAATGCAAAAATAATCTTCCCACAGATGAAGAAAAAGAAAATAACAGAGCCTCTAAGCCTCATTCGACACCAGCTACTCTGGAATGGTAAGTTATATATTATTATATATATATTATTATTAGTTATTAAAAGCAGATGTAAGTAAATAGGATAAAAGAAACTTTTATTACCTTTTGAGAAACTTAAACACAATTCTGTATCAAACTATCATAAAGTTTATTTACAAAATAAAAACTTTGTTTGGTAAGAAAAGTCATGGTTTTTAAGAAAATCTTTACCTTAAGTGAAGCTTTTAATCTCATAGTAGAACAAACTTAAACCTAAATATGAAATTGTCTTTCATTTTGTTTCTTTTCTGATCTTATTGTGTCAGTAGAAGTATAATTATGAACACAATGTGCCAAAACACTGATATAAATGAATATGATAACATGAAATCTAATCATTTCTATTGAATATATTTTAT
The DNA here is from genome assembly GCA_016801845.1 of Polydactylus sextarius. NCBI lineage: Eukaryota > Metazoa > Chordata > Actinopteri > Polynemidae > Polydactylus > Polydactylus sextarius. The sequence continues at coordinate 4,272,308 of CM028921.1, forward strand.
ATTTTAAATAATAACAGTTCATAGAATTTAGAAATAACTTTATTTTGTTTTATTTTTTAAAACATAAATCATTGCATCAGATCAGTTAAGATCTTATTGTTTTTATTTCCACATCGTCCACATCTATAATATTTAATACATAATAATTATAAAAGCAGGATGTTGGATTAAAAATAAAGAATAACTCTAGTTTTTACATCAAGTGTAGTGATGTGTTTTGATTGATGCGCTTGTTTTGAGACTCTGTGGTTACATGAGTGTTGAATCACAGTTTACATCTGATGTATTTACACCAGGACAAGTCCAGTGTTGATAATACAGATGTTTATTGGGAATGAAGACGATGAAGTAGAGGTCAGGTCACGTGTTTCAGAGGGAAAGAAAATATCGCTCAGGTTAAACGTCCACGGTTCAATGAAACTATGAAGTCATGGCTCGTAAAACAGCAGGAGCAACATGCAGTATATTTTATTCTGTACAGTATATTCTATAAGAAGAAATTGCAATAAGAGTTAATTTATTCAAGAATTACAGAAAAACATAGAAAAAACATTAACATTTCTTAACGTTTGAAGGTACAGACTCAGTTCAGAGTCAGAGTTTTGTATAAATCAGTGTGTTGCTCCTTTAAATATTAGTGACCCGACCCCAACTCTACAGGAGAATAAATAAATGCTCCACCAGGAGTTACAGTAATGGTGTGTCCCTCAAGGCTCAAGTCTGGGTCCACGTTTATTTTATTACTTGAATTAAACTAGTTTAGTTTTACCAACCTGTTTTTTATTAGTGAACTGTGTTTTGTTTCATCAACTGTGATGAAGCTGCACTGAGTGATACCTGATATATACTGATAATTATCTGTCTTATATTAACAGTAATAATATTATTAAACTACAAGAACTACCAGATTATTTGGATGTATTTGGATATATAGAAGCAGGAGAGAGAAAAAGTGTTTCTGTTGGTGTTTTCAAGGGTTTATCAGAACATACAGTTGTGTATCATCCACATAGAAATGAAAATCAGTATCATGTCTGTGCAGGATTTGCGTCAGAGTCAGCATGTAGATGGTAAATAAAAGGGAACCCAGAACAAACCCCTGGGGAGGGAGGGGACCCCATGAAAGAGAGGAGGCATCTCCATCATGACAAAGAGACGTGACAGAGAAGAGATGAACCAATTCAGAGCCATGAAGTTTTTTTTTTTTTTCTCACAGCTGATTGTGACTAATGTGACTAATAACATTTGCAGACATAACAGACACAACTTAATGTGATTTAATGACGTAGATTATAAAATGATTAAAGGGAAAATAAATAAGCTAATAGAACTGAGTGGGATCTGCAGTACGATTAACCTTCTCACATTTTAAACAGCGTTGATAAAAATGAAGCTTAATGGGGATTAAAGTGTAATTTAATTAATGAAAAACACAGCGATTACTACAGTTATTAACAAGTCGAGGTTGTTTAGTGTCGTGAGGAAAATGAGCTTCTGGTGTGGTCTGTTACATGTGTATTCCTCCTGGAGCAGTTTGATCTAACTGAGAGAGTAATGACATCAGTGTCGTCGAGTTTAAGGTCGAAATCATCACAGATGAAACGTTGCTGTGCGTCGTGACGGTTCATCTTGTCCAACTTGTCTCACGGTGCTTTAACTGTAACATGCTGCTTTAATGTGCATTTTTAAATAACACAGTTTGTGCTTCAGTTTAGTTTGAATTGCATCATTTCAAAAACAGTTTTCTAATGATGGAGCATAGTGTAACATTTATAAATGCAGCAATGTTTCATTTCATTTCATTACATCTTTTTGTTGATATTTACACATTTAATTCCTTTTTTAAATCAGAAATCTGACAGATTTTAGCAGTGTTGCATTAACAGGTGCCACAATTTTAATATTTTATTTTCTTAGATACTGATAAAATATCACTGTCATCATCCACACAGGCTAGAAGAGAACTATGAGATAGCTGAAGGTGTGTGTATCCCCCGAAGTGCCCTCTACATGCACTACCTAGACTTCAGTGAGAAGCACGACACTCAGCCTGTGAACGCAGCCAGCTTTGGAAAGGTAAGAGACAAAACCTCAGTGGAGATGAAAGTGAAACAGTCCAACATCTCATCATTTCCTCCTACATCCAGTCAGTTCAACTCAAAAACAAGTTGAAAATCTGGTGAAAATGTCACGAAGGTCATCAGCTCTGTGACGTCTGCAGCCAGGGCTCTTGTGGAAAAGGATTATTATTGGATTATTATGTTTATTATGTTATTAGGTTTGTTATAGATTATTAAGATGCAAGGCGACGCCTTAAAATCAGTGACTGAGATTTGTTTCATTTGTCGACATTAATAATAAACATGCTGCAAATTTAAAGGAAGCAGAACAAAATGACTCGACAGAAGACACCGACCAACAGTTGGATGTTATAGCCTTTATGAAAGTGATAATCTCATCCACTCAATCAGCCATAAGCATTAGTCTGACCATTTCATGCCTGAGTTGGTTTTTGGGCTGCAGCTCTGGCCGCTGTGTTGAAGTAATATCGACTGCAGCTCAGTGTGAAGCAAAAGCTCTGCGGTCGTTCACTGAACACATAATCTAGAGCCAAAGGAGATGTGCTTTCGTCTGTTCCCACAACCCCAAGAAGTTCCTCAGCCTTCCTACCCCCAGCCATCCCCTGTACCCTGGACTCCGGCCCCAACCCCCAACCTCGGGCCCACCCCCGCCCCTTCGCAGCTCCTGTCGGAAGATATTGAAAAAGAGAAGGGGCCTGGATTAATGTGTAATTAAAGGAAATTTGGAAGGGTGAGATGTTGCGGAATGTTAGATCAGTGGCTGGAGCAGTGTGGGGTGTCCTTTAGGAAGGCTTCATTGATTCAGGACAAAAAAATGAGAGAGGGCCCGGACTGCCTCCCTGTCTGCTCATTTATCAAGCGGGGCCTGACAGAAACTTCACAGCTTGGCCTCTTTTTTCATCCCACACAATGGAGAGCTACACTGTTTGCTAAAGTTTCTGCACCAGGAGCTGGACCAAGGAGCCAATCTCTTTGGACAAAAAGAGAGGAAAGGAAGAAGGAGGGAGAGGAGAAGAGAAAGAGAGTGAGAAGGAGAGAGGATGGGTGGTTGTTTGGATGGATGGAGAGAGAGGGGGGTGTTGATATATATATATAAAAAAAAGTAATACCCCTGGATGTCATAAATGGATGGCTCTCAAAGCTTTTATTTTCCTCAGACCTCCCTCAGACACAGCTATGAGACTTCCATGTTGTTTTGCTGATAAACTTTATTAAACACTTCCTCATAAAGAAATGAATATATATATATGCTGTTTATGTGATGTTACTTTCTTTTTTTTTTTGGACCGTTTTTGTAAAGTTACACTGACATACAACTTTTTCTCTCCTGTAATGAACAGATCATAAGGCAACAGTTTCCAGCGTTAACTACTAGAAGACTGGGAACAAGAGGGCAGTCGAAGTAAGTCGGTTTAGTGAGAAACAATATAATAAACTCAATAAAATGGTGAAATTTTTCTCATAGATTTCCTGGAAGTATAAGTGTCTCTGTCTCACTTGATGTTACAAGAGTTGTTTTTTTTGGGATATCTCTCTACCCAGTGAGAACAATAACCTATAATACCATCTGTCCTCCTCAGGTATCACTACTATGGCATCGCAGTGAAGGAGACCTCTCAGTATTATGATGTGATGTACTCCAAAAAGGGAGCGGCGTGGGTGAACGAGACAGGGAAGAAAGAGGTCACCAAGCAGACAGTGGCGTATTCACCGCGCTCCAAACTGGGGACGCTTCTGCCAGAGTTTCCAAATGTCAAAGACCTAAATTTGCCTGCCAGCCTGCCAGAAGAGAGGGTAAACAGGAGTTTTAAAAGTCCATCCTTACAGCCACCCCCACCCCTCTCCACCACCACCAACACCCCTCTCATCCCATCTCTCTCTGCCCTCTCACCATCTCTGCGCCCCCTCTGGCTCTTTTATCTGGATTTTCACTGGGTTTGCGTTTAGAGAAGGACCCTGAGGATTTATATGCTGGCTCCTCACTAACTCTTAATCTTTTGGGAGATAATAAGATCGAGCAAAAAGGACAAAGGACAGGCACTAGCTGTCCGGCTTTTAAAGAGGGGCCATGATTTTAAATGGTTTGTGTTTTGCTGATCTCTAAAGCATGTTTTATATTACTCCATTCCAGCCTAGACCTGTTACATGTATTTATTGGTTCACATGCTTTGTTCAAGATTTATTCTCTTGTTTTTGTACCCGTTTTTTTTTTTTTTTTTTTTTCGTTTCCCGCAAAAGAGAGGGGGAAAAAAAAAGCTGTAAAATTTGCGATGCAATGAGATTAATACGCTGTTGTTGCCCACAGGTGTCAACCTTCATCATGATGTACAGAACGCACTGTCAGAGGATACTGGACACTGTTATTCGAGCCAACTTTGACGAGGCAAGGCTTCTCCTGTGATCAAATCAAGATAGGATAAATAGAAAAAAAACAACCAATAGCTTCACATCATAAACACATTAAACTAACTACTATGTTATTGAGTATCATGTTGTGTCTGTGGCGTCTGCAGGTCCAAAGTTTCCTGCTGCACTTCTGGCAGGGCATGCCGCCCCACATGCTCCCTGTCCTCGGCTCCCCCACGGTGGTGAACATAGTCGGTGTTTGTGACTCCATCTTGTACAAGGCCATCTCTGGGGTGCTGATGCCCACCGTCCTGCAAGCACTGCCTGACAGGTCAGCCATGCTCAAACTTTTGTAACTTTCTCCAACCTGTGGCACTAAAAACTGGATATGAAGATAGACTATCTTGACAGTTTTTCCTCTTATAAAGACCATGTACTTTAGAGGTTTATTGAAAACTTTATGATAAGTTCAGGCCTCCAGAATATTTATGTTTTGTTGAGTGAAAATATTTTAGTACATGTTGTAGCCCAGACAATCATTTTTCAGCTCTAACTGAATTAAAAATTTGACTGTTTTCTTAAATATTTAACATGTCTTTTCTTTTCCCTCATTTCCACAGTTTGACTCAGGTTATTCGAAAATTTGCCAAACAGCTCGACGAGTGGCTTAAAATAGCACTTCACGACCTTCCTGAAAACCTGAGAAATATTAAATTTGAATGTAAGTATAACATCTACACTAAATGTCCGAAGAAAGTGCTGATTCCACGTGTACTTGATGACTTTGTCACCTACACATTAACTATATTTATTTCTTCTTTTTTTTCAGTATCGAGGAGATTTTCTCAGATTCTAAAGCGGCAGACATCATTAAATCATCTTTGTCAGGTGCTGATCACAGTCTGAATGTTTTTTTTTTTTTTTATTAAAGTCCATATGAACAAACATGGCTGATAAGATGTGTGTCTGTCTCTAGTAATATTGTTGATATATCTGTCTCCAGGCGTCGAGGACTGTGATAAACAGCGCAGACATCACCTTTCAAATGCTGGAGGACTGGAGGAATGTGGACTTGAACAGCATCACCAAGCAGACACTTTACACCATGGAGGACTCACAAGAGGAGCACAGGAATCTTATTATCCACTGTAAGTTGCTGCAGTTAATCTGACTTTAAAACCAGACAGACAAACTGAGAGAAATACATTTTACATTCACGCAAACAACACACAGAGTCGACAATCATTCCCACGACCGGCAGAGTCAAAGCATTAATGATAAAGACCAAAAGGTTAAATAAGTTCACTCTCCCCTGCAACACCCCGCGGAGCATCTCCAAACATCAGTCCTGACGGGATCAGAGGTCACAGACACATAGTAGATGTTGCATAAAGATGCTATTTCCATCCAAATCCCTGTGTTTTTCCATCTTTAGTGATGTTTTCTCTAGTGTAACCTGACGTTCTGCCTCCTGTCACAGTATATCAGGAGTTCGATCGTCTGCTGGAGGAGCAGTCTCCCATCGAGGCCTACATAGAGTGGCTGGACTCCATGGTGGACCGCTGCGTCGTCAAGGTCAGAACAACGGCTGAGTCAGCATATTTTCAAAATATGAACTAAAATATCTGATTTTAGTTCAAATCTTTGAGGTGAAATTTTAACGTCACCCGTGTTTGTTCCTGAGAAGTGATTTTTAGTGAAACATTTGAAGTATTTGAACAGCCGATCGTTTTTTTTTTTTTTTTAGTCCTAAAACAAGACACCTGCAGCGGGAAGCCGCTCATCTCTGCGTGTCTCAGGCACTTACGCTGCAATCCTCCCAGTTAATGATGTCTTCAAGCTTCCCATTTGCGTCCATTATGGGCCAGATATGGGCTTGTAAAATTTGGTCGCCCTGGCAACGTCTTGGACCCCTCAGACAATAGTTCAATAGGAAGGCGTGTCCCCGGGGGCAAATTAAATAGTTGACTTGTTGACATGTTTTTCGTTCCTGAGGGTTAAGCCCCAATACGGACCCAGGGGTTAATTCTACCCCGGCATCCCAACCCTTCCCCCTCTTTTCTCATGGAAATGTTCTCTCTAGGTGGCAGGGAAGAGGCCCGGGTGCCTGAAGAAGGTGGCCCAACAGTTCCTGCTGATGTGGTCGTGTTTTGGTACCAGAGTCATCCGGGATATGACCCTCCACAGCGCACCCAGCTTTGGTGAGTTATGAGTCATCATTCCTTCATGCAAACAAATAGGAAAATGCACAACTTTGACAGCACGTGTACAAAAAAAGCTGTAATGTCATTCACGTGAAATTGCTCATACGACACAGAGTTATAAGACTCAACAATATAGCTGCAATCACACAAAATGGTTCACTTTCTAACACTTCTAAGAAAAGGTAAATTATGCCCCTTCAACCAAAAGAACTCAGCAACATTGTAAACAATTTCTAACATGTAAATAATGAATAAAAACATATATTTCATATTCTTTATCTGGGACTGTCCATAGAAAAAAAAGCTGTTTATTCTTGATGTTTGTAGGTTTCTCTCCTGGTTTAAACATTCGGAAATTGGCCTTGGTACCAAATAAATGTTTTCAAAAACTCCCATGTGATTCTGAAATCATTAGAGAGCCGGAGTAAAGAGGAGAAAACCAGTAAAATGGCTGTTGTTTTAACAGCTTGTTGTTGTAAGAAGTGCTAGAAGAACTGTGAAAGTGAAAGAAAAGAAAATGGCTTCCCTTTCCTGTATTTGTATCCCCGAGCCCTGTCTGTGAATATCAAAGACACAGCTGGTTGCAGTGTTTTGATAAAGCAGGTCTCTGTGCACAAAACAGCTAATTACCAAACACCAGCCCCTCCCCTCTGCCGACGTGTTTGCCTGTCTTTTCCATTTTATGACCGGTCACTATTACACTCCGCTCCCCTGAATAGCCACAAGTGTTTATTATGCGTACGGCGGCAGCAGTGACCGGCACAATGACACAATTGTGACACTCCCTCACATACCACGCTCTCCGTTCCGTGTGACCTCAGGGTCAGCTGACATATTTCTGGCACTGAATCAGTACACGGAAACGAGCGCATTCGCTCCTTTTTAATAACAGCGTCGGTCATGTCAGTCTGCAGGATGTGATGTCATGTATAGGCCTCTTTTTTTTTCTTTTTTCTCTCACATCATCATCATACTGTGACACTATGTCACTTTAACAGTTATTTATATTTAACTTAACATAATGGATCTGTGGTAAAAATATTGTTTTTCTTATCTTTTGTGTGTGTGTGTGTGTGTGTGTGTGTGCAGGGTCCTTCCACCTGATCCATCTCATGTTTGATGATTATGTACTTTACTTGCTGGAGTCGCTGCACTGCCAGGAGAGAGCCAACGACCTCATGAGAGCCATGAAGGGCGAAGGCAGCACAGGTGAGACAAACACCTGCAGGTCTGAACAACAACCAGTGAGAGTAGTTAGCAAAAATGATCATGTCACTGGAAATTTACCAGGATGATGTGAACCATTAAAGTTTTTTTTGTCCATGCAAATATCCCAAACATCCTGGTTCCACCTGTCTTTACTTTATGTGACAGTAAAGTTTGGTTGTAGACTGTTTGTTGGACAAAACAACCTTAAAAAAAATTTGGTTTTTGGTCTAACACATTATAAAGTAGAAGTGTCTAATTACTGAGATCTGAAAAAACATGGGACCTAATGTGTGAATGACTAGTCAAAAAAGATGCTGTTTTTTTATATCTACCACTTAAATCAGGTGGTTTCTTTTCACCAATCCATAGTTTTACTATTACAGCTTATATACAGTGAAGTAAGAGTCATAGTATAAAAAAAATAAGCTTATAAATAGCTAAAAATAGACTATGTGCCATAATAAACTGGATGATAGGAAGCCTTAATTATTCATTACTTTATTATTGTTTCATTTATTACACATTTGAATGGATTTTTCATATGAAACATAAAGACTTTGACTTGTTAATGTTTGGCTGCTGAACATCAAACATGGCGTCTCTCGTGGATTCAGCTGTATTAACCGTCTGTCGTCTCCTGACTCCTTCAGCAGAGAGAGAGGAGGATTTCACGCTGACAGAAACCACTCCCACCTCCCCGTCACCAGGTCCCTACTCACCGGCTCGGTCAGTCCACTCGGTGGGCGTCTCTTCAGCCAGTTCCCCCACAGCAGCTGTGTCCCCTGAGTACACAGGAGTGGCCACCACCACAGGTGAGACCATCCTCACAGTCACACACACAAATCTTAAATAAACAGGGTTTAACACATAGTTCCTCTGCGCCAACACATTTGTGTCTGTGTTTATATATGTGTCTACCAGGCGCTGTTCAGTCATATACCTGGTCCCTTACATACACAGTGACAACAGCAGGCGGCTCCGCTCCAGAGGCCGGACAGCAGCTGTCCTGTATGAGGAACAGCGCTCCAGTCCCTCCTGCATCCTCCGCACATCGGATGCCAGTCTACACCCACAGAGAGGAGCATGGGTAATTATCATCTTTATCTTTTCTTTTTTTTTTTTTTTTTAAACTAAATTCAATTTCAGTGAATTTTGGAAACATTTATATTTCTCTGAATAACCCTTTGAATGGATTTCTTACTCCTTTGTAGATATACTGGTAGTTACAACTATGGCAGCTACGCCAACCAGCATCCTCACTCCATCCAGAGCCAGTACCCGAGTCTGGCCCATGAGCCAGCGATCCCAGCCCCCCTTCACTACTCCGCCTACCACCGCTCATCTGCACAGGTTAGTCTCACTCACACATAGATATGAATGGATATGAGTTCATGTAAATGTGCTTAGAAAATTTAAGTCCCTTTGATCCTGTAGGGTGTAAATCACATCTATTACACACTACTGAAACTCAGAAATGTAAATTCAGGAACCTAAAATTCACAGATAACTTACAGCAATAGGCTGCAGTGATTAGATAAATGACCTGTTTTATATTTTATATTACTCTTTGATAATATATATAAAAATAAAACTCTTGAAGTGATACATTTAGACTGATAGAGATAGATAGATCAATACTTTATTGATCCCAAAGGGAAATTAAGGCTTCCAGTAGCTTACACAAAACACAGATATTATTACAATTATACAATAAAAAAGGAGAATAAAATCACCAAGGTGAGGATAAAAAATAATCTATAAACTATAAAAACTATAAAATATAAAACAGGGCAATAATTACTGGCTGGATTTAAAATGTTTTTGGGGAAATTTGAAAAAGTTTTAGATGATTAAATATACACAAGTATTAAAATGAACTTCTCTCGTTATAATAAAATGGTTCCCAAAAAGAATATCCTGCCATTATATTTGTTATTTTATTGGATTAATGTTATTGATGAATTCCAAACCACTCAACTACTTAACATACTTTTGGATGATATACATTTATATATTTTATAAGATCATGTAAAAAAGGGGGGAAATGATTAATGATTTGTAACTAAATATCTGTAGTTATCAGCTTAATATAATGTAGCTGAAAGAGTAATATTCTCTCTGAGACGTGGTGGAATAGAAAATACAAAGTAGCATAAAATGAAAATACTAATTGAAGCACAAATATCTTATTTACATACAGTACTACTAGTGACTTTCCACACAGTGTGAACAGTTTACAGTGAAAATTGCATGAAACACAGTGTCACATTATATAAAAAACACAATAACATGTATGGATGTTATGTAATATGGGTCTGTAAATGTCTAAGATGTAACAGATCAGTAAACTATGTGCAGCTGGACTGTTTTGACTGTTTATAAAGCAAGAAGTAGAAGAAATAGAGAGACAATATGAATGAAAAGATGTAAAAACAGTGTTGGAAATCTTGAAGTACTCTCTCTTTGTGCACCAGCAGCTCAAGTGTTGAACTGGCTTCTCAAACTCTAAACTGTCCTGTAAAGACACGTGAGAAACAGGTGGTTATGATGAGATTGAGTCATGGATGTTACAGCTAATGTAGCAACTGGTGTGAGTTTATTCTTTTGATGGTAATTTTCCCGTCGAGGGCCCTCCAGCCTCTGCTGCTGTTTTGTGGGAGGAGATCAGCTGGACTTCGGCACTCGCAATGTTTCTAAAAGTCTCCGAATCCACCTCTTCACACAGCGGAAGCAGACAGTGAAAGGTGGCTCGGCCTGGGCCAAGAGGGGGCCCTGCTCTGTTACTCCTCTTTCTCACTCTCAATAGTCTCTTCATCTCTCTGAGCCTGTAGCCACAGAGGAGGGCAAGGCAGCGTTTATTAAAATATTGTTATTCAATGGTCTCTTTTCTGCTTGTGAACAAGAGGCAGCTGAGCCGTCTGTTCTGCTCTCTGACCTGCGCTGACTGTCTTTTTCCATGTCATGATCCCTCATAATGGAATCGATTGTCGTGTTTATATTTAGTGAGAAAAAGGAAAAGGGTCCTACTTCCACGTTTTTTTTTTTTTTAAGCCTGTCTGAGCTTAAATCGGGCACAATGCCAGAGCTTTGTCCATGCGAGAGGTTTGGAGATGGAGCTCAGACGAACACAAAACTTTGTTGGATCTCCATCTGTCGGAAATATTTTTTTTTTTTTTTTTTATCAGCAGTCAAATTTCACGATTGTTGTTTGTAGTCAGTCACCATAGGCAACAAAAATAACACAGGAAAACCATTTCTACTAATTTTCTTAAGTGGCTGAATTTTCTATTTTCACCAGTCTTGTCTGGTGCAACTTGTGAAGTAATTTTCTCTGAAAGGAAATTACTGTTGTCGAGCTCACGTCCAATTTTACATAGTTAACACAGCATCAAATGTGATATCAGCAGCTCTGTAACTGACTCTGAGGACACAGGTCACGTCCTCAGAAAAGGTTCTGGGAATCTGAGAGGTTCAGTAACGTGGAGAGAGTTTATTTACTGCAGCTAAAAAGATGCACATGGTTTATGGGTTTATTCAGACCTGAGCTTTGTTTGTGTGTGTGTGTGTGTGTGTTGAAATTCAACTGCTTATGTAAACATACAGTGAGGGAATAAGACTGGAGACTGAGGTTGTCTCTGTGTGGAAGAGGAAGTGATGAGCACATTATATCTTCCGTGTTAAATTCAAATGAAAAAAGAAACTGACAAGTGGACGTTTTTTGTTTTGGACGTGTTTTGTGCCAAACAATTTCTTTTCTGGGTCAGAGCCAGACTCACTGTTTCCCTCTGTGCTAAGCTAAACTAAACTAAGACAAAAAGCTGTTGGTTGCTGCTTTTTATTTAACAACAAATACGAAGGCGATTTTGTTTTAGAAGCTTATTTCTTTTTTCTGTTCCTTTTAGGGTAATTCAATTTTACAGGGAAATTTGATTTAAAAGTTAAATTACAGATTAAACAGGAATTTTTTAAATGATCGTTACTGATCAGCACTGATTGCAGAACAAGACATTGAAATTAGGACATAAAACAACACATGACAACACAAAACAGGATCATTTTTTGGGAAAAAAAAAAAAATGAATTTCTATTCATTTAGACTGTCCTGTCTTTTTTTATATAATTTTAAGAGCTTTTAGTTGCATTTATCCACAGTTATCACAATTATCAAATCAAATGTCTCACACAACCTCCAGGACTCATGATGAAACCGAAACATTTAGATACTGAATCAATAAGTCAATCAACAGAGCTTTCTAGTCACTTTTCTAGTTAAATACAAAATAATCTCTGTTATCTCAGATCATCTTAGATGTGCTGATCTGATACATTTGGGTTGTAAATGATTTGTTAAACTAAACAAGACATTTCATTCTATTCTGATCTATAATATTATGATTAATCAGGATGTATTAATCAATCAATAATGTCAATAACTGGTAGTTTAGTTCTGATCATATACACTGTTTATATTTTAAGCTTCACACTAACATCTCTCTTTCCTCTCTCCTCTTCTTCAGTATCAGCTCAATGGTCAGATGTCTCGGATGGAGCCTTGCCTGATGGGCAGCACTCCTCGGTTGCACCCTGCACCTGTCGCCCCCCGGTGGCCAGATGTGCCGCCGGCAAACAGCTGTTACACCAGCCCACCTATGCATTCATCCCGCTATGCCACTTCTGGGGACATGTACTCTCCCCTGGGCCCACGCAGGAACTCAGAGTACGAACACTCGCAGCATTTCCCCGGCTTCGCCTACATCAACGGAGAGGCCACCACAGGCTGGGCTAAATAGCCTTTAAAGACTGATCTGGAAAGCCATGTCCAAGCTCCAGGCCTGCCAAACTGGTGGATGTAAAGTCTCTCACCACTTCCAATCAAGTACATGAAACACAGAGGTGGCAGAGAGTACCAACGCAAGGTAATAGGAACCACGGTGCGGACACACTGACAATTTGAAAAGACTCATGATGTCAATCAGGCTGACGATTGTGGTGTAATTTGTCCAAACTTTCTTCAACAATTAATGGGAAGAAAAAATATTAAATCATGCAGATTGTCAAAACTTGCAGCAAAATCATTTTAAGAGTGCAATGCTGCTGCCAAGCTGTGCCTTTGTTTTTTTTTTTTTTTTTAAGGAATGTACACCTCTGCCAGTTTCCCCCGTCAGTCTCACAAGTCAGCGCACAATCACCCCACCGGCCGTCGGGTCAGTAGCGTCGCTGTGTGACGGATCAGTGTGTTGTAAGCTGTTACTGACACCAGTACAATCTCAGTGACCGTCTCCTCCTGTTGCTCAGCTCCGTGCAGCATCTCGTGAGTGCGTCTGCAGCAGATAAACCTCAGTCTGCTGCAGGATGGTGATGAACTGCACTGCCTTAACTTAAACGTTCTCACTGGGACACCAGTTACATACAGAGGCACAAAGCCAAAACATCACAAGTGACACATATAAAAACTCATGAAAGACCTTGATCGGTGTGTGAAGGTGTCTTCATCTTGGATAGTTTTTTTTTTTTTTTTTAAATGATTGAATGCTGTGACTCAGAAACAAACTGTATGAGTGTATTTTGTCACAAGCTTTTCTGCTGTTTCCTGTGACAACACACATATATATAAATATATATATATATATATATGTGTGTGTATATATATATATATATATATATATATATATATATATATATATATATAGTATGTATTTTCTGTAACTTTGTAACATGGTGTATTCTTTATTTTCTGTGTTACAAATTGGTACTTTGTTCTCTGTTTTGTATGGTTAGTAAAGGACGCATTAACCTAGGGTTGTGTGTTTTATAATGCACTCAAAGCTACTGAGGACCTATTACCCTATGGGTATTTATAAAAAGGGAAAATATCAAAGTGTACAGTAACATGAAGTATAGTCACTTTTCTGTAAATAAAAGCACTGGAAACCGTTTGTTGGGGACTGTTAAACTATCACAGTTGAAAATGATGTATATGTTAAAAAAAAAAAAAAAAAAAAGTCCAAATGTTAACAAAGTGATAAACGACGTTATTGTATCTTTTAAATCATCATAATCGGTGTCGGCACTGGAGCAAAATCTTGAATTACGTTGATCTTTTAAGAGCTGCTCTGTTTATACCTTCTATGCTTGAATATAAGATGGTTGTTATTGATTGAATGTTTTTAATAGAATTATTTAAAGTATATTTCACTAATTTGTCAAATATGTTTTGACTTTATAACTTCTGACGTGTGTTGCCCTTTGAAGAAAAAAAAAACATAATTTTCCTTTAGCTTCCCCCTCAGAATTACAATATACATTTGATGTTGAAAAAGGAAAAAAAAAAACATTTTCTGAAGTTTACTGAGCTGATTTTTACTTCTACTCTCTCTCTCTGCACTGCGGTGACAACACAGTGGGGGGTTGGGCCGGTAGCACAGAGGCCGCACCGTGGAAAGAATTACTTTTCTATAGAGAGAATGTCCTGCTGTGTCGGGGGTCATTGTACCTCAGTACCATAACCTTTGACCTCTGACCCCATGTCGAGGTTTGTATTTATTGCAACATAGATCCTCTGTGTTGTGTCTCTGCAATCCTACAGGATTCACAACTGAGATGCTGAAAACAGAAAACTTGTTTATAGGAAGAAAAAAAAAACAGCTGTGTTCATTGTGATTTAATCACCTGACCTGAGTGTCAATATCAATATCCGCTGGGGATTTCAGAAGAAGATTAGTGAGTGAGTGTGTACACAAAGACAACACATGGCTAGTGTTTATTTTTATTAATATATATATATATATATATATATATGTGGTGTATCAGTTAAATTCAGTGCATTTCCTTTATTAAATAATTGTATTTATGGCCATAAGGTTAGACTGCAGCATGTAGCAGCGTTTATTATTATTATTATTATTATTAATATTATTATTATTATTATTATTATTAGGATACAAACGCTCACCAGCAGTGTCAGATTCACTGTGCAGGTCTTTGGAGGATGATGCACATTTTGCATGAAAACAGCTGAGGTTTAAACTGAGGTGTGTGAAACTACTGAATCCAACAGATCCCAGTTATATGATGTCAAAGTTGCATTAAATCACTAACGATTTTTATTACATCTCATATAAGAGGCTCCAACTCAAGTCTTGAGTGTCAGATACAATACACACTTATATTTATATTCTCTAAAACAACAACAATAATAATAATAATAATAATAATAAAGAATAAGGTATTAAATTAAGATTATTTTAAATCATCATCATAAATCCCAGATTGCATGTCGACAATCTGCTTTTATGGGTAATATATTTCTCATTAATATGTAGGAAACTTCAGAAGTGAATTTGTTTCATTAATCGATCACTTTTCAAAATCAAATCAATCAACTGATTTCACTGACAATGCCAGAGATATCATAGGTTAGTCCTCCTGAGTTAATTAAATGTAAATTGTTAGGTTTATTGTTTATTTCCCATTTCTCAGTGAAGGTTATTGAACAGATCTGAGTCAAGGTAAGAAATTAAATACAGGCCTCTGATGAGATGAATACTCTTGTTTTTTTAACGGTCACATACATGTACATAGGCCACATTTTTACAAAATTACCCATTTCTATGCCATATTAGAGTGAATCTGATTAAAAATCTAGTTATAATAGATTTAGATATAGTTGATTGTAATTGTACCTCAGTTCTATAACCTTTGACCTCTGATCCCAAGTTGAGGTTTGTATTTATTGGAACATAGATGCTCTGAAATCCTACAGGATTCACAACTGAGACGAATATAAAATATAGAGATAACTTTCTGTTTATTTTGTTTGTTAACAGGACATATGTGTCTTTTATAGTGATTGATTCTATGTGATTATAAACAATGATAATATTATATAATATTAATTATAATAGTATGACAACAGTAACAGATGTTGTCCAATAAATCCAATAGAGAGTTGGTGATGGAGCTAATCAAGGGAGTTTCCCTGTTAAAGCAGACTCTGTCTGACACACACACACACACACACACACACACACACACACACACACACACACACACACACACACACACACACACACACACACACACACACACACACACACACACACACACACACACACACACACACACACACACACACCCTCCTCTCTCTCTCTCTTCCTCCCTCTCTCTCTAGTCTAGCCTGACAGCTAGCTAGCTTGCTAGCTCCACAACATTTCATTGGTAACGTCAAACCCAAACTGCCTACCCCGATTTACTTCAGATATTATCCACCATGAATTTGAACAATATCTTGTCGCAGCTTGAAACTGCCAAGGAGGAAGAAACAGAGAAGCTTCTGCAGCAGTTTAATCGAGAGGTGAGTCTCGACTTGGCTCGGTTTTTTTTTTTTTTATACGTCAACCAAAACAAACGGCCGTGGTAACGTTAGCTAGTTAGCTTAATTGCTATGCTAGCTGTTGAATTAGCTTAACATCTTTATAGCCGATAAACTGATGTCAGCGCTGTCAGGCGACTTATTGTGTTTCATTGTTAGAAACAAAACAAGTTAAACTGTGAATGAACCAAATAAGACCTGAATAGGTTTAATAAAAAAAACACACACACACACACACGTAAAGCTAATGATGCTAATGCTGCTTGCTCATCTGCACGTAGAGTTAAATAGCAACGTTAGTAAACTTTAGCGGTTTATTTGAGGTGTTTTAAGACATTTACGTCCGGTTACATGAGGCTTAAGTTTATCTGGACAAATGTTTTATATGTCTGTTGTCTTTAGACAAAATAAAACCACGTCTAATGTTTGTTATAAGTCATATTAAGTGTGTGTCAATAATGTGTTTCATTTATGTTTCAGAACAGTCACACGTTCACATTTGACCAAAGTGAAGAAGCCCTGCGGAGTGTAAGTATTATTTATCTGAGCAGGTTGTAATCAAATGATTACAGGAGTCCTGTTTAGCTGAAATGACAGTGTTTTATTGTGTGTGTGTCGTTGTAGAAGCTGTGTCAGAGTGTGTTGTCAGTGCTGGGGAGGCAGGTGCAGCCCAGCTGTCAGAAGACATGTCTGGAGACGCTCCGCATCCTGTCCAGAGACAAGCGGGTCCTCGGACCTGTGGCCACCAGAGAAGGCATGTTGACCCTAGGAAAGATGGCGAGGCTCCACGCTGAAGAAGAAGACGATGGTGGTGACAAGCAGAAAAGCTCTCAGGAAGACTCCCAGTCAGAGGAGGAGGAGAGGGTGGTGGTGGAGGCCTTGAAGTGCCTATGCAATGTGGTGTACAACAGTCCTGCAGCTCAGCAGGTTAGTGTAGAGGTGCAGCTGGTTCACGGTCTGTGCGTCAGCCTGCGTACGGCCCGAACATGGCAACACGAGGTGGGCCTGTTTACGCTGCGCCTTCTTTTCCTGCTGTCTGCCCTGCGGCCTGATGTTAGAGGAGTTTCGAGGAGAGAGTGGCAGGCGGTGAAACTACTGACAGAGGTCCTGGAGCACACATTTGAAGTGCGCTGGGTAGGACCTTATGAAGCTGCCTGTCCAGATCCACAGGCCCTGCCTTTGCCTGCAGAGGAAAATGAGCGAGCAATGGAAGCACTGAAGACCCTGTTTAACCTCACACTGTCGGACACTGGTGGTGAGGTGAGTGTGTCACAATAATGTGCTGTTAGACTGTAAGAGTGAGTAATGTTACAGTAAAAGGTCACATTAGTCATTTGCTCAGTTATGACCGTCCTGGACCACAAAAATCATACAACAACAGCCAAATTATGTCAGTCACTAACCATTTGTCCTGTTTACGTCTTTTCTGACGGGAACACTCAACGTCTCACTGATAATTTACTGTCACTGACACTGAGTGACCACATCAGCTGAATCCTTAAAATATAAATAACATGTGGATAAATGTCCTTAATAAATCCAGAAAACAACATCTCAAAAATGGCAGACATCTTGTCCTCACTGCATCACTCTCCTCTTATTTATTTTCACTTTTCTTAATGACTCAGCTCAGCTGTTGTCAGTAATATTCAATCCAGATTGAACCTATTTAACAGCAGTGATTTGTTATAAAAAATATCCAACAATAAAGATATGTATGACAGCATTGCCTTTATTATTAGGCTACTTATCCATGACACAGTCTCTTTCTATTTCTGCAAACACAGACCAGATGTTGTATCCTCCTTCCTGTGAATCAGATTAGATGGAATAATACATCACGAATGTAAGAAAGTTGCATTATGATTGGTGTTGTCGTAGTATCAAACACAGCCCTTCTTGTCTAAGAAAATATTCCATATTTCATGCAATTTGGATTGAAAAGGACACACGGCCGCAAAAGGCAGCTTCTGACACAGTGTAAGTCTCCACGACTTCATGTAATTTTGTGTGACCTAGGTCTTCCCCTTGATAATTTAGAAATCCAAACTTCCTCTTCCTCCTCCCTTTTCAATCCCAGTAAACAGCGCTCGACCTCAGACTGCCTCTATGCTCTGCTCTTGTCTTTCTTAGGTTGGTTGTGATGTGTCTTAAAAATTTGTAATTATTAGTTTTGCCTATTAGTTAGGCCTTTGCTTCCAGGCTCCTGTACTGACAGTTTAACAATATTTTTGCCTTATTGTTTAGTATTTTTTTATCTAAACAGTGGGACAATTTGCTTAAAAATGAATGATTTTCTATATCCTTGACTTTAATAGGAGGATGACCATCAGTTGCGACTCATCGCTGCCATCCTGCGTCATGTATTGATGCTTAGGACTGAAACGGAGGAGAAAACAGAAGAAGCACACAGGTGGGAAAGTTACTACATTGGATGAAGGGATTTTATGGCTTGTGAAAGGGCACAAGGAACAAGCGTGAAATGGCTCATTCCCACAATGCTTTATGTGTGGTGATTTACAGTCTGTAAATGTGTGTCCTCAGCAGATTGTCTGTTCAACCATAATGCTCCTGTTGAACTTAGAGATTTAAAAAGTATAATTCGAAACTGATTTGAATAGAAAAACACAAAGATTGACGAAGGACGCCCACTGCTTGTCAAAATCACCAGACCTGTGCACAGCTCTGGAAAATCACCTGTTGTGATTTGCATGAAAGCATCTCGTCTGGAGAAGTAGAGTGTCTACTGAGCTGCTGTGAGTTAGACTGTGTGATGGGACAAACACTGTCGTAATACTGCAGTTAGCACTGACTATCTTATTCACATGGTAATTCAGTGCAAGAATGTAGAGAATGTGTTGCCGCTGATTGAAATTTAAACAGTGTCGTGTAAAAGTGATTGATGTTCCTCTTGACCTGTCACACTGGTGGATGAACTGGTCATGGGAATTCAGCTCAATGACCAACATGAGTTAGATGTTTAAAATGTGACTGACTTTGTCTGAATGGAAAAATGAGCCATAATGTTGTTTTTGTTTCGTGACATCAACATGTTGAATTCATTAGAATTAGTCAAATTTATTGAATATGAACATTTATCTTTTATTTACTAATGTGTATAAAATTAAGTTTAAATAGAAAAATATCAATTTCACAAGCAGTGGATCTGATGAATCTACCAGCAGGTAGAGAGGGGAAAAAAATCATGTCTATAAAAACAAATCAAGGTCCTGGGTCAGATCTGTCCTCTAGATGTTTGTGAAATAAATCAGAAATAACTTCTAAACATCAGGAACAGTCAGGAGTTAGATTAAAACTGTTCTGTTTTATTCAAGGATTCACCTCCTAATATTTCTCTGTCACTCTCATAAAAAAAGAAAAGAAATTGGGGCTGGGTACTAAAGAGTTTCCTGTCAGCTGTTTCAAGATATAGATTAAAAACAAGAGGTGACTGGGTTTTAACTATGGGACAACTCTTCTCATGATTTTATTTTTCTGTGCGATTGTGATTTAATCTTTGTTCATCCTCAGCCACGCTGTCAACCTGCTCAACAACCTGCCTGTTTCCTGCCTGGATGTGTTAATCGACGTGCCTGTCCAGGGAGGACATGAGAAATATGGCGGGAAAAACATGGACTCAGTCCAGGTTTTATTAGACTTCATGGAGAAGAGGATCGACAAGGTAAAGTTGATCCTCTGCTGTTGATAATTCATCTAAATGTTTGATATATCCTAAATATTTGTAAGAATGTTGAAATGGTGGTGAATGGTGAATTTCCACCTGTTGAACATGGACTTTTAACTTTATCTGTTCTGTTCTACACTGACTCTCAGCTTCATTCACAGTCTTACTACATATCATACATTCCATTCATTCATTTCCTCTCCACCTCATTATGCTTCATGTTATCCATGTGTCCATTAGTGGTTAATGTCCACCCAGTTTTTGCTGTTGCAGCTTTTCAAGTGTTTTTTGGTCTTTGTCACTCCAAGCAGGGCTCCAACTACAAAGAGGGCCTCACTCCGGTGCTCAGCCTGTTAACTGAAGGATCCAGACATCACAGAGAGATCCGTAGATACATCAAAGCTCAGGTACAATAACTCCAACACATTTAAACACACATAATGATAAAGTTAGTCGCATTTCTGGTGCCTTGTTTGAGTCTTGTGTGTTAAAATATCTCTGCATCTCCAGGTACTTCCCCCACTGAAAGATGTGAAAATCAGGCCAGAGATTGGCACCACCATCAGAAACAAGCTGGTTCGCCTTATGACTCACGTGGACATGGGTGTGAAGCAGGCGGCTGCAGAGTTTCTCTTCGTTCTCTGTAAAGAAAGCGGTAAGACAAGCAGCGGTCAGATTGTGGGCAGGATCACGGGTCACAAGAATGAGAGAACAGGGATGATAATTCATGACTCTACATTAATATAACTACAGCTTAACTCAAATACATGAGTATTTATGTGTAACATCATATGTTTGTGTGTTTGGTTTCTTCTTCTAGTCGACAACCTGTTAAAGTACACAGGATACGGAAACGCAGCAGGACTCCTGGTGGCTCGAGGACTTCTTGCAGGAGGCAGAGGAGAGACTCAGTACTCTGACGATGAAGACTCAGACACAGAGGAGTACAAGTCTGCCAAACCCTTGTGAGTAATCTGCACTAATTGGGGACAAGTTTTTCTCTGCATTGTTTTCGTATGAATTTGTTCACAGCTGTTCATTAAACCTTCTGATCTGCTCGTTTCAGCATCAACCCCATCACTGGTCATGTGGAAGAGCCGATGCCGAACCCCATGGAAGAGATGACGGAGGAGCAGAAGGAGTATGAAGCTCAGAAACTGGTCAATATGTTTGACAAACTGTCAAGGTAAAACTTAATCAACAACACTTATAAGATCATGTGCAACATGTTCTGGATTATTTATATTTTAATCAGTTAACGGCCAAAAACGTAGCTGAGTTGGTGAGAGGGAAAAGTTGAAGAAATCTTGTCTAAAAAAATGTCCCAGAACTTGTGTTTTGATGTACAAACAATGTATCAGTATGAGCATGTTGCCATGTTTACTGTTGATGTTTTGTTGATGTGTGATGGTGCAGTGCATCCGTGTGTAGTTGAAACTTAAGTAGAAATATTGATTTTGCAAAAAGTTTTTCAAATATCAACAACAAACTGTCAAATAATCAATTGTGTTTCCTTTAGAAGGTCTCGTCTCACATGTTGAACATATTCTCTTTGGACAACAACTGTTGTTTCCTCGGCTCAAATTATTCATATTATTTATTGTTCAGCAAAAGGCCCTTCTGAATTTATGTTGACCTTTCCTTTAGTGAGTGGAGGCTAATGTTAGTCAAGCATGATGCCTGTACAAAAGTAACAGTGAGCTCGCTCCCTGCCAACCAATTCATCAAAGGAAGAATCTCTTACCGTTAGCCGTGGCTTCAATTAGGCCCGGACTTCCAGCACGCCGCAGCATTCAGCTGGAGTAAATAGAAGCTGCCGGCACGCCACTGCAGCATCATTACCACCGCTCCATTAATTATCACCTAATTGGCACAGAGTTGCCTTGTCAGTCCCAGCTCCTTTATGTGCAGCATTCAGGTTTTTTAATAACACATGTGTCCCAACTTTATTCTTGCCATTCTGAGGAAGCCAATCATCAGCCAGACGGAGTGGACTGAGACAGAGGTACAACTAGACAAAGCAATTTGGGTGGAACGTGGACGAAGAGGAAGAGACACGGGTGAACAAATGTGCAGACATAAGAAAGCTGACCTTGTCATTGTTGAGCCAAAGAGGAGGTTGAGCTGTAATGAGGCACGTGCAGCCAGAAGAGGCCAGAAGAGGAAGATTCCTTTCTGAGGCCGCATCCTCTTTCTTCTCTTCGTCAGTGAAGGAGATGTGGTGATGACTGAGAGGTGCTTCCTCACTGCTCTCACTGCTCTAAGGAGATCTGTCAAAGCCCTGCAAGAATGTGCTCCCCTAACTGCTTAACTGATCCTCCAATTACCACATATTCTGCACCCCGCCCACCACTAACCCCCTCTACACCTTCCAGACCCCCAGCCACTGATTAGGAGGAAAGCAGAGGGTTTTCTTTTTGCTCTAATTGGGAGAGGTGCACCTTTTTGTTTGTTTTGTCTTGTTAGTTTCTATTGTATCCACTGACTGTGACCAGTGATATGACGCTGTGGTCTGGCGATGCCTCTCTGCAGGTTTCATCAATGAAAATATGTCACATCAGTGCGACCACATTGTCAGATTTAGTTTCCCTCCATCTCTTTTTTAAGAACTTAACTGGAAGATTTTTTCAGGATGAGTTCAATTAAATCGCTGGAATCAGTTGGATTTCTGAAGCCTTTTGTATCTGAATCTTTCAAATGAATGAAAATGGATCCTCTTGAAATCTTTGATGATGAATCATCAGAGAGGGACTGGTGACACACAGTGCAGGTATAATTGGATTAGGATGAAGGGGGCAGCCGTGGGTTTTGAGGAGATTAGTCTGAGCGCTTATCCTGTAATTAAACTGCCACAGGAAAGGAGGGGAGGGGAGGCTGAGAGGGAGAGAAGATGGTCAAACACGGGCCAGAGTCCATGAAGAGGGGGAGGGGTTGGTGGGGTAAGGGTCCTCGAGTTGTGGATGTAAGAGAGTAAAGATGTACCAGTGAAAGACCCTTTTAAGACTGTCCCGGCACAAAGGGTCCTGAGCAGAGTTGGGTTTTGTTTACTTTTATATGTTTTTTCTTCTGATCTCACAACTTTGCATCGAGCAGGTGGGTTTCTGATGTTTTTATCTTTGTGTCCACAGGCAGAACGTGATCCGGCCTATGGGCGTCAGACCGGACGGGACGTTAGCACCTCTTGAAGAAACTCTCTGTGATCCACACAGGGACAACTCAGGATCAGACTCTGATTAGTGCTCTGCACACCAAGGCCACATTTTCCAAATGAAGCCCATCAGGCCCCAATTCATAAGAAATGCTGTGTCTCATTTCAAGGGCTGAATCTTTTGATACATACACTATAACAGATTATCGGGTAAATGTGATGTGGTGGTCAAGTGATATTTATCAATTTTCTCAAAGTAATGTGGTTTAACTTATTACATCATAAAACAATTGACCAACTAGCAGTGGATTGTGGGATACTGAGGTCTGCGAAGAAAACACTCCAGACAAAAATCTTCCTTTCTCAGCCTCATTCAGTGTAAGTATCCTTTCAAATGGTTCAGGTCTGAAGTATTTAGTCTAGAAACGCAGCTTCAGTCATTCCAGCCCTGAAGTGGGACACAGCTCAGCTTCTCACAGGAGACTTTAGGGGCCCTGTCGCTGCTGTAAGCCATTCTCCAAAATGGAAGTGAACTTGATGCATGATGCACCATAGTGCACAGGAGGCCTCTGTGTTTACTGTCACGACTTCATTTCTTTTTATTGCTCCTTTCGTTGAGACGTAATAACATAATATTTGCTGGATCATCATGTGATTGTCATTGGAAACGTTGTTACGGTTTGTTACAAGTGTAATCAGATCTAAATTATCATTCCTTCACCTGTGCTTTTTTTCCACTTTTTTTTCTGCTACATGTTCACTGTATTTCTAGATAATTTAAGTTTACACATTATACACATACGTATTTAAACATGAAATCATAGTAAACAAAAAAAAAAACTTAACAGTGAAGTTTCTCTTTGGTTTAAAATCTTGAGGCCTGTCCAGATCGGACCATAGAAGTGATGTATCTTTAGAAATCAGGCAAGGAGAGTTTGAAACTTGCAGCTCAGTGATTAAACTTGGTCGTGTGATTATCATGAATGTTGCACATCACTTAGTTGCCAAGGAAACTTTGTGAATTCAGGGCTCGTCGGCTCGCTGCCACGTCGCTGAAAGTTGTTTTGAACAGGAAAACTTCATTTCATTTAAAAATAGGAACTCTTAAATGTAAAGATGCTACATTTTACAGTGATGGTAAATTATTAATCTGCCTGTTGTTGACTCTTTGACGAGGAATTGTGTAAATTGAAAAAAAATGATTGTTTTCTAATCTGCATTACTCTTGCCAAATTTGCATGATGTTAAATAATTTCTCAGTGATGTGATTTGTTTTCTAAAGTGAAATTTTTGCAAATTTTATATAAATACACAAGTTTAGTCTATGTATAAAATAATAATATTTCTTTATGTTGGTACAATTTTTTTTTTAATTAAATGTAAAAGCTGCCAGTTGTGACATCAGCTGATATAATGTGGTATGAATTCAACAGATTTAATCCCCTTTACTACAACTCTGTCAAAGGAGGGAAATACTTTTAATTGCTGATTACAATCCAGAGAAACTGAATATTGCTTTAACCAGAGGTCAATAATAATAATAATAATAATAATAATCTTGAGCATCTTGTTCATCTGATCTGTAAATCACCACCACTGCCTCTTCACACAAAGAATGAAACAGATCATTTGACAAATTAAAGGGAAAATCAACGTCAAGTGTCTTAGTAACTTGGGGCATCACAGCTCAACATTGTGACCGTGCAAAAAAAAAAAAAAACATAAGTCACAAGATTTCCTTACTTCTTAAAGCACCATGTGGCCATTTTGTTTCATGTCTTCACTCATTTCTTCAGGTTTTCCCTTTAATTTGAGAAGCATCGTACTGTTTTTCTTTCTGTCTCCAACTCACCTAAATATAAATTTAATGCCTTTTTTTCATCCACAGTCATCATGGGATAAATTAAACCTGCATGTCGATCATCTTCTCTCCATCTGAATGACTGTTCTATGCCAATCATCTTGTTCTTGTTTTTGCACCTTCTTTACTCACTTGTAAATAACACCACTCTTATTTTATGTAGGGAGGCATCCACTGAAAAGTTAATAAACTGGAAAGTAAATATACTCTTCTTTTTCTTTTTTTTTTCCTGGAACCAAACAACATAAACCTTTTTTTTTTTTTTAAAAAAAAGGACAAAAATAACCTGATTCAAATGGAACAATACTTTTTATTAAATACTGTTTAAAATACAGTGTTGTGCTGATATAAAATATAAGACGTTATGGCTGTTGTATAAGAATACATTTAAAGAAAACATTTAAACTTTTGTTCTAAACAGGGTTCAGACTTTTACTAGTGTTCTGGATGGACCCCCCCGCCCCCCACCCACTGCATAATAAGTGCTTTAAATATGGTCGCTGAAGTTGAACCGTTTGAGTTGCACACACGAACATTAAACACTGAGTACGATTATTAAAATTACCTGGTTAGAAATCAAATGTGTGGACATTTAACAGGAGAACAGTCTGTGTGTGAACTAAGCACAGGAAACCATCTCCAACTTTTTTCCAGTGTCACCTTTTTTAAACAACAAACAAACAAACAAATATGCAGCATCAGTTGCTCAGGTTGGATGAAGCAGAGCTCTTGCTGTCTGTCTCTGAGTCGGTCTCTTCGCTGCCACTGCTGGCGGCGGCTCTCTGACCTGCCGGTCTGGACCTGGATGTTTCCATCCCACATGGAGGCTCCGGTGTCTCTACAGTCCCTGTTGGTATATGGTTTATAAGTGTAGGGAGACTCTGCAGAGAGAGGATATGAAGTTAGTCTCTCACGTTAGCAAAACTTTGACTTAAAGTCTGAGTGCACAAAATGACACTTACCACTGTTTCTTCCTCCTGACTCTTCATCAGCTCTCTGATCTCACTGTCCCAGCCGAGCGTTTCAGCAAACCTCCGGACTGTATCCTCCAGGTCACCCAGCTCCATGTGGTCTCCTCTGCGCAGCGGGACCTTCTCAAACGGACCCACAGCGTGACGGTTGAGGAGCAGACGAGGCACAGTGGAGCGCACCGTGTTGACCAGGCTGGCAAACGGCTCGATCTGAAACAATTCACCAATGCTCAAATACAACTGCATTCAAGATTTACTACAGTAAATGAGGACAGTTATTATTATTATTATGTTGTTTACCTGTAAAGACGTGCCCATAATGATTAACAGATCAGCTTTAGGGAAATCTTTCGTGTGGAGGAAATACTTCTGAGGAAGGTCTTCTCCAAAAAACACAACATCAGGTTTGACTGTAGCAGCACAGAATGTGCATATGGGAACGTTATCGTTCATTATAGCCTGCTGTGAAACAAACAGGAAACGTTACTTTGACAACAAACAGGGAATTAACGGTTATGTTTGTTTTGTTGTGGAGCACAGATTGTGACATACTTTAGCCTCCTCAGCGGGGTACGGTGTGTAGCACAGGTGACAGGAAGCTGTGGCAAAGCTGCCATGAGCTTCTACAAGTTTATCATCTGGGATGCCACATACTGTGGAAAAAAAGTGTTAAGAGTTATTCAAGTACTAGCTTAGTTATTCTAGTTATTCAAGTACTAGCTGAGTACAGATACCCCCTGTATCTTTACTCAGCTAGTCCGTGTTTCATTTAAAGATACATTTCTGTTGCTGTTTTTCTCTTCTCACTCACCTTTCTCCAGTCCATCGATGTTCTGAGTGTACATTCGCAGCAGCAGGCCTTTGTGATGAAGCATGCGGATGAAGTAGTGTATGTAGTTGGGTCGGTGGCTGCCAGGATACAGAGCTTTGGCCAGTGAAAAGAAAGGCTGCGGGTCATTGGAGAAGTAGTCGATGTTGAAAATGGCTTCTGGGTAAGGAATGTTGTACTTCTCCACGTTGGCATAAAGACCTGTGCCTGGAGTTCTGAGGGAAAAAAAGTGAAAGCACAGATGTTTTAATTTTCATTTTTGGGGGAATTGATGTGATGATTTAATTAAAGAAGTTGAGTTGGCATAGATTGTTTCAAAGGCTTAAGTTAAGAGAGCAGGGTTTGAACTTCAGAGTGAAGAACCATGAAAACAGAGAAAGACGAAGATGAAGGTGTTTTAAAGAGAAAAAAATCTAAAAATACCAACCTGAAGTCTGGGATCCCACTGGCTGTGCTGATTCCTGCTCCAGCCACCACCACTACGTTCTTACAGCGACCCAGCTTCACCAGCCGAGCCACGGAGGCCAGACCTCCTCGAGATGATGGTTTGGGAGCAGATCTGGACCCAGAGGACTGACCGTCCCGCACAGGGTTACTGCTACATCTGGATATCTTTCCTTTACTGGAGAATAAGATCACACAGAAACACAACCCTTAGACATTTTACTACTCAACCTGATATAAACAATACAATCATTAATTTCTATACATGTAGTTCAGACTTAAATATGTCAGAATTTGGTCAAATGTCAGAGTGGTCTAGTTTGTTAGTATGCTAACATGCTAACTATACTGTAGATGTTAAACATGGTATACAACATTAACAACAACATGGCAGCACTGCCAGTTTGTACATGTTATCATGCTAATGAATGTTAGTGAACCATGAGGTTTTTACCTGTGATGACTGTTGATGAACAAATTACATGTATCTTCGTACTAATATACATGTTTTATTATAATCCTCATGACACAATGTTTTTGTTTTTGTTTGCGCCCGTCCATTTTCTTTTTCTGTTATTTATCTAGTTCAACCTAATGGTTCTGTGTCCTCACCTCGTGGGTAAGACGTCATGTTCGCTCACACTCATCTGGCTGAGGTCCTGGGCCAGAGCTGAATCCGCCTGCTTCTTTCGTTGTTTTCCATACAGACCAGGCCCAGAGTCCTGACTCTCTGTGGGCTCGCTGTGTCTGGTCTGGGAGCTGGAGCTGCGAGTTACTCTGGTAACTGGAGGTTGGGCTGCTTTTTTATCCCAGCTGGACCTGGACCTGTTCATTCCAACACCTGTAGAAAACAAGGAGAAAAAGAAATAATTCAGTCTAAACGAAAAAAGAGTGATGTTTATTAGGATTTTATTGTTTCGAATGCGAAAAACAGGAAACATGATCTTGTGTATAATTTTATCAGTTCAACTTTTTAATGCTCTAATTAGATATTGACAAGTTTCCAGTGACTAGGTTTTTCATTTGCTCTCTTTCAATCATGTGTCATTATTTAAAAAGCCGTTAAACTCAAATCATCGCTGCATCTTCTCCTGGTGTCTCCTCTCAGTGTCGAGGGAGCGAGCAAAGAAGAAGCTGAAATGTTTTAAAACTGTCAACGATTGAACAAAAGGTAATGGCTGCAATATATTTAGCAAACCCCCACCACCAACACCACCACCTCTCTACTCCTCAGCAGCTATGCTAATACAGTCCACAGCTGTGGCAGCTTTACTGTTCAGAGAGAGTGAAGAGCTGAGCTGTGAGGTGGGGGTGAGGGGTGGTGGTTAAAAAGAGGGGTGGCAGAGGTGAAAGAGAACCGTAGATTGACTGTGTGTCAACAAACCCAGCTGGGAGAGAAAAGAGGATGCCCCCTAACGGCCCCCTCAAACTGAAAAAAAAAAAAGGAGGGGGGTGTAGAGATAAATGATATGGAGGCGGGATTCAATAAAGAGGGAACACAGAAGTAGAAGAAGAAGAAGAGGAGGAGGAGGAGGGGGCTTCTTTTCCAAACCTATTCTAGGCCTTCAAACAACTTCCATGAGGAATGAGTGTGAGTGATCAGGGAGAGGCAGCGAGTAAGGAAACAAAAGAGCTACAACACATAAAACAGGACGGCTTCAGAGGGAAGCAGCGAGATAAGACAAGCTTTTCTCCAGCACCTTATCGCCCTCCGGAGGGAGACAGGAGAGGAGGACAGGTCACAGGAGGTTTACAGAACAGCAGCAGGGCTTGAAAACAACCACAACAACCTTTAATGGGACCGTAGTGTCATTTCAAGGCTTGTCTTCACATGCTACATTAACAATATAATTAAATTAATCATTAGCAAGCTAAAAAAAACAAAAAAAAAAAACTAACGTAGATGTCAGCTCAAAAAAGTTTCATTTACAGAAAACTATTTAAACCATGCCACTCAATCTTCTTTCACTTTGCCTCCTTAAAGAGACTGAAGCCCCCACATTACTACAGTTTTTTTTCCTCATGCACATCCTAAAGAACTATTAAAAACAGTGGGAGGGTGAGGGTCTCGGCTTTTGTCTGGTCCTTTCTCAAAAAGACACTGCTGAGTACAGGCAATAAATCACCAGCGTAGTTATTAAGGTCTCACACAGATGGTAACGGTGCAGCAGCAAAACTAATACGTCTACGTGATACCGGCCCTCTGCATCAGTTCGTCTGGAAAAAAAAAAAGACACACACTGGGTTTATTTCTTCTTGGAGATTATGAAATAACTAAATTAAACTTGACTCATGGGAAAATGTCATCATCTAAAGAGCAAAAGAGAGTGTAGCCGGAGGAAAACTGTTGAGGCAGCAGGTAACAAAACCAGCAAAATAAAGAGCTGATAACGAGTTCACCTGTCAAACTAGATCAAACTTGTCTTTCAGTGTTTTAAATGTCTTCTTTTAATCTGATACAAGCCTAATTGTTTAACAAATGATGTTATTATTCTTTAATGACAAATAAATTCCTGTATAAATGACAAAAGGCTTAAAAAGGATTTGAGAGCAGCCCCCCCCTCCACCCTTCGCTCGGCCTTTCACTCTCCTTGTTCTCGCAGCTCTCCCCAGTCAAAAAGCTGAGATCAGTGTGTCCCCTCTTTTTTTTTTTTTTTTTAACCGGACCACCAGGAGTGGAGCTGCTCATATGAGGGTTACAGTTATCTCATTAGAAAAAGTCCCTACAACAATGGGCACACGTCAGTCAGAGCTCACCAGCACCCAAACACCAACAAAGAGACAGAACAGGTTCATGTAAATCCAGTAAAAAAAACATGTTTGATGCAGCAAATCAGCACCTGCTTTCCAATTATTATTCATTGTAAGTTCTTGTCTAATTAATCAATTATATTTCCATGTAAATAAGCGTTTTGATTGAGTCTTTCCAGTGGACAGGAAATCACACCAAGCAATGTGCTGTGATGTGACAAATCAAATGTCAAAACACAGTCAGTTCACACTGACACAGTCCTGACGAGACCTGAACAGACAATAGAAGTGACTTTTAAACCAAATATGTTTTAACTGAAGTGAGTAGAGTCTGTGAAATTTTAGAAAACAACATCTCCCAAAGTCTAAGATGATGATGATGATGTTTACTTTACAAGAAAATAAAGTAGAGAAAAAGCAACAAATCCAAACATATGAATTGAAGTGAAAGCAAAAAAAAAAATCATTTAAACCAATTTTCAAAATTGTTTTTGGTCATCACACTTGTTTCTGACCATTAACTGATCAATTTGTAACAGTCATCGTGTCAACAACATTACAACAAGTAACAACAGTGGGATGTGACATAAATTGTCTGGTGAATCTGGTTAATTCAGTGATTCAGTTGCAACTGGACTCATCATCATTTGTTCCTGATCATACACCAGAGTGAAAGATTGTCCCTTTTTGTCAATAATTACCAGTATAAGCTTTTACAATGACGTTTGTATGATGGTTTAATCTAAAACGATCTTGTTCAGCGTCACCATCGTCTACCTGGCGTCTGTGGAGGAGCAGGTCAGCTGCGTTTTACAGCAGATTTGATTAAGTTTAATAAGAGGCTTCTCTCCTGCTACCCACCATTTAACCCTCCACTTACAGCAGAACTGAGGACAGCCGACTTTGATCTCCACCACCACCACCCCCAACACACACACACACACACATAAACACAGGGATGGCAACAGGCAGTCCGGTCGTCATGGAAACCTCTTCATTACTTAGTTGGAGAGGCAACAGCTCTATGTCCTCCTTCCCCACCTGCTCACTAATGACATATCACTCTGTGTAGCATCTTTGTTGGACTCTCAATTGACACAAAGCATCGACTCCTAATTTGTGTTAGTATATTGTTTGTGAACACAGAGGAGAAGGCGGCTGGTGAAGAGCTAATTTTACCCAGTGGGTCGATGACTAACTAATGACTCTTGTCCGATTGCTCCTCTGAGGAAGTAGTGGCCCTAAATTAAACACCAATCAACCAATAATGGGATGTGATGTTATTTTATAAATACACACAGATGTGAAGATAAACACTGTGATTTTATTAAACTCAAGTCCACGTTTCAGAACGATAAACCATCACTTGTATGATTTGACGATAAAAATTATCATTAATTATTATTATTATTATGGATTCATCTATGAATTGTCAGAGAATATAAAAATAATATACAAAGGTGATGTTTTCAGAGTTCAACTACATTTGTAGATATTTTAATGAGACTTAAATTTGAAAAACATCAGTTATTTGAGTTGATAAACAACTTGTTAAAACAACAGATCATTGAAATAGTTTGTTTTTAGCTACCGATTGTTTTAAGAGCTGAATGTTTCAGGGTCAGTCTCAGTTATATAATAGACCTGTGAAAAAAAAATACACAAGTTTAACCTTCTCATTAATTTTAATTAAGACAAGAGGATAAAATAACTGCAGCCGCAGTTCTGCTCGGTCCTTAGGACAAATGTTTGTCAAAGTGACACATTGTTTTCATCCAGTCTGAGGTTTTTTGCTGCAGAACTGAGGCTACAGCGTCACCTGCTGGAGCCTGAACCTCATTACATACATTGATTTTAACCATTTTATTTAAAAAGAAAAAAAAAATTAACTTTAACAACAAATATAAAGGGCGAGGAGGAGAAGACACAAACTTACATCCCTTACATGATGGTACATAGATTACACCTCCTGTTATCTGATTAATTAGTTCACATATAAAAAAGTAAATCAGCTACATGTGTCTGTATCTTACACTGTTGTAAATGGTCATGAAATTAATAAATATATTTGTTAGTTTGGATTCTGTCTGGACTGAGAAAATCTTGTGTTGGTATCATTGGTTTAAAATGTTTTCAGTGCATTTTAAATTTTTGTTACTTAAATAAAAGATTAAGCAAAGAACCGTCTGCTTTAAAGACAAATGTTAAGTTAAAACTTTACTTGGTGCAGTTTCTACTAAAGATCACCTCAAGACATGTCATCACACGTGAAAATACTTTTGTATTGTATAAATATATAAGATTTTAAAAGTTTAACTTCCTCACTGAACGGTGTATGATGTTCAGACAAGAACCTTGTCCTGAACACCAGCAACACCAAGGAGGTCGTTGTGGACTTAAGGAGATCCAGGAGGATGGGTCACACCCCTCTCCTCATCCATGGGGAGGAAGTAGAGGAAGTAGAAGTATGTGGACAACATTAAGTTCCTGGGCCTCCACATCACATCTGATCTCACTTGGTCCATTCATACATCTCACTTGGTGAAGAAGGCCCCACAAAGACTCTTCTTCCTCAGGAAGCTCAAAAAAGGACTGGACTCTCCCCTCAGCTTCTGACAAACTTCTACAGAACCACAATCGAGAGCATCTTTAGCAGCAACAGTGTGGTACGGCAGCTGCACTATACAAGACAGGAGGGACTTGACCCAGGTGGTGAAAACAGCACAGGGGATTGTGGGAAGTCCTCTACCACCAGGACTCAATATACAACAGCCAGGCCCAAAGCTGCAGACCCCCCCAGGACACTAACCCTTCCCTCTGGAAAGACGTACAGGAAGATAAAAACCCACAACAACAGACACAGTTTCTTCCCCAGAGAAATCATCACCTCATCTCCTCACCCATCCACCTTCACCCACTCAGAGACTGAACATTGTCACCCCTGCAGACAATCACACCGCAATGCATTTCAAACATTAATACACTGCAATGTGTGCAATATAATCATTCACACCGGTCATTTTAAAGGTTTAATTTGCCCTGTTATTTATTTAGATATATTTTATCTCTGCTATGTGTCTTACAATGTGCCTCAAAGCCAAGAGCTGCTGAACAAAATTTCATTGTACCTTTGAGTTGAATTGAATTGACCACTGTGTGTGTGTGTGTGTGTGCGTGTGTGTGTGTGTGTGTGTGTGATGGAGGTTTCCAAATCACACTGATGATGTTGATGTTTTGTATTTAACCACAAGTTACTTCAGGTAACATTGATGTTGTTCGGTGACACTCAAACGTGCAAGTTAAAAGACATTAAAACTTCATTTTTAAACTAAAATGGGTCAAATAAGAGTTTTTCACTGGAGGGAAACTGTTTTATTATCATCTCTGATGCTGATGTGATGTGAACAAACTAGAGACTTGATCTCACCAGAAAGTCACAGCTGCTTTTAATTACACTGATTATAACTGTTATTATTGAAGTGCACTGAAATCTACATAAACATATAATGTGATCTTCACATGCATGTGGGTCAATTCAGCTTCAGTCTGCAGAAAATCACTGACACCAATTAAAAATCAACATCTAACAAATTCAATTAACGCAATAAGGGTGACGTCATTGACGTTGTTGTTATTGTTTTGTACCTGTCGTCGCAGATGGATGAACTTGTTGATGATGATGATGATGAAAGGACGTCGACAGGCTGCAGACAGACACACTGTGTGTGTGTGTTGGTTTCTGCAGGATGTTTCACTCGTCGAGCTTCTTTAACATCGAGCTGCTCCGTTTTTAAAATCCAGCGGCCTCAGATTCAATCACATCAACAACATCTGATAAAAAAAATCTGACTGAAACACTAAACGTGAATGTGAAGTTTTGTCTTAAGATCACAGAGCTGTCACAAGCTGCTGCTCCTGCTGCTGCTGTTTCCGGGTGTTAAATAATTCATTACGAATACAGGCGGGAATCGGAGCACGAGTCACGTGGTACACGTGTTTCCGCTTTCAGCCTTTCAGTGTTGTTCAAATTAAAATGAGGAAAATGTTATTTACACTCATCACATCCAGCTGTCAGTTGGACAGTTGGACACCGATAAAATCTAATTAACTAGTCCAAAAATTAATCACACTAAACCTGCAGCTTCCAGTATAAAGTTAATAAATAAAACAGGTTAAACAAAAGTTAAACTTTATAAGATTTATGTGTTTGTGACAGG
Source organism: Polydactylus sextarius (assembly GCA_016801845.1). NCBI lineage: Eukaryota > Metazoa > Chordata > Actinopteri > Polynemidae > Polydactylus > Polydactylus sextarius. The sequence continues at coordinate 4,306,425 of CM028921.1, forward strand.
ACTGTGTTGGACTAAGTGTTAGGGTTACAGAGACCAGGTAAAAGGTCCTGACCTATAAATAATTAAATGGCAACGTGAGTGTTTTGTTAAACGTCTTCATATTTAAATCATCATATTTGGATTTAGTTTGCATCATTCTACGTTACATATTAAACTATTATATGTCTGAGTTTGTTTGTTTAAAGTGATAAGTGACAGGAATTGACAATCATAAATGACAACGATTAAATACAAAACAAAAAATACAATAGGTCTATGACATTTTATATTTAAAGACATTTCTTCTTTTTTTCAGTCTTTTATCTGGATGTAATAAAAAAAAAAACCTGCAGCTTTGCTTTGCTACAAACTTTAGATTTGCAGCAGATTTACTATTTCAGCTTTGAAGACGTCAGTTCAGGTCAATAAAAATACATAAATAAATAGAAATTCACCCTCAGTGATAGACAATATACAAGATATAGGTCAAGCAGATGAACAGTTTTTTTCAATACTTATATATATATATATATATATATATATATATATATAACTAACATGTAATCAGAATATAAAAAGGCAATACCAAAAAAAAAGGAAAGAAAAGAAGAGAAGAGAAAAAAGCCAGACTATCATGACATTGTTAGTCCATTGTTGCCCTATGATGAGACACGTATGTCTCTACTTCCTCTAAAGTCCCCATATCTAAATATCTATTTATTTTTGTATTATTATAGTGTTTTACTGACTCTCATCAAAGAATTTAAGTTTGAGAAACTAAAGTGCAGAATTGGAAGATAAATGGATTTTTTAGAGGAAACTTGAAGACCCTGACCATTTGTCTTTATGGTGAGATTTATAAATAACCATCATATGACCACAAACCAGCCAGTGTATAAATAAATGCAGCCTCCAGGCTCTGGGTCAGTTTACTGCTTTAAGCCTTGATGCATAAATAGTTATCTTATTGTTGTTGTTTGATTTATTTAGGATGTAAATTGCATTATAGAAAATAAACTATTATCTTGTGATTTCTGTTGTCACGTGCACTACTACATGTTTCTCTGATTTCCACGTGTAAAAAAACAGTTTGTTGATACTTTTCACCAAAAACATTCAAAGTCATTTCTGAATTTAGATCAAATAAAACAAAAGCAAAATAAAACAAAATGTACCATGTGACGTTTTTGCACTGGTGACGTTAACACAGTAATAATATAAAAACATTCAAAGTGTGTGTTTTGGAGGCAGCCAGCAGCTGGAGCTGCAGCCGTGAACACTGTGTACCTCTGTGTGTTTTTCTGGGTGGAGACTGAGGTCTTCCTCCAAAAAAATAACCAGCTCAGACAACACTAGTCAGCTCCAACACCACCACCACTGCATCCACCAGCAGCAGCTACTGCTTTAACACAGGCCTGAGAAACCTGAAAGTTGTTGTTGTTTTTTTTATTTTCAGTAATTTTAAGCCTTAAACACAGAATACACCAGACAGGTCACTTGTTAACGACATAAATCAAGGTAAGTGCGGAGTTAGCGGCTTGTTTTGCATTTCGTGTAGAGTCAGAGTCAGCCATGAAGTTCAGCTACCTCCGTCGTTGGGGGTGGGGGGCTCAGTGACTTATTATCATGCAAACTAGCTTCAAGTTAAACTCCCATGTCTCTGCTGGACGGACAAGGTGATAAAACACCGATTTATAGAAACATATTTGCGGTGAAATACACAGATATGATGTTAAGTTTGTCGACGTGTGGATGTTAAAATGGTCAACAAATTAGCAGCTCATGGCGCTGATACACTGACGACACCACCTCACATTTTAGACATAATAGCATCTTAGTCCAGTCCATCTCTGGCTTTAAAAAAAAAAACTGAAATAAAAACAGTTTGAGTAAGTTAAATTGTTCCGGAGTTCGACAACTTTCGAACTATTCTCGGCGTTCGTCGGGTTTTTTCGTCAACGTTCGGTTAATAGAACGTGAAGCTGCAACAATGTTGCACATTAGCAACTTAGCTCAGTTTGTTTTTTTTCTTCTTCACAACTACACAACTACTTACTTATATCTCTGTTTAATTTAAAACTAAGTGCTCAGACAGCCATATTGTTTCCTTATCAGTTATCTGTCACTCCAGCTGCCTAATACGTCTGTTCCAGAGATAACACCTTCCATTTGTTACACGTCTCAACATTATATTCCTCTTAAGTTGTTGCATGAGTTTCAAAATAACATGACTTAAAAACAAGCTTGACTAATAGACTCTGATGAAATAAAAACAGCCAAGAATGATTAATAATATGAGTCACAGCTTATTGGAGATCAAGAATATGGAGCTATTTCCTCACAGGAAGTTCATATATGTGCAGTAAATACAACTTATATTTTAATATTAGTCTCAGCTGTGTGTGGATTTTAACCTGTTGCACAGCTTCTTCACTGACTGTGAACAGGTCTGCCTTGTTTTGGGATCAGCAGCAACACCCAAAGCAAGCTTCTATATTTTCTTAACACACCACGTGTCATTTACTGCCTCATTTCTCACATTTCCACTTCATAAAGCCACTCTGTCGTGTTTAAAACACTATATTTACAGTTAAAGCTTTTTTTTTTTTTTTTTGATGAGACATACAGTATGTACCCTTGTCACAATTACAGTCAATTTAAAAATTAAAACAGCTCATCGAGTGAGACTGACACCCTAGCACTGTGGTTTGTCTCAGTATATGACTTTTAAGTGGTTAAATCTCGTTTCTGCTGCTACCATCTGAATGTACTAAGAAAGAAAGAAACACTGAAAAACATGCAACAACAAGCACAGACGCATGTTTAACTGGAGTTATGTCATAAGAGAAAACTATTTTAAGTAGCATCGCTATCATCATTGTTGGAATTTTCTTTACAGATCCCTTCGCTTTACATTTGTTTTTGTGTTTCTCGTGCATAATCTTACACGGTTATTGTGTCATTTTTTTCTATAGAGAAATGAGCCAGGCGGAGGAGGTGCAAGAGGACATTCCTTCATACCTTAAAGATGAGCCACCAGCTACAGGTGAGTGTGTTTTTTAATGAGGAGAGATTTCTGTTTATTCACACCAGTGTTCTCAGTGTTCATGTGATGTTTTTCAGCCAATAACAGAAATACAGTGATTAAACCTAAATGTGTAGACAGAGTGGGTTAAAGACTGTAATGTTTGCGTAAGCACACAGGTGTCACATATCATCCAGGATGATGGATATTTTATTAGAAACATGGTCACTGTAGTTTATTTTGAGTCAGTCTCACACACATAACCATCCTCCTGCTGCAAATACTCACCAGCAAACCAAATGTGTGTTTATCAGCAGCTGAAAATAGACACGCAAACAAATGAGGACACACACACACACACAGAGGATAGAGTCAAAAAATTACAGGAAGAAATTGTTGCTTTAAGGTCTTTTCATTTTCATTTTTTAACAGTGAATTAAAACAGAATAACAGCAGGATCAGTGAGGATATGACAGGAAAAATTGCATTTTAAACCCAAAATTAAACATTTCACCACGTTTTAACATATTATAGACTAAAGGATTTCTTAAACAGCATAATTGATAATTAAAATTAGTTACAGCTGAATGATAATGTCACTCACAGTGTTGGTAAACTGCGTTGTAAGTTGATGTCTGTTGGCATAAAGCAAGCTGAAAAGGCCTCAGAAGAACATTTTGAATCTTAAAGTTTTTTGTTGCTGTTTTTAATCAGACAACAACAAAGACCACCCACAGACGCAGCCGGGCATGTTCGGCAGGTTGGCAGGGGGTTTGTATGGTGCCACCAAGGGAGCTTTAGGAGCAACGGTGGGTGGTGTGACCTGGATTGGAGGAAAGAGTCTGGACATCACCAAGACTGCCGTCAGCACTGTAGCCTCTGTGCCTGCCATGGGAGTGGGGCTGGTTAAAGGAGGAGTGTGCGCCGTAGCCGGAGGAGTGACGTCTGTTGGCTCTGCGGTCGTCAGCAAAGTTCCCATAGGAGGAGGCAAAAAGAAGGACAAGTCTGACTGAGAGGAGGTGGAGGAGTGACACATGCTGCTGAGTTGTTGGAGCTCACAGTTTGTTTACCTGTTTTAGGATTTATGAACAGGAAAAGACCAAAAGGACTCAAGAGTTAAGTATACACATTCTGGTGAGGGTTTGCTTCGTGTACGTCTTTAGTTCCATTTTTTTTTTTTTTTTTTTTTTATTTTGTTTTTGTTTTGGTGTGTATGTTGTTGTTGGTTGAGCCTCATTCATACAAATTATGTGGAAAAGCCAGAACCAACAAATACTCCCCGACTGTTGTTAAAAGGAAACTGTTATCACCTATTTCTGAAATTATTCAAATAAAATGTTTGTTTTGTTTGTTTCTTTTGTTTATAAGCCACAACAGTGTTTTTCTGGGGACTGTTTTTTTTTTCGCATTAATCAACTTTAGTTCATGAGGAGAAAAGCTCAGTGTCATGTATTATTGTAAATTCACTTGCAAGACAATCAATGTTCAACTATGATCTTTAACTGACGTGTGGTGTTTGGAGTCGGGAAAAATTTCAGCATCAGCTGAGAAACAATTGACTTTGTTCAAAAATGTCCACTGTCGTATTTAAAGCTGTGGATATTTCCTGGTGGTTATATTGACAGCTCAGTGGAGGGTAATGTACTTTTGATACAGAATCCAGTATAAGACGATATGAAATGTGTCACAATTAAAGTTGTAGTGTTAACTGAATTATTGTAACTGTACTATATTTGACTCTAAGCTCATTGAAACACATTTTACATATGACTTCTTTTGTCTATTTTTATGTTGTCATAGTTACTCTGACATGTAAGGTTGACATGACTCCACTGAGGGGGAAAAAACTGCCACAATATCACAATGTCATAAAAGTATAAATGTGCTACTGTACCAAAGATGTTATGTTCTCACTCCCAACATTTCTCTAATGTGCCTCCTTATTGCTTAGGTCAGCTGTGTTTACTATTGTAGTAATCTGATGGCTGGATTTCTTGCCGGTAGTCTGAATTTCAAATGTGAAGAATCTTTTAAGCTGACAAACCTGTCAAAGTCCATTTATTTAAAAAAAAAAAAAAAAAATAACTTTTTAACTCTAATAATGCCATTCAAGCCTTGTTATATGATAAGTTTCAGAGATATTGTTTTATCAGTGTTGTAGAATGTTTGGAAGTTTGGAGAAATTATGAGAATTCATGGCAATATTATATTCAGAAAGTGTCAAAATAAAACATGCTGAAGGCTGTGTAATTATTGTATTGTTTCCATGAGTAAAATGAGTGACTTCCACTGTAAACAAACAATTTTTAAACATATTGAAATGACCTGTATTGAATGATCTGCATCTTTTAAATCTTTCTCTCCATAGATTTGAAATTGTACTGATACTTTGTAGAATCCCTTAGGAGTACTAAAATAATGATGCAAGTAACCAAGACCTCAGCACTATATTTTAATAACATTTCATTTCTCTTCTCAGTGATGTTTGTTTGGATCCAAGTTGCACAAAAAACCTCTACAATAGATATTTTACCACATTTCTTTTAGTTTGTTAACCATATAATTGTAATAATATATCTTTAAATATACGATTACATGAATCAGATCACCAGTGACCTTTAAATACTACCAGTAAGATAATTTCCTCCCAAAAAAAAAAAAAGTCAAATTATTGGCATGAAATGACAACGTGAACCGCTGGTAACTGTCTTTTAAAGGAGCTCTGCTGTTATAAACCATTTAAAATACTAAGTTAAACACTTGTCTCCATATTCATTTTGAATATAAACCTTCATCCTTTAAATGTGTTATAATATTGGTTAACTCTTCTGAGTCTCCAGAGACAGTACTGGTAAGATTACACAAAACTTTTTTGTATCAGTTTTTCATGTGAAATTAAAAAAATAATAAATAAAAATAAATCAAGTATTACAGCCAGTATTTCTGTTTAATCCTGACAATTAAAAAGCAAAAGTGTATCATGTCAATAATAATAATAATCAGAAAGTGTTTACATCAAAGCCAACTTTTTTAATACAATTTTTTTGGGCTACATTTTATTTTTCTGCAGCACATTTTAGGCGTACATGACATTATATGTCTCTTTGATTTCTCACCATAAATAACTAAACCATGGTCATTTTTAGAGGTGTTTACACTAAATGTTAGAAGTCAAATTCTTGAGTTAAGCCTCCTGTGCTGGCTGCTCCTGAGGACCACTCATTATCACAGGTCCAACTGAGAACACGCTCTTCCTGTCCGACTCAGTCTCCCTCTGGCTCACCTGTCTCTCTGCACACAGATAAACAAACATGGTCAGATTTGAGTGCATATTGCACCTGAATTCTGCAGATTATTGATTATTCTCTTACTTCTTCTGAAGCATGATGGCTCACAGGAACGGCCTGGTGCAGCAGCACACACAGCTGTACTACAGTGAATGTAAACCTGCACAAAGACAGTAGTGTTTAAAGGGCAACGCAAACATATTTGTCTTGCATCATCTTGCATCAGTTTCTTAACTATAGATATATTTTTACCTGCTCCTTCAAGGGCTCTAGAGAGTTGGTGTCCACAAAGGTAAACATTTTGAAAACAAAACGCCTGTAGTGACTTGGGAATTCCAGACCAGAGGTGGGACCAACTGGAACAAGTGAGGACAAGTAGCGATCATCTCTGTATGGACACCTGAAACAGAGAGCAATTTACATCAAGACGATACGACTTAGCACTTGTTTAGCAAACAACAAACAAACCCACAAAAACTAAATATTTTGTCTTTTTGTTGTGTTTGTTACCCGTCTATCAGAATGTCCCACTGTGGCAGACTGTGAGGGTTGAGGCTTGTGGTTGTCCAACAGCGCCCAAGAGTCAAGACAAGCATGGGATCTGTCTTCTCAAGGAGTTGAACCTCCACATACACAGGATCCCTGAGTACTTTGGTCACAGGGTAGTCAGCATCAGTATAGAAAGAGCTATAGGCCACATCCACTGTAAGAGAAAAAATATCAATTAAAAGAGAGCCAATATTGTGAAATGATCTATAAATACAGTAAAGCTACCAGGCTGACATACACTAACCTTCATTGCAACCCTTTGAAAAGCATTGCCCATTAGCCAGCCTCATCTGTACTGCAATGGGTCCCAGAGCAGCAACTGGTAGTGGAGGATCTTGCAGTGGTAATGCTTCCACAATCAAAGTCTCAACAGAAGTACCAGTGTACCTACACTGGAAAAGGACTCTGACAAGAGAAAGTCAGAATTAAAGATTACAGGCTTAAGTTTAACACTGAAATACAAATGATAAAAAAAAAGAAAAAAGATCACCTACTCGAAGAAGCTGTCCCTGGTTATTTGTCCACGGTACCCAACTGATACCTCTATAGAGGATGACATCCTGTTCTCATAGATAATAACGCCAGGCTCCTCCTTCAAAAATCAGAAAAAAATTGTCATTGTAGGGTAACAACGTGCAAAGGTTCTATCTAAAAGTGTTTTGATTAGTTGAAAATACAGAAAATATTTATGAAAAATCAAGGTCTTACCATAACGATGGAGCCACATGCAGTAACAGGAAAGTGATAGATGAAAAAGTCTGAGTTAGAGTCAACATGTGTGCAGCCTTGGCCTCCCCCCAACAGTGAAACAGATTCCAGATCAATGTTGGGCAGAGTGGCATCTCTGGCCACCACAACAATAAAGTGGGCATCTTTGGTGCACTGGACAGTCACTATCGGCAGAAAAACAGACAACGATAAGTTGAGTGGTTTCAAATTATTGACCAAATGTAAAAACATGAAGATGTAGAACATCTGACCAAATGATTTTTAAAATAACAATAATCATACTTTGATATGATTCTGTATGCAGTACAGATTGACACACATTTTATCAATTAATATATGTCAACCAGAAAGGACTTATTTTTTTTCCAGAAACTCACCTGCTTTCCCATAGTAGCACTGTCGGCCATCAAAGCAGCAGTTAATGGCTTCACAGTCATTTGCAGAGATATCAGGAGCTCCACATTGGACTCTCACGTTTTGTGCCACTTCACAGGTCTGGACAGGAGGTGGCAGTGGTGCTACAGGATGCTTCGTTTTCTGTGGTTGAGGAATTTGTGGGTTCTGAGAAGCCTGATCATGGAATGGTTGGGGATATTGAGGATAATGAGGTTGATAAACTGGTCGGTCCTTTGGCTGTTGAAGATTTGGTTGAGGATGTGGTTGAGGATAAGTTGGCCGCAGAGGTGATTGGACTTTTGGTAATTGCTTACTTTGAAAGACACCTGGCTGTTGAGGAATGGGTTGAGGTTGAGGTTGGGGTTGAGGAAAAGTTGGCTGCAGTGCTGGTTGGACTTTTGGTGGTTGCTTATTTTGAGGGTTACCTGGCTGCTGAGGAAGGGGTTGAGGATACGGTTGAGGATTTAGAGGAAAAGTTGGCGCTTGAGCTGGTTGGACTTTTGGTGGTTGCTTATAATGAGGGATACCGGGCTGTTGAGGATTGGGTTGAGGATACGGCTGAGGTTGAGGTTGGGGTTGAGGTTGAGGAAAAGTTGGCCGCAGTGCTGGTTGGACTTTTGGTGGTTGCTTATTATGAGGGATACCTGGCTGTTGAGGAAGGGGTTGAGGATACGGTTGAGGATATGGCTGAGGTTGAGGTTGGGGTTGAGGTTGAGGAAAAGTTGGCCGCAGTGCTGGTTGGACTTTTGGTGGTTGCTTATTATGAGGGATACCTGGCTGCTGAGGATTGGGTTGAGGATACGGTTGAGGATATGGCTGAGGTTGAGGTTGGGGTTGAGGTTGAGGAAAAGTTGGCCGCAGTGCTGGTTGGACTTTTGGTGGTTGCTTATTATGAGGGATACCTGGCTGCTGAGGAAGGGGTTGAGGATACGGTTGAGGATTTAGAGGAAAAGTTGGCTGTGAACCTGGTTGGACCTTAGGTGGTTGAAGAGGCTGAGAAGTCCTTGATCCTGAAGATGGAAGACCCAGTGGTGTTTGTGGAAGTGGAGCACTCTTCGACATCCCTGATGAAGGCATCTGCCACATTGACTCCAGAGTACCTACATTTTTCCCAATTAAGCAGCCAAGCAGTACTAGTGCCACTAAAAAGGAGGCGCTCCAGCGTTTTGCCATGGTTTCACAGCAGTTTGATCTGGATAGTCCCCAAGTGCACCACTCATGTCTGCTGCCACATTTATATCTGGTCAGACTTGATTTAAAAAAAAAAAAACACCTCTGAGGTCAAAAAATCACCAATCAAGGCATTCCATTTTTCTATAGTCACCTAATGGCATCATGGATGCACTGTACAAAGTTTGATAAGGATTTTGGCAACCTCATCATATTTGTTGAACAGGTGGGACAAGGTTATAAAACACTGTCTATCAGATGAGTGAAGCTGCATAACATGGGCATTAAAGAAGTTAATGACAAATCCAACATTTGGGTCATACAAACCTTGTCAAAAGTCTTTGTGACCTCAGATTTCATTTGACACTGAAAGTTTATTTTGCTGGTGCAAAATGGCAACCAGTATTGATTTGTCTATCTGTAACAAAGTTTCCCATGATATGCTCCAAATGAGACAAATCGGTTAAAAAAATGAACAATAGATTGTATATATATATACATATATCATCATTATATATGTATAGTATATATAGTGAATTTGATCAAATTCACTTTATTTCTACTTCACAGCTCTGATTGAACCTGTCTTGAGTCTTCTTAGATTCAACAACATAGACTGTGGTAGTGACAATGTCCTGCAAAAATTCAGTCTGGAGTTTCTCCATAGAAAGTAAATTATTGGGGAAATAGTAATATTCTTCTTTCACATACCTCCACAAAACAAGAGGTGGAGTGTAAATAAACTTAATCAAGTGTTTTAACTGTAAGTATTACTACAATACCTCTAAAACAACAACTTTCAGCTAGAAAGGTCTGTCTTGGGCAGCTACTTCCATAACAAATTAATATATGACATGCATAATTTGTGATGTACTATTTAATATCATGCTTATTTGCATTTTAAGGCTGCTAATACTTTAACATTTCAAATGCTGCTTGTATTTTTACACTGTAATATCTTAACGTGCCATAAAGCTGTATAGCTTGAAAATGTTTTGATACTTTGTGTGGTTGATCTTCACTTGGTGTATTTGCTATCAAATACTACAAACTAACCTTGGTGAGATGGCATGACTTATGACTGAAAGTGTACATTGTAAAGACTTTTCAGGACAGTCTGGTCCAACAGGAAGGTCAGTGTTGGGGCATCTCTTGCCACAACAACAATGACATGAACATCTTTGGTTTGACATTTCTGACTAAAGAAAATTGAATTATTTAGGGTACAGCTGTGAGGTAAACATCACATTGCTGTTTACCACATTCACCATCTTGTTTTATTAGTTGTATTACAATTTTGCAGGTACTGGAAGAAGAAGTGATACTCCAATCGTATTGTTGTGGTTTCATATTCACAGCAGTTTGACCTGGACAGTCCCCAAGTGCAACACTTACTGTATGTGTCTTGCATCATTTATATCTGGTTAGTCCCCATGTTTTAAAAAGACTTTTGAGGAAAAGTAACTAAACCAAGGTTTCCCGTTGTTAAACAGAAACCTTTTTTTTTTTTTTTTTACATTTTCAGGAGATGACATGATAAACCTTTTGGCAGTTTCACAACACCAGTTACACCAGTTGGGACGATGAGATCAAACATGTTTGTCAGATAAGGACACTGGGCTGGCTTGACATTAAAGTGCTTATTTGCATGTCCAACATTTGGATCACAAAAACCTTTTTGAAGGTCTTTGCAACCTCAAGTTTTATTTGTCATCACATGTTTATTTTGCTAGTACAACGTACAGGACTTCAATTAGTTCAAGAGGCAGTTTGTCTGACACACTGAACGGTCACTGAGATGATCAGTGTCTCCACCTTAATTATACATCTACTTATACTTGAGTATATTTGATGTAATCAACTGAATATTACAGCAGAGAATTGGTATTTAAAAGGGGAAGATAATAGTGTACAACTCTAACTCGTGTGAGGAGCAATAGATTAAGTCTATAACTCTACTTAAAGACTTTATAAACTTTTCTAAATGGTACCTTTGAGGTTTGTGATTTTAATTTCTGTAAAATGAGAAAAGGGTTTGTTCCATTCAGAGAATCACAAAATGAGTCACAGCTCAGTCCCAGAATCCAGTGATGAGATGAAAAATGAGTACAGAACTAAGTAAATGTCAGTATTTTATTTGTGACAGTCTGTGTGAGTTGTGAATCACACGTTTTTTGTTCAATCTAGACTGTTTTATCGAGATCAACCCTTGGGACATGGTGTGAAGAACTAATAGCTTGGTATTTATAGAGATAAAATGTCTATTTACAGACACGAAAAATGGCAATTACAGCAAGAGTCTTTCACGTGGAGAGTGGCTGTCACTTGGAACATGATAAATATGGAACAAAAACATGTAATTAACTAAACTTTGCCAACTAAACTGAACAACAACTAAACTATTCATAAAGCTTCTCTTTGTGGCTGGATGAGTTTCATCCTTCCTCTCTCTGCTTCACTCCGGCGCATTGTTTATCTTATCGCCACCTGGGGGCGCACTATAACAAGGTACGGTGCCCACCTTCACCCTCTTTGCTGTTCCGTCCTGAGACCAACTTCCAGTTCCTTGTTGTCACCTGTGCAGGTAATATGGCGGTGTCTGCCTCGGCCACATGTTTAGTTATTTTTAATTTATTCTTCATAGATTATACACCATTTTACTTTAATTGTAGGGTCTCGTGCCAGTTCATTTGGTTCACAAGCCTTCCCTCCTTTACCTCTTTACCGGTGCTGTTCACGTGTGGAGCGCGTATCACCTCCCAACAGGTGACAGACGCTGCTGATCTGTGTGTATCGGTATGTATTGGTGTATATTGGTATGTATTGGTATCGGCGTGTATCGGTATGTATCAGTATGTGCTTTGCTTGTATTTTTGTATCTTCTGTATATTTTAATTGTTTTAAACTTGACCAACCATATTCAATGTGGGTTAAATGAGTGATTGGGATTACTTGTTTCCTATTTTCTTTTGTAATTTTGTTAAATTGATTGTATTGGATTTGAGATTAATTTATGGCAATGAATATAGTTTTGTTTTTGTTTGTTTGTTGAGGTAATTTTGAATATCTCTCATTTGCTGACATTGTATGATTTGTGTATTTTATGTTGCAATTTTCATTTAGTTAAAATTTGGCAGTTTTATATTTTCTTTAGATTTTGATTTTCAGTAAATCAACCTTTTTAAACAGTAACTTTCATCGTGCACCAACCTAACTTCATCTTATGTGTGAGTGAATTACCACATCCTGAAGAGCTGTTCTTGGTTTACTTTCGTGATAACAGCTGTGAAATAACTGCCTGACATGCTAAAATGTAACATGATCTAGCAAAATATCAAAGAGTCAAAGTCATAAATGTCCATTTTACATTAGTATCTATATGAAATATGACCAGCAGCTGGTAAATTATATATTTAAATGACATAAGTGTCCACAAATATAATTAAAGGCAAATCTATGTCATTATCTGGAAGTAAATAGATAGAATAAAATGTTTCAGTTTTATTTTTCTCCTTTAAATATTGTTTGTGTTTTAATCTTGTGAAACGTTATTGTGTTTATTTTGTTGAGTTTTACATTATTTCTGGTTTGTGTTATTTACCTTAGGTAAATTGATACATCACTTTAAAATTACAAATGCAATAAAAATACAATTAAATAAAAGGGCAACAGACATGGAGATGGAGACATTTCTCTCTGACTCTAGACACTAACTAAAGACCTTTGAGCAAATGTTGATTTTTGCTTTACTGCATTTATCAGACAGAAGTTGCATTGTTGATTTATATTATGTTATAAATACAAATCTTTGGGTCAGTTTATAAAATGATATTATGTAAGAGATTTGGCCATCCTTTATTCAATTAAAAAAAATATATAATAAAGCAAAATTACAACATTTTTAAAGAATTGAACATAGAATATAAAACATGCATTTTTATGTAGTGTGTGTGTAGTGTTTATATAGGTTTATTATTCTTTTTATGGTGGGTTTTCCCTTTAAGAAGCGATTAACACACGGTGGACTCCATTTCCCATAATTCCTCACCGGCGTCTCCACCGTGAATCAGTGCGTCTGCAGCGTCCGTCGCACTCCGGAGAGAAACGGGTTTCAGGCAGCAGTGACAGTGGATCCAACAGTGAAGTGTTGGGGTGTTTACCGGGACCAACATGTCTCTGTCTCCCGCTCTGATCCCCGACGGCGGCAGCAGCAGCCGCAGGAGGAGGCCGGCGGACCACGCGCAGGGTGAGCGGCTGATTGAGGCGCGTGCGTAGCGTCAGATGATGGGGAAATAAACTTTATTTGTAACAGCTGACCTTTGCAAAGAAAAAAAAAAGAACAAAAAATACATTCTCCATTTTAAAAATGTCGGAACGTTGTAAATTTATGTCGTTATTATGTGGATATTAAAATGAAATAAAAAGAGTCGACGGTAGTTAAAGAGCTGCTGCTCATCATGTCATCATGTAGTCACGTCGTAGTGATTACGAACTGCGTGTGTGTGCGCGCGCGCGCGCTTCTCCATCCTGTGGTCAGATAGGATAGTTCACATTTATTTATTATTAACATTAACTTTTAAATTAAGTCTTTATAACATAATAGCATTAGCAAGTGAAGAATCATGCAAATGAATGGGTGTTTTTTTTTTTCTAGTGTTTGTTTCACACATTGAAATACCAAGACCAAAACAGGAAACAAAACTACAAAGTGTCTGACTGCTGTGCACTGATATAAAATAAGGGAAACGATGATTATTGGTCTGGTTAATCTCATAGTGCCAGTTGTATTTATCAAGGTTTTATTTTTGAAAGAAATGAACCTTAATTACAGTCATGCCTCAGGTTTAACTGCTGAACAAATGCAGCTGTTGTCAGAGGAAGTTATCAGTTCACAGATCAGTCGAAATGTTTTTAGGAAGTTAGTTTTTACAGCTCAGGAATCAAGACACATACATCTGAAGAATGACGTGTACTGATTCTTTACATGTGTAGATATAAATAGTGTAAAGGGTGAAGGGTGACGTAGTTAGCACTGCTGTACAATACTTTTGTAAAAGAAGCTGTGAAGAGTTGGGTATTGATTTTTCAATCAGTGCGTGGGTGATTTTACAAGATATGTGAACTTTTGTACCGACGGTATCACTGTCGCTGGAGGAGGGATACTGAACTGTACGATGTGTTGACAGTGTCATTAATTAGACTCAGCCTGTCTGACTCAGCACCGCTGTTAAAAATGGACTGAGAGTCAGACACAGTGTGTAACTGACACACACCAACAACAAGTCAGAGCACAAAGACATTGTTCTCAAGACAAAGAGTTGTTTGATGGAAGCAAAGAGGCAGCGACTCTTTCTCTTATTTCTCAGCTACGTTTTAATCTTCTATATAAATGATTGAATTAAGATTTCTTTAAAATAAAACCTTTATGATGAGACCATGAGACTGAGTCACAGGTTTTATAATAATAATATTAATTTATGATCTATATTATCACATAGTAGTAGTTATACAGCGCATACAAATAAAGTATATGCAGACAGTATATATTTTAATTGAGGATTTATCAGGAAACTATCACCATGGTGACCAATATATGTGACTATATGACACATCTTGTTTATCTTAAGTTAGAATAATTCATTTCTCGTTTGGTGCTGCAGATCCGTCTTTGGACCATGACTCTCAGTTGAGTAACAACCATGAAAAGATTCACGATGGAGGTCAACCGCTTCATTCAGTGGACACCTGCTCTCCACCTCCACATCAATGCACATGTCCTGCTCTTTGCACCACAAAGTGCATGTCATCACACACGTGTACGTATCGGTTGCCGCCTTATTTAGATTCTCAAATATAGATACATCTGTTGGTTTTCAGACATATTTTTGTCGTTTTAGGTGCGAGTCACAATGTGTGTGACGACAGCTGGGTGGACGTACAAAGCATGAGGACCATCAGAGCAGAGAACGAAGTGGAGGCCAACAAACTCGTTAACAACTACAGGGTAAGAAAAATTAAACTGGAGAGAGGTTTGAACTCAGCAGCCAAACTCAGAGTTTGACACGTGTATCTTTGTGTTTCAGTTTGGTTTTAGAAAATGGAAGAGTCATGTGACAGAGCGTCCGTTTGAAGACCGGTCAGATGTTGTCAAAGAGCTCTACTCTGAACTGAACGTCATTAAGCCACATTCAGGTCCAGGTACTGGTCATTCATTACAACTTCGGCCTTATATTTCATAGCTCTGGTCGTTGTTTGTATTTGTCATGGTAACATTGTTCTGTGCTAAACATCACAACAACATGAGGCAAGACAGGAAACGAGTGGTGAGACAAAAAGGTTGTAAACAAGTCAATGATTCAGCCTCATCAACAGACACTTTATTTTGATGTAAAACTAAAACCAATGATTTTCTAGATCAGAAGTTAACTTGAAAAGTACATATTTATTGTTACTGACACAGATAATGACAAAACTATAAAAACAAGTTGTAAAATACTATCATTATCCTTCTTTTTTAATGTGACAACCAAACAACTTGTCTGTCACTAATGTTTTTTTCTGTGTTTGTCTCCTGGTGTCAGGTTATTTCATCACATGTGGAAATGTAGCGTATGTGTTTCTCTTCGGTTGGTGGGTCTCCCTGACATATTTCCTGGTCAGCATACTCATGTTCGCCACCGTCGTCGGTGTAGCACATGGTAGGTGAGAATAAACAAGAGTCGTCGTTATAGATCATCAGCCGTTTTCCTCACTCTTCCCTTTCTCTCTCTGTGTCTCTTCAGGGAAACTTTGCTGGAGCTTGTCCTGTTACTTCCTGTGGCCGTTCGGCAAGTCAATCCACAAGGTAGATTTTTAACCCTTCAGGACGTTACTCCTGTTTTCTACAAACTGAAATCAGATCGTTGGATAGTGAAATCTGTAGTTCCTCATTGTCTGTCCCCGACTTGTGGTCATGAAAGCAGAAGTCACTAATCCCAGCAGCCACTTGCACCAACACATGTGTTGTTTTTGCAACACGTTTGTGAAAAAAACTTCCTCTGCTCATTGAATTTAACTTAGGGATTAAAGAAGATGACGATTAGCAATGAAAAGCAGTAGAAGGAACCACACAGAACCAACAAACATACTTCCTGTTTTAGTTGGGGAAATGTTTTCTCCCTTTTCTCCATTAAGTCAATACAAAATACAGCATAACACAAGAAGTGACAAGGTATTTTACTTCATGAAATGCAGTTTATAAACAGAATTTTAAAAACAGTTTAATCTTATAAATGTGCAGTATTTTTTTGAGTTATCTCTGTTTGTGTTTCTCCAGATTGGACAAACACTGAGGAGATGTTGTGAACAAGCTCCACACTGCGAGTGCAACATAGAAGAGATGGATGATCACTCACCAGTCCTGCTTCCTTCACCCACTGAAGTGTCAGTCTCAGAGGCGCCGGGACGACCTCAGCACACTCCATACTGGGTAACTTTCTACACATAAACAAATGTATAATATACATAAACAACATGATTATCTAATTGATGTCCTTCTTCTCGTTATGTAGCGTCGTTTCTCCACCTACATGTGGCTGCTGCTGGGTTACCCTCCTCTGATGCTCGTCCATTTTCTGGCCTGTTTCTTGTCCTGGATCCTGATCTTCACCATCCCGGTCTCTAAGATGAACGCACGGACCGTGGCCCTCATTCTCCTCACACCTCCGGAGGATATTTCTTTCTCTTCCAGCTCACAGAAGAAGGCAAGAGAGAGAGAATAAACATTTATAAACCACAGAGATTATAAAGTAGTGTTTTTTATGCTCACTCACAAGTTTCTGTGTTTTATTTTATTTATTTATTTTTTGTTTTGCAGCATCGAGACTATGAGACCAGAGCGCTGTTGTGCTGCTACCATGCTGTAAACTGGTACTACTACAAGTACACTGTTGATGGGATCAATGTGTTCGCTGTCAGTATCCTTTATATTAATATGTGGGTTTAAGTGTATATCACTGTGTGTCATATAAAAATCCTTGACTCCCATCTCAGATCTCCTTCCCCTTGTAATAGTTGCCATGGTAATTGGATACATTGACAAAGACAACCAATTCGCCAGCTCTGATGTTAAGTTTACCGTAGCTATCGGCTCCATCATACCTCTGTCTTATTACATTGGCATGGGCATCGCCAGGTGAGCTGCTGTTCACCTGTGGACTGACTTCACATGACACCACTATGATTGATGATTATGATTGTCATCGATTGTTTTTGCAGCATCTCAGCTCAGAGTAACTTTGCTGTGGGTGCGGTGGTGAACGCCACCTTCGGCTCCATCACGGAGTTGACGTTTTACATCACAGCTCTGCTCCGAGGTCACCGGGCGGGTAATCCATGTCTGCAGGAGATTGTTAAAGCAGCGCTGACCGGGACGCTGCTGGGGTGCATCCTCTTTATCCCTGTGAGCCAACAACTTGTGTTTACTTCACATCTACATTTTTAAAATCATTGACTTGCTTGTACATGTTTGTACCTCACCTGCCGTGTCTGAAAAGTGATTTTTAAAGTCTTATTTCAACTTGTTGACTTAATGAAAGGTTCATTTATTAACACCACAAATTTCATGTTAATACACACAAACCTAATGCTTCTTACTTTGTCCTTCTCAGGGAATCTGTATGATCATCGGAGGGCTGAGACACAGCGAGCAAAGATTCAACAGCCGCTCGACCGGTGTGAGCTCCGCTTTGCTTTTCATCTCTGTAGGAGGTAAGTCTCCAAAAAAAACTGAACGCAAAATCACCCAGCTGTTCATTTTTTTTGGAAGTGACACTAATAAATATATTAAAATAGAAATTAATACACAGTGTTCAGAAGACGTGTCCACAAAAAATAGGGCAACTAAAGTTTTTTTTAATGGCGTATGTCAGAACTTGTTTAAAAAATACAATCCAAAGGAGGACTGGAAATACTGGTGGCAAACACATTTGGCTACGGCTTAATAATAAATAAATAAAAATAAAAAAATAAAGGGAAAAGTGCTGAGCACAGTAACCACACCTCATGCTCATCTCCTGGTCTAAAGAAGAGATAAGTTGGATGATTGTGATTGGTCAGTAATGTTGTCATGGTAGTTTTTTAACTATCAAATAAACTTTTACTATACAAAGGTTAAAAAGGCTTTATTGTGATGGCTAGGTCATTTAAACAATGTCCTATAAAACATATAAAATACAGATGTACTATCATAGTACAATAAACTCTGCTGCATTTGACTAAGTGATTTTTTTTTTTTTTTTTTTTGAGTCACTGGACCATGATTGAGGTCTCCTTTGACTCCTCACATCAATGTTAAACAATTAAATATGAAACTGTTCAGCTATTTCAACTAAAAAAACCTCAAATGTTGCGTAATGTTTACATGAAGTGGACTTATCATGAATCTTTATAAGTCAGGTGATGATGGCAGTGATAGAAACAACTATCTATTTCTGTCTGCTAAGACTAAAATCATCCTGTCTCTGTCTGTCAACCGTAGGTGTATTTGCCCCCACCTTGTTCTCTAAGGCGTATGGGAGCCTGGTGTGTGATGCCTGCACCAACTCCTCTGGAGGAAACAGCAGCGGACCGTTCGTCTGCCACAACTGCCACTACGACGTGGTCAGGAAACTCATCCTAACATCCACTGACATAAATGCACTGTGTTTAGTGTGTGTGTGTGTGTGTATGTGATGTGAATATGAATATTTTTGTTTTTGTTCTTTTTCCAACAGAACAACGGTACACTGTTCCACAGCCACGTCGAGTAAGAAATCATACTTTTTTGTGTTTATATACTGTTTTTCATATAATACCACATCTTTGTGGATCACTGTGGACGTCCCAGTGAGCTGTTTTAGGACAGTTTGACATTTATGAGCAGAAAGTTGAAACAACATTGCTCTCTCGTATTTCCTCATGTCCGAGTTGTACTTTTTCACGATACTGTGAAGACAGGCTTTCAGGAAAATCCTTGAACGCATCGACAAATAGTTTTCAAAATTGCCCTCACTCACAACAGCATTATCCTCAAATAATTAGACAAATAACACATATAATAAAATACATATAATATACTAAACCTGTCTTTTGGTCCTGTCTGTTCTCGTCAGGCCGTTAGTGTACACAGTGTCTGCCCTCCTGCCAGTCGCCTACATCATTGGTCTGATATTCACACTGAAGACACACTCCCACATTTACAGCATCTGTGTTGAAGAAGGACAAGGTATGGATCACGTTTAATAACAGACACAATCTTTCACTCTGCATGCTAACGCATCAGTCAGGGTTCATTCATCTAATGTTTATTTCAAAACGTCATTATCTGTGTGTACATGTCAACGCAGTGAGCGGTCATCACGGAGCAGTGGTCCACTGGTCTCGATGGAGGTCTCTGGTCATCCTCATCATGGCCACCGTGCTCATGTCTGCCTGTGCTGATCTCGCCACTGAGCACATCCAGCCCATACTAAACCAACCCAACATCTCTCAGGTCAGGACATGAGTCTGAGCGTCGCTCACAAACACACACACATTTAATGTGGTCGTCCTCTGGTTGTGCTAATATCTCTGTCTGTCTCCAGTATTTCATCGGGGTCACAGTCCTCGCTATGGTTCCTGAGATCCCAGAGATTGTTAATGGGATCCAGTTTGCCCTCCAAAACAACATTAGTCTCAGGTAAATCACGCATTAAAGAAAGTATCTACAGTAGTTAAAATAAAGTAATATATATGCTCTCATTTAATGGGTACACTAAATCTAAAAGTGCACGACCAGAAGAAGTTCTTCTTTATCCATCTGTGGTGTGAAATTGCAGAACAGTTTAAATGTGGAATTAAAACAATATTGAAACATAACTCAGAACAGAAACAAATATAAAAAGATTATTTTCACAAGGTGTAGACATTCACAGAGGAGTTAATGACACGGTGTATTGATCTGTGTAAAAATGTTGTTGTCTGTTGTTTGGTTTGTTCACATTTATACTGTAGACTTGTTTATATTGAAGCATGTATATTATGATTATTATTATATACTGAGGAACATTGTATTAGGAGGGGTAGGATTAGATAAGATTAAACTTCATCCAACTCCTTTTTAAGCATGTGAATTTTGTGACACATTTCCCCTCTTATTTTTCTTTTCTGTGAAATGTATAACTAACTCATGATATTTCTTGTTTCTTCAGTTTGGAGGTGGGAAGCTGTATTGCTGTGCAGGTCTGCATGTTACAGATTCCAATACTGGTCTTAGTTAACGCTTTTTATGTAAGAAACACTTCCTCATCTCTTCATTTCCATCTTTATTTTATTCATAGAAATATCAATCGACATGTAGTTGTATAGTTTTCTGATCAAACACACTCTGTGCTTTGTGTAGGACATGGGGTTTGTGCTGTTGTTCAGTGACCTGCACCTGTGGGCCAGCATCTTCAGCGTGATTGTAGTCAACTACATCTTCATGGACGGCAAGTCGGATTATTTTCAGGGTGAGTTTCACAGTTTTACAACACAGTTAAGACTATTTTTGTAAATATAAGAGGGTGTACTTTGTTTTACTTTAATCCGAAGTCTGCTTGTAGATTCAGTCAAGAGCAGTCATCATAGATCCTGAAGATATTCTTAGTTGTATGTATGCTGCGTTGAAATATGAACCCAGACTAAAAATGTGTCCCTGTGTTAAAAACATGTCTCTACAGATTTACAGCAGCCCTGTGTAAATACTTTCTATATTCCAGTTGCAACATATTCTTGTTTCTTGGGGCAGTGGTGGCCTGGTGGCTAAGGAAGCAGACTTGGGTCTGGAAGGTCCCAGGTTTGAATCCATCAAGCTACCAGGTCCCACCTGAGCAAGGTCCTGACACACGCTCCCTGGGCACCGTCCAGGCTGCCCCCTGCTCACTTAGGTGATGGGTTAAGGTTAATTAGGTTTATCAGGTTAATTTGTTGTGTGCTCAATGACGTAATAACAATCACTTAAGAATCACCTGGACAACCAAATGATCATGGCGCACCATGTTGGCGTATGTATGCAGCTGTTCACCAGTTCAATTCCCGACTCTCCTCCCTGTTTCCTGCCTCTCTTCACGGTCTCTTTCGTAAAAGGACAGGGATTGTGGCCTCATGTCGTTAAGCCTCTGATCACTTTAATTTCTCATCTCGTCTTCTCTCAGGTACGGCTCTGGTGGTTGTCTACTTCATACTTCTGGCTCTGTACTACTTTGCTCCGTCTCCAGCCGGCTGCTGAGTGTGAGTCAGTTGTCATAATCCAAAGTTCAACTTTTTAAGCTTGAAAGAAACTGAATGTGTATGTTCAAAACCTCCCCCTGCTGGTGATATTTGATCCTGACTCAGCAGATTGTCAGTAAATGGGACTTTAAAGTGTTTTGACTCTTATGCTGTATATTTGAAATTAATCTCAGGTTGGTACTTTTGACTGCACAAATATACGACTCCTACAACTGATAAAAGTAGAATCTGTAAGCTAATAAATCTATAATTGTGTTGTGTTTTTATGGTCTTTGCAAACTGTGAAGGAGAGAAAAGCATTATTTTTGCGATGGTGTACAGAATCTGCACTAATGGTATTTTCTTTAAAGGTACTGTTGTGATATATTTGTATACTTTTTAATTCAAACTTTGTAAATGTTTAGTAGAGTTATTGAAGTGACAATGTCAATTGTCAATAATATAGTTGAAAATGTTAAATGAAAATGTCTGACAATACATCAATTCTGGGAAGAAAAAAAAACAAAAAAAAAAAAAAACAGGCTGCCTGTGTTTTTATTGTTTATAAAGACATGAAATACAAAACATAATGTACATTACAGCCACAATTTGTCTTTGTGGAGATATTCTCCTTTTTCCTCCCAGGAAGTGACATGCAGACCACACCGACATGCAAGAGAGCATTTAAAAAAAAAATGATGCAAATATACTGTAAACATCTCAATCATAAGCAATGCCATACATTTACTAAGTCTGATCATGTGGTGAAGCAGGCAGACGCTTCACATGAAGGTGTGAACAAGGCTGGAACGTGTCAAACGTGATTTGAAGGTGACAAAAGGGCATCGTGATAAAAAAAAACAGCTTTTCCATTTGTCAGCTTAAGACTGTGGCAACACAGTTACAGTGATTGTGTGAAATAAAACATAGGGGACTTAGGAATTAAATAGAAATAACATTAAACAAAAAGTTTAAAGAGACTAGAAACTATAAGACGAGTTTGATAGTCGACAGTAACAGCAAAACATCTGGTTTCATCAAAATCATCGAAGGTGCACCCAATTCTGATCCCAGAGAAAAAGACTGAGCCTGTTGACATTTAAACAGTGGTGAGTGTTTATATTTATTTCTCTACTGACTGAGACTCATCACAGTATTTTACATCCTGAGTACTCCTCACATACCTTGTTACTAGTTTGAAAAAAAAAAAAGTCCCAAGTCCTACTAATTTTCAGCACAGCATTCTCCAGAGAAACAAGACTAATAGTTAAAAAAAAAAAAAAGTAACAACAGAGTCTTTGTTATACCCCCCACCCCCACCCCAAAAGAAAGCTCAACATGTAGTTCAGTGAAATCAGGTGAAAGAAAAGAAATGTAGCTACATATTCTGCCACAATTCAAAAGGTCTGTTAAAAAAATAAATACAAACAGCAGCACAGTGATTAAAATAAATAGGTAAAAAAATGTCTCTGGCATGAAGTTGTTGGTAAAAAGCTTTAAGAGGTGGTGAGATCTCCTGATTAATCATGAGCAGAAAAAAAAAAACTCACAAGGAGAGCACCGTGTAAATACACAGTTTAGAGAGTAATGAAGAAATACAAGTTTTAACTTGTGTGGCATTTTAGAAGTTCAGAAGGCACTGAATGAAGAAATAATAATAATAATAATAATAATAATAATAAAAAGGCTTGAGAACTTGTGTGGAGCTACAGGTGAGTAAAGTCATTTCCACCTCACTGAACAGAAGAAATGATGGAGGCACAAAAAAGATTCACAGTGACATAATATCACACGTTTTTTTTTTTGTTTTGTTTTGTTTTTTTTAAAAAGAGGCTTTTGGGTTTTACATCCGATGTTGACCTGTGGCCTGGTGATGCAGTGAGGGCAACATACTCGCATGCAATCAGAAAGTCTTTGAGGCTGAAATCATGATGCTTTGAATTCAATTCAAATCACTGACCTAGTTAAGATTGTTAAGAGGTATCACAGTTACAACATGCATTAACAGCTTTGTGCCACTTCTTCCGGGAATCTAACTCATTTATAACTAACATGAGAGGAAATGTAAGTGTCTTTCAGGATGCAAGACTGGCCATAAACTTCTCTCTCTCTTTTGTCACAGTGGGTGTAGCAGCAGCTAATTGGCAGCAACACGTCACTTCAGCAACAGTGAAACAAGCATAAATCAGCTCCTGAGTAGAAGCTACAATTACTCAGCAGAAGCAATATTCATTCTGCCTTTGAAACATTTAACTATTCCTTTGTATGCTCCACAAGTTTGTTTGACCGTTATATGTAGTTTAAAAAAAAAAAACTAAAGAGTGCACTATATAAATGATGATCATTGCACAAGACATCTCTGAATGCCAAGTGGAAATCAGCACACAGTGACTCTGGTTTCCTCGCTGATGCAAGATTTCTGACAGATACGTGCACACTCACATCTGGCACGTTCACTTACTTACAGAGAAACTTCATACTTTACATTTCATATATCAAAAAAAAAACAACAACACACATTTTACATAAGACTAACGCTAAAAGGCATTCAAAGTATTTTCATCACCACCTGACATCAGATTTTCATTAAAGAACTTTTTTTTTTGTCTAGTTGTCAGTTGATTTTAGAGTCAGTGCTGGTCCATCACATACCGTCTCCTTCAGTGTCTGTGCGTCCTCTACTTGAGCCGCTGAATTAGTGTGTGCGTCAGTCCCAGGCTGAGGAGCTGCAGGGTGGACAGCTGGGCTAAGTTAGGGAAGGTTTTCAGTAGTTTTTCCCAGGCCAGTTCCAGCAGGCTGGGCACCACCAACCACACTTTGTACAAAGAGCCAGTCCTTCGGTTGCCAGACATGTTGATGACGCCGCCGTGGACGTACATACAACCGGCCTGAGGAGGAGAAACCACAGAGGATCACAGTTAGAGCTGCAATTTGTCCATCTAGTCTGATAATTAATATGTCTGATGTCAAATAATAGCCAGAAAATTCTAAATTTAAACCTAAAAAAAATGCCTCTGGGACATTTTGTTAAGGAATCATTCAGGTAACTGAAAAAATAACTGGCAGATTAAAATGACGAAAACGATTAGTTGCAGCCATAAAGCAATGTTTGGTGGGTTGTGTGTGAATGATAAGTTACTGACCGGTGTAACTGCAGCGCAGTGGAAGTAAGCTGGTTCAGGCATGACGGCAGGAAGCCTGGTCCACTGAAACGTCTGCAGGTTGATCTTCCACAAGTCCGACAGGATCATCTCTCCATTATAACCTCCGCATATAAACACCTCTGAGGGTAAAAACAGATCAAGACGTTTCTTTTTAAAAAAAAAAAAAAAACGGAAACATTTCAGACATGTCTGAATAATTCTGTGTGAAATAATCCTCACCATCTTTAACCTGCACACAGCTGTGACAACGGCGAGCGAGGGGATACCCTGTGATGACAACGACAAATAAAACAAAGTGAATTTGTTGAAGTGCTGTCAAATCCTTCGTTCAGGAAAAACTAAAACATGATTCACATTGATCACAAACCTATTTTTTCATGGGGTTTGGTCATTATTTCTTCCCAGTAATTTGTTTCCAAGTTATACGCGTGAATCTAGTGAAGACAAAAATAAATTAATAATAAAATGAAGAGGTAACTATTTGTTTTATGCAAATGTTTGTCTGTGCTAGTTTCACTCACTTTGTCCAGAGGATACGACGTCCAGGAAGTGCCGCCTCCTAAAATATATATTCTCTGTCCGTCATGGGCCAATTCATGTCTGTATCTGTAACATCAGACGTTCACTTTCAGCACATTTTAACTCATATTAGGATCAACTTTAACTACAGGTTAAATATTCTGTTTCTCTACTGACTGACCTCTCGTCGGGAAGATCTGAGGGTGCGTTGTTGGGTTTGAGGTGGGTCCACTCTCTAGTAGTCAGGTCCAGCCTGTGCAGGTCGGTGCTATAAAGGTAGCCTGTTGTCCCTCCAAACACGTAGAGGTAGCCGTTAATGATGACCATCGCCTGGGAAATGGAAAATATTCAGAGATGTTTGTGAGTAGGATACACAGATTCATGCAGTAATCATAGAGTAACAAATAAATGATGACTTTACCTGCCCGTAGATCTTATTGGGTTTATTCCCTCTGCAGTTGAGCAGGTTCCATCGTTTGTATTGAACATTGCAGACGTGGATGTCATTGCCGTTGTTTTCACCAAAAGGAATGCCAGTGCCGCCAAACACGAGCAGGTTGTTGCCATGTAAAACAGCTGAAGGAGACAGAAACAAAGTCTGAGTTTTAATATCAGCAGTGCGTCATTTTAATGTCAACTTAGATCTACGTGCTGGTCCATTTCACTCCCAAATGCTTCAGAATTGCAGTTCATGAAATTAGAAAACTGCTGCATGAAAGGTTTCATATGAAATATTTGAGCCTTCAGAGCAGCTAAGGAGCGATAAGCAGGTCCCCAAGTTGGTTATGGATCAAATTACACTGACGTGTGCATGGTGCAAATGTTTGCCAGTGACATGAGGATGATGTCGTGTCATGTGCCATCTGTGCAGCCTAGTAATGAATATCAACAGCTGATGGCAATGACAGACTGTACACAGTACAAATGAGCCGATAAAAAGTGAAGAGATGGTATTTACAAATTCATGTAGACAAAGTTTTTTCTTTTTATTACAGGCAAAGTCTCATTCAGAGTCGGGGCTGAGTCACTGAGGGAAATCAGAGGGTTGGTTATTTAAGCTCACGTAAACACACTGATTGTTTGCAGTGTCTGTTTACACAGGAGGTCTTAAATATGTCTGGAGGAGTCTTTAACAGAGTCTGGAAGCAATCACTCTTTCTCAGCAAAAGTCATACTTCACTCGGATCCCAGTTTTTCTTCTAAGTTTAAAAACCTACATTAGTTTTTGCAAGCTTTCCTGACATGTTGCTGTATTCCTTGTTATATCACAGCCAACGTAGCATGTGCATAACATCAAACAAAACAGGGATCGACTTGTAAAAACATCCTCCACGGCCAAACCCTGGTGGCTAAAAGCTCTACATGGTTCAATTTAAATAAAACCAGTCGCTGGTTTAATATTGTTATAAAACAAAAGGGTGATCCATCAGTCTGTACCTGACATTGAGGCCAGTTCTGTGGGCATGTAACCCTCTGTGCGGACTTGTTGCCATGTGCCTGTGGCAAAATGAAACCGCCAAAGCTCCCTGAAAAGAGGGTAGTCTTCATTCTCAGACCCGCCTGCCTCCTCAAAGTCTGGGTTGTACCCTCCGAACACGTAGAGGTTGGTGCTGTCGGCGACGCAGCGGTGTCCACTGCGGGCGGGAGGTACACAGTGTCCTGTAGGAGACAGAGAGTCAGTTTTACACCATTTAGTTAAATGATGAAATATAAGCTTGTTTACTTTATATCGACATCTGTTTCCTTTTGTGAGGCTTTAAAAAAAAAAAGACAAATAGGGAGATGAAGTAGTTTTAGCACCTTCTCTCAGAAACCTGTTTGGGATCCGCAGGTTGGGGCAGGAAGGTGAGAAGATGCGTCGAGCCTGAAGCCACCGCTCACGCTTTTTGGAGCCTGCAAGTCAGTTAAAAGCAAACAGCAGAGGAAGAGTTTAAACAGAGCCAGGATTTAATGTGGTGATTAAACACTTCAATGATAATTGTATCTGTTAAAGGAAATTCAGTTTTATCAATAAACTCATGCACTTAAATGGGTTAGTAATTATTGTTACATTTATGTTTTACACATGGATTTTCAAAAGGCAAACGTGACACATTTCATCAAAATAAATGCATGAAACAAAAAAAACACAAACTGAGCAGACAAGTGTTGTTTCCAGTGAAGCTAACATGACTTCTCTGTTGTCAGCAGCATCTCAGACATGTAAGCTAACCCTCGTCCTTCACTTCCTCCCTGTCGCTGTTTTATATGTTAATCTCCATCTTCAGCAAATAACAACATCATTAGCTTTACTGTGGATTCATTCACTTAATAATTTTCGCTGGCTTCCGTAGCAGCATTAGCTAACTTTTGTCCGGAGTGCTACCGCGGTGCAGCAACACAGCTAGCCTCGTTGTCTCACAAACAAATGAGCACAGAGATGAACTACCGCTGGTGACGGGTTTCATATCAGGCTTTTTATTTCTCTTTCTTTTTATAGTTCACCGTTTGTTTTACTGATAATGTGGAAGCACCAGAATGGACGCTGTTTTGTTTACAAACCTGAGTCTCGGATGGAGGGCCTCCACGACAGTTTCTCAAACTTATTGAGCTGACTAAAGGTCCCGTTATGTTGGGCCGACGACATCTTTAACAGGAGAGTGCATGTACACACTCACACATACAAGACAACGACAGACGAGTCACACCCAGACCTGGACAGGGACGCGCTTGACTTTAACCAAAAGCTGGAGCATGAGACCGCAGGCTCCGACAATCACACTGAAGAAGAAAAAAAAAAAAAAAAAAAAAACAAACAGTCCAGGCGGTCCGTCCACACCTGCTGCTGCCTGCTACGTCACAGACAGCTGGTCTGAACCGACCAATCAGAGGAGGCGGAATCCCTCATGGTGCGTTCAAGAGTCACACGCTAATGTTTATAAATTTAAAAGTGTTTAAAAATTATTTCTTCACTTGAGCTGAGAGCAGCAGTCAGTGATGTACAGGTACTGAAACTCAATATTTAAGTAAAAGTACAAATAATCAGTAAAATATATACTTTAGTAAAAGTACAAGTACCATATCACCAACCCTACTTGAGTAAAAGTAAGTATTTGATTTTAAATGTACTTAAAGCAGTAACTTATTTATCAATATGTTGTCTTCTGATGTCTATATTTCAATAGAAATAAAAAAAAAAAACAGTATAGGCTGTGCAGATTTTATAAAGAACGTCACTGCTGTTATATACAATATAATATTTACAAGCAATATGTTTTGTTAATTGGACAAATTATTGTACTTATTATTGTGCTGACCCTCAGTGATACTGGTCACATTTTGACTTACATCTCTACATGTGATATAAGTTAACCACCAGCAATGATCTTCAGAGTAAATACCAGTATTACTGACCAACAAAGCAGACATACTATACTTACATAGATATTAGTTTAACTGTAAAATATTCAATGCAAAGCATTATGCTCTGTTGATACCATCACATGGGACCAAGACAAGTAACAAAAGAAACTGGAACATATGAATATGGTCAGTTTTGCTGAATTGATAATGACTTATTTTCTGTAAAGTTAAACTTAAACAGGAACTATAAAGTGTAAGGGATTTTCTGTGAAAGTCAAAATATGAACATTATTCACCTAAATGTTTAGGGTGATAAGTGATTTACATCTTGACAAAATATGATTAATACTTGTAATTTAAAAAGATTTGTATCAGTAACGATTAGGGATGGGTATTGAGAACTGGTGCTAAATTAATTGGCTGCCTTGTCGGTACCAATGGTATCACAACAAATGATGCTGCTACCCGTATTTAATGTTGTTGTGTCATTCGATGTCATCTGAGATATCAGGCACTTTCACTTGCTTGTGTGGAGGAAGAGTGATTTGCACATACACTGACATAGCTGGTGACTCACACACTTGGTGGAGCCTTCACCACTTGCTGCCCTCCTGGCTGCTGTGTTGGGAAGTCTCATGGTCTCCCATGAGACGAACCAAGGATGATGAAAATCTTCCAACCCTACTGGTGTGATATTTGTGTACAAATACATAAATGTGCACAATTCTCAATATATCTAATTAAGAAAAATCACAATTGTACACTTTTACACGTATTTTGGCTCCTTAAAGACCTTTTCTGTACATCCTACCTTCCCCCATTTCAACAAAAGTTGAAATAAGATGTGCTCTGAACATCATTGTTCAGAGCTCAGCCTTTCACCACAGATACAGACTCACATTAAACAAACAAGGTAACGTTATGATGTTTAGCTGTACCAAAACGATGATTAGTTGTGATAAAATATTTGTTTGATGTCATAAATTTCCAAATGAGAATATTAGTTTACATGTTGGAAATTGAAACTAAAGATGTTTTATATATAAACTTCAGGGAAGGTGGTTGGTTCAGTCGTCATTGACGTTGGTAAATTCTGTTTGTAATATCAAATTCTCGCCCACATCAAGTTTCCTCGGTTGTCTATTCATGTGGGAAGGTAAAGGCTGTCAGGATTGTTTTTCAAGAAGATCTGAACTACAGACTTCTCCATCATTACAGTCGGCGTCGTGCCTACCTCTGTGTATATGAGAATTGACATGGAAAGTTCTGCTCACTCATCTAAGCAAGTTACATCCTGCTCAGCAGTTGTCCCAAAGAAATAGTTTTTCAACCTTTAAATGCCGTCTTTGCAACAACAGTCAACTTTCATCTGACACTGAGCGATGAGACTCCAGAAAGCCTGGAACAGGAAAGAGTTTCTCTTTTGACCAAACTGCAAATAAAAAAATAAAAGGCAAACTGTTAAAGAAAAGATGACTGAGACTGGCTGAGAGTTGCTAAGGCAAGAAATAGTCCATGAGCGGCCAAGAATTGCAGTGTCGTGGAGAAGTGGCTTGTACTTTTTAAAATGGAAGAGGTCAGATTTAGATGCAAAACACTGGGAGAAAAAATAAGTAGTAAAGTACTAAAGTAATGTGTGCATAATATTTTAAAGCAACATTACATATAAAATAATATAGGGGAGCTGTTTTTGTGTTTTCTCATGTTGTTTTTTGTTAATTTGATATTTATAACTCGTCTTGGAGTGATTTGATCACACTTTTTGACTCAAATTTGAAGGTGAGTCACTAATTATTCATCTCAGACTCCTCTTTGTTCTGCTGTTCTCATTTTCTAGACCAGTGCTGAGTATATGAGAATCATGACTGTGCCCTGAGAAACTAAATTAATGCAGCAGTTGGACGAGCACTTCACTAAACTTGATAAGAAACAAGGGTGACAAAGGTATTGATAATATCCATAATATCCATAATATCCATAATAGTATTGTTAAGAACCAGCACCAATAAGCAATACAGTGTTTTCTGTGAGTTCTTCACTTCTCGCAACTTCAATACATCGCATTTTTTTTGTGGCTGGTTTATGTAGATTTATATTGCGTGAGTCTTTATTACATTGTGGGATTCTGCAACCTACAGGTATTTTTATTTTTTTAGATTTAAATTATTTGTGCAGTAAAATAAACCATAACAAGCAAAAACAAATAACAAGCGTGGGAAATGTTTATAAGAGTGTAGGGAGGGTTTATAAAGACTTATAAAATAAAGATATTGTTACTACTTTGCAGATTTTTACCTTTCGGGGGCTTCTGGAACTAAAACCCCACGAAGAACGACTGTGGTGGTATCGGTACTGATACCGACAAAATCTAAACAATACAATAATAATAATCAAACACACTCATGTGGTTTAAAGTTTTAAACTAACAACACCTCACACCACAGACACAGTGTTTTACTATTCAATGGTGTTAATGTTTAACATTTAAGGCCCTCGCTGCCTGTCTAGACCCAACAGTCGTCACAGTAAAATAACTGTTGCAAACTTTTTGTTGCACTACTTTCTGCACTCTTTTGAAATAATAGTGAGCTGTGATCATTCAGCTTCAAGTTACTGTTGACTGATGCATTTTTTTCTGCATGTCAACTTCACTCTACCATGTGGTTAAACTGTTAACCCCAAAGGTTTACGTATAACAAAGAAGTGGCTCAGTTAACATAATGACTCTCTGAATATATTCCTCAATCAACTGACGGTGAGTAGAAAATAAAGCCAGTCCTTAAAATATCACCAACAACAATGAGCTGCAGCTGTTAATGAGATTAAACAGGAGATGAGGTGTCAGCTTTTCCCATCCAGTGATCTACTCATAGATTTCTAGAGCTCAGTGTTTGATATGATCACATTCAAATAACTTGCAAAGTGATTAACTTGATAACGCCATGATTATAATGTAAATGATCCTGGTGAAGGTGTGTTTCAAAACATGAGCCTGCATGACAAACTGCTGTTTTGTGGTCTTGTATCTACGTGAAAACATTGATCATCATTGTAAAAAAAAAAAAAAAAAAAAATACAGACGAATACAGAATAAAAACGTAATGTAGATGCCTCATCATGAATATGTAATGTGATCTGTGCTTGTTGATTTGATCAAGCCGAGGGCCGTCTTTCTCTCTTGTACTTGATTTTAGTTGTGTTATGATCCAACCATCAATTATCAGCTTCTTTTTGTGTCATTATCTTTGACTTTTAGAGCATCTAGGCTCAGGGTCAGTACTCTGGCCTTTGCACTGTAGTTGACACTCTGTTAAAATACAACAGAAATCAGCCTTTAGTACATATCTTCAGCTGAACACACACACAAATCATTTGCATCCAAATGTGTTGTGTACAGATCTGCTCCTACATACTCTCAAACTGCCGACTGATCACACTTGAGTTTGTTTTGTTCGTGTTAAACTACCAATAAAGGTGAAAGTATTTCCCACCTGAATACACCAACACACAGATTTACACAGTCAGGTAGAAATAACTGGAGTTATTAGAGAGGAGAAAAACAACAGCTGGCATTGCTCATATTATTTAAGATGTTGTGCTATGTTCACCTTTTCCTGGTGCACATGTCTAGTCAGCCATTTTATTTCAGTCATATCCATGTCTCTCCTCAGCTCCACGTGGCTGGAGTGACAGAGTTTTGAAAAAAGCTCAGAAGCTCATGTGATGAATCTAAACCTGTACATCAGAATAACAACTTTTTTCTTTTTTTGGTAAGTTTCATGCGGTTGCCATCTCATGACAAGCAGGAGGCCATAATGTGACCATCCATGAACCACCTTTAGGTCATGTGAGACACTCAAGACCAGGATCTGATTTGGGACTTGAGAGGAAAGTTTGTAGACACGGAAACAGGATCTTAACTATTAAAGCAGATCTCTATTTGAAAAGAAACATACAAGTCAGTTAAGACAAGGCAAGTTTATATCATGTAATTTCAGATTTGCTTTTAGTGGGTTTATAATTTTTTTAAAAAACATACATAAAGAAGGAGAAATAAGAGACAAGCAGCCATGTAATAAACAAAGAAAATGATCCTAACACCTGGAGCTTTTCTGAAGATCTGGGGAAAAGTTGGTTTTAATCTATTTGATTTTGATCCATTCAACTTTATTATATTTTTTATTAAGTCATAAACCAGTAACAAATTACTTTATTTAATTATAATCAAGTTTTCTTCTACCTGCTCGTCCACACTGGTCACCTGAATTAATGATCTGTGTCTTTCCATCTTTCTGTGACTTTAAAAATCAAAACAAAGTCAACAGCAGGATACACTAAAAGTCAGTGCACAGACTACTCTTTTATTGTTCGATTGTTTCTTTGTTTTTGATTTGTTTACATTAATAGTTTAGTGCACTTAAGTGATCTCATTTATCGTCTTTTATTTTAACTCTAGTTGTGGGGGGATGCATTTATTTGTCTATATAAATGAGGGTGGACTAAATAAAGACACTTTATTTGTGCAAAACTATGAGCTCATTGCTTGTAGCTTGGTGTACCTAACAAACTGACATAAGTACTCACTCTTGTTCATTATAAATCAATATATTTACTGAAATGACCCGAGACATAAGAGGTTAAAATCACTCATTAACTACTAAGACTGTATCAGTCGTGGATACTCAGTGTCTGTGAAGTACAACTTTGGCCTAATGTGCTTGTTTCAGCCTTTTGAAATAAGATAATGTCGTCATAGATCTAGATATAATAGAAAAGCAAGTAGTTTGTTTTTGAGAGCTGTTTACGTTGCGTCTGGGAAATAATAATTCATAAGTAGATTTTATGTTTAAATATAAATTTAGAGGTTTGTATAGATGATAAAAGCAGCCGTGTTGGTGATGGTAAATAAGAGAGTGAGAGTGCAGTTTTGCTCTGTGTGGTGTGTTTCTATATCTGGGCCCCTCCTCTCCTCATTCTGGTCGCTGGAGGTTGATGTCACTGGCAGAGTCCTCAGGACAGGACACATCTAGGTAGAGCTGGTCTCAGACAAACCCTGGAGATCTGGTGAGAGGAGGAAAAGTGGGCGATGTTGCAGCTAGGATCTTGTTTATGGACATTGTGGGAAGGCTGCTGCTGCTGATACAGTCCATCCAAACTGAGAGGTCGAGGTAGCCTCATCGCCGCAGTATTTTTAGATCACTTCTTGAAAGGAATACAAAAATGTCGTCTCCAAGTCCGGGCAAGAGGCGAATGGATACCGACGTGGTGAAACTGTATCCTTCCCAGAACATAAACAAGCCGAAATAGCCAAATCTTTTCTCTCTTTTTCTTGTGTTATAGTCATTGTCATTTCCCCGGAGGTGATTAAAAAACATCATTTATTCCCTATTTATTTATTTATTTATTGTAACAATGTATATTATGTAGCTGTTAGCTTTGTGAGGTTAATTTATTTAGTGAAAAAGTGAGTTAATGCTCGACACGGAGATGTTAACGGGGTAGTCTCTGTCTAACATTAGCGCTGCTAACTTAGCAGAATAAACGAAGCAGCTACACGTTTAACGTTACTTGTGTAGACTCTGTTAGCTTTAGCTCGATAATTCACTGTAATGTTTTTTGTTTTTTTTGTCTTGTTTGTGTGTATCGGGCTCCAGCAGCTGTAACACTGGCTGCTTTTAAAAAAACAAAACAAAACAAACAAACAAACAAAAAAAAACTCTTGTGTTAGCCTCGTTAGCATTTCTCTTTTAGCTTCGGGAAGCGATAAATTAGCCTGCTAGCCTATAATATGTGGTCCCACCGGACTGACAACACAATGTGAAGTAATAGCGAGGATTGTTTTGCATTTTGGAAAAACTTCTTCAGGAAGGTACGTGGATATTTTGAGTGATTTAGGGACATTTACGCTGGGAAAGCTAGCGATGTAGCATGCTATCACCAAGAGAGAGACAGAACAAATAAGGTCGATGTAGCGGAACAGAGACGATCTTTGATAAATGACATAGGGAAAGTGTTTGTAGAAACGTAACAACAAAAAAAAAAAATAGACGTTGACTATTTTTAATTAAATATAAAACATACTTAGATATAAAATGTTGCTATTTAAAAATAAACAACAAATGTGTTTATAGTGATTAAGTGTTTACCACATTTAAAAAAAACAAAGAGTTAAAGTGTGAATGGGTCAGATATTGTAGTATTTTTTTATTTTATTTTTTTAGAAAATAACATTACTCGCTTTGAGGTTTAATAACAAATTATAATATATATATATATATTTTTTAAAAAATCGACCTCCGTCTGTTGTTGTGGTTGTGTATCATCGTGTCTTGGTGGTGTTTTTTTTTTTTTTTTTTTTAAATTTATTTTCAGTTTTCAGATGTAGTTTTCATGAAAGGTTTCCTGACAGCGTGAGCTGCATTGTTTTGTTTTTGTCCTGCAGCTAGATGCTGCTCTCTGATTGGTCAGCCTGTTACCATCCGGAACATGGCAGGGGGCGGGGCTTCACACACAGCTGATCGAGGAACAACAAGCGTGCTGTCCGGGGCACATGCGGGGACTGAGGGGTGGTGGTGGTGGTGGTGGTGGGGGTATAAGAGCAGTTCAGTGACCGGACTGACTGCACACTGTCATGGAGCTGATTGGTGATCTTTAACCTGGAGCCAAAACAACTAGTGTTGAAACTATTTGACTAGAAGTAATTTTATTCTTTGAATCATCTTTTAAGTCATTTGAGGTCACAACACATGCTGCGTACTGTATGTTTTTATGTAAATATTAATACGTTTTTAATGTTTGTTATTGATGTAGACTATTGGACAACGGAATTGAGAATGAAATTAATCATTACTGAGGACTGATGTAAAGGAATTTTTATAGTGTGTTTCAATTCAGGTACTTTCATTAGTACACTTCCATGTAGTGTACTATGTACACTATGTACTTACTTCCCTAGTGCACAAGTTTCGACATGGTAGTGTCGTCTCATATCGTTGTGCACTCACCCAAAATGATGATCGCAACGTCGTCTTCTCCTTTTTAATGGTGAATTGCCACTAGACAGAACATTAGCCATCGATTTGGACCATGATTGTCACCAGCCAAGGTGTCTGTCGTCTTGTTTTCAATTATAATCACGAATGAAATCCTTACCAGTACTGCTGTTTTATTATATGTTTCATGCAAGATGGTGATTACACCACCGCTGTCCCTCCTCCTCTTCCGCAAACATAGCCAAGATGGCATCATTGAGGATGAGAAGTGTCCATCGTTTCACACTCAACTTTGCCTTTTTCCATACTTATCAGTGTAAACATACTTACGCCCTCAAAATAGTAAGTATAAGTATGGAAGTATGCGACTCTTCTGTAGACAATTAGTTTGAAAACCTTTGAAAACCTCACACGAATGAGTTTGATTCATTCCATTATTCTTTTAATTATATTACATATTTTAAATAATCCTCATAATAGCTGGCCCAACCCTGTGGTCGCCTCAGTTATGCTGTTAACGTTTCAGCTCTGGGTGTAATCACGATCACAGAGTCTCGTCTATAAAAAGATGGAAGACAAAGGAGAAGTTCAGTATGAGGTAACTTTTTGTTTGATGTGATTATCAATTATAGATGAGAAATCTGAGAATAGATAGACATTTTGCACTTCTCCACTTGCACTCCAGAAGTTGTCGAACTTGTTCCAGCGGTTCACAAAACCTGAATGTGTCAGTGGTGTTAAAGACAAATCAGATAAGATAGAGATGGAGATGAGATGTCGTACATAGTCTCCTGCTGTGACTTGTCATCAGATGTGTCAGATTGGATCACGGTTAGAGAGCAGAGTTGATATCTTTTCCTGCTGTCGCAGCTATTTTACTCGTCTGAACAAAACATCACTGTTTGTGCAACACGTAAACATCACGGCAGACCAAATTTATTGCTACATTGTCGATTGCACATGAGAAAATTCCCCGTTTGTCTAAATGTCTAAAATGTCTAGTTACACAAATAGATATTATCTGATTTTACAAATAGAAACAGAGTCCATAAAGTCAGCGGCATGGGAACTAGTGCTGCATAGTACTGATACATCAATGCACTGAGAGCCTTTGGTCAAAATAAAGGTTTTCCCTTGTGTAGTTACTTTGCTCTTGAGTGAACATATGCTCAGGTTTCTATGGTTAACCCTGAGGGAAAGGCAGGAGAGATGCACATTTTTCTTGCACCAGCCTGCATCTTTAACAGGTTTCATTTATAGGAGCCATCGCTTCAGATCACATTTAGAGCTACTCTGTCTTCTTGGATTGTGATTTTCAAACCTTTTACTGCTGATCCTCTTCTCTGCCAATATTTTTTAGCCTTTTTTTTTGCTTCCTGACAGATACACAGTTATATATATCACCTTGACATCATAATGTTACCTTGGTTAGATCACTGGGATGAAGATGACAGACAGATTTATGACAGGATGATGAAACACACTGTAACAGTTCCCTGTGTGGTTTAGTGGTGATTTTTTTTTTTCTTCCTCCATCTGTCATCGTGTTTCATCTGTGTTTCAGTCACTCAGTTGACTCAGTTTCATATCTGTGTCTCCACACACTGTGATTATGACACATCCGCCACACCTCAGTCACCTTCCATCTCCTCTAACTGTACCGTTATAACAGATTACAGCCTTGAGTTTTTTTTTTTTCCTTTTGGAGTGTGTTTATTGAGATAAATCAACTGTGTAATTAACAGATCACACACACATTTCCCTGTGTTAACTTTAAGTTAATTTTGAAACGTGGCTGTGATAGTTTACGTACTGTTCAGTGGAAAACATATAGTTCTCGTCTTGGAAGAGTTTTGTTGTTTTTCCTCTGTCCTGACTTGTGAAGGTGTTTGTTGGTACAGAGAGTTGTTGTTGTCTGTCGAGTTTGTTTGCCAGCGTCCACTGCATTATTGATCTCACTGCCTCAAGTTATCGATCCTGTGTTTGACCTCTGCCCAGACGAGCTCGCCAAGAGTGAAAGCTTCAACTTAAACATGAGGGAACCCAGCCAGGTTTTTGGTGGAAATATGTATTTTTGTTGTTGTTCTGAGTTGTTGGGGCGTGCCTCTTCCTTAACCGGTCATCAGCATTGAGAGCAAACATGAGGTCACGATCCTCAGCGGACTCAACGAGTTTGTGGTCAAGTTCCACGGACCGCCTGGAAGTAAGAGCCTCCTGGAAATCACTCATTATCTCCAGTTTTGATTCTCCATTTTAAATGTTTTGGTGTTGTTCTTTGGCAAGAAAAGATAATACGTTTATTTAAGGAACGTGTCTGTTTTGATTTTGTTTTTCCCAGCGCCGTATGAAGGAGGTGTGTGGAAGGTGCGGGTAGATCTGCCAGATAAATATCCCTTCAAATCACCATCAATAGGTATGAATTAATCATCCGAGCTCTTTGCCGATCACTGTTCAAACATTTGACCAAATACGATTAAAACCTGACCCTTTTTTTTTTTAAAAATGTATTTTACAGGCTTCATGAATAAAATCTTTCATCCCAACATCGATGAAGCGTAAGTAGGAGAAAATGTCCTAATGTATTTTAATATCTATATTATTGCCTATGATACAAAGCTGCTGTTTTATCCTGTTCATGCCACAGTGTTTTGTTTCTATCCTCGTTTCAGGTCAGGAACTGTGTGTTTAGACGTCATTAACCAGACATGGACTGCTCTCTACGGTAGGTCACATCCCCATCATCTCTCTTTGCGACAGCCTCGTATAGTCTCTCAGTTAAAGTGACCGACGGTGAGAGCAAATAAAACAACATAAAGGAAACAAACTTCCACGATGCAGCTTCAGACGGAGCATCTCGGTTTAATCGGCTTACACTTCAGTGATAACTGCCACTTGTATTGAGGTCACGCGTTGAGCGCCGATAGATAAGAAGGTCCTGAGGCTGAGTGGACTCGTAACACGACGCAGCGAACACGCTCACGTGTGGAGGCAGTTTCTTTCACATGTTCCTGTTGTTGAAGTGACTGTAACAATGAACGTGAAACTGTTTCAAACTTCAGATTATTTTCAACAAGGTGTTGTGCATCTCTTGGACTTAATTCAAAGCCATATTCTTTATTTCTGATGCGTACCTGCATTTCAAATGTCTTCAGTAATCTCTAGTGGATGCACACATACCGCTCTGACTCAGCGCTGATAATGAGAACAAGTCCAGTTTGTTGACATTTCTTATGGCCTGTGTAGGTTTGCTGTTTTCTGTGCTGACTAATCTTTCTCCCCCCGCAGACCTCACCAACATCTTTGAGTCATTCCTCCCTCAGCTGCTCGCCTACCCCAACCCCATCGATCCTCTGAACGGGGACGCAGCCGCCATGTACCTGCACCGACCGGAGGATTACAAACACAAGATCAAAGGTAACAAGTCTCACACTGAAAGTCTGACACATTGGATAAGCTGTTTGGGTTTTTTTATGTATTCATGTATTTCTGCTCTGATGGTATATGAAATTTAGATTTTGTTTAGTCCCAGAATACTGGTATAAATTCACAAGGAGCTACTGTAGCTATTCTAGCCTAAAGGAACCCACATTACTTTAATTCATTAGTGATAAAGATGTGAATATTAATGGAAACATGGTGATGTTCTAATGAAACTTTAAAATGTTCTTGCTTCTTTTTTTTTCAGGTAGATATTATTTAATAAGAACTAGGATCTATAAATAATATCACAACATTCTCAATTCAACATCCACATGTTCAACTGTAGCCCCGAAAAATAATTCAGCTTCATGTTTAGCTTGAATTTAAAAAAAGATTGTATGTCCATTTACACCTACTATACTGAGTTAACCTGATGGTTGTTTCAAATATCTATCTGGGTGCTTTTTATTTTACACATCGAGGTAGAAATGTGCACTATGATGGTGTCATTAAAAGAGAACCAGTCCAAACATCACTCACACTTGCTGTTTTAAGTGCACAAGTGAGTTCACGCTAACAATTGCAGCGTGTACGTGTTTTTAAAAGTTAGAAAAACACTTTTCAACTT
This sequence comes from Polydactylus sextarius, assembly GCA_016801845.1. NCBI lineage: Eukaryota > Metazoa > Chordata > Actinopteri > Polynemidae > Polydactylus > Polydactylus sextarius. Next base: position 4,345,871 of record CM028921.1, read on the forward strand.
AGTGACCGTCATCTTTGCCACACGGCGAAAAGGAAAGTGACCCTCGTTATAGTTTCAAACTTATGGCAGAACATGTAGTCATGTTGTGCCGATGGCAGAGTGATTTTCATCTTGCGTGAGTCACGGGACACACACACTCACACACACAAACAAGCAGCAAAGTGCAATGTTCATTTTCAAGTCAAGAGTCAAAACGGGCAGCAGATATTTGGGCAGGCAGTGATGTCGGTCATGTGTTTTTGCACAGCGGCAGCTTTTTTTGATGATTTGATTTTGGACGACACCACTGTCAAAATTCACTCACTGCACCAGTGAATATGCTGTGTAACAAAGCAGTGTTGTGTGTGTGAGTGTAATGACTGAAGTGAATTCAATTTGTATCCATGCGCCAAATTTTCTCAGAAAGCCCCTAAACATTTGAGAGCTGAGATTCAAAACGTATATATATTTTTTTTAAATCACAAGCTGTGAAGTGTGACAGGGTCTGCACAGTAGCAGGAGATCCTCACTCACGACTCGCGTATGTGAAATCATCTGTCGATGTGCGAAAGCGTCAGAAGCGGTGACGCCTTTGTGTCGTTGCTAAGTTGCTGTGGACTCAGTCATCCATGTTTCTCCCTCCCTCCCTCTCTTCCTCCCTCCGTGTTTCTCAAACACAGAGTACATCCAGAAGTACGCCACAGAGGAGGCTCTAAAGGAGCAGGAGGAAGGAGGCGGCGACTCTTCTTCCGAGAGCTCCATGTCAGACTTTTCGGAGGACGAGGCTCAGGACATGGAGTTGTAGTGAAGGGGGAGATCGTGTCCACTTCACCTCACAAACAGACTCTCGTTTCCTAAAGAGCAGAAACTCAGTACTATATTCATATTTAAACAAGACAATTTTTTACAGCAACACAAGGATTTTTATTGCTACACAAGGATTTACAGTATGGTATTGCAGAATATTAATCCTTATTTAGGAGTTCGTGACCACCTGCCCCTCCCCCCCGTTCCTCTTCACCACAACAGGAGCCTGTTAAGATCAGAGAGGAGTCCGTCGTTCACTTCTGTCATCTGACTGAGTCTAAACTGACCAGCGCAGGAGGACGGAGGAGGGCTGTCATCCAAACAAAACTAGACTTTTTAACACTTGGTTTCTCATTTGGATTCACATCACACCTCAGCAGCATTTTTTTTTTTTTTCCGACACGCTTGAGTTTCTTCTTTCTTTGAGTCTTCATTCAACATTTTTACAGCGACACTCGTCGTCTTTTCCTCACAGATTAAAGTCTGCAGGATGACAATCCACTATTTCTGAGCAGTCACACCTTCAGATGAGTGTGGATTCCCCAGTTTTTCTTTTTTTTTTTTTTTTTTTAACATCACATTTCCATTTCGAGGCGCTACCATTACAATCATCACCTCTGAGGAGCTGACGGCCACAGAGCGGTCTGGTGTTGGATCATGTACAGACTGACGCGGCTGCAGACGGCCTCTGTGACAGGACTGTCCTCTGTGCAGACCTGCCGACACATTACACACACACACACACACACACACTATCAAACTACCGATGCATCAGCCATGACAAAGCCACAACGTGTGTGTTTGTCGACGTGTTTGTGTGTGCGTGTGCGGTGCATGAATGTAACCCTGAGAGAGTCATGGCGTACTGACTGATCACTCATGTTGTACTGACCCCTGATGCTCAGCAGAAGTGGAGGAGACGCTTCATAATCCGGATCCTTTTCGTCTTCAACACCCTCCTCCTCCTCTCCTCTCCGTTTTAGGAAAGTGTTTGTCATTCTCTGAGTATCTTTGTATATTGTGGCATGACACAGAAGTACAGTTTATGTAGGGCTTTGTGGAGCAGTAACACTGTAGACGAGAGCTGCGCTGTGTGCAGGGCCTCTGTGACCCGGGTGGGTTTTGTTGGGGATTATCCAGGTCCTTGTTGAATTGTTGAACTTCTTAACTTTGCCTATTGCTTGTGTTGAACTATACTAGGTGTTTGACTTGCGTAGGGATAGTTAGTTTCTTTTTGTTTTTGTTTTTTGTTATTTTTTGTTTTGTTTTTTTTGCGGGTGGTGAATTCTATCATAATGTATGGTTTAATACTTATATAACACTCTAGTTTAAAGACTAATTGTCCTGTAAAGATGAGGAGAATTAATACATCTTTGTCTGTGGGATGAATCTTTGTCGAAATCAGATCCTCCAAAGAACATGTTGCACCCCTGCTCCCCTGCAGCCCTTTCTTATGCAAACGTGTCCATCGAAGATGATTTATGTTGTCAGACAGAAGTGCTCTTTGTTTCAGCCGTTCAACACTGTCACGTTTAGTTTTGTCACGCTGTTGATGGCCTGTTTTCCAAAATGGCGGGACCAAAATATAAAGGCTCTAAAAGCTTAGTTTCATATATATATAAATATATATATAAATATACCACAAAAAAATACAGACAAACCCACAGGAAATGGATAAACCCTCCTCAGACTGGATTTGGGGATCAAGAGTTTACGCTAAAGTTAAAGGTGAGAAGATAAATGAACAATGTTTCTCAAAGTGTCAATCTCTTGAGTGGCCATGTCAGATAAGTTCAAAACTAAATTCAGGCACAGCTTTCTTCTTCCTCAGTGGACAGTCACAGCTTTTTGTCCAGTGAGAAATTCAGGCTTGAAGCCCGACGTGTTTGTAACGCACTGCGGATCAGTTGACTTTATCTGTTTTGTTTTTTCTATAAGGAAACAAAAACAAGTATCTTGCATAATCTCCATCAAAATGGGCTCCGTCTTCCTCTTTAGAGATTAAAAACAATGCTAATAATAATAATAGTTGAAAAGTGAATTAATGACAAAATCCCTTTTATAGTTTTGATGTCAGGATCTTATCCGTGATATCTCGCGTGATGATTTATCATCGTTTGAGGAAAAAAAATGTAGGTTAATAAAACTAGAAAGTCATTGTTTTTGGACATGACGTTAAAATGAAGCCGAGTTAAAATTGCTCTAATTAGCCTCAGTAACCAAATATTTGTTTTGAAGAGTCTAAGGACAATGTGATACTGATACAGTCATTGTAATTTGCAAAAAAAAAAAAAAAAAAAGAAGAAGAAATAAACAAACAAACCACTTTCCATCTTTGCTGTTTGCGATCATCTGGACTCATCAGTGTATTATGTATTTTTTATTATTGAGACATATATTTGATGCCTATAATTTGTTTGAATGTTTTTATTTTTTTGTCATTTAAGCCTGATGTCCAAGACACAAGTCGAGATATCCCTGATTTTGTTTTGTTTGTTTTTTTGTTTTTTTAAAGGCAAAAAATGAGTAAATGTGCTTCCCTTGTAACTTGAAGAAAGAAATAAACAAAAACAAATAAATAATGTTGGCGTTTACGGCTCTTTGTTCGACACGTTATCACTTTACATCGAGTGCTCAAGTAAAAACATCAGGTAAACACATCAGGTGGTGTTTTTTTTTTTTTAATCTTATTATATTAAACAAAGACCAGTTCAACCTAATTTTCTCAGGACTTATAATTAATCACATACACAATGAATTTAAAACCACGTGATGATGATAAATGACGTTGTTCTGAGGAAATTCACATTAACTGAATGTACCACCACCCGTCTCTAATGTGTCCACTAGGTGGCAGTGTAGTCTGTCTGTCTGTCTGTCTGAGGTCCATTAACAAAGTTTGGCAAATTTTCTTATCAATTTTCAACATGTTCACCTTTTATTCTTTAACCATGTAAACAGAACAACAACCCTGACCTATGACAACATATCGCTTTTTTAATTTTTACACACAAAACAGAAAATAATTCATCAGTGTTGTTTTATGTGATGAGACATTATTTGACATGGTTGAAATTACATTTGGGTGATTCTGTTTCAGGGTCATTGTCTTATTCTGCTGCCTCACATGATGTACTATGATTAAAAGTCATTAATAAAACTTGTTAATATTAAAGTTGTTGAAGTCAGAATATTTGTTGGGTAAAAAGCCCCAACGGTCTAAAACTGAGTAAGTATGGAAGCTAAAGTTTATTTATTTTTTTTTTTATTCAAAAAATAAAAAATAATGAAAAGTTAGTTATTATATAGAAATAAACAAATACATAAAATGTTGTATATTAAAAGCATAATCTACATTTAATTAGTCAAAATAAGTTTGTTACCAGGCCATTTTCACAACTTTTAAAAAGATATAAAAAGGCCTGAATACATATTTTAAAATCCACATTAGGAGTTTAGGTTTGAATAGTTAAACAGTTCATCAGTGATACTCTTGACTTTCCACTGTAGATATAAATCTGATACATTAAAAAATCTGAATAAATAAAAAGCCTACACAGCCGTGGACGTTGAGATGCTGTGGAGTATAATTGTCTTTAACAGACACAGGCAGAGACAATAATGATCTAATGAAATATTCATAGTTGTGTGGCCATGGAGCCTCTTTCTGAGCAGGTTTCCTGTTTCAACATCAGTTAATTTGGCTGGAGGTTTGGAGGATAAAGGCAGATTAAGTTTTTTTGTTTGTTTGTTTTGTTTTTTTTAAGAATAAAAACTTATAGACTATATACCTTTGGGTGTAAAAAGTGCTTTAAATGTAATATAATGGTTGATCAGCTTCGTGATGAGTGTGATATTAACTGAGGTGTCTGAGGAGTAAAGTTATGTGAGTAAGACGAGCAGCAGGAGACGCAGCGGTGCGCTCAGGGCGCAGAGATGCTGCTGGCCGGCTGCGCCTCCTCCATAATGTATGGAGAGGACAAAGGGTGAGCGGCTGGATTTCAGCGTCAACTTTGAAAGAGCCGTAACCCAAACCTGTCCCATCCCACAGTGACGGACTCACATCAGCTGAAAGGGATGATGCTTCTTTTTCCACCTGCAATCTGTCTAATAATCACCGACAGCAGGTAAATGAGCCCCGGAAGGAGGTTTGGGTGCTGGTATATAACGAGGAGAGGAGAAGAGGAGAGAGAAGAGAAGGAGAGGAGGCCTGAGCTCTGAGAAACTTTCAGTCCCGGACATGGTTGAAGGAGAGAGAGAGAGGGAGGAAGAGGGAGGGAGAGAGAGCTGCAGCTGGAAGCCACACCCGGTGGATGCTGGTAGGTCGGTGGTTTGTTACAATCATCTGGGAGTTATTGTTTAGCACTTTGACAAGGGATTAGAAATGAAGCAGCGACTTGAACCTTTTCATTTAGGATTAATCTGTTTTCTCTCACGATTTTATGGCCGTTGTGGTAAAAAAAAAAAAATAGAATTAACCTAATTTGTTTATTGTTTTGTATAAGAATGGTGGTGGTTTTGTTTGATGCGCGTTAAATCAACAACAATTTCACTGCAGTGCGCGAGTCCAGTGCGTAAAAAGGCGCAGAGGAAATGCGCTGTAGGCCTGCGTCTATACAGGCTAGAGGAAGGAGAGGAGGGCGGCAAGGATTACTATACTGCCAGTGGGTTAAGATGCTTACCAGCTAATTACCTGCCCATTAGAAAATCCCCTGCCATACAGCCCCAAAACAAGCAGGAAGCCGGGCGGGACGGAGGGATGGAGATGTGGAGAGTTTACTGACACTATGAGGAGCAGAAGAAGTTTTTAAAAAAAGAGTCAGTTTTCCTCTAAAAAAAAAAAAAAAAACATGCCAACACATCCATCACTGAGCTGTTTTTTCTTTTTCTTTTTTCTCCTCTTTGTGCCGTTTAAAAGACTGGTTTTGGTGTGAAGATGTTTCTACTTCTGGATGATTTTGGAGGTTTGACTCAATGAAGAAGCTGCTTCTTCTTTTTTTCCCTTTTTTTTTTTTTTTACTGAAGTAAAGTGTTTGTTGTGTGTAAAGAGAGGATCTGGGATCAGATTTCAAGGTAAGATGCCAAATGCTGCATCTGAAAAACAAGCTTTTCTGATGTGAAAATCCTCAGTAACACCTTGAGTAATGCATGTAGATCTAAAAACGAGAGTAACCAGATCAACATTTTTGTTTATTTTATATCTATAATTAAACAATAGTTCACATTTTAATTTAGTCAAATCACAGAGATTTACATAACTACACTTTCATCAACAAACTAAAAGGTTTTTATACAAAGTTTTTCTTGTTTTTTTTAGAGGCTTGAATCTAAGTGAAGAGGAACTGATATAGTTTTATTAATCTGAATATGTTTTATTCTCATCTTGAGTTCCTCTTGATGGTAACAAGAGACATATCTAATCAGTAACTAATCATGACACTGACCAACAGTGAACATACGACTCAGTCCAGCAACTTCTGTTTTCTTGTGAGTCCTGTTTGTGCTCTCTCTCTCTCTCTCTCTCTCTCTCTCTCTCTCAGCTTTTTACACTATTGATCTCTCCCGGAAACGGGAAGATGAGCCCTGCTTTGGGACCCATTTGGAGCATCTCAAAAATCACTTAGCGCATCATTCCCTACAGCCGGAATCAATGTGAGCAGCAGACCTGCTCCTTCCCCAGGATCAGGACAAGGCTCTCGCTCTCATGGAGACGAGAAAAAGTGTCTCAACATACTAAACCCGACAGTAATAACTTTTTTTTTTAGCGAGATGTCACTGCAATCCTGAGGATCTGCATAAATGAGGAAATAAGCACCTCAGGCTGGTTTGAACAAGCGGCAGATGGCACGGCTGGATTTACTCCCCGTCCTGTGAGGTGAACAAAACACCACTGATATGATACCGTCTCATTTTCATCCTACGTCGGACTGTTAACACAAGACTCCTCAAACTTAAAGGCAGGTCAACGGATAAAAAAATAGAACCTGAACAAGGAAGGATGTTTAGGTTTTAATACAGTTGGATACAGCTGTTAAAACAGTGTTAGCATTAATACGGGCCTGCGCTTTATATCTCCTCCTGTTCTGTGTATGGCACTGGTAGAATTCACTGTCACAGCACACAATCAGTGAATTACCATAGGGCCATAAACAGAGTAGAGACAGAACCACACTGCCTGTGTCCACGTCCACATTCTGCTTTAACTCCAAGTGTGAAACAACAAATCTGCTCCGAACCACGAGCTGTTGCTGAAATGTTTCCCATCTTCTTTGCCCGTTTTGGCACTAGCACATTTTTGCTTTGTGTTTCGTTGTTTGAGCAATCATGTGTAGTGCCAATATAGGACAAGACAGACTCCCTGCTGTTCATAGACATTGTAACATCACATCCTAGGCTGTTTTTTTTTTTTTTTTTTCTGTGCGAGAGAGAAACAAACAGAGAGAGGGAGAGGGAGGGATGAACGATGGATATGATCGATTGCGCCGGTCGTCTCAGATGTCAGCGGTTGCCATGGAGGCCTGAGCTCTATCTGTCTGTGAGACATCGTCCCGTGTAACCCGTACCCCCGGTCGTCACACATATCTGGTTGTGGTACTCTCCCACAGTGTTTGGCAATGGTAGAACTCACTCTGGTGGGATGGAAGGATCCGGTGGTTCTAGACTTGCCAACAACTGACTGAGAGCTCTGACCCGTCCGTCCTCCACCTTCATCCTCAGAACTCAACGCAGGAAGATCGTTAATTTCAAGTTTAGAAATGAAATGAAAAAAAGTGGCCTGTGTGTACGTGTGGATGCTGGATGTGAGACTGTTTGCAAGAAGAGCAGTAAAAGGTTCAAATTGACCATCTCCCATCGAACGTTACAGTCTGTGAACATCACTGATGCTCAATAAGGGAAAAAGAAACTGAAAACAAACAAGTTAAAAAAAACAACAGTATCTTATAATCCTCTTTGTCTTGCCTCTTTCCTCCCACACAAGTACGACGTCCCTCAGGGTCGACGTGGCCACACTTAGCTGATCATGACATCAAACCCTCGAGTGTAACCTTAGACCTCAAACACTGACGGTATGGACCAAAGGAGACCTTTGATTATTGGATCTTAACCCATAAATCCATTCACAGACCATTAAGCGGTGAGCTGACTATCATCTGGCCTAATCAATAAATCAATAGCGATCGTGTGTTTGGCTGTGAAAGCCTGTGGTTGTAAATCCTCAGCGTTGGTGTTAGCAGCAGCAGCTAACTCAGCCCTGGTGCAACCTGATCCTTCTCAGTCACGAAAGGTCTGAGATGAGATGCTGCGGAGGTTTAACACATGCAACATTTGTGCTTTAAACCTTTAAACACCCGAGACAAAACCACTGTTGTAAACTTGATTTAAAATGATCAGTTAAACCTGCATTTTACAGGGTTGTAGAAGGAAACAGGTGAACACAATTTATTTATTACATCAAAATTATTAAATTAAACTGTTTTAGGCCTAATGTATATTAAAAGAATACAAAAATAATATATTTTTTGCTGAAAATACATTTTAATAGTTACATTTTGTCTGTTAATCTCAGTTTTTTCTACAGTACAGCCTTTTACAAATTCCAGAAAAGATACAAACGTTTCCAAAACAAAAAAAACGAACCATTAAAACATGTAGCTTTTCTCTTGCAGTGTATCTGTCAAACTTATGTCTCAGATACTAGTATTTCAGCGTGGACGATGGAGGTACAAACCATAACAACATGGAGAAATGACAACATGAGAAGAAAATCTGTGTACGCATGGACCAGATACATCGCTGGTACGTTATGTGTCAGACGCTGTTTAGATGGAGCAGCGGCTTCAGTACGAACGCTGTGAGGATCCATTATGGTCGACTGCAGAGGATGTGGGGTTAAGTGGTGCCAGTGGACACAGAGGGAGGAAAGGCCGACACACTGACAGCTGGTACGAGTGATTAGACCTTGTAGTGATGCAGAGAAGGCATCAAAGCTCTTTAGGGAGAATCCCTGACAGGGAGGAGGCACACACACACACACACACACACACACACACACACACACACACACCATCTGATCATACTGATAATAAAGCAGTATGAGTGGTATTGTTAGATTAAAATCATTAATCTCATAATGGCTCATCATTAATGGCCGTGTAACTGCAACTGTCTCAACTCTCCCTTTGCACTATGTGTATTTTTGTGTCATTTGTCATGTTACATTAAAGGTTTTTCTCACTAATTTCATCTCTGTTGGTGAGTGTTAATTCAGATGAAAACTGACCTGAAAGAGAAGATGAAATTCTGACTCTGAATTTGTTCATTTTCAGTCGCTTTGGATGTTTTGAGGTAAATTTGTAAAATATAATGTGTTTTAATTGCCAGAGAGAAGGAGTAGGAGGAATTAGCATTAGTGAGTCACCTTTAGTCTGTTGAGAGAGAAACACACTGTTCTCTTCTGTGAGGATCTTCTGCCAGGCCATGCCCTAACACACACACACACACACACACACACACACACACACACACACCGGGAGGCGCTGGATTACAGTAATCCAGGAACAGGGGGGGTATTTTTAGTGCTTCACGATGAGAGACAGACAGGATGGAACGATCGAGGAAAACAGATAATGATTGTTATATGACCAACTGGATTTTCTTGGAGCAGCGTTGATTACGCAGCGTCTAGCAGGAGCATCACATAAAGCTGTCAGCTCATCCTGCACGTAAAGCTCCTCTAAAGTATCGGAAAGTTCTTGTGAATGGATGTGAGAGCAAGTTATTTTATGTGACTCTAAAAGTACATTTAAAAGAATCTAAAGTGGAAGTTTCAGTGTAAAAGTGATAGGAAATACCCTATGATACAAATTTAATATGAAAATAAATAAATAGATAATAATCAGGTTATTTATTTAGATGTGAAAAACGTCTTCAAGCACGTTTCAGTGAATATTTGCAGCCACAAAGACACAAAACAGAAGCAGAAAATCTTTATTTTTATTATTTTATTTTACATCAGAGTAATGATCAACTTGACTTATGAATGAATAATGTGATTTTAACATATATTGATGAATATTAACTAAGAATATAAATGGATGTGGAAACTGATTCAATTCAAAATCATTCAGGAGCATTTTATATATAAAATAATAGTATGTTTGTGTGTGTGTGTGTGTGTGTGTGTGTGTGTATAATTAATTAAGGAAGTAACATTTAGTGTTTATCATTGACATTTTGTGTTTATCTCAAAGCAAATAAAGAAAAGAAAACTTGTGTCTAAGACAGTGTGTTTGGGGCCTTTAACAGTTAGAGATGATAGAGATGAGACTGGTCTCACTCAGATTAACAATGTTATTGCGCCCTCTAGTGGGTAAAACAGTCATTTATGAGGCTGTGCAGTCTTCAATCAATCAGTCAAACTTTACTCGTATAGCTCTGTCAGTACAGTAAAAACGCAGCACAAAGCAGTTGATTACCTTTTCCATTAGTCATTATTTAGAGCTTAAAAAGAAATTTGAGGTATATCTAATAAAGTCATCTAACAAATGAAAATATTTTAAAATACCTTCATCATTTCCTTCTTCAAAAGGTATGAGACATCGATACCAGACAAACTCAAATATTTTTTTCCTCAGTGTATATTTATCTGTTGGAGCATTAAGTTGATTATAATCTGAAATGTTTGGTTTTAATTGAAGCATCAACATTTAGTCTCAGTCTCAGTCTCATCAGGTGGTAATTAGTTGTAATTTATTCATATTTTTCGTTATTTTTATATTCAATTAATAATAAGTTTAAGTAAAAGTGGTAATGTTGGGTTTATAAATCATATCTGTTTTAAATGTAAAAAATATTTAAATGTCTGCTGCAACTTGACACTTCAGTTGAATATATGTTGCTGCTGCTGATAAATGGTGTTGTTTGAAGGGTAAATGATGAAGTATTTAACAGTATGAACGTATGTGACCAGTAACATTGTTACACATAAAACAGAAGTGACGTTCAGACTGTAGAGGGCGTCATTGCTCCACATGAAGGACTGAGACCACAACATCTCAGCTGAAGTTTCCTCCTTATGTCCACATGTTAATATCTGATTTAAAACATATATGTATTTATGTTAAACCCAAACAGATCAAAAGTTCATATAGTTTAGTGTGTGAGGGACATCACCTGTAGTAGTTTGGTTTGAAAGGCCCGTGTCTGCTGATTCCCAGGTATTTGGCCTGATCATCCGTCAGCTCTGTGAGGTGAGCGTCATAAGTCGGCAGGTGAAGACTGGCGACATATTCATCTGAGAAGATAAATTTATCATGAACGTATCGATGAGGAGAGAAGTAAATGTAATGTTTACTTCAGGGTGTCGGAGCAGAGGACTGACCCATCTTCTTAGGCAGCAGGTAGACGTCGTGTTTGTATCGTCCCTCTGGAGCGTTGAACAGCTCTATGAGAGCCAGGGCCTGAAACACAAAAAGTGAAAGTCATCATTAACACCATACTTTAATATAATTATTATCATTAAAACCTTTATTTAACCAGGTCAGTCCTGTTGAGATCAAGGCCTCTTTTACAGGGAGACCTGGCCAAGAGGCACAGTTTCATTAACAATAAACAACAAATAGACTTAACAACATTAAAACTTGCTCATTTAAAACATTTGCACACACACAAGAAAAACAACGTTCAGTGTAACTAGGGCTTGAAGAAAAAAATTGGGATTGTAATTTATTCCAAGTATTAAGGAGCTAAAAAGTGCAGATCATCCATTGAACGGAGATTGTGACATTTATGTTTCCTTGTTGTTTATAGAAGTTTTAGACTAGTGGTTTAAGTTTAGAATTGAAGAAACAGAGAAGAAAACACATCTCAATAGTCAATAGGAGGTAAAAAAAAAAAAAAAAAAATCTAAAAACTATATGTGACTTTACACATAAACATCATAAGAACAGACCTGAGTTGTGGCGGTGATGGAGAGAACAAATGACGGCACCGTGGAGCAGCTCAGGTTCAGCAAACGGCCCTGGGTGAAAAATTAAAAACAATTATGTAACATTAAGTAACAGACTTTACCCAACAGGTTACTGGGATGTACTTTATGTCAAATAATTACATTATGTACAAAAAAAGATTGGTATTTCTTTATGTATACCTGCATTAAACCTTCAACTGTAGAGGATGATGATTTATGAAACAGATTTTATTGAGCCACCACTAACGTTATTAGTAACACCTGTGCTACAATAATAAGAGTCATATTGAAAAAAATGGAAAGACTAGTATGTGTTGAACAGTGTGTGTACCCTCATATCAGACGCCCAGCAGCTCTTTCAGGTGGAATATCTGCAGCGAAAGCATTAGAAATGGCTTCTGCTGCTTGCACGATACAAGAAATAATTTAAATTCAATGTTTCCTGTCAAGTGATGAATGTGTTTTGTAAGTCGGTTTGCAGCAAACAGGATAAAGTGCAGAGAGCCGGTCATTAGAGCAGCAAGAGTCCCCCTCTGGCTGATCAGTTCAGAGTCACTTCGGGAGCCGTATTTCACTGCAAATGTATTTGTGTAAGTTGTCTCTCGGTAATAACAATAATAAGAGTATTATCATCACCTCAGCCAGGAGGACGATTCTCTTGCCATCAGGCCAGATAACATGATCCACCTGAGGCCTCACGTGCTCCCAACTCAGCTCTGCAGTGCGGAGACTCGCCTGAGAAAGAGGGAGTTTATATCTTATACACACAAGCAAACAAACACGTACAGAGTCTAATAAAAACATAGATAACATACACACACACACACACACACACACACACACACACACAATCTATCTCAGTGTTGGAGTGTCCCATGTTGCAGACGATGCAGCCGTTCTTCATTCGGTCCAGATGCTCCTTCCCCACAATGTTCTTATTGCCTGCAACATAATGAAAATGAAATAATAATAATAATTATTATCATTTAAAAAAAATTATATTCTTAGCAAAAGTAGTATGTTTTAGTAGAGGAAAGCAGTTACCTGTGCAGGTGATGACGATGTCTACCTGTCTAATCACCTCACTCAGTTTAACCACTCTCAGGCCGTCCATGCTAAGAGGAAAACACATTTTTTATAAAATTAAAAAAATATAAAAGAAAGAAAAGAAAAGGGATACATTTTAAAATAAAATCTAAAATTTAAATATATATTTTTTAACTATTTTAATATAAAATGATGATGGTCACACTGTGTTTTGATGATAAAAATAAAATATGTTGCCATTTCACGTCTGTGCTGATAAAAGCTTCATACCAGGCCTGAAGGGCACAGATGGGATCCACTTCTGTGACGTATACAATAGCACCGAGCGCTTTCAGAGCAGCGCAGCAACCTTTGCCGACCTACAGATGAACAGAAGAGGTTGGTAGAGATGTGGGTTTTTTTTAAAGACACTGAAGCCATTTCTATATTTGGTTTTTCTTCTCTGTTTTTTACTGACCTCACCATATCCACACACAACCACCTGTTTTCCTCCAAACATGACGTCAGTGGTTCGCTTCAACCTGAAAGAGGAGTTCAACCTGCTGAGGTTTCGGCTCTGTGTTTTTTTTTTTTTCCTATTTACAATCACAACATGATCCCTCACCCATCCAGTATGGACTCTTTGCAGCAGTAGAGGTTGTCAAATTTTTGCTTGGTCACTGAGTCGTTGACATTCATGGCCGGGACGCACAGTTTGCCTGATTTTGACAACTGGTACAAACTGGAACACGGTGGGAGACGCACGTGTGAGCTGAAGAAGAACTTGATTTAAAAAATTTTTTGTGTGAAACTAACCGATAGACGCCTGTAACACTTTCCTCCACGATGCCTTTGACCTTCCTGAACAGACTGGGGTATTTCTTATAGATCCAGTGGGTCAGGTCACCGCCATCGTCCAGAATCTGATGAGAGATAAAAGATAAAACAACCACGAGCAAAAGATGAAGTGGAGGTGACATTAAAGGCACAATTCACTTAAGTTATAAGACGAAACTACTCTTAGATTGTTCCTTTAAAATCAACAAGTATTAACTATATTTATATAAATACAGTACATGACACTTTCTTTGTCTAATATGTACATAAGGAACTGAGAGTTAAAAAGAGAAACAATACCTGAATCATCATGTGACCTTGAGCTAATACAACTCAACATAACCACAGGTCTTAACTTGAACAGCTGCTGTTGAACAAAGTAATTAAAAATATACTTTTGGAAATCTAAAAATCTTTTTTAAATCTTGTTTTTATGAGATTGTTACTTGTTATAACTACATTTAAAATGTTATACATCAGTGGTTGATGGTCTGGTTGATAAAAGATAAATAAGTTTAATCATATTTTTCCAGGTTTATTGTAAAAAACTTTACACTTCACCAAATTAGGTCTGCAGCTGTCAGCTCTGACACACTGGTCAATACACCACCAGAAGTCGTCCTCTGATTCTCCTCTCCATGCGAACACAGAGATGCCTCAATAAGGGAGAGAGAGAGAGAGAATCGGGGAGAAGATGAGACGAAAGGAGGAAATAAAGAAGGACAAAATGACGAGGAGTTCGTCTTACCTCCTTCTGCCAGAGCAGCGGCGACGGTGTTTTGAGTGGAGAAGATGTTACAGGCTGCCCAGCGACACTCAGCCCCCAACGCACACAGAGTCTCTATCAGCACCTGCAGGAGTCAACAGGACGTACATAGTGTTAATATGTTTATATGTTTATATCTGGGGATCATACACACATGTATATATGTATGTATGTGTGTGTGTGTTGAACTGACCGCTGTCTGTGCAGTGATGTGTGTACATCCCACAACTTTGGCTCCAGCCAGCGGTTTCTCTCCACCTGCTCGTTTCCTCAGCACCATCAGTGCTGGCATTTCTAAATATCACATTCAACATGATATATCACATATACTATATATACTTCTCATGTCTTATTTTTCTGTTAGAGTATAAATCACATATCACTTGTGAAGACACTATCTGAGGTTCAAGTCTGTTTTTTTTTTTTTTACCTTGCTCTGCGATTTGTATTTCTCTGCGTCCAAATTCAGCCTGTTTGATGTTTTTGATGCAGAAGTTAGAAAAACCCTTGGAGTTTTTCTGATTCTTGTCTCTGGGAGACGTCTCATCCTCTGAGCTGTCACTGCCTGCTGCCACACAAAAAACAGGTATTTTACCTTAAAAACAATCAGCTGATGTGACGTGGTAAAAATGATCATTTTTACACTCATGAATTGACTCTGGTTCAGTTGTTTTTGGTCATACCTCAACTAGGTGAGTCAATTCTCTGAGCCTTTGAAGTGTATAAACTCTGGCAGTGACTGGCTTGTATGAGAAAGGCTCAAAGAGCCGATTAGGACCAAATTAAAGAGTCTTAATTCTTCAGAGGACTTTCGCTTTTAATTAAGGTTTAGCTGAAGGAAAAAGTAGTGAGGCTAATCCTCAGGGCCTGTAGTTCTCGTGCTGCTGGGATCAGAACCAGCTCAATTTATATATAAAAGACATGTGATCAGTCTTAAGTGTGTAAGTGTGTGTATGTGTGTGTCTGCACATTTCCATACCTGAACTGTGGCTCTCTGTGGACGACTGTGAGATGGACCGAGACAGAGAGCGACGTCCTGTCTTAGGGGGACGTTTGTTGAATTCTTGTTTCTGGTCATTGAGCTGTATTTGCTATGGAGACAGAAAAGAGAAATAGAGAAGACAAAACACAGATAATAAAGAAGATGAGACAGAGAATATCAGTCATTATTTCACTGCAAAACACAAGCACAGAGTCTCATCAATGTTACACATGAAACAAGACGTAATGAAGCCAGATTTGCACAGAAGCACCGCACATCACAGCAGATTTTCTCATTAGCCGCTGCCCCTCTGTTTCACGGCTGTGTCACTGTCATTAATCTTCCTTCTCATGTCCTGACTCATCTCTGTGTCTGTTGTCGTCTCACCATCCAGTGCGGCTGTACGAAGGCCGGGCTGCTGCCGCCGCTGCCACGAGGATCCCACTTGGCCATGTTTTTCTCTTTGGCTGCTCAGACTGACTCTGCCACACAAACCTGAGCTTCAAGTCCAGCTAAAAAAAAAAAAACCTGCAAGCTTACTGAAAGCTTAGTCCTTGTGTGCAGACGCCCCCATGCACACACCCCCGTACTGACCCCACCTACAAAAAGTTTGTGTACAGAGCTGAAGCATACTGGCACAGTGTATACTCATGCATACTTCTGGATCAAAACTGGTTGTGTAACCTTGTCTGAGGCTCTAAAAGATGCTATGAAAAGACACTATAGTCAGCAAGAATCTGACCATTTTGGTCAAGTGTTGGGTTAGTGTTAGGTTGAGTGACATGAAATATTCAGATATCAACATGGTGTAAATTAAAACTCTGTCAATCAAGGTATAGCAAGTCTGTGTAAATGTATCAGCATCAATGAGGATTAAGTGAAGCATCTTTCATGTCATGACTGAGCTTCACGATCCTCATTAGGAGAAATTAAACCTGAGACTAGTGAATGTTTATAATGAGCATCTCTTTCATAGCTAATATGAACAAAGTTAATATTATATATTCATTCATTTCACATGAATGAATGTGATCAAATACTCTCAAACCAGTCTGCTTTGTTGATCTAGTGGGTTTAATCTGTAAACATTAAATTAATCCTGGGGGAGCTGTCACCAAACCAATGAATACATTAAAAACAAATCAAATAAAACTGATTGAGTTATAAAAAAAACAATAATCTCAAGTATCGGTGCCTGTTCAAAGACAGAGAGGTGTAAAATTTAACTCTGCACACAGTCTTAGAGTTCAGCCTTTTGAGTTCAGCCGACTCTCGTTTAATCTTTAACAGAAATACATTAAGCTGTGACTTGAGGCTTTGTGAAAGTTAACTTAATGGTCACAAAACTGTCTCTTACAGAAACCAGAAAGTAGCTTTGAATTCCAGCTAGTTACTTTTAAAGTACATTGAAAAGTCAATAATTATTTTAATTAAATGGGCTGTGAGTCTTAATTTGTAAAAAAAAAAAAAAAAAAAAAGAAAGAGAAAAATGTCCTTTGGATGTTATTTGTGCATTGACTCACTTGAAACAGCCCAAATTACTTATTCTCGTTTTTCTTTTCTGCAATTCAAGAAGACAATAAAACTAACAGGGGTGGGAGTTAAAAAAAAAAAAAAAAAAAGAGTGAATAATTGCTTATTCAAATTTCCCTGTTAAAATAAGACCACATGTAGATAATCAGACTCATTTCTCTGCAGAAGAAAGCTAAAACAAATCCCACCAAGTTTACAATAATGGTTCCAAAAGAAAAGTAGTGATACCTTGACACAGATGGACCGAACTGCCGCCTGGTCCTTGGATTTAGTTATGTTCACTAGACTGTACACCTTCTTCATTGTGACAAAGTGTTTCCCACAGTGACAATCAACAACTCAACCACCAGCTGATGTTGTGAAGCGATTACAGACTTCACAGAGTGACGCTTTATTCCACACCCTCGCCCGACAGGCCAGGTGACAGGTGGGCAGAGGACAGACTGGAGAAGGAGAAGGAGGAGGTGGAAATAAATAGAGTCTTTGTGAGATGCAGAGAAAATACAGAGAAGACAGAAAGACAGCGAGAGAGTTGTAAAGAAAGATCAGCTCAGTCAAGTGTTACTTGAAGCTGAAGATGAATATGAATATGCACAGTTAAATGCTCTCAGGGGGAAATACATTAACAGACAACAGAGAAGTGAACACACATGACTGTACATTCATTTGTTAGTGAGAGAGAAAGAAGAAGGCAGACACAGTGACAGAGGAAAGATAACTTAATTTCTTCTCAATAAACCAGAAAATAGATTAATTTTACACGTGGATCTGTTTCCAGCCTGTAAAAGAGGTTGTGTAATGTTTGTCTTGTCTCTGGAGGAGGCAATGGCACGTTATGGAAATTATGACATCATTGTGATGTCATCAGGGTTAACATTAACGACTCGGACATTTATCTAAGAGGCGGTGAAGGTGATTACATCATTATAGACTCTGATCTGTGTCTCATCAAGCTGCCTCAGTCTCTTACAAAATGTTTCTTACAAACTCGACTGACGTGTGATGTAAATCACCGGAGGACACGATTAAAAAAAAAAAACAATTTGAACTCACTGACTCACTGAGAAATAAAAAAGGATCACAGTTGATAAAACAGAAAATATTCTGTCAGAAAGTCAACTCCCAAACTGAACATGGATGAATGAGTCAAATACTGAGTCAAGTCTTTTACTAGAGAGAAAACATCTTATCTCTTTTATTGTTTTGTTTATCATTGATGATGATTATTAGTTTATATTTCTATTTAACAGTTAGTGTCAGTTTGGTCATAATTTGCAAACAAAATATACCTGATGAAGACATGTTAACCCTTTAATGCCGAACACATCAAATAAATGGCCAGAAAATTATTATAATTATTTTTAATTTGAGATGTTTATTATTCCAACAAATTACAAACAAGTTTTTTGTTTTTATTTTATTTATATACTTTGAAAATATATATATATTTTTTATTTCATTTTATTTTTTTTTATCATTTATTATTTCAGATTATTTTTATTCTATTTTATTTTATTTTATTTTATTTTATTTTCTAAAGCTCTCAGAAACTTATGTATCAAATATGATACAGATGACAATAACTGGTTAATTTAACTTAACTTAAGCCTTTAAATCTGATATTAACATCAGTAAATATTAGATTTAATGTCTTTATACAATTTTTTTTGTCATATATACTATTGTTCTTCTTAGACCTGTAAACTTTGACGAGTCTTGTCAGTAAATGCATGTGTGGGTCTGTTGGTCAAATATTGAATGAGGCCCACACACTGCAACAAAAATGATTAACAGTGTGAGGTTATGCAGACCCACGCTGCCCGTGGAGCGAGTTAGAGTCAGGAAGTGTAGCAGCTCTCACCATGTCGGTCTTCAGAGCTTCAGTCACCGTCTCTCCTCTCTCTCCGGCCTCTACTTCTTCTCTGTCTCCGTCTTGACCCCGTTGAGTTCCTCTGATCTCTGCCGACTTCAGCATCTGCAGCAGAGTTTTTACCGCCTCTTCTTTGGTGTTTTCCTCCGTCGTATCAGACGTGTCCCCTTCTGCTGCTCCATTCAACTCACCTCTGGTCTTCATATATGGTTCAGGGTATTCATAAGGTGGTGGCAGATCCTCCAAGGAGTACGGTGTATGATCTTTTTCCTCTGACATGACTCCTCTGACAGTCAGGGATGAAGTGAATTAGATTCCTGCTCAGATGATCTGACAGCTAAGATGCATGCTTCAGATATTTCCTCCTACAAGTTGTTGTGTTTTTACTATACACACCATCAGTTCTTGAGTTACTTTGACTAGATGTGAAGTAGATACTTAGTCACGGATGCAGTGTGTACAGTCTAAACACTGACATGAGCGCTGCTTTTTGACACAGATGAAGATGTAACCTGGAAATATAGGAATGTGTCTCTTAAGTGCTTATGAAGTGATGTCTGGTTCCTGTTTGTGCAAAAAAAAAAAAAAAAAAAAGCACTTAGTGGACCCAGACTTGTGGAGCCGCTCTTTGTTTTTGTGTTGTCTTTGATAACAGTGGATAACAAAAGCATGAATGCAACACAGGCCAAGGCTTACATTATAAACACACAGACATGGTGACATGTTTACATAAAACTACACCAGCATGTGTCATGGTGGGTGAACCAGACAGGATGGCAGGTATGAGCTAGAGCTGCTCCTTCAAATTAATCAGCTTTGAAATATATCACGTTAACACACACAAATTTGATGTGTGTGTGTGTGTGTGTGTGTGTGTGTAGTAAAACAAGGCTTTGTGACATTCTTCAAGTGTGAAAACAAGATGCTCATATAAATATTAAAACAGGTGATTATGCCTCCGTGTTGGTAACAGCTGTAACGTTGTCTGTACACGTCAGTCTTGTATATAGGATATATCAACAATAACATCAAGGAAATGACACCCAAACATTCATCTAAACTCCAGGACAAACTGATATCTATCTATCTATCTATCTATCTATCTATCTATCTATCTATCTATCTCTATCTATCTATCTATCTATCTATCTATCTTAATTCACCACATAGAAATAATACAACACAGACCACACGACAATTACACTTTTCCTCAGACGCTTTGGTGCTTTTCTCACATCACTATTAACATTTGCACAGCAGTTAGTGCATTTCTCAAAACAGTTAGTGCAAACTGCAAAACCTGGTGGATAAACTGCAAAAGCAAGTCACTTGCTCAAAATGGATAGTCCATTCCTCAAAAGCAATTATTCATGTCAATGAAACTGCCAGTGTCATTAAAATGAGAAGTCCTGACGCTGTTGTTTATGAACAAGAGAGTCAAATGGCTTAGTCATGTTTTTTTATTATGACAGTTTATTCTCTCACTGTTTTCCAATGCAAAAAAACTCGGTCAGAACTCGGTGACACAACATGAAACTACACAAAGTAAAACAGTTTACAGTGCTGAAGATTAGAGTATACATAGAAGCCATGTTTTACCTGTACATACTGACCGATCTGCTTCACTCTTTCACTGTTCTGTTCACTTTGTACAGTTGTTTCATGTGCATTTCATGCTGATCTGAGAAAAGCACCAAAGCGACTGAGAAAAACTAGTAACACAAAGTAAAAACAAACAGCTTCTGCAGGAGTTTAAAATAAGGAGAAGAAATTATAATTTCAGATTAGTTAAAACAAACTTAAAAAGCACAATAATTATATAATAAATAGATAAATCGAAGGGTCACTAAGATGGACAATGTAAGCCTTTGTTGTTTTATTTGATTGTTTTGTTGTGTTGTCATTATTTATCTATTCTCTGTAGCTGGTAGTGAACAAACATCACATTGTTTGGTTGCTGTTTTTTTTTTTAAAGGAGGCATAAAGTTTTCCACCAGTGAGTTTTCAGGTGCAGTAGATTAAAATAGCAACATGTTTTCTTTCTCTCTTTTATTCCACCAGAGGGCGTAGCAGCTCCACAATCGAGTCCATTTCCCACAACTGAGACAAAACAACCTTCTGTCTTTTCTTCCTTTACGTGCAAAGACTGTGAGAAGATGAATGTTCTGGATTCTCTCTGTCTCTGTTTCAGGAGAAGTTTATGACACCAAGTCCAGAGGGTGGAGGTGGAGGTGGAGGTGGTGGAGGTGGTGGTGGAGGGGTGTGGTTACTGTATCCAGTCTCTCTCTCTCTCTGAGCCTCATTTCTATTAGTGCAGGAATTTGTGACTGATGTGTTAAAACAGGGAGGAGTATAAACCACTACCGAGTAGATAGAGATGTTTTCGCCAAGACCCTTTTAAATTGATTTTCTTTTTTTTTCTTTTTTTCTTTTCACAGTTTTACATGATTTTTGCTGCAGATTTTCTATTTTCTTCTTACGGCTGCTCATTCTTGTCTTTGTCAAACAGGTTTCACATAATCATAATCAGTTTTTTTTCTTTATCAAAGGAAAAGATTTAGTTTTTTCTGTTTCTATTCTGTGTGTCTCAGTGAATATTAAAGAGAAATGACGGAGTCACCACACCTGTAGAAAAACAGTCCCTCTGCTCTGATTTTGCATTTACTTTGACTATGGAAAGAAACCAGACGGTGCAGCCACAGAAAACATGCTAATGTGGCAGAGTATGTAAAATGATGTGAAGAAAACAAATCTTTGTTGTTGTTATTTATCCCTAAATCATTATTTAATCAAATCATTAGTCCTGTTTGGGCCTGTGGTTACATAAGAGACAAATAAAAGGGAAATAAAGGTAAATAATGATAATGATTATTATGTTCATCTGATACAGACGTGTATGCTTCATTTTAAATGTTGAGATTGGGCCAATTTATTTATATTTATGACATTTATGAAGAAAATTAATCTGATTCTTAATGAAATGTTCAGTTATGATGTCTTTTATTTACATAAAACATGTATTTATAAGTGAAGAAAGAGGGACATTATATATACGGACAAATTTCACATTTGGTCTCATTTCTCAATAACGTAGTTTACAGGTGTCGTTAGGTTACATCACACACACATAAGACATTATATAGACTTGTATTAATTTCTTTTACACCAACCATAACTTCAACACAAAAATCAATGTTTTGACCAATCAGGGCACAGGTTGGACCAACCATCTATAATTATGCAGATAAGTTTATTTATCTGTTTGTTTTTCTTGCTGATTTTTCTTCATTTTTCTTCGGTGCCACTCCAAGCAATAATGTGTCAGTAATACAGAGGGTTTTTTTTTTTCTTATAACAGTATAGTTCTTATATATTTAACCTCACATTAACTATATTTCTTTTGCTGGAGTAAAAACAAGTTGCATATGAAACAAGCCCATAAATGTAAAAGTGGCAAAGAGGAAAATGTTTCCTTTCAAAATAAAATGCCAAATGACACTCAGTTAAATGTAACTTTTAAAAAAAACTGAATTACCTGGAGCATAATATAACACAATGACATGCCTTCTTTAAAAAATATAAAGTACAATTATATATTTAAATCACAGTTTCATTTTCAGTTGCAGTGGAAATAAGCTGAATAAAAAAAGAAAGAAAGTGCACAATAAGAATCCATCTATTCTATATGTTAACAATACGTTCATCCAACATAGGTGTTTATTTATCTCTTGATCACATTATTTTTGACTCCACACAGACGTGAGTCGGTAGTTTCCAGCCTCATCGTGCCGTGCGTATGTTCTTGTACTGGCACAGAAGCAGATGCTTGAAGGTGTTTTTGAAGGTGGCGTTGCAGAGGGCGTAGCAGGCCGGGTTGATGGTGCTGTTGATGTAGCACAGCCAGTAACCAATGGTCCAAAGGGAGATTGGGATGCATTCGGCACAGAAGGTATTGATCAGGACCATCACGTTGTACGGCGTCCATGTGGCAACAAAAGCAACCAGGATGGCCATAATGGTGCGTGTTACCTTCTTCTCCCTGGAGGAAATGCCTTTCCTTTTCCACTTTGCCACAGTACTCTGCTTCGTCACCTGGAAAATGAAAGTAGAGGAACAGTAAGTGTCTACTTATTGATTTTTTATTTATTTATATATTTTGGCTGCTTACAGACACTGGAGCCAGCTTTACCACATATCTGACCACATGTAAATATAAATCTATTTTTCACCAGCTTCAAAGCTGTGTTTTGGTCTGTTTTGGACAACTCCAGAGGGAAGTGTGCAGCTCTTTAGCTGTTAAATGCTCCACTATGTTCACCAGCTGGTCGCTAAGTGTGTGTGACATCCATCTGGTGGTGAACTGAGAGTGTACAGTGAGGTTTTTTAGAGCCATTCCACTAAAAACAGTGACCCACTGAAATGACACTGATGCACTATGAATGGTGAAACTGTGGGATGAAAAAGGCAAGAATCGAAGACACTAAATGCTATATAATGTGTTTAGTGTCCATAACTGTGATAAATTATTGATGGCTATGAATGTGGTCAAACTTGTGAATGACAATTTATGATGCTTTTTGTACAAACTTTCATACAGAAAACACATTTACCCGAAACAGAGTCCGTGTGACTAGACTCTGCCTGTCAGCGGCTGAGTTCTCAGGCGAAGGTGGTTGTGTTTGATTTGTCTTTCTCTCGTCGTTTGCTCCTCCCTGTGATGATGCTTGGACAGCGGAGATGTCTTTGGATGTTGAAGCCTGGACGTTCTCCGAATCCACCTGATCAGGTGTCTCTTCCTTACAGGGGCCGTTTCCGTTTTCCTGCTGCAACATTTCCTTTTCCTTCCCATCTCCAGTCTCTTCCTGACCTCCTGTCGGTGCTGTGCAGTTATTCTGGCTGTCACCTGCTTCATCTTGGCTGTGAGACGGGGCCTCCCCTAAACTGGTGCCTGACGTCTTTCTGCTTTCCCTCTTTACTCGGCTGCGACTGGCCTTGGAGATGCGCCAGTAGAGGTGGATCATGATGGCCACCGGCAGGTAAAAAGCTGCTATGGCTGTCCCAAAGGTCACCACCGGGTTGGAGAAGAATTGGATGTAGCACTCGTGTGGTGGGACGGTTCTCCCGCCAACAATGAACTGCCAGAACAAAATGGCGGGAGCCCACAAGATGAAGGATAAGATCCACGCCGCAGCGATCATCAGGCCCGCCATCTTGGTGCTGCGGCGTGCTGGGTAGCTGAGCGGTTTGGTGACGCAGAAGTAACGGTCAAAACTAATGATGAGCAGGTTCATGACTGAAGCGTTGCTGACAACGTAATCGACGGCCAACCACAGGTCACACACCACCGCTCCCAGAGGCCAGTAGCCAATCACGATGTAGACGGTGTAGAGGTTCATGGAGCAGACGCCGATAATGAGGTCTGCACAGGCCAAGCTGAACAGGAAGTAGTTATTGACAGTCTGCAGGTTCCTGTTTACCTTTAGAGGAACAACATGGAGCAGGATGTCAGACGCTGATCTTTTTTATTTTGCAAAATGTGATGTGTGTTTTCTCATTTGTATTAAGTTACCACTCTGCACAGGGTTGCTCATTAATCATGTTTGATCCAAACAAGAAAACCCAAACCTTTATAGATAGCATGACCAGGATGTTTCCAACCACAGTGATGAGACTCAGAGTTCCAGCCACCAGGATGATGAGCACGATCTCCACCGTCGTGTACGGACTTTGAGCGAAGACGCTGGTGTTTGCGGCGTTGCTGCTGCTGTTGCTGATGCTACTGCTGCTGTTGTTGGTGACGTGGGACGAATTCATTTCCAATTCGTTTTCCATTTTGCCTCCTCTCGGATGTCGTTCTCACAGACACTTCAGGGCTTTAGTCATATCTGTAACACACTGATGGAAAAGATTGCGATACATATTTTGCTTTGCTTGAGTTTGATGCAACATCTTTGTGTTTGTGTGTGTTTTTTTATATGCTGTCGTAGAAAAACACCAGCACACAATACCACATTTGTACTTGTTTGTCACCATCTATTATGCTTATGAAAACTTTTATAGGATTCATTGAAAGGTCTGGTTCTGACCAGTTAAATAAAGTTTATAATGTGTGTGTGTTTATATTCAGTAGCTGTGTGTGTGTGTGTGTGTGTTTGTGAATTCACAGACAGGACAAATCAAGCTTTTACACAATACTGCCCACACAGTCACTGATGCAAAATCATGCATCCAAACAGCTGGCGGGTGTTTGGATGTTTCTGAGCGGTTTCAGTTTGGCCCAGGTGTGAAAAACAGACAGGTGAAGAAATAAAAGCTGCAGCAGCTGTGTTTAAAAATACACATCACAAATTCATACGAGGAATAACAAGATTAAAGTGGTTTAGAGTTTGTTTGCACAGTGGGTGTTATCTGACATCCGTAAAAAAACACTGTTATGGTAAATGCTTGTAGTATAAAAAGATATTTAAACAGTTTCACATCCGGATAATATCATATTTGCACAAAGATGAAAATAGTTTCTGTGTAAAACTAGTCTCTTCACCTACATCTTAAATGACCTGGAAATCTTAACTCTGTTCAAATTTGACCTGACAGGTTGAACGGGATTGTGTAACAAAGCGACCTACGAATTTATAAATTTTATAAATTTCCCATTCTGCCCTAAAGTCACAAAATGCCCTTTGAAATCTATGTGTGAGCCAATTCAAAAATGCCAAGTTGTTATTTTGATCTTGTGGGTGCATAGAAGCCATTTCCTAAAAACATCTCTGCTCGTGGCTTTGTAATAGGTGCAGTCTGCTTTGGAAACTAGATTTTCATTTGGGAAGCTACTGAATGTGTGTGTTGTGTGATCGCTTACAAAATACGCAAATGTACAGATAAACAGATAAAGATAATAGAAGTCATGGTTTTAGTGCCAAAACAAGGACAGAGACGGGTTATGTGAGAGATAATTTCGGCTCTACGAGTGATAAAAATAAGAGAACTGCTTGTTCTGTGTGTTATGAGACTGTTTCCGTGAATTAAGTGACAGATTTCCACTGAGGCCACCCACACTAAAAAACCCAGACACTGATGGTGGTGGATGCTCTGGATGTGAAGATACCTGCTCTTTTGTATTTATTAAAAGCTTCATATTCAAAATAGACTGAGACAAACAACACCACAGATAAGATACTTAATCAAATTTAGTGTCATTGTAGTTATTATTATGTTAAACCCAAACAAAACAAAACAAGTCATATCAGGAATAGACTTACAATATGTACACAACATATAAATGTGATTAACGGATGTATTCTGATCAGAAAATCAATGTAAAGACACTTAGATGAAACCATGAGGGTTGCTGCACACTGCTCAAAGCCTGTAAGTGACTCCATTAGACTACATGATAACATCATACTGTACCTGAGAGATGTTTCCTTCCTGCTCTTACAGCGAGATAAAACTTCATTACAGCATCTCTAACTCTATCACTTACTCATCAAACCCATTCTAGAGCTTTTCTGTCACAGATGAGACGAGAGCTGGTTAGTCTGTCACACACACGCGCGTGTGCACATGCTCATGGAGGCTGTAGTGACCAAACCCTTCACAGATTGTGATTACGTTTGAGTTTATTTTCTTTTTGCTCGAATTTAAAGTATAGGTCGTATTTGGGCTAATTTAGGAGTCAGATTAGTTGAAGTGTGAAGTTAATAATGTGGTGTGGACAACAATCTGTTCATGTAGAGACTCTCTCTAGAGATTAGGTTCACTGTTGTAGAAAACGATTGATTACGATAAACGTTTATTATGTCATGTAACTAACACAATGTTCTCCTAAACAATACGTGTCTGGGTCCTTTTAACTAAAGATATGTGAAGTTAAAATCCTGCATCAAACAAATCCTGTATAAAGACTAAGGCCACTTCAGTAACAAGAGATAGTTAAAGTAATAAAGTAAAAGTAATGATTTTGAGACGTTTGGAGGGGAATAGACAGACAGGTTGGAAATAATTGGTTTTATGCTTTGAAATTATTCTGGATTTTAATATTGTGACATTATCACTGATGTAAAATCGCCACCATAAATGTAAAGTGGAGGTAAAAGTCTGATAGTTCACTAAAAAGTAATGTAATGCAAAAAAAAGTACCTAGACACAACTATTAACGGTGCATCATATTTTAAACTGATGATTATATGTTTTGTACAAACCTATTTAAGAGAACAGCACTGATTTCAAAGGCCTTGTCACTGCTGTGGTCGAATTGCATTGTGGGTAATGTAGGCAGGCTCCAACTGAATCCATTTGGATGCTTCATTGTGCTTTAGGAGTACAATGATAAATCATTGAACTACTCTGTTGATACGTCAAAGTAACTCAAAACCACAGAAGTTAATAAATCTAGTGGTGTATTTTCTTATGAAATGTTGTGTTGATGTAACATCAAATATATAAAATTTTATACCGGTGCCTCATAGATGTATTTAAATATATTTACTACTTATCTTCTTTCAATCACTGCTGCTTCCTGACAAGAACATGTACATATTTAAGCCTTGGATTTAGATTCATATTCACTTTTTAAACATATAAAACTCCCATGTCTCAAACTCTACTACTTCGCCCAACATATTTACACACATACAGTAGCTAACAAGCTCTTTATTAAGTCTGGGTGAAGATGTTTCTCAGTGATGTGATAGGAGAGCGGGGAGATCGCCGCCTGCTCATAAGCCCGTCCTCACTTCCCCTTCATTCACACTAATAAGACCTACATTACTGGACCTCCCTTATTGTTGTTCTGGGCTACTGGAGAGAGTCACAGAGGAAAACTGTATTTCTTTGACAGGCACAGAGACATAGTAATTAGATCCAGCAAATGCTGCCTGCAACAGCTGTACCGGTAATATGCTCCTAGGATACAGTATAGTAGCGTGCTCATCTGGTAGGACGAGTCGAGCTTTAAAAAGTCTGTGCTGTCTTTGATATCATGAACCACTGCAGAGTCAGTAGTTACCTGCGAGAAAGAGATGATGAAACAAGCAGCCTGTTTGCAGACATGAAACCCATCTGACGCTACACAGAGCACACAGTTTCATCAAAAGAAGGATTTAATGACTCTGGGGATCAAAGTGATGTCATGTTTAATTGTCTCCTTGCGAAATAGATTTATGTCTCATAAATATATATTATTATTTACTATGTATTTCCAGAACAAACTGACTGTTCCTGACTACAAATGTCCTTAGTTTGGATGTTTGGACAGTGTTAAACATTCAAACGTAGAATATGTATCTTTATAAGGAAAGCAATTGAGTGAAATTGTGTGTCTGGAATCTGAAGAGTGGGAAATTTCACATCAGGCTGAGTTTTGTCCTCACACAGCAGTGTAACGGAGAGAAGAGAAAGACGCTGGATGTCTGAATGTACTAAGGTGCAGAAGTAGAACCAGGGGATTTTTAAATAAAAGCACAAATAACAAAGATGAGGATTATGCATGTAACAGGTTACAATATAAAACTGAAATGATAATGTCCTGTGGGGATAAGTCACAAAAGAGAAGAAAGGATAAAATGATAAGCAGAGGAAGTCCATCCCAGTGGACATGAGTAGGAGAGTTAATGGGCAAAGAAAAACAAACATAACTTGATTTAATCTTGTGGGCCCACAGTTTTCAGGGAGGAGCTGTCTGTTAGAAATCTAATTTTCCTCTTAAACACAAACACAATGTAACCAGGGGGATTCCTCGGGAGCAGGGAGACTGGGGAATCCAGAGTCGGGATCTGATGTTGGTGGCTGATTGAAACCTTTCAGCTCAGAGCAGAAATGAAGATAAACATGTCCAGAGCAGCCGCGGGGCAACAATAAAACCTGCTTCTACTTTAGTCTGAATAGAAACTTACACAGGAAGCTGAAGAGTCTAACATTTCAATCAATATATTGATATATCACATTATATTCCTGGAAATTTCCTTCTGATGTGTCTGAGTGATAATGACATTTTATGAATACTGTGATAACATTGTTTTTTATGTATGTAGTCTACTTTTGTAATATTTTTATGTAACTTACAAGTTATTTTACTTTCAGCACATTTTAAATCCAGTTTTATTACTTTACAATAAAAGATTCATACGGTCACAAAATGTCACACTATTAAACGATTTGTGTGAAATTTAAAATATAGATAATTCATCTTTTAATTTTATACATATGCTGATGTTTTAATAAATTCTCTTGCTGATCCATAAGTTAGTTAATTTTATTTTCTTTAAAAAAAAAAAAAAAAAAAAAAGTATTCTTACCTGCATCAGTTTAAGTAGAAATCCAGAGAGAAATGTGTTCTTACCTTATCACCGGGAAATAAGCTGTTTTAGTTTTGTCCATGTTACTGTCACTTCTGTCGACACACTGAAGAAGAGGGAGAAGCAGAAAGTAACGCGACGTTGATGTTGCTCCTCCTCTGACAAGAATCAGTGTGTGTGTGTGTGTGTGTGTGTGTGTGTGTGTGTGTCTATGTTGCATGTGTGTCTTGGACAGAAAGAGAGACTGACAGACAGAGAAGGGAGGGGTAATGGGGTGCTGTTTGTGACTTGTGTTGAATCCCTTGAGCTACAGCCGTAAAATAATTTGAATAAACAAGAGACAGACGGAGACGAGGAGAGACGGTTGTTTCAGAACCTTGGAGAGCACTGGCCCTCGCCGCCACACATACACAACACGTTCCCTGTTGTTCAAGCTGTAAGCAACAATGTGGAGGAGAACTTAAGTGACTGTGACGTGAAATGAAATAGAAAAGCACAATTAAAAAGAGGAGAAAGGAGAAGCGTTGCACAGTTATTCTATGTGCTGCAGGACGTTAACCTTTAAGACTCTAATGTTTTGACCTTTTAACCAAACTGGTGACGCAGTCTGCCCCAGTTGGTGGATGACCTTACTTTGATGGAATTATCACAGAGAATAATGGTCCACATCCACAAAACAATATTGGAGCTGAAAGGAAAAAACATGCCATCAAACAGGCTTGAGCCAAGTTTGTTGACATGACATGATGATTTATTGTGTTTGTCCTGATCGAACTTTAAGGCCCAGAGATCACATCCACATTGGTCTGTTTGTTAATAATATTAAGTGTAGAGAACTTATTATTTCAATATGGTGGTGGCTGTGTAAGATGGTGTGGCCATTAGCAAAGAGCTTCACTTCCACTGGTTCACATTTGTCATGATCACAGATCAATATGAGGCTTTGACTGTCTGTCTCCACAACATGCGTGTGTGTGTGTGTGTTTGTCATGTGTCTTTAGTTTCCTGTCTCCAAGAAGCTCCTAGTATTTCTAGAACATTGTGGCATGGTCTGCCATCATTCATGGTGAATCTAACACAGAACATACAATATTTATTGAATTAGGCTCCGGCCATAAGGATAAGTAACATATGAATGGTAAAATAGTGCTGCAGAGTCAGTTGAGCAGATTGATAACACTGTCGTGTCTGCACAATAAATGTATGATACTGCAGGCGGGTAGTTGCAGCAAGTTGTAGCGTAGTAAAAAGACTTGATGTTACTGCACGTGACCGTGAAATAATCTGACACATGACCTCACAGTTTGTCACTTTTACTCACTCTGAGCTGTAACAGTTCAGTCAGTAAACTTGTAACGCAAGCACGCTTACGCTAAAAGACTCCTTTTGTGACCTTAAGATGATGTGAATCTTGTACGGAGGCATATTTCATGGTTCTTGTGATCCTGAGTGAAATGTCAAAACATAACTCGAGAACCGTTTCATGATGCTTCCTCTGGGGCAAGTGGCTGGTGTGAGTCTGCAGCTCAATGCTGAATGTTTAATTCATGAGGATGGTACGGTTGTGTCTAGTCGTCACAGGCCTGGAGTTTTTTTTTTTTTTTTTTGGTTACATCGTACAAAAGCTTCATCCTCATACGCTGAAATATCATCTGCACATGTGAATGAAATGGTCACTTTCATCCTTTGATTTGTGACGTTGAAGTTTTTGTTTTTTTTTCTAGTGAAGCAACATGCGAGCTGACCCACTATGAAAAGCCCAAAACAGACTGTCGTATATACATTCATGAAATTCTTCGGAGTTGAAAAGAGGACAGAAGCCATAATGGATAAACTGCTGCAGGGCGATGATGTCCACTATATTACTGCGCAGCACCCTGAGCGATAAAATCCATCACTCCTCACACATACACACACAGACACATTCACTACCCTTTCACACAAATCACAGCTCTCATCACTCCTCTTAATATTTACACACATTTCCTGTTTTCCATGCATAACACAAGTACAATGACTTCACAACATAATTCTTAAAAACACTATAAGATACATCTGTTGTCTTCAAAATAAGAGGAACAGCCTCATTCAGATTTTTGTCATCCAGCACAATAATAATAATAATAATGAAAAAAAAAAACAGCTCACAATGACTCTCTCCATATGAAGAAATAGCCCCAAGGCTGCGGGGAAATGAGGTCATCTAGTTGG
Source organism: Polydactylus sextarius (assembly GCA_016801845.1). Lineage (NCBI taxonomy): Eukaryota > Metazoa > Chordata > Actinopteri > Polynemidae > Polydactylus > Polydactylus sextarius. The sequence goes on from CM028921.1 coordinate 4,377,146, forward strand.
AGCCCGAGCAGCTGTTTGAATGGAGAAAGGGGCCACACACACAATAGCAGCTTCACATTTTATGAAACATACTGGTGCATTCACTTATTGACAAAGCTGTGGAGTTCATAAAAAAGTCACGATGTAAGTTTTCCCTCTTTTGCTGTCTCTAAATTTATTTGTCTTCAAGCATAATTGTATATTACATAATTTGTAATAAGCTCATGTTAATGGTACTTAGACTGTTAATGTAATTCTGCTCATGGCTTCAAGCGAATTGTGACTTTCTAATCTCTGATCTCAGTAGAATATAATTCATTATTGTGTCCAGTTGGGATTTGAACCACCTTGGTTCTGACAACTAGACATGTGGTTTTACTGTGTTACATTTTTTATCTTATGTGCTCAAATTTGATTGTACGTCATTTCCAACCATCACTTTTATTCGGATTATGTAACAGCCGTGAAGCAGGTTACAAGTCATTCAGCATTTGAGCACTATATTTAACTAATATCTTCAAGTTCATGATGTAACATTAACCATTAACTCTTTAAAATACTTCAAAGGCAGCACATCACAGAGAACGTCACACGACTCATGTCTGTTTTTCTGTCAAAACAGTTACTCAACACTTTTAAGCAACAGTTTCTCTGTTGAAATAGAAATAGAAACATGTTTCATGACTCTATTTAATAGTTGAGTTGAATGACTCACAAAGACAGACTGAAGCAGATAATAGAAGCAGATATTCTTTTAATATCCTTTTAATCCCTGGCTGTGTGACTTTTACACATCAGGACTGGTAATAATTAGTTTAATATAAATCTCTGTTTAACTGCAGTTAGAGCCTTCACACTAACGCTTAAACACACATGGACCATATTGTCTTTGTACTTAAAAGTCTTATTAAATATCCACTCCTCAGAAACTTGTCATCAGCTGTCATTTTTCTTATTTTGTCCCAACTGTTTGTGTCATGACTCTGCTGCCATCTGCAGGACTAAATTAAGCCTTTCTCTCTAATATGTCTTCATACAATCTCCTGTCAGATGACTCTGTAGAGCACTTTTCAGCCTGTTGCATTAGGATTGAGTGAAATTATCATAGATTAAATTAAACACAGCAAGTAGTTGTCTGGGTTGTTGAAGCTGAAATTATTTGACTGTGACTGCAGAGTTTAGTTAACCAACGCCATTCAGTAAACAAATGAAAATGAATACATCAGGAGACTGAACGAGCCATTTGCTGAGCCGTCGTCTATCCATTAGGTTTACTGCTTTTTAAAGGAACAATAGTGACATTGCTAACACTGAAACAACATATAGAGACAAACAGTGTACACAGTATCACCTAGATGACAGACTCGTGATGAACACATCTACAAAATGTTCAACCATCAATTGATCCATGCTCAGCTGTTTATCCAGGGTCAGATCACAGTTGCAGCTAAGAAAATTAGTTGTTTTCATCCGGTCACGTTTCCTAGTTCCCTCTTGTTGGATCCTGAGGTGTTCCCAGGCTGGATCTCTCCAGCATGTACTCATGTACTACCCCCCTGTGTCTCTTACCAGCAGGAGGCATCCGAATCAGATGTCTGAGCCACGTGTGAGGAGCGACGCCCCCCCTCCCCTGATGTCATTCCTCACCCTACCCTGTCTTTAAAGCTGAGCAAAGCCACCTGACAAAAAAAAAACATTAAAAAAAAAAAAAAAAACACACTTTAGGTGGCTGCACCACCACAGTCAGGTCTGCCTCCATGCAAAACATTACATCAATCCATCAACCTCTCACTCCATTCTACTAACCCTCAATCATGAACAACAGCTCTTGTCTCTAGCTCCAGAAATCCACCACTTTACAGCACAAAAACATGACCTTCAGCTTGAGGCTGCTGACTCTGATCTCAAGGCCGTGGTCCAATGAAGCCAAAGGAATTACATCATCTAAAAAATAGCTGTGTTTTGAAAGCTTGTCCATGAAAATCACAAACAGCACTGGTGACAAAAGGCAAACGTAGAGGATGCCAATATCCACTTTGTGTTGTGTATTTGGTCACAGCTCTCAGTTTGGTCACACAAGGACCAGATGGCTCGTAACAATAATGACCCAAGAAACGAACAACTGAAGGACTCAGCCACGAGTCCTCAAAGTCCACAAAGCACATGAAGACTGGAGCTGGTTCATCATTAAACAGTCAGGACTGAACATTGCTGCTCCTGAATCAGATGTTCAATGATCAGTCAGAGCCTCTTTTCAAAGAGCTTTTATGAATCAGATGGTGTAGAGATACAATCTTTGATTTATCTTTTATAAATAATTATAACAGATATAATACAAAGTCGTTTTACTGCCTTTTCTCTGCACTTTCAATTGTATTTCTGGCATTTTCTCTGTTGTCATGTAGATGGCATGTATTGTCATATAAAGGCAACACAGCCATTGATTGTGAACGTCCTCCTTAATCTTCCTCTGACCATCTGCTGACTCCTGATTTATGACTCTGACACCTTCACAGCTGGTGCTATGACTGGTTTCTGGTCTTGTTGTTACTAAAGTCACATCAGCTACTTCACTGTACTCCAGTCCTCAGATATTTCAGGAATGATTATGATTGATTTTTCTTTTGAATATACAGTTTGATGTGATGTTTGAGGCTCAAAAATGAGCTGTGCTGAAAAAAAACTGAATAATAGAAAGTAAATGTCTTGTAGATATGAAGCACCTACCTAACACTCTTACAAACAAACACACGCTCATTAATAAGTCCCACTTGGAGGCTATGGACTGTGTTGAACATAATAAGCATCAAAGTGCTGACGAGCTGCTTTTTCTTTTCTCTCTTGTCACTTGAAAGAGTCTGAATGTTTCCTGTGTTGCTGTGTCACAGCAGCAATATTACACTTCCTTCCCCGGTCACAAAAAGACAAACACCGACCCCAAATTCTTCAAATGTAGACCACAGTTCTTGTCGTCTTGTCGCCTGTTGATTTTTATATATATATATATATATATATATATTTGCACAGGAAAATCTTTCCATGTTCACTTAGAGCAAACTGGAAAAAAAAAGTTATGATACTAGTTTGCATGCTGCAGGAACCATCTAGAATGGAAATCACATGCAAAGAGAGGAGGTGGATTCTGACCACAACTCAACCCTTTCCCATCCAATTTATAGATAATAACACTGATAACATGATGCTTCCCTAAAGGTCGAGCTAATTCTGGTCATTACGTGTGGAACCCCACTGTTTCCTGAAAACAGCTTTTTATAATCTTTACACCATTAATCTCCATGTATCAGTGTGATCATACAATTATGCGAAAACAATGCTTTGACCCATATAATGAGCAGTTAGTATATCTGATGACTGACTGTGACTGTGTTTGAAGTGATATATTCATGCTATGCTTATTTCAGTGGTACAGAATTAGCCAAAGGGCTGATGAGGTTGAATCGCACCATGACCTGCCAGTCATTTGAATTCCTGGATGTGGTCGAGGAGAAAGCTTAACCACACAATTCAAACCTCATTTGTGAGCATAAACTGGTGTTTCCATCACCTGCAAAAGGAACGGCAGGCGTTTGTCCTCAACGAAACTGATCTTTGTATTCAATGTCATTTAAATGTAATGTGAAGAGTGAATTTTAACACATTTGCTTCAATTCAATTCAATTATTTTGATTGTGAAGACCCTTTATGTGTCTTTTCTTTTCTTTTTTTTAAAAAGATGAACAGTCTATGTTTATTGAACACTGAAACAAAATGTTACGTAAATACTGCAAAATGAGAACACAGAAAGTTTGTGTGTATAAGCTGTTCATGCAAACGTGTTACTGAGCATTAGCAGGTCGTGACAGAGGCTTGCAATGCAAATCAGTAATGACAGCACAGATGATGTATGCATTCCACCAGTCTCCCTGCCTGCACTGCATAATAACACAAAACAAACATGCTACAATCTAATTGCAGCTGATTTGCCTGAATTGTTGCCTGGAAGACCACACGGGAGGGTTTCACAATGTACCAGTAAAACACTGTTTCCAAAAACTTTTTACAGAAGCAGTGTAAAATATAAAATCATCATATTTGTATAAGTTTAAGTCAAACTCATTAGGCAGAAAGCAATGTGCCCAAAATGAAAAAAAAAAAAAGACCTTTTGTTCATTAATTAGATCAAACCTATATTTGTATCACCCAAGTTGTAGGTAAAAGTATTTAATATATATAATTAGAAGATTCTCAGTCAAAATAACACTTTGTCTTACAAATTAAAATGATCAGATACAAGGTCAAAATTTTCATTATGACATAATTCTGATAAAGGATCTCAAATGTTTTCTTTCAAAAGGGAATTTGGGTCTATACTTCTAGATGTTTTAGATTGCATCTAAGATTTCCCCCCAATTGTGCATCAGTGTTGCACAGTTTGCACAGTTTGGCTGGTGCATCACGGCTCATGTCAGCTGAAGCTTCCTGCAGGTTGATTGTAGTCAGATGGAGAGTTACTTTACCTCACTGCCCAGCAGATGTGCACTATTTTTAATGTTTTTTTTCTTGATCGTTTAAATGTTGTCTGGATCTCTTTGTGGCGTATTTTGGACAGCACAAACCTCAGTCTGGAAACACTCTGCTGAGATCTGTTCACAGTCATAGTCTGCCCACTGCTGCAGACATCAAGTTCAGACTGAGCTGCTTGAAGGAGCCTGTGGTCGTTGAGTGTTACCACAAGGTTGGCAGAGTCATCAGTGAACCTGCTTTATAAAACCTACCTAAAAATTTAGGTTCTGAGTGTTTTACAAAAAGTAGGGTGTCCTTACCAGTGTTGTATAAAGAACCTGAAAGTCCCTCTGGAGTAGAAGTACAGAAAATGACTTTGGTGGAAGTTCAAGTCACCGAATGAAAGTAAAAGTACATGTTAGTAAAAACAAAAAGAAAACACAGAGTCTTGAACGACATACGTACATACATATATATTTACATAGATAGATAGATAGACGGACGGACACGGACGGACAGACAGACAGACAGACAGACAGACAGACAGACAGACAGACAGACAGACAGACAGACAGACAGACAGACAGACAGATAGATAGATAGATAGATAGATAGATAGATAGATAGATAGATAGATAGATAGATAGATAGATAGATAGATAGATAGATAGATAGATAGATAGTTTAAATAGTCACAGGTAAACTTAGAGTGAATGGGAGCAGTTTCTGATTTTTTTTTGTTATGACACTGAACATTGAAAATGAGTAAAATTATGTCATTAAGTTACATTTTGCAGTAAAGAAAAAGTTGACAGAATTTTCAAAACTTAAGTAAAGTACCGATACTTCGGTATAAGTACATAGATACATAGAGATATTGCTTGTTTTTTAATATCTTTTATTTATTTTTATATATTTAATTTTATATATGTATATATATTTAATAAAAACACAAACTCAGGGGGTTGTATTTTATTTTCTATCTATCTCAAAGATCCAGTATGTGATTTGAAATCAAACAGGTCTGAACTTCAACACAAGGGTCAGTGTTTGGAAGAAAAAAAAAGAAAAAAAAAAAGAAAAAGAAAAAAAAAACTGTTGCTCTTTGGCGCATGCGCAGCTCGCGGGTGCGTTTGGAGAAGAACAGGAAACGAATATTTTCAGACTCAGACCAGAGTAGATGTCTGCTCCTCCCTGTTCGTTTCTGCTACATTTTCTCCGCGAATGATTCCGTCACGACGAGGAGAAACAGACCAGAAATCAGAAAGAAAGCTTTTTTACTTCGTGGTGAATTAATATTTTTTTTGTTTAGACGTCGCGCGGCGTGAGATTAGGGAGATTGAGTGCGAGGCAAAGGGCGTGTTTGAATCTCAAGTGCTGGAGACTGACTGCCTTCTCCTACCCAGTTGATGCTAGCTCGGTAGCTTTTGCATGTCGCTGCACTCTTAGATTAAAATAAAAAGTTGCAGTTATAGTCTTGCGTTTGTGTATTTATTGAGCAGAAGAAGATGGGATGTACTTTGAGCACGGACGACAAGGCGGCGCAGGAGCGGAGCAAGATGATCGACAGGAACCTGCGGGACGACGGAGAGAAGGCGGCCCGGGAGGTGAAGCTGCTGCTGCTCGGTGAGAGAACCACGGAGACCCCGGGTCTCACAGTCTGTTTGTCCACCGCTTGTTATAATCTAGTATCTGACGTGTGTCAAAGCATCTTTGTATTGCAGCAAAATTCAAGTTTTATCGTTTAAAAACTTGACGAAACATGCCCCTAAAAGACGCGTTTCACAGTTTAATACGAAGGCGTAGCTACTTTAAAAAAAAAGTTAGGCTCACTGGAGTTAGTTTTTTTTTCCATCTTGTTGGTTAATTAAACGCGGCTCAGTCACTTATTAAACTAGACGTCGGTTCACTGTGAGATTAGTTTTAATCTTCTTGAAAACGGCCGCTAAATTAATGAGCTAATTTAGCTAATCTGTTAGCTGCTTAGCAACGTTAGCGCACCCGATGCTAGCTCGAGTGAGCTAGCTAGCTTAAAGGTTAAAACTTCAACAAGTTTAAAATGTTTTTACATTTGTTGTCTTTAATGCTTCATTACTGTAATATTATTAATAATAATTAGAATAAATCAGTGTATTGTTTGAAAGCCATTCATTACGAAAAAATAAACATTAAACGTACTTTAGGCCGATTCAACAGTCTGCTACACTCCCTGAAGCTAGCTAATGTTTGGTTAACCAGATTTAAAATTAATGTTTCCATCCTCACTACATTTAAAGTTGTCAATGGGAACATCAGTCAATCTAGTTAACGAGATGGTGAGTAACGATATAACATAAACTATGCAGCACGACTTGTTTCTTTACTTCTCATCTGGAAGAAAACCAAAAAGTTTCTCAAGATTTGTACACAATATCTAATCTACATTACTACCCTTTTTGTGTAACGTAATGATGTCTTCTGTATGACTAATGTCCATTTCATGTTCCGTGTAAGGCAAAATGAGGTTAGCTAATAGGATGTTTGAAAAAAAAAAAACAACATTAGTATGGTGATTTGAATGTGGTGACCAAGCACGCAGAGACTCACACTCCCATTTCATCCACCTACAATAGGGAAATGTGTTCAGAAAATGGTATCACTGATCTGTCACTAATAAAACACATTCAACACTGTATAATAATTTTTGTTTGTTAAGTATAACCAGACTCACTTCTCTGTATCAGTATTGCATATCTCGCGTATTTATCAGGAATTGTTTCATAGGAAGCGACAGCAGCTCCTCTCAGTTCTTCCTACTCCCGGTAGCTGATGACCTCTGACGACTTTTTCAGCCATGAAACGCAGTCAGAAGGTTGCATAGCAACATATACAGCCTGGCTGACAGCGTCAAACGTCTGAAGGCAACTGTACACACACAACACGCCACACAGCATGACTAGTGCATGCTAACTAGACATCTGCATCTGCATGAACAGTAAATAAGCTGATTGGGAGATGCAAACGTATCGTTCACCTTTTAACTAATCGCCTCTTGGGCATGTCTGTTTGTTTGTGGCATCGCTTTTTTTCAAACACGTGATTTCACCACAGTCGGTGCACAGTCCCCAGAAGTTCCTGTGTGTGTGTGTGTGTGTGTGTGTGTGTGTGTGTGTGTGTGTGTGTGTGTGTGTGTGTGTGTGTGTGTGTGTGTGTGTGTGTGTGTGTGTGTGTGTGTGTGTGTGTGTGTGTGTGTGTGTGTGTGTGTGTGTGTCATTTGAGATGGACTCAATTTGAATTTTCATGGCTGATTTTTTTTTTTTTCCTGTCATGATTCCCACAAGCACCTGCATGAGACATGTGGGATTGCTTTGTGGATTTATCATCTGATAAGGCCATTACCATATATCTATGAACACATGGGTGTGTGTGTGTGCTTTTGTTTTCACTTCCATATTTTAGACAGGGGTTGCCTTTTATACTCTGTGTGTGTGTTTTTGAGTGAGATATAAAGGATGCATATTGCAGTTTTGCATTTCTGTCAGGCGTCCCTCTGAGGGTGTGTGTATTAATGCAGTAATCTACAAGTGACATGCTTTTGAGATGGATGTTTGAGTGGGAGTGTCTGAGTGCCTCAGATGTAGACTGTGCACTGCATAGATAAAAAAAAAAACAATACAAATGTGAATCATAAAAACTGATGTTTATGATTTCTAAGGTTCTGGCTCAGTGTTTATTATTTGCTCAGGAGATTTCTGCATCTCGTATAACTTTAGAGCAGTGTGTATTTCCTGGTGTATATAAAAGATAAAAATCATAGCTCAGAGACAAACTTGAGCTGTTTTACTTCTCCCCACTTTTTTTTTTTTTTTGCTGTTATTGCCAGTCGTTAAACACTTCAATTTTATCAGTTTAGTGAGGCGTTAGTTTGTGCTGGGGAATTAATTTTAAATGTGTTTTGATGTTTGCGGTCATATTAGTTAGCTGTGTGTGTGTGTGTGAGAGACGCTGTTTATCATATGGGACGAGGAACTGATGAACAGTCCTCCACACTGGGGAGCAGTGAGTCCCTGCAGAGGTAAGATAATTAAAATGTTGTGTGCTCAGCTGAAAACACCACTGGATCTCAGAGGAGCTGCAGGAGAAGTGTATGAGAGACTGTGCTCCAAACACTTACTTGGTTTATTCAAATAAAAGTCAGAATTACACCATAACATAATTCTCATATGTCATCATTTTTACCTTTTTAAGACTGATGTGGTCATACTGTCACACGTAGCACGACAGACAGAAGACAAATGAATCAGAAAGTCTGTATAAGATGCATCCGACACCTGCGAGTCCAGCCAGACTGACATGACATGAGTTTCTATCCCAGGGATGTTAAAGCTTTGTATAATCTCATTAACGGGAGGATTCGGTTGATTAATCCAATTGTACTTCAGCCTGGCCGACGCCTTAAGACACCAGTTCGCAGTATCATGTGTAGTGTAGCCTTTTATTCACTACAGTTTAAAGTAAGTAACATTTGATAGAAAGTGTATTTGGACATCTTAATATATCTTATTTAGGTTGTGGGATTTTGAGAATAAAGTTAATTAAGTGGCTCTAGTGTGATTTGTTGTGTTGATTTATTTCTTTTAAGTATTCTGGTGCCAGACAGATGAACGAACGTCAGAGGAAATCTGACGTTTATTTCTCAGTGTAGTTACACAACGACACAATCTGACACTTCTCTCTGGAGCTTGAATCATGTGTTTTGTGTTGGATCTTTGAGCCTCTCTCCTGATTGACTGTCACACAACCAGGTCAACCACTAGTAACTGATCGTAGTTTATTATATTGTCGCTTGATAAAACTCACCAGAAAATAAGTAAGTGGTGATGAAATGAGTTGATCAGATGTTCAGGGATTTCAGCTAAAATAAAATAAATGTTGTCAACTGGTCTCAAATATTACGATCCATTGGAAGGATTTGTAATTGTGATTTATTGGCTTCCTGATCTTATTTTTTTTTTTTTTTTTTTACATTTTTGTAAAATTTTCTGCCTAGTAGATAGTTTAACCACTAGTGTGGTGTGTTTTTAATAAAGTTAAAAAAACAATCCAGAAGTCTAAAGGCAGTGACTGTATAATTGTGACATCACAACCTTCAGGGTGTGTGTGGGCTCACCTCACCTTGACCTGATTTGGAAATGTCTTTTTCCACAATATTAAACCTTTATATATATTTTTTTTTTCCTTTTGTTCTGTTTCAGGTGCTGGAGAGTCTGGAAAAAGTACAATTGTTAAACAGATGAAGTAAGTGTGAATAAGCAACTTGACATTAACACATAACACAACTGCAACATTACAAGTTTGGTTTCGTCAGAGTCATCTACGACTAAGAGCACAGAGTTTCACTTCCACTAACCTTCCTCAGGCCACATAGAAAACTAATGACTTCCACATAGGCACCAGATCACCTGATAAAGCTGTGATCATTAGTAATCAGGTGAGAAGCCTTTAAAACGCATATTTAACATGAGGGAAGTCATTCTCTTTAAAACATATAAAATGTGTGAACTTGTTTTCCAAATATATTAAACAGTCAAACTTGACAACGGTTAAATTTCATTAATTTCATATCTAGAAAATTGGTTTTAAACACACTCCACTGTTCATTCAACACCAGTTATAGTTTGTTTCAGAATAATCTACATGTCCTTGATACTGAGAGACGACTGCTAATGTCATGACTCTGTGTGCCAGGATCATCCATGAAGCAGGCTACTCAGAGGAGGAGTGTAAGCAGTATAAGGCCGTGGTCTATAGCAACACCATCCAGTCCATCATTGCCATCATCAGAGCTATGGGACGCCTCAAGATTGACTTTGCCGATGCAGCCAGAGCGGTGAGTGAGGGGGGGTGAAAACAAAACTGGCATTTACCGTGTTCTTGGGATATTACAGGTTGTGTTTCTGTGCTGCAGTATAAAAGCTTGGTGCTCTAAGGGCAGCAACTACTTAGTCATATGTCATCCTGCCCTGCTGGGCAGTTTTCTTTTCGCTTCCTCCTCTGCAGCAGGTCAGATAGAGCTGATGGGGGTTTAGTATCACACCAAATAGGCTTCATTAAGTCCGGCCCCTCAGTTCATACGGTAACTGGCTCCATCATCATGACCGAAGCTTTAATCTGCTGATTTTCTGCTCTTACATATCTGCTCTTACGGATTTCACTTTTTTTGGATACTGACCTGCTTAAAACACTACCGCTTTTTGAAATCTCATTTTATGCAAAGTAATATGGCTGATATAATCAGAACAGACATGCTAATTGGTCTTTTTTTTTTTTAAATTCATTTCTTAACATGATCTCAAATCAGGTTTCTTGTAAGTGGCAGTGGTTTGACTTTATGAGAAGTGACTGCCCATGATTAGGTCCAAATTCAGCCAGTTAGGACGACGCTCACAAAAACTAGAATATCATTTTACTGTGGCACAATAAATACTATTGGTTTTGACAATAAAAGTGCTGTAAACATTCTTCATCTTCAACTGGGAAGTAACTATATATGTGTATATATATATATATATATATATATATATATATATACATACATACACACTTTTCTTGCTGATTGGGGAAAAAAGCTGTCAGATTCAGACAGTAGGTCATGGCTGCATTATATTAGGACATGTGATGTGTGATAAAGTGTGTTAATGTCCTGCGTGTCACTGCCAACTTAGAAACCAGACAGTTAGTAGCATTTGCAGATGCTGGAAAAAAGGGAAATGAACTACTTCCATTATTTCCAAACCTACAGAGTATCTGTGTTTGTAACATGTCATATGTCCTGTTAGCAAAAATATTTCCAAATAAGAGACATGTTGTTCTAGAGCAGTAGGTTTTCTATCTGATTGTACAAAATATGTTGAATTGTTTGGAAATGTACCATCTATTTCAGTTCAGCAGATGATACTTAATATTTCATGTCATGATCCTGTTGTGGATTATGATGGTGAACTGTCTTTGTTGTCAGGATGATGCGCGGCAGCTGTTCGTCCTGGCCGGTTCAGCAGAGGAGGGATTCATGACCGGAGAGTTGGCCGGAGTCATCCAGCGGCTGTGGAAGGACGGAGGAGTTCAGGCCTGTTTCAGCCGCTCCCGAGAGTATCAGCTCAACGACTCTGCAGCATAGTGAGTACAACGCCCTCATAACATGCAGGGAAACTAATGTGATACTGTACTTAACAGAATAATTAAATTATTTCTGTTTTTTTTGATTTTTTTTTTTTTTTTATCTGGTGTCGATCGTTACTGTTCTGTCTCTTGACTTTTTGTTTTTTTTCCCCTCAAAGTTACCTAAACGACCTGGACAGGATATCCAGTGGTGCGTATGTACCCACCCAGCAGGACGTGTTGAGGACCAGAGTCAAAACTACCGGCATCGTGGAGACACACTTTACTTTCAAGGACCTGCACTTTAAGTGAGTACAAGAGACACGGTTGAATCGACACCCAGCGTGTTCAGTGATTCACACAGATGTTGTTTTGCAGGGAAGTTTAAGACTTGCCACATTAAAGAAAAATGGCGACCAGTTCTTATATAAGTATCTTTTTATATCAGTAGCTTCTAGCAACTGTTACAAAATGACTTCAGCAAGACAGATGTTAGTTAGGAAAAAACAAAGCCCAATAACACGCCCAGTAATAACCTCCAAACATAATGTCAGGCTGAACGAATTAAGTGAAATAAAATGTCTAATGAGTCGATTAACAGGCTGGCCTCAGCACAAGGGGAGAAATCCTCCCTCTGCCTCTGAATCAAGTGGACATATTATCATAAAGTCATCCACACTTTGATAAATTATCCATAAAAGTTGTCATGTTACGCGTCATTTTTCCCAGAGTTTACGAGCAGCAGGTATTTAACAGTGTGTTTCTGACGTCGCTGCAGAATGTTTGATGTAGGTGGACAGAGATCAGAGAGGAAGAAGTGGATCCATTGTTTCGAGGGAGTCACCGCCATCATCTTCTGTGTGGCTCTGAGTGACTACGACCTGGTGCTGGCTGAGGACGAGGAGATGGTACGACCCGTTCTGACCGTAACACATCCTGACGTACGTTATCTCCCTGTTATTCAGCTCAGTCTTTGAACACCGGGTTGTGCTTCTCTCATTCAGAACCGAATGCACGAGAGCATGAAGCTGTTCGACTCCATCTGCAACAACAAATGGTTCACAGACACGTCCATCATCCTGTTCCTCAACAAGAAAGATCTGTTTGAGGAGAAGGTCAAAAAGAGCCCTCTGACAATCTGCTACCCAGAATATGCAGGTAAGAGTAGAAGATGATTTATACTTGAGCATCAACAATGGTTCAGTAAAGTAATTTTACATCCTGATCTTAATTCCTCTGTGTTTCTGACCAGAGATGACTTAACAATGACAAGCTCAAAAACAACACGTAGTTCAATAATTTTTCTGCTTATGTCATTATAACCATGTCAGTGAAGCTATAAACACAGAAAAAAGAAAAATGTTTTTTATCTGGGTTTTAAAACCTGGGGCTATTTGGTGTTTTTTTCCAGAACTTATTCGCTCATATTTGGCCATCCATTTTTCTGAACACCCAGTGTATTTGCCGCATGTGTCCAGTCAGAGGTGTGGTAGTTTCTGCACCTCACACAAAGCTCTTTCTTCATTGTCCTCACCGCTCTGCTCCTGAACTGTGTGGGCTGCTTTGTGTTTTTAACAATATGTCCTTGTCAGAATCGACACCAATTCGCATTTTCAGGGTCCAAAACTTATGTGGGATATTTCTTTATCATGTTTTTATCAAAGCAAGCACAAAATGCAATCCAACTCTTCCCTGCAGTTATTTTCCAGTCAGACATCTGATATTTGTCAGATGAAGCAAAGCGGTTCAGTGTCAGTAAAGTTTTTCTCTACAGCGTCTGTTTTTCCGTTCAGAGTTAGCCTCTGCCAACTTATCAGATAACAACAGTTTTAACAACCAAGTCATTTTGTAAATACATATAGTGCAGCTCAGGTGGATTGAAAACAACATTAAATTAAATTATTATTGAGTTCCAATAAAATGTGAATAATGTTATTTGTAAGAAAATTTTAAAGGGGCACATGAAGTTCAGTTTGCTTGTTGTGAGGAGCGCTGCTATGGAAACAGCTGTTTGTCTTTTGTGGATCTGGAGAAATTTTCCAAAAGTCTGAGAGAATGATGATGATGTTATCTGGGTTTTGACCTAAACTAAGAACTAAACATGAGGATAAGACGGGTCCTGCTGCTTCTGGTTTTTACCTCTTTGTGTTTTCACTCATGTCTGACCGTTTGTTAGTTCGTTAGTTAGTTAGTTAGAAGGAAAGTTTTAAGCCAGTTTGTACCGCGGGGTGTGGTGTGAACCAGAGAAGAACACATCTGGTTAAAGGAGCAGATCCAGGATTGTTTTGTTTAAACTTAATATTATGAGAGATGGACATTTTTCATCCTTTTCTCAGGAATGTATAGTGGTTGATGTAAAAAAAAAAAAAAAAGAAGAAGATCCATTAGTTTGTACTATCTGATCTACATCCAGATAATAATTCAGATCTGGTAGAAGAAAATACTAAATCAGTATTAAGCTCTTATCTCTGTATTATTAATAGCAGGTAACGTCAGTGTGACAGCAGCAGGAACGCTTGCATCAGTCCATCATTCAGCACGTGACTAATAAAATTACATAACTGCAATAAGAGTTTGAAAAGCACATGTGAGATTGACTGGCCTTGGTAGAAAAGTTGTGAATCTAGTTTCATATCTGATGCCACTTTATTAGGTACAGCTGCATCTAATACCGCAGCTCTGACTTAACGCAGGTTGTACTGTTAAACATAGTGTTGTAGTTACTATATTATGGTGAGAAGTGTAGAAATGTTTTTCATCTTCCTGTTACATACACCAGGGTGTGGTACAATATTATAAACACCTCCTAATGTAATGCAGGCGCATACAACAACACCGCTAACGAGGACCTCGCTGCTGAAAAGAAATTGAATTTAACATTTCTACAGCGGCGTCAGAATTGGATTACATGTGATACACATGGCCCCTCCTCATTGTGTCTTCTGTGCTCGTCTTTCTCCTTCAGGCTCCAACACTTACGAAGAGGCAGCCGCTTACGTTCAGTGCCAGTTTGAGGACTTAAACAAGAGAAAGGACACCAAGGAGATCTACACCCACTTCACCTGTGCCACCGACACCAAGAACGTGCAGTTTGTGTTTGATGCCGTCACCGACGTGATCATCAAGAACAATCTGAAGGACTGTGGCCTTTTCTAAAGGTAATGTCTGCCACGTCAAGGACTGGCTGCATCAAGCGTAATGTGCTGTATTTTTCTCCTCTAATCACGTTGTGTTGCCTGTGTTTCTCTTTCTCCTCAGGCAGCCTTGTGGCCGACATATAAAGTGACTTTATTCAGGAGGAGTCTGACTTGAGGGATCTCCATGGACCCTGCTGAGAATGTCACTTTTAACTTCTTATTAACTTATGTTCATCTCTAAAAGTTTTAAAGACGGTGTGTAGAAAAAACGTTTTGTGTAAAATATTTGTACAACTGTCTATGCCGGGGGATTTTTCACGGTTTTTAAAAATGTGCTGTTTTACCTTGTTATCATTTATTTTTAATTTTTATATAAACGGGGGACTTCCCTTTTTTGTCTTTTTATTTGTAGGTGCTTGTGCCTTGCATGCCTTAGTTGCAGTATTTTCTTTTTTGTTGATTTAGTTGATAGGTTTATGTAGATGTTTCCATTCAATCCTCCCCCACACCGCCACCCCCGTCAAAACCATATTATCTTTTCTGTTTTGTTTTTTTTTTTTTTTTTTTGTGATTATTTTAAATTTGCTTCATTTTTGCTTTCTTGTACAAACAAGCAAGACCAAGTTACTCTGTAGACCAGTTCACTCTGACTCTGACATACTGTGAGAGCTGTGCGTTAAATCTCCGGACGTGCGGTTTGCATGTGTGTTGCAAATGAGACCTGATTTGATTGAGGCCGAAAGCCTGTGTGATTGTGAGCGATTTTGTGTGCGCGTGTGTGTGTGTGAGTGAGTGAACAACAAAAAAGGGACTTTATTCCTCTTGTCATCCTCTTTCAAAGTTCTATTTTTCTAAGCGACCAAAAAGAAGCTACTCTCTGTAATTACTGAGTGCACATTGTTGGTGCGCTGCTGCAAACTCAAACATTCCTGATGGAATCAAGAAATAACGAGAAGCTTTGAAAAGAGGATGCCAATGGCAGCCTTGTAGCAGACAGTAGGACCATATGTAGATATGTGTTCAGTGCGTAGACAGGTGCCTGGCTTCACATGCACTGTTGTTAATTATGATCTTTGATGGTTTCAAGTTACATATCCCCCCCCCACCCCTCTTCCTCCTCAGACCCCCCAACTCTCCGTTTCCATTGGATGGAGACAGTAGTGGACTAATATCCATGATTTTGCTAATAAAAGGGGAGCTGTGGTGAAACTATGGCGACTTATGCAACATCTGTTTCTCTTGTCTGTTTTTGTTCATGAAAATTTTGATGAACATAAGTTGTTACAACTGCGCGCACAGATAAAGCAGAAGCAGAAGTGAAACTTCACGCTAAACGAAGAATAGGGGGAAATAAATTCAACGAAAGTGATAGAATTTCTGAACCTCTGTTAATTCCTTGTAATGGTTTTATTTTGCCCTCTGTTTTATGTTACACATGCAACCACTGAGCAGGAAGTTAACGTGTAGTTTTTTAAATTTCTTAACGCACATTTTGCCTTCTCACTAAGCTGTGATGACACAAGATCCAGCACATAAAGATGAGCGCAAAGAAACTTTCCCTCTTCAGCAAATAAAAACATCATCCCAGCACTTTCACTCACGTCACCCTGAGGAGTGAAAATCAACCATCCAAGTGGGGAAAAAAAAAAACAATAACTCTGGGGGGGATCCTAAAACTGTCTGGAAAACAGTGAAGGGACTTCACAGCTGTGACGACGTGTAAAGTAAGAGATTTAACATCAGCTGCTGTTCAGTAGTAAACAGTTCCATCTAGTGGACACAGTTGGTAACTAATAACTAAGACTGATGGCAGCTTGATGGTCACAAAGGAGATAAATGAGGAAAATCTAATCACCAGTTTTAATATAATTAGCATAGATTGTTCCTGACAAAGATGTATTGGTCTTTCATATAAAATCTCCATTGGAAATGTCCCAAGATTAGGACTAATTAATCCTGAACTAGAATGAGAAAGTGATTTTCTACCAAGCTGTGGTGATTTATAACAAGAACTGTGGCCCAGAGACCGGTATTCATGAGCTGAGCAACCATTAAAAGAATTCATTTAGAGATTGAGAGAAGATTATCAGAACAACTGTCATATTCTGTTTTATCCCCCATCTTTATAGATTTCCTAAACACTAAAGTGATGGCAAAGAAACCTTCGACAAATGGGTCACAGCGGTGCCAAGGCTGACTTCTATCTTGCAGACGTAGCTAAGCCATCACTGCTACAGCACAATGATTAGGCATTAGCTGAGAGGACACTATTTTTGGAGGCATTGTGTGATTTAAAAGCTAACTGCAGACTCATTTAACTAAACCCTGAAGCACAGGGAGATTAAACAGTGTGGATATGAAACTTTGTCCAAACAAAGGTAAGTAGCTGATGAAAGAGTGATGACGGTGATCAAACATTAAACATCACTGGAGACCACAGATTAAAAAGCAAGAGGAATCCGATCCAAGCCACATATCTCTGAAAAAATAGCTTTGAAAACCAACTTTTTTTTTGTAGCAGTCGATCTGTGGTCAAGTTAACATGAGGAATTCGAAGTTAAAATAACGTGAAGTTGAAAGTAAAAAGTAGGTGAACAGTTTAAAATGACCTGGTTTTCTGAATTAACTGGTTATAAAATACGATGTCATCTTAATCTACGTTACACTGATAAACAAACACAATCTGTTTTTAACTAATAACACAAATCACTGCATTGTTTCAGTCCAGGTGCCTGCAAATCTGCAATTTAATCACTGAAATTAGATTGAAGGTAAAGTTGATTAAATCTACTTTTCTTTTACAAGAATGTTTAAAAAAAAACTATCTGTCTGTCTCTGTCTGTTAGCAAGCAGCTTGGTTGTCCACACAGACTGAAAACAGGAGAAAACGGTACAACACTAAACTAACAACATGCAACTTGTTAATTAGGGAGCTTCAGAGGTGTTATTAGGCAGATTGCGTCACACAGAATTTCAGGAACAACAGTAATATTATATATTATTAGAATTTTAATATAAAGTTGTAGTTTTGTTTCTGTCCCCCATGTGGCCTCGTGTGAGTCCTATTTTTATTCTCTAACAATTCTTGAGGGAAATAAAGGAAATAATAAAAAATAAAATGAATAAATAAATAAAATAAAAGAAAAATGTTTCATCTGTTAAATTCTCTATATAGTCGTTAAGTGTGTGTGTGTGTGCGCTTGCGTGTGGTTGGATTTTAGAGTATTGTTGTCGTTGAAAACAACAGCATTGATACAAGGAGAAGCAGTCAGGCTTGAGTGAGGTGGGATCTAGTTTGGAGTCGGTCTACAGGTGTATTTTGCCATCACAAGTTTCACTGCATAATTAAATCTGGTTGTGAGCTCGGAGAAAAAGCCAATGTGATTTAGTTGCCAAGTCCCTTAAGCAATCACAGTGTAATTCACTTATTGTGTGTGTGTGTTTCACATTTGAAGCAGATTTTTAGCCACTTTTCTCCACATTCACCCCTGACGCTCTGTGTTTTCTCCATCATAGTCACAGTCTCTAAAGACAACAGATGATTGTTAATATGTTTGTGTGCAGACTGTTTTTTTTTCTATTTTTAAACTCTTTTTAAATTAAAATAAAGATGATAAATACGTGAGGAGTGTGTTCACTCGTGGTCAGATTGTTAGAGTGTGTGTGTTTGTGTGAAGGTGACCTTGCGCCCCCTCTGTCTTTGCTGAGCAATAAAAACAACTTGGTGTGCATTTCTTTCCTCAACAGCAAACGCAGAAAGAAAAGAGTCAATGAGGGAGGCACTGAGCTAAATCCATAAGCTTTATTGAAATTCCCCCTTCGCGTGTGCAGACTGCTGCACGTTATTGTACATTTGCCTTCTGTTGTTGGCAGTTTGCGTTAGGATGCTCATTACTTTTTTGTCTATAATGATATAAAGTAATATCCTTTTCTTTCCTCTTCACATTGTGCACAAACACAGCTGCGGATGTATTTGCAGTCTGATCTGCTCTAGATGTTTCTGGTGAACTCAAACACAACTAATTCACCCGTTGTATTTACGTCATTAATATTCTCACAGAAAGTGAAAAATATGACGTGGCAGCTGCTCAAACTTGACATTTTACACAGAAGAAATGATTAATAGAAAGCACGTTTTGCTTCAGAAGCTCTTTTCTCATCATGCGCAACGATGACACTCAGACCAAAGGACTTCATTACGATGCTGTTAGGGTCTCATGTAAACTCACTCCCTCCTAACACTGTCCATGCGTGTGACTCACCGCCCAGACACTACTGAAGAGCTTCTGCTGTACTTTAGTATCCTGTCAAGAGAGAATCACAAAGTGACAATGAGTTGCTTGAAGTGACTCCAAATTTAGACGCTCCAGCTTGAAGCTCCGACAGCTGATGGCTCCCATTTTTGTTCTCTGTTCACACTTCTGCTCACAAAGAGACGCCCAAAATAGTGAATACTCTGATCCAGATATAGATAGATGAGCAGAGGACAAAAAAAAAAAAAAACTGTACGGTTTGTCATGTACATATATATATATATATATATATATATATATATATATATATATATATATATATATATATAAAAGCACCGCTTATGTATCAAAAAATATTTGATTAGATTTAATTAAACTTGAATTAATCTCTTACATGGAAACAGAAACAACAATGAGACAAAAACAAACAAAAAACATATCATAAAAATATATACATCACATACCGTGGACTATATATCAAATATATCTACATCTAAAAGCCACAAGATGTGAGATTATTTTCTTATTTGAAGTCAACATCGGATGATTTTATAACACGACAGTATCTTTATATTAGCTGCTGTTAGTGTGAAAACCTGCAGACTGTTCCCTCTTTACTTGGTGCTTACTCACTCCTGAACTATAATTCAGTGCTGGCAACAGGCCTCCACAAGCTGCAGTTCTCACATCTACCAGCGGAGGCACAAAGGAAGCAAAACAAAGACTCCCAAAGGAGGAAGAAGGGGACTATATAATCTGTTATTCAAGCCAGTTTTGTGGATTATATCAGTACACTTCCTCCACTTTGGTGGTTAGTCTTTTTTTAATATAATCATCCAGTCTGAATCACCATCTGTTTTGAATTAATGTCAAAAGCTTCTGCTGTTGTAACCAAAATGTAAAGTGTGACCTAAATGTCAAGATACTGTAGTGTAAAACAAATGACAGTCAGAGTGAATCCACTGCTCCTCATAGATTATTTACTGGCTGCAAATGCACACAGCGCTGTGTACAGTAATGTTGTTTTGAAGAGAAGATGCTCGCATTACAAAAGCACACTGCAACCATAAAGCACACACACACACACACTGAGAGGAGCTGAGAGTGGCAGTAAGAGGGACTGTCATCCTCAATAGATTTGCAGTAGCAGCTCTTGACTTTTGTGTTGAATACTGAATGAAGTGACTTTAGTTCACCCGCTTCAGAAAAAAGCCACGCAGCCATAAAAAAGTAATGGCAACAAAAGGATTTGTCATTCTCCGTTGGATTTATGTCATCGTAACAAATTAGGTAACGGTGACCGACTTAAAGAGGGTCAATGTTTAAAAATATAAAATAAAAACAGTAGAAGAAAAGATGTTGAATGTTGCCAATTACACAACAACTCAGTGGTGGGTCAACCTGGGCCTAATGCTGGGTTACAAACCTCAACACAAAGTGTTTTATTCTAACAAAACAGTAACTTTTATTTATTTATCATAAGCTTACACAATCTCTCACAAACTTTAACCACATATTTATATTCTAATTTAACAGTGCAGTAACTTTTATTTATTTAACACCAACATGATCTCTCCCAGATGTGCTCTTTAAAAAAAAAATCAAATTGTTGGCACTGACTTAAAACAAGTTCTTGTTTTTGTTTGGTCATATGATTCCTCTGTTATGTATTTATCAAAAATATATTTAAAAGAAATAAAATTATATATTGATTTAGAAGCAAACTTATATTTACTTTACAGTGTAAACACAAACACAAACTGAGGTTTTGAGGTGTTAAAGTCAGACATGAAGATGTTTTATTGCCTAAAAAAGCTAAAACATTGTTGCAGGTATGTTATTGGCTGATACATAATGACATGTAAACTGCTGTTCCTCTTGCCTACATGTCATCGGCTGTGTGATCACACTGAGCCTGAGGAAGCGCCCCTGGCAGTGTGGTGGGAGTGAAGCGCCTCCTGTGTTATTTCCCCTCCTCTCCATCCTTTAACGCCGAACCAGAACCATTCATCTCTCCCCTCCTTCAGGCTTCACATCCGGGTCATCCGCCAGTATCTGTCTCTTGCGTCTGTGTGTCTGACAGAGTAATAATTATTTCGTCGGCCGCCGCGCTGTACTGCAGCCCTCTATCCGACTGCGCGGCTCGCCGAGCGGACACTGCGCCTGGCGTGCACCGGTGATGATGGAGCCACGGGCGCTGTGAAGCTGCAGCCGGGTCGCAGTACACGAAAAAAGAAGGAGGCAGGGATGAGACGGTAGGAGGATTTTGTATGGGCTAGCCCGTGGAGATTAATTCGCCCTAACGATGTCTAAGAGCCTCAAGAAGAAAAATCACTGGACCAACAAAGTCCACGAAGCGGTGATCAGCCGGGGGAAGGAAGGGGAGCTGGGGTTCGAGCTGAAGGGGGGCGCGGAGAACGGCCAGTTCCCTTACTTCGGCGAGGTGAAGCAGGGGAAAGGACTGATCCAGAGCGGTAAACTAGCCCAGGATGAGCTGCTGCTGGAGGTCAACGACATGCCAGTGGCTGGGCTCACCACCCGGGACGTGCTTGCCGTGATTAAACACTGCAAAGACCCGGTCCGCTTCAAATGTGTCAAACAAGGTGAGATATGCTGAAGACGAGGAGGAAGAAGAAGAAGAGGGAGGAAGGGGGGCAAGAGCGCGTCGTTGACTTGAGAGGCGGGGAGCGGTGTGTTGTAGCTGCCTGTGTGTGTGTGTGTAGCTGGTTTGATCAAGATGTCATTTGTGCAGTCATCTGTCAGTCTGCGCTGAGTGGACAAAGCGCAAACCGACGCTCAGGCCTGTTTGTTGCCGAAATGTAATTATGAGCCGTAATGATGGGTTGAGTCCACCAGGATCAGTAACTATAATGATTATATAGCAGCCGGGAGCAGCCGCCGTTTGTTTATCACTGTGTCGCTGGTTTAATGCCACAGCCTGGAGGGGGTGTGTCCGTTTAGGCGTGATGCCACAGCCTGCGGTTTTCTCCTTATTTTTTTATTTTTTGGTCGAGCGCAAGGCTCGGCGTTTCACCAAACAGGCCTGCGCCGAGGATCAAATGTTTTTCTCGGTGCTGCTGTACAGTCTGAGGCACACACACACTCACACACACTCACACAGATACTGACAGACAGCATCACATAAAAACACACACCTAGTCTGCCAGGCTGAAGCTGCCAGTCCAGACTGTTACTCTTATCACTGGATAATAAGGCACAGACGAAAAATTAAACTCATGCAGCCTAATTACTGTTGAGCCAGCTTTCATATTGATCAACTGTGGGTTACTGCTTTAACTCGACACACACAGGCACAGAGGCACACACATTTTGTTTATGCAATGTTGCTGAGTTCAGAAGTAGAAAATAATTGTTGCAGGTCGCTCACAGTCATGGTTTGATAAGCCCTTGAGTGTTTTGTTATTGTCAGCTGCTGTATAATTACTGTGGGCTCTGAAGCTGGAGATTTGTTGTAGTGTTTCTGGGTTTATGGCAACACTGTTGACTTGAGTGACCTGCTTCTGTCAGCCAGTGTAAAAGCACACAGGGTCTATATGTGAAAGCAGAACATTGGATTGAAGGAAGAGCGGAGGAGATAGTTATCACATCGTCTTCTGAGGCTTAGTTTAAGTCCCAATAAGAGTCCACAAGGCCGGCGTTTTCAGGCATGAAATGAGCATTACAGTGACTTGTTTATCGGGACATGAGTAAAGCAAGAAATCAAAACCGTTTTTTTTTTTATTATTATTATTATTTTTGGACATTGCAGAGTTTGCTCACAGAGGATTTGTTCTTCACACGTCCAGACCCGACTACTCGCTCTCCCTCAGTCTCAGTGTTACCATGGGTTGTGTCAGTGTGATTGATTAATGAGTTAAAGCTGCTGACAGAGTAAGAGTCTGGTCCTGTGATGTGTTAAGGGTTAAATGCTAATGAGCAGGTATCTTAGACAGGTCTATACCCTCCCTCTCTTATCCATTTAAACATGAGTATATCAGTTTATTGAACGCCCCATCTCACACTGTTCTGCAGCTCAACATAGTCTTTGCCAGGAACGTCCTTGAGCACGCTGCTGTTTGCACCTACCTCGTTGTCCCCTTCACTATATATTTTTGTTCTCATCCTCTCTGTCTTTCTCTCTGTCTCTCTTTGCTGTCATATTACTATTTGACTTCCATCCAGTGGAGAGTGGAGTATATTTATGGTGGTGTGCTTGCTGCTGACACGCTCACGGCCCGTTGAGGAATCATCCAGAAACAGTCCAGTCGCTCGGCTCAGAGGCCACACACACAGCCAAATCAGAGATGGATGTCCTGTCTGGGTGGGCACCGGGCACTCATGTCTGACTGCCCATACGAACATGCGCACGCATACACAATTTAACAAGCTACTCTCAGTCAGGTTGGGTGTAGATGTAAACCCTCCCCGTCCTGTCTCAGAGGGAGTGCAGCAGTGACAGCGAGGCCTGATGGACCTCCAGACCGAGGTCACAGCCTGACCTGCTTCATCTGTTCTGATCACAGTTTTCAGGAGACACACTGTACACACACATACACAAAGATAGACTGTCTTACAGAGCACTGCATATTGTAAATATGGGAATGTTATGCTACTTTCACTTTAACCTGTTTTATTTGTGGAACTGCTGCATTCTCAACCCAGTTCTGAGCCAGTTTATAGACCGAGCCGTGAACGCAGACGGTATTGTTTTCTGCAAGTTGTGTGTTTACAAGTTTTTGTTTCTTTGCACCTCATAGCATGCAGGTGTGAGTTCTATTAACTCACTTTCTAACAGTGACCCTAAACATCTTGTGTGATATAATTAGCTATTATGAAACACTGTGGTGTTTTGCAAAGAAATTAGCTTGTGTGTGTGTGTGTGTGTGTGTGTGTGTGTGTGTGTGTGTGTAACTCCTTCAAGTGTCTGACTTGTCTCACTTCACGTCATCTGTGTATAAGAGGTAAAATAATACATGTTATGTATATTAATAATATTGCACAGCGTTTGCATGAAGTGTGATGTTGCGCATATGTTGATGGTGAGAGAAATGTTCCAGGTGTCAATAGGTGAAATATTGCAGACGTCATCACTGTCCACTGGTGTTGTTTGTTTGTTGAGAACAGTGCTGCTTGTACAGTGACAGCGTCAGGATGGGAGGGGGTCATATGTACTTAATATAATACTCTACGTCCTTTATGATCAGGCTTTTACATATTTTCTGGGGCGATTAAAATTCATCCTGACAGGTCACAGTAGGAAAAGCACAGGTGTAAATAATACAGAGATTGATAGCTGGATTCCATGGAGCTGCCTCAGTTTCAGGATCCTGGTGCAGTGCTCGCTGGCTCACTGTCACGCTGTCATGACTTACTGGAGCACTTGAGGAGAACAGAGCTATTGTTAACACTGCACCTGTGACAAGTCAAAATGTCTGCTTTGAAATATGCCCACACTTTATTGAAAGGACTGATTTTGAACTGGATTAATACAAATGCAATCTATGTATTTAAAAAAAAAAGATAAAAATATTAGTGGATTTAGTTTTTGATACTGATGTGGATGTTGGTGATTGGCTGCGTCCATCTCTACGTAATTAATACGATAAACATCTCATCTCTCATCTGGGTTCATTTCCGAAAAGGTGTGAGGTGCAAACGGCTGCTCGGCTCAGCGAGGCAGATTTATAAAAGTGTGCGAAGAGGTGTTAGAACAGCATGGTGGGGAGAGTGTGTGTGTGTGTGTGTGTGTGTGTGGGTGTCAGTGTTAGTGTTAGTGTGTGTGAAGGAGGAGAGGTTGGTTTAAGAGAAGAAGAGTATGGAGAAGGTGTGAGAATAAATATACACTTTTGGAAGGAAATGCGATCTCGTGATTTTTTTTTTTTTTTTTTTTTTTTTTTTAGATCATCTGTCTAATTTTTGAAAAAAAATGTATAATATTTTTTAGGTATGGCTCATCAGTTTATTTTTCCTGTTTATTCCCAGTTGAATGGTAATTAAATTAAATAATAAAATAAAGGTCCAAATCAATAATAATAATAATACAACTTTAGTTCTATTTTTGTTGTGTTAATTGGCATCCATCTATTGTCACAAATAGCTCTGGACAAATATAGTAATATAAATAATATTAATGTCAGCTATTTTTGGGAATTTTATTTTTCCATTCAGATTATATTAGAGCTGTCATCTCAGGCTCACTCCACAACAAATGTTACTCCGATTTACATAACAATGAACCGAGTAGCTGAAATGCTATTTCTGCTTTTTTTCCCTATGTGAAGGTTCTTAGCTCTGGATAAGAAATCCAGATTTATAACCACAAACATGTTGCTGTTTGCTGATACCGACTGTTTGACATGTAATATTCCGCTTTCCAAATTGTGTTTTTTCCTCTCTGAGAGATGGAGGACCTCAGGACATTTCATCCATTTTGGGTCCATGAGAACAATATGTGGTGCTTTCTAAGGAAAAAAAACAACAACAACACAAATTCAAAATGTTAACATGCCCTTTAACATCTAAATGGAGCATAACCAGCCTCTGTCACAGCTGCACAGCTCTCAGCCACAGCTTATTTAGGGCAGACCAGGCCGGGGAAGTCACTGTTACCAGTCACACTGTAAACAGGAATTCAGCAATGGGCTATAAACGCTTTATCTGAAATATAAAATTATCTTAAACTGTAACTTCCTGTCAAACCCTTTTGAGTGAACTTTTTTTTCATGTCATGTTGATGATGTTGTGATGTTTATTTTCACGCTGACTGACGACGACCACAGATAAGCAGACTTTGTCGATGTAGCTAGCTCGGGTTAGCTAATGATGATGCCAAAACTCCTAAAAAAATAAAATAAATAAATAAATAAAAAAAAGTTGGCTGAGACCTCCCGTCTCCATCTGACATTTTAATGCATTTAATTGTTCCAGTGAACTGGGACCTTTCAAAAAAAAAAAAAAAAAAAAGTCCCAAAATGTCACATACAAAACGAAGAAAAGCAAGCAAGATGTTTTTAAACAATCCAGCTCCAGTTTTACAGTAGAAAAAGATTTGAAGCTGAGGAAGAACAGGTGACTTTGCTAAATGTAATGCTAACTAATGTGTTTACTGCTTGAATATTACTTCAAATGTTACATGAAGTGCAGAACAGATCCACAATCATATTCTAAAGTCTGATAAAGTACATTAAGTCTCACAGTATTAATAATTTGACCCTTGTATTTGGCTTTGAGGCCGACTTGCTAATGTTTGCAGCTCATATCAGAGCACAGAAACATGTAGTTTAATTAATTATTCATTTCACTTCTCTCTTATGATTCTAGTTTTTGGAAGGACTACACTGAAGACACAATCCAAAATTTCTCCAGTTTCCTGAATATGTAATGCGTTGAATTTAACATCATCATATAAAATAACATTACAGCTGTGCCACTGTGTGAGGTAACTGTGTACAGGTTGTATTTGACTATCTCTATGATCTAGACCTTTGAGACGTGTTTGAAGATGTGAACTTTTCTGTCAGTACTTTTAATGTGGGTACAGTATGGAGGGACAGATGGAGCTGTGGGAGAAAAAGGCGACCTTCTTCTGCTCTCTTGTCGCTTTGATGATGAGAAGCTTGAAGAATCAGTGCATAACATCCTGTCTGCTCTGTTGGTATTAATAACTCACCAAGAGATGAGTTCTGTCAGAGGCAGAGGATGAGTTTATTGAGGGTAGAAGCTGCTGGAGCTCGGCTCAGAGGATCAAACTCAAGCTCAGCCAGCCAATGACCAAATATCTAACTGGTCCAGTTAAGTGAATTAGGTCAATGTAATTCTCCTCACCACGGACACACACACTGCATGACACAATCTGGGGCTACGCTGCCGCATGTGTTTGTGAAATGTATTTAGAGCCGGTGTTAGTGACTGAAAAGAAGCTTCACTAAAGTGTTTTTGCATATATATCACTATCCTTCAGTCACAATAGGATCAGATCTGCCAACCATAACAATGTGAAATGTCTCATACATCTGTTATTTTAGTAACGCTGGTGTTAGATTTATCTTTCACGCCCTTTTTTGTGATCAGGAGTTGACTGAACTGGAGATTTTTTTTTTTTTTGCCTCTAAAACAGATTATTGTCATAAGTCAACAAGTCGGGTTTCTAAAGGATTTTTTTCAGAATAATAGCACAGACCTTCACCATTAGAGTGAATACACGATGCAGAGAGTTAGCACGTATTCGAGAAAAAAGGCACAGCATTTCATACAACTGGATGATCAATTCACTGTTGCCAAAAAAGCATTTCATATGGCTGAGATTAATAGTGAGCATGGAGAGAGAGAAAGTGTGTGTGTGTGTGTTATGCTGAGAAAGGAATAGAGCGTGAATGGAAGTCTGCTCCTGCAGAAGAAGTAGAAGTAGAATTATTTAAATTGTAGTTAATTCAAATTAAAAATATAATGTATATGTTTAATCATTTTTATTTCCTAATTAGACCTCCAACCACTTGGTGGAGCATGCTAATTTGATGGTAATAGAGATTTATTGAAGTGTCTCGTATTTAGTAAAACATCACAACAGATTTATTCTTCATGTCTTGCTTGTATCTCTGCAAAAAGCATTTCAGGATCCACTTTTCACAGATGTTGACACTGAATTGATTCAGATTTGTGGCTGTGACTACAAAGTGGTCAAAAAGGCACTTTTACAGTTCTTTTTTATATTATATTCCCCTTTATATTCTGCAGGTGGGAGGTTCAGTGATGCTCCTGTATCTGAGAGACAGCCATTTCTCGCCTCCAGATATCAAGGCAGCTGAAGCATCTATCTCATCACAACTACTGCATCAGTAGTCGTGAAAGTTATTCAGGCTCTATTTGTGTGGCCATGTATGTCTGTATGGGTTTCATCTACTGGTGCATAGACACAAAGACACACACACACAGACAAATTCATGAGGTTTGATTTCAAAATGATACGGTAACTTAAAGTGTCACACAGAGCCAGGTCTGTGATGAAACAGGATCCTCCCCCACTGCTCCCTGCCCCACACACTTTGACCCAATCATATCTTATTCAGTGAGGCATAGCAGCACAGAAGTCAGCGGATGGTTTTCATTCATTGACATAGTGTAGATTAGCCAGAAGCGCTAATCTGATCGCTTTGCTCTGGGCTTCAGATGTGAATGAGAAGGATTATGAAAGGTAGCGACAGAAGCTGCTTTGGCTGCAAAAGTATTGACGCTGGTGGATGGTTCCCAACAATGATCTGTTCATTTCTGACTTTCTAAAGAAGATCACCATCATTTCTGAGCTGAATGTTTTCTATTGGATCCAACTTATATACATACGATCATATATACTGAACATACAAAAAATGAGGCACGTTATTATGGTATTGAGTCGACACTTCTGTCTCCTCTAATTAATCTTCTTCTCTTTATTTATACATTAACCACTGTTATCCTATCACAATCAAGTCCATTTGAATTGATCTCATCATTGTACCTTATGTAATTTGCACTTTAGTGATAGTTTATCGTTTCATGTAAGAGTGGAACTTAATTGCTCGATTGTCTACATATGAATCTAAATTACACTCTCTTGAGCTAATCATGTTCATTGCAGCAGCAGGCAGCGTCCTGTCTTCCTGGAAGAGAATCTCAGTTGTTTAAGTGCTTCATTTGCATTAAGAATCACTCCATCACGGTAATGAGAGCTTCCTACCAGCAGAGGACAGTAGTTGTCTAATCACTTAGCACTCAGTTACTTTTCAAAGGCCTGAAGGAGCCCTCCTCCCCTCTCTCTCTGCACTGACACTGTCACAGGAAGTTTATAGCACAATTCAATAGAGTATAGTGCACTTAGGGAAAAGTAATGTTGTTTACTGTCCAATCTTTTATAAAAGTTTAAACCTTTTATATATTTGACAGTTGTTACCATCTATATGGCGTCTATATTGTATCTATGAAAACTCTTACTGGTGTCATGAGGACATTAAATATGACCAGAGCGTCTCTTCTGAGTTCAGTCTGTCTGTAATAATGTTACACAGTAATATTGAAGAAACTGTAGTTTTTGAGATGGAGGTGGAGACTGTGGGTTTTAGATGAAGTTTATACTTAAATGTTTGTTATTTTAAGTATAGATGTGTGTTTTTTGTTGTTTTTTTTTTTACACTTAAACAATAGGTACATTTAAATCATAAAACATGTTTGTGTTCCTGTGTCTGTCCATTCAGATAGAGCTGGTTTAATTGTCCGGTGAATGACATATTCAACTCCGAGATTTCCCTCCTGAAACAATGGAGAATAATCGTTTGTTTGTGCCACTCACAATATTGAACAATAACATAAACTTGTCTCTCTAAAAGACAGACATGTTTATTATTCTGGATAATCCGAACTGGTACCAGAAGCTGTCTTTGTTAGAATAACATCATATGCACCAAGAAAAAAAAAAAGTTGAGCAATTTTAATACGTAATATGATAAAGGCAGATATCTCACGCTGACAAATAAAAGAAATATAATCTATAAAAGTGTTTATTTTATTTGGATCACCTCACCATTTCAATCTACTTAATCATAATGTTTTGAATTTGTTTCTAAATTTGTCTTTTTCTTCTAAAAACTAACATCAGGTGATGGCTACAAAGTTTAAGAAACCAGAGAATTAAAATATGAATTTGCTGACAGACATAATGGAAGGTCAATCACTGTATTGATGAGTCAGAGAAAATATCCACTTTGTGAAGCTCTTAGAAGTAGCTTTCCACATGACTTGTTAAGACATGAGTGATGGTCACTTTTCACTGACTTTATGTGCTGGGTGTGTATAATTCTCCTGTTCATCTAATTCATCCTAACATGTTGTAATGGAGAAAAGAAAGGAGCAGTCAGGTCAGTAGAGTTGGGCTGAATTCAATTCATTTTGCTTTGGATTTAGCAGCATGAAGGGCCCCTTAATCACTACAGACAGGCTTTATTAGACTATCAGACCATAGCAGCCAAATGAAGCATTGGAGAGGAGAATCATTACGCTGCTCAGAGGGCGGCCCTCTCTCAGCCACAGCCACAGTTATTAATTTTTAGCATTGACCGGGAACACACCCATGCTGGTCTTAACCCCTCAGGTTATCGACCACTGCGTCCCCCACACCAATGAGTTTCTTATTACTCTCTTTTGCCTCTAAGCCTCCTCCTCATCTCTTGTCTCCCCATTAATGTAACTCACCTTCCCACCGCCATAGAGGAAAAACAAACACCGACCATAACCTTTGCACTTTTTCCTCCATCCTCCTCCTCCTTTCGAGTCTCTTAGTCAGTGCATGTCTTCAGTTCTCATTGAGATGCATCCTGGTTGTTGTTCCTGACTGAGTTTGAAGAGTGCTGCTTGAACTGGAGAGAGCAATCAGGAGAAACAAGCGTCTCCACATCGCCACATTTAAAACAGGAGCCAGCACATAGATGCAAATAAACACTTCCTCGTGTCCATTAGCATTTATCTCATCAGCATAGACATGAGGTGAGGAGAGATGAGGAATTAATTTGCCCGTTGTGGGAGGAGGAGGACAGTACGTGGAATATTAGAGCTGGCAATTCCTATAACCTCCCTCCTTTAATCTTGACGTCTCATTTGTAGTGCGAGCTTGTTTCTCTTTATAGTGACTCTGAGGTTGTAAATGTGTGTCCGGTCTTGATTGCGGCGCTGTAGAGAAAGACACGCAGGAACATCATCATTAAGACGAGTCTGAGGATAGAGGGGGATCAATATTAAGACCTTTAGGAGAGACTCTCTGTCATTTACTATTAATAATAGGCTCTGCTGCCCGTTGTAATAATGCCATTAGGAATAGTGGAAACAGATACTTTATCCACAGTTAAATGGCCTTCATGTGTAGAAAATATCACTACATGTACAATTTAATTCACACAGACACTCTCTCTCTCTCTCTCTCTCTCTCACACACACAGGCCAGCTGAGACCAGCTCAAATACCTGTGCCTAATTGGGACTGTAAAACAAGAAAAAGTAGACCAGGGTAGATCAGGGTAGTTTTAACTGGACCACTGGAGAGGTGGTTAAAGAAGCAAAGAGTGAAATAAATTGGGGAACGGAAATGTCAGATTGAGCAAAGGAAGAAAAGAGAGAAGAGAAATGGAGTAAGGACTAAAACAAGACAGTTGGAAAAAAAAAACAATCGTAGAAATGAGTGGGTGGAGGAGAAATGGAGAAAATAAAGGACAATACTGAAGATGAGGTCTGAAAAAAAAATCATTTAAGTTGTATTTAAACTGTCCTGGAAAGTTTTTGTTTTTTTATTGACTGTATGAACTTTCTATAACTAAGGTCGAATAAAACAGAATAGGAAAAGAAAATAGATCAAACCAATGACAGTAGCTGCAAAGTTCATAAAACAGTGCAAACAGTCAATAAAGTGCTTGAAATATTTCATTTGCCTACAAGGAAAAAAATAACCAAAAGGATTTTTTTTTTTTTTTTTTTTTATTAACTTCATACACAGTTGTTTAGTTTCATATCGTTCTTATTACTTTCTTACTTAATTATTTTTATTTTAGGGCTTTTATTTTGTTTCTCTTATTTTGAAAATCACACTAGAAAGAAGGAAACAGACATTAAACAATGGAGGACGTGTCTGTGTCTGCAGAGATTTGCAGGCGTAAAGAGTTTAATTTAACTTTACATCAAGTCAAAAGTTGCAGTAAGGTACGTTTAATTGATTTGTGTGTTGTTTTATTTTATTTTGTTGTTTTAGCTCGCGCGCCGGTTCAATTGACAAATAACGATTTCAGATGTTTTGCGGCAGACATGTTGGCAACGTTGACGAGTCAGTTGTATATTGATTAGTGACGTCATTAATTACCTCTTGAACAGTTCCCTGTAATGAAAAAAAAAAAAGGTTTATTCAACTTAGATTTTACTCCACATCTTCCCTCTGGACATGAACATGAGTTTATGATAATAGGTAACTTTGATTGTGTGTGTGTGTGTGTGTGTGTGTGTGTGTGTGTGTGTGTGTGTGTGTGTGTGTGTGTGTGTGTGTGTGTGTGTGTGTGTGTGTGTGTGTGTGTGTGTGTGTGTGTGTGATGGTGAAGATGGTGGGAGGTTTTGTCCACGATTCCTGGTATTTTGAGCAGTTTAAATGAGAGGTGAAGAGTATAGATGTATTCCTGTTGTTACTGAGGTGCAGATGTATACTGTGCTGACTGCTGCCCTGCAGCTTTCTGTTCCTCTGCAGCCTCTGTGACCTCCTGTGAGAGTTCAGACAAGCTATCGATCACCAAGTCTTTCTCTGAGTTTTGTTCTCCATGACAACCACTCTGGCTCAGCACCACTTCACCTCAGTTCTCCCATGACGCCCCCGACCATCAGCTCAGATCTCAGGCCTTATCTGCCCAGTGGGTCTCTCGCTTTGCTCAGCGTGGTGTTGAGTATGTGTTGCTTGGATTCGATCAGCTGTGTGTTTTTTTTGTGGAGCGTGTCAGGTGTACGTGTACTGTAGTTAGAGGAGATTGTGTGTGTGTGTGTGTGTGTAAAACAAAGAGGTACTTCATTACAAGCAAACAATAAATTGCACTTGTTTTAGAGCACTTCAAGGACTTTATATAGGCACATTTGCTCTTTAGTGAGCTCTATACACTTGATGGGTGTTTGACCACTGGCTGTAAAACAAGGCTTCAATTAAATTTGTTCAGTTAACAACTGTAAAAATGTATTGTCTCTGCAGATTATACTGCTGTGCAGTAATGTGATGGTGGATCATCACTTACTTGTCTTTTTCTGGCCTCTCTGTTTAGGTTTGAGCCTCTTGTGGGGATTTAATTCAGGTATTTAGATCCATATAGTATTAATGTGAATTATTGATATATTTATTTATGTAGGTTTTGTAAATATTTGTTGTTGTTGCATGATTTAATAGCCACTTGTTAAAATATAAACATCCTTGCTGTGGTAGTAGTTTAGGCGTGTCGTGGCAGATTATAAAAGGCTGCTTGTTCTCCTGCTGCTGCTGCTGCTGGAGGCCACACAAATACACTTTATGCTTTTTTGTTCACTTTTTTTGAAGTGAATAAATCATCAAATAGTCGCTCTGCACCATACTCTGACTCAGCCTTTATCACTTGATTCAAGACGCTCACTTCATTTCTTAGCGTGTGAAGTGAGAAAGACAAAGACAGGAAAGTTGTAAATCAAGTGTGTTGTTTGACAGTGAACATACAGAGAAGGTTTATTTCATATTCACATGACGTTGATTATGAGGTTCTGTTTTGTATGCACGTGTCAAAATGCTCCTCTCGTTGTTCATGTTCATGTTCGCACTTAAGAGCTGAGCCGGTAAACTTTACAAGGAAAGATTTCGAGAATCAATGTGGTGCAGCTACAGCTTCTTCCTCTCACTCTCAGCCTCCTGGGAGACTGGGCATGTCAGACCTAATTATGCCTTCCCAAATCAAACAAAATGGCTCCTGTTGGTTTTCTAAATCTATCTACTACTCCCTCAAGCTTCATCTTGCTGCACATACAAACAATGCAGACCCACCTTGTTAGAGCAGATGATTCAGGAGTATGTTCTACATCAAACTAAGCTTTTCACGTATACACGAGGCTGAATCAAAAACTTGTTTGTTCAGTTTTTGTCTTTTATATCTGATCCTTTCTGAGACACGTTGTGTCTGTGTTAATCCAGCACTGAGCTGGTTGTTACTGTTACTGTGAGGCTAAAAACTTCCCAGACCTTCAAACAATTAGATGATCAAATCAGGGAATTAGTTGATTAACAGAAATTATTTTTCCATCAACTGAAGGTTGATTTCTAACATATTATAGACTGTGTGATTAATTGATTAGTTGAGAAAATAATTGGCATTAGAGTCATTAGAGTCACTTTCAAGAAAAGCATTGATTAGAACAAAGAGGAAGAATCTATAGCAAAATCTAAGACCAATATATCAATAAACAAGCTAATCACCAATTTTAAGATTATATAAATATCAGAAGACTACTATCTCATGTACGAGTGTGAAACTGAAATCCAGGACAAATAGAAATACTAATACAGATTAGTTTTGCTGTCGTGATTTTGATTTTTTTCACACCATCGTCAATATAAGCACACCTGTTGAAAATCTACATGACAAAATGAAAAGAAACCCAGGAGATAATCAGACTGGAAAAATGAAAGACAAAATACTTAAACAGCTTGTGCAAATTGTTTCAGTTCAAATTAAAAAAAAAAATCAAGAAAACGTCTCTAAATTGGAAATGAGGTTCTTATAGAGGAAACTTTCATCTGAATGTGTGGTTGCTGGGTAACAGGTAACGAGCCAGCTTCCTTTTACAATAAAAAAACAAAAAACAAACCTTAAAAAAAAAAGGAGTCAATCCTAAAATTCCTCCTTGTTCAAAATTGGGAAGAGGAAACCGTGAGTCGTGTGATGCTGCTCCGACAGTCTGGAGACCACAGCAGCAGTAACAGTGATGGAGTTCACGTCACAACTCACATCGTTGTTGTTAACAGCTATAATTGAAATTAGCCACAGGCTTTTCAGTGAAGTGTTGTAAATACCAGAACGAGCCTGTGGACTCGGAGTTCGGTTGTGTCTGTATTTACACCACGAAGTGGAGGAATATTTAATCACATTGAAGATGAGACATCAGTGAATCAATTATATTGTTATATTGTTAGAAGTGAGAATAATCTCTCAAACTGTGTCTGTCTCTCAAAGTAAGGTGTCCTGGCTACAGAATATCTCTTCATGGTGAACTATTTTGAGGAAACAAACCTCATCCACCATTTTGTTCTACACAAATATGGAGCTGAACCTTTATATCTTCTACCAGATATATCTATATATCTACTGCTAATGTTTTTATTTTCATTTGATGGCAGTTTATTTTATCAGTATGACTCTATATAAACATTTATTGTCTCTGTTTGCTTCTCATTGAATTGCAGAACACAACCTGTGACTAACACCTCGCTCAAAAATTTAACAAATGTGTTCAGAAACATGTGACAGTGTCTCTTTATTTTTTAACTCTAAACTTCTGTTTTCTTTCTCTCCTTCCACGTTTCCTGTCAGTTATGAAGGCAAAATGAAAATCGCACGTCGTTGATATTCATCAATAACGACTCAAATCAGTTGGAGAAGATATTAAGTATGAAATGATTTATCCAGCTGGAGCCAGTGCTTCTGACCGGTATTTCACGGTGCGTTAAATCAGCAGCTGTGTAAACAAATCTGCTTCTTTTGTGTTGCTAAGCAACAAAGGCATTAAATAACGCCGTGTATGTCAGTATGTGTCCACATGTGTTCTTGTTGGCTTCACATTGAAATGAACAGGCCGCGGCTCAACCAGATGTGTCCTGATGCTCGTTCCCGTCGTGTAGAACCGTTCGCTGCCTACTCACCGCTTTCATATCCGGACTCTGCTGACCAGTCAGTGGGTGGACAGTTAACTCACACAGCAGTTACAGAGCAGACATAACATACTACATGATATTTATGAAACTGAAGCAGAGACCCACCAGACAATCAGCATATAACGGTCCACCTTGTTGAAGTTTCTGATGACCAGTAGATGGGCAGGAGACTGTGTGACCTGCATGGGCTAACGTGATGCTTCAGTGAGCAGAATTTATTGCTGTGTGTGTTGATTAGTATGTGATTGATCGCGGTTGTCATCTTTTTCCTCCTTCACATGCTACAATTTTTTTTTGGAAATCTATAAAACTGTCTTTGTTTGTTGGAGGAACCGGTCACAAAACAAGTTGACTTGGATTTTAATGGTGTTGAGTTTAAGCTCAATTTACTCAGTTTAAATGATTACACCAACAAAGTTTCTTTAAATACACTATAAATATATCTCTTAAAGTATGCTTAAATATAACCCCCCTTCACAGTGGGTTTGTGCCCTGAGCTAAGTACTAATTTCATCTGTTGGTGTTTGTTTATTTCTTTCATTTAGACCAAACTTTTCCCAAGACGTCGCTCAAGGCGTCTTTCCTGGCGTCTGCAGCTGTGAGCTCATCAGCCCTCCATATTCACATGAGTGTGTGTAACCTCAGTGTGACATCTGCTTCTGCTGCGTTTCACAGTGTTTTCTCTCTAGTTGGTGACGTTTGCACAAGGTCAAACAGGGAGAGCATCTGGTGGGCAAGACGCCGATTATTTGAGGAATGTCAGGGAGCATCTGGGTGAACTCACTCACTCACACACACAAACGCACATTTACATATACTCGGGAAGGGAGGCGAAAAGCTACAAATGCTTTCACACACGCAAACATTTATTTCCTATGCACATCTTCCTCTCACTCTTGCACACAAACACATACATGCAAACGGTGCAGTAACAGCAGCAGCAGATAGGTGCCGCTGCAGGACTGTGGAAGCTGTCTGACCAATCTGCAGGCAGGTTGTTTGTAGCCCCAGCTTCCCACTGGCACATCTCCTTCTCTCTTTTTTTTTCCTCCCGACGGTCGTCGTCTCTCCCCATCTCCTCCATGGCTCTCACCGCCTCCCTTCCCCCTCGTCTTCGTCGGCATTTCTGGGATTAAAAATCAGGCTGCAGCCGTGTGCTGCGTATGTCTGTGTGTGTGTTGGAGCAGCGGTTGAAAAGCAGGAGGTAGACAGTGAGGTTTCATCAAGGCGGCAAAAAGATGTGCGGTGAATGGTTGCGAGGCTAGAGGACGCCTGAGAGGACAGGCTGTATGTGGATGTATACCTGTGGAGAAAGGACTGCTTTTACCAACATCTGGTGCAGCTGCTGATGAGGTGACTGGATCTCTTCGCCTTTCTCACACGGTGTCTGTCTCTCCATCTCTCTCTAAACATGTCTTTGTGTTGCTGTGCATGTATAAATATGTGTGTGCTGGTGTGAGCATGTTAAAGATGTGGCCTGAATAATAATGTGGAGATAACACATCTAATGATCTTCATCATATGAATCAAGATTTTGCCCTATCTTCCTTTGTTTCCCGGCTTTCCCCCTCTCCTCTCCTTTCCTCTCCTCTCCTTTCCTCTCCTCCTCTCTTCTCTCCTCTCCTCCTTTCCTACCCTTTTGCTTTGCTATTTGTGAAGCAATCCACAGTGCTCCACAGCCTCACTAAAATGGTGTCAGTTTACATAAGATGTTATTCCAAAAGCATTCATTATTGCAGGGCCACAGAGTCACCCATGTCAGCAACATACATACATACATGCATGTATGTGTGTGTGCTGTGCAGTGGGTTTCCATATAAAGAATTTCCCCTCTGATGATAGGATGTATGTTCTCATTGACGTAGCAATAATCTAAACCGGTAGGTTGAACACTGTCAAGTCAGTTTGACAGGGGGTCAATAGAGTATGCATGAGTGAGGAGACATGATTGTCATTTGTAAATGCATGGCATGTAACCTCATCCCCGCCGCTGTCGGATGTGATAGTCTTGCATACTGAATGTTGCGTGGAGAGGAAGTTCTCATCCTCCTGGGTTTCTTGGTTTGGCATGATGGGAGGAGAAACTATTCACAAACGTTATCATTCAGCGTGAACTCACACAGATATATTGGTTATGCTCCCTGTCTTCTGCCTCCACTCATATTCGTCATTTATTAAGTTTCAGTTCAATCAATGACTTAATGATCATGAAGGCGGCTTCTACAGCAAATGATCAGCAGAGAAAAAGAGGTAAAGACGAGGTGGCGTGAGCTTCTGTCCTCTGTAGGCCTTTGTCACCCAACCTGCTGACTACATGCATTTGTCCTCAAGGGGTTCACTGGTTTACACGATTACCATGTTGGTGTGTGTGTGTGTGTCAATGTCAGTGTGAGTAGGTGCCTTTTCTCGTTTTACTTTGGTGTGAAAATCAATGCAGGCTTTCAACCTGATTTCTTCTATTTTCACCTCATGTTGAACCAAATTTTCTCACAAGGGATTTTGATTGAAATGGATTTAATTTTACTGCTGCTAAAGGTTGTTAAAAATGCATTTCAGTCTTATTCAGTTGTATTAGATTAGATATCAGCTTCTTTCATTTCATTGCTGTACACAAAGTTTTCAGTGAAAAAATGTGAACAATGAAGGAAACTGCATCGTTTTATCAAAATGAAATAGTCCCTTTTTTGCTGACTTCATTGACAAAATTCAGAGATATTTGGTATCTTTGGAAACGTAAGCTCTGTGGCTTTGAGCGGGGTTTGGTTGGACAACATGTGCTTGTATTTCTGTGGAGTCTGCAACATGTTCTTCCAATGGAGCAAAATCCTTGTGGTTGTTTTCCAAAACAGTCACCAGCAGCAGAAATGATTTGGGAACAATATTCAGTTCATCTTGAAACAAAAGATCAGTGATATTTTTGGTGATCGCTCCAAACAAAATGAAAGCTGTAACCTCCGCTCTCTTCCTGTCGTTGTGATCAGGGGGAGTGGTCGACAAGGATTTGCGGCACTACCTCAACCTGCGTTTCTCCAAGGGCTCTGTGGACCACGACCATCAGCAGATCATCAGAGACAACCTCTACCTCCGCACTGTTCCCTGTGAGTCCACATCACCCTGACACTCGCTCCTTTCTGGCCTCCATTACTCCTTCACACCTCTCCTCTCACTCCTCATTGATATCCTCCTCTCCTCCGCTTCCTCGTGTGTCTGTAATTGCCTTTTTCATTCTCTTTCTTAGATATCACTTTCCCCTCCCTCCCTCCACTTCCCTCCAGCTCCATTTCCTTCCTTTTCTCTGTTTTAGTTTTGCCTTCAGGATGTTGCCCCTCATATTTTTTTTTTTCATCGCTCACACATTCGTCTCTCCGTGTCTCTCTCTCTGTCTTTCACCATCTATCGCTTCGTCTCTTACCCTCCATCGTCCGGCTGCCGAGCTCTCAGCCTGAGGTTTCCACGGCAACCAGCCTCTTGTCTCGAGGCTTGCGTTGCTGTGACGCCCTACCCCCTTCAGCACACGCTTGACATGCACGACACACACACAGATATACAGAGATAATAACAGGTCACTCTTTTGGAAACATAAGGAAGATGTTTCTTCTATCTTTATGTAACAGACTGTAGACACACACACACACCCTCAGTCACACCCTCAGCGTGTGTTAGTTACATGTGGATGAATGTGTCTGTGGTTATATTGTGTCAATGCATGCGCTTGCTGCCTGTCTCGGGGCAATGTCGTCACTGTGATTGACATTGAGGGGATGCTCAGCGTGCTGTCAATTCACAGAGCAGCTCGTGAATCAGCTTCTCTGGAGGCTTAAGCTGCTCTGATGCTTGACTCTGCATACTACACATTATTCCTTTCATGAAGCATATGGATCAGTGCTCTACGATGTGATTTGATGTTTGTTGAAAGGCTTTGAACTTGTCTGATCTGTTCCAGTATCTCATTAATATCTTCACTTGTGCTGTCTGGGGTGCTTTGCGAGTAAAGGTGTTTGAGTTGACTCAATAGGCCTCTGGGCTGTTTGTGAACAGACAGAACCTGGCACAAAATCCTGAGAAAACAAATCTAAGCCTTGACGTCACCGATAATTGTTTTTGCATCGGCGGAGCACTTCTACTATACTCCGTGTCCTCTGCTGGTGTGTTGAGCCACTGACACAGAAGTGATTGTTCAATACACTCCCACAGCTGCACAGTTCCTGAGTCTCTCTCCATCTTCATTCCTCTCCTCCCTCCCTCTCTCTTGTCCACTGCTTTTACTCATGTTCGCCCCATTTCTCCAACCACCTCCTCTGCCTCTTTGATTTATTTTTTTTTGGTCACCCTAACACTTTATCACATTTTATTTCCCTTTCAGTTTTAACTTCAGATGTCCCATGTACTTCTTCTTCCATCAGGGTCTTGTTTTTTTCCAGCTTTCTCAGCCTGTTGGCTGTGTAATAGTGCAGGAAAGTTGGATTGACAGGGTGACGGCTGAGGTGATGGGGTCTGGCTGAGGTTCAACACTGCAGGTCTTTGCACACTTCAACCCCGTCAAGGTCGAAGGACGGCGTGGACCTCATTTGGGAACACGGACCATAGTTTTGTCACCACCTTTAATTATAGCTGCCTTCCAGCCCTTTATGAGAATGGAAAGACAGTTATTCTGTTCTGATGTGTGAGTAGTAATGACATCCCCATAATTAACTGCCTATCGCTTAACAAAGCCGATGCTGTGTAATGAAGATTATAGAATTTCCAACTTAGAGACCTCCTGTGCTGCAGCTTTGAATCATACGCTGAATATTTGAATTTTAGCTAAATTCACTTGTGATATTGGTATTAGTAATATGAGTTTTCCTCATATCTGTCTTAATTTCACTGACCTGATTTAATTTGTCTGTGGTCAGCAGGTCATCTCCACTGCACGTGACGATAGCTCATATTAATTTGCTGCGTGACTTCCTGGCGGTTTAATACACACGGAAGCAGCCGTTGCTCAGCAATCAGAGTGACACAGCATCAGTCGGCTAAAAAAACACAGATGACGGTCCTAAACGCTGCGCTGCTTGTGCCCGGTGGCTTTTTTGTTGTTGTGGTTGGGAGCGTTATAAAATCAGTGTTTTTCTTCCCGTGTCTGCAGCGGTCTGACCACGCTGTCAGTGCGAGTCTGTCAGCTTGACAAGCAGACGCCACTCTGCATCACAACACACTGTCACACTGAAGGACGTGGGAGGATGTGTGTGTGTGTGTGTGTGTGTGTGTGTG
This sequence comes from Polydactylus sextarius, assembly GCA_016801845.1. NCBI lineage: Eukaryota > Metazoa > Chordata > Actinopteri > Polynemidae > Polydactylus > Polydactylus sextarius. The sequence goes on from CM028921.1 coordinate 4,417,839, forward strand.
TGTGTGTGTGTGTGTGTGTGTTCATACAGCTAGGAGGCTCACATGCTGACATCAACCCCTGCGTCCTGTTACATCATTCAGCTCAAGGATCAGTCGTTCTTCCCCCTAAAAATAACAAACTGAATGTGATAATTTGCTGTATGATATTAATAACTTTATTCACATCTCGTATTGTTGCCTCCAGGCTGTCTGCTGTGTTTGGTGCTGAGTTTATATGTGAGCATTTACTTATTGCAGGTTTGTTTTCCACATGCATTCACACCACCACTTAAAGAACAGATAAACCACAGTGTGCAAGAGTGAATCATTGGTTGCATAAAGTTTATAGGTTTAAATATTTTGTGACTATAGTTGTTTGATAGTTTGTATAACTTCTCGATTCACCGAGATTAGACGGCACCATCTCACTTCATTTACAGGGATCACTCGACCACTTAAGAAAATGAGCCTGCGCCTCCATTGAAGCACCTGCTGTTGAGGAATGTGGAGAATAATTTTAATTGCGTCTGCTTGCTGCATGCAGACATTGAGAGTGAATTTTCGATATGAGTATGAGGTAGTAAAAATGGATCTGGAAATATATGAGGAAAGGCAGAAAGGTGTGGGTACAGTAAACGGGGAGATGGGGAGGTGGGAGATGATGGATGTGGAAATGAGCAAAGAGCTTCTGTGAAAAGATGGAAAGTGGAGAAAAGATCTGAGGAGATGTGTTAAAGAGTAGGAGGTCAGCGGGAGAGAGAGAGAGAGGAGAGTGAAGAAGACAGCTCACAGTGGTTGGAAATTTAGGAGGAGGGAGTCGATGCAAGAGGATGGAGGGATGAGCTGAGCAGAGACGTGGGGAGTAGAAGGGCAGACGTGCACTGAATGGGGGTAGAAGAAGATATGAAGGAGCCTCGTAAGTCATTCCCCCGGAGAACTATCTGCTCTCCTCCTCTCTCCTCCACTCAGAGGCATCAGTAAGAGGCTCTATAAATAGCCTCAATATTGAGCAGCACGTTTTTCTACTTAGATAGCCTATAAATACATGCAGCCTCTGTCACTTCACATCGGCTGCTCCGGACCCATGCTGTCCCACAGTTTCACAGCCTCTGACAGAGGATCCTCCTCTGGAGGCTTCAGACAGCGAGAAGATAAAGAAGTTGTCGCGGAAAATGGCTCAAGCTGTTTAGGCTGGTGATGGTGATAGGGTTGAGCAACGCCGCCGATACCGATAAGAATAATGAAGATGGTTATCAAGACGATGTGAGGAAATTTGTGGATTAAGGCTCTTAAACCTGATGCATTCAGGAGATTTTATGATACACAAATTTGTGCAGTTGCTAGTAAACATATTTCAGCACCAAACTCCTTCACAGAAACACTTAAAGTTCCCTGCACAGCCCACACAGCTCAGTGCATCAGTTCAGTTTATGCCCCAAATAATTAACAACAACCAAAATAATGTAAACATGTTAATATTAATAATGTAAAGACTCAATTTACATACTTAATTAAATAAAACTTCATAAAAAATACATAGTTTTTGATATTTAAGATGTTCACAATTTTCAATCATCTTAAATTACAGAAAGATCAGTAAACACATTGTATATGCAAAAAACTGCTACAGTACATTTTGCAATTAAAATATAAAGTGACAGGAAAAAAAGTTGCAGTAAGTAATTTACAGTTTATGGTAATAACTAATCCAAAAATATATATGCAGGTCACAAGTTCAGGTGTGCTTCACTTTTTTTTTAACCAACATCACTCTAAGTGCATCATCTCTCTTTAGCAGTCAGTATCTTTTACCTGACAGATATGGAGGATCCTGCTGATCCTCCATATTGAAGAAAAGAGTGGTGTTGTGGTGCTTTGTGAATAAGGAATTTCAATATTCATATGTGTGAGCATGGCCTCAGCGGGTAAACATGTCTGTCAGCTGAGTTTTCTCCATGTTCGCTATTTTATGATGTTTGTGGTTCAGACATCTTAGATTTAAAGTTAGATTTAATTCATTGTGTTTGTAATCAGTGCAATCAAATGGCCATTGTGATGGTCTTCCATTTTCTTCCTACTATTTGCATTTGTTGGTTTTCTCCTCTGGGATTCAGGATGCAATGGAGGCAGAGTGGTGAAGGAAATCTGGAGAAGCCACACTTGAGTAAACTTGAGTAGACTTGGTTTTTATTTGCATCATTGCATCATAAGTGACGTACCTGACGAGCATAATTATTTAATTTCATCTTAAGTTTACACTAAATTTGTGAAACATTAATCATCTGTGATTCCTGTTTTTTTTTTTTGGCTCTGACTCTGGTCCACGTCGGTCCAGATTGTGTGCTATAAAAACAAAAGGACAAAAATCTGTACCTTCAGACTTACATCCAGTTCGTTCCTCTGTGATGTTTTGGTTCAGCAAAGGAAGCTGTCGGTGCAATCAGCTACCAAAAATTCTCCCACCTCCATCTGTGTTTGATTTTTTTTTTTAATTTGACAGGCTGAAGAAAAGTATGTGATTGCTGCATCCAAATTTTTGTTCTAAGAATCAAACCCAGAATGGAGATTCAGTATTTAAATGATTTTTTTTTGTAGTTGGAACAGTGTCCATTTAGTTATCAGCTGTTAAATTGAGTTTACAGATTGTCCACTGAGTCATCCTTATGGTTACTGAGGTCAATATGCAGAAATTCTCACTACAACCTGACATGTGACTGACAATGATGAGAGCTGAAGTTACATTTCAGTTGGAGATTTCTTTCATGTGTGTGTGCATGACTGTACATGTGCTTGTGTGTGTGTGTTTTTTGAACCATCAATTATTCTGTTTGTGTGTTGAGATTTCATCGTCTGAACTGATAAATTAATAATTTGAGTGTTACACGGCATTCTCTGTTGAGGATGTGTGTGCTTGACTGTGTGTGTGTGTGTGTGTGTGTGTGTGTGTGTGTGTGTGTGTGTGTGTGTGTGTGTGTGTGAGAGAGAGAGAGAGAGAGAGAAATACATCATCCCTCAGAGACTCTCTCTCCTTAAAGGGGTGATTTGCCTGCTGGCTCGCTCTTGTTAAAGGGCTGGCTGACATGCTTTGATGTGGTTCTGTGCTCCCTGCAGTTTGATTGGCACACTGGATTAATGTTGTTCCACAGATGAAAGAAACTGCGAGGGAATGATATGAATTTTACGAAATGAAAATAGCAAATATTGAACATGATTAATGAACTGGTTATGTTTGCAAAGTGCTTTCCATGTTAAGCTCTGGACATGTCATCTCGTCTCCATGGTTATGATCCTCTCACTCAGCGGCTAATCACAAAACCTGATTCTTCTGAGGCCTTTTGTATTTGTGTTCTGTAGTTTTACCTGTCTGCCGACTCACCCTCCTCACCGCACGTCTCCGCCTGCGCCGCTGCTTAAATCAAAATAATGTGCGGTGATGAGCCGGCGCTCAGCGAACGATTTCATCGCGTGATGGTCACTGACGCGGCTTGATTGTTGACTCTGATCAGTCTTTATCTCTCCACACACACACAGCAAACCACTAACTACATACCAGCTCTGTGGGTTTGCACCATCATGACCTGCTCTGTCATCTCACGTCAATCAGCTCTGCAGACTAATAAAGGTACTTTTTAGCCTATCAGAGCTGATTTCCATCACCACAGGAAACACTTCAGTACGAGGGTAATTTCTCAATGTCACTGAGGCTCCAGCTCCACCAGCCGCTGATCGCTGAGCTACACAGATGTCTTTACAAGCGCCGGTCGACCTGACAGACAGATACTTTACAGAAAAACTCCAAACAAGGCACAGCTGCTTTTTAACCAGAATTAATTTATAAGCAGTTTCCAGATCTCATTCCATTTTATTTCATTACAAGTGAATTTGAGTTGACTGGATGTCACCTTCTCTTTGTTAAACCACTTGTTTCAGTTTTGTTTTCTTATTTTGATTTGATCATTTCATTACTTTGCTGGAGCCACTGACAGGCTACAAAGCAGATTGTGATGGAGAGATGAAATATACATAATTCAATTTTATTACGTCATTGCTCATCTCTATTGAAATAACAATATACAATAAATGTAGAGCATAAGAAAATATGAGGTTGTTTTTTGGACGCTGTTTCTAAACGCCGTATTTTACAACCGTTTACTCCTCACACTGCTGCCTCTAAAATAAGAGTTTATAGTGCTCATACCAGAAATCCTTCAGTGTTCAATATGTTACTTTGCCATTTGCAAACCAACAGAAAACAACTTGAGATAATACTGTATAGTGCTGTGTTAACAAGCCGATGTTCAAAGTAAAGGAATAAACCATTTAAATTAGACCAACACAGTAGGAAGAAAATACAAAGGTTTGATGTCAATTTATATTTTATTTTTCCAAATATTTGTAGAAATGTGTTTTCAGTCGAATGTGAGGAAACTTGTTTTCTGTGATCAAATGTTTAAAACCCATCGCGTTCAGATAAAAGCCGGAGTCAGGACGTGTTCAACATCACTGGTTGACAAATAACCGAAATGATTGTAACAATTTGCCGAAACTGGTGATTATAATTATTCTGACAATCGAGCACTTGATTAAAGAATGAGTAAAGACTCCAAACAGTTTCAGTTCTGTGTAGATGTACATGATTCATTCAGTACTGGAGGATTTCTCTTCGTTGTTCTAGTTTCTTGAATTTTGTAGGTAATGGATCAGTTTGACATTTTGGGAAATTCCTTTATTTACTTTCTTGCCAAAAAAAAAAAAAATAGATGAGAAAAGTGCACTCTCATTTCTGTACTGTAAACATGAAACTGAGGCCAAGAGCCTGTTTGATTAGCTTAGCATTAATCCTCCAACAGGGACAAAATCCACAAAATCTACCTAGCAACACCTCAGTAATTAACACAGCATATTTCATGTGTTTAATCCGTTCAGAAAATGAATTTAAGCAGATTTTGTTTTATTTGGACACAGCCGGGCCACCTGTTTTTAGTGTTCATGCAAAGCTAAGCTAATGAACCGCTGACTGTCGTCTTGTATTAACATTTAGAGAGAGAGAGGCAGGATTCAGCCTAGACAGGCTGCAACTCAGTCACAGGTTTTAAAACAGAGAAACCAAGGACAAGAGTTTAAAGCTGTCAGTTTTACCCGGAGCCATCTCGCTGTGAGGTGACAGTGCTGACCGTTGTACACAAGTCCCTCTCGGTCTGACAACAATCTGGCCTTAACTCTAAAGCTTGTCGTGTCTGTACCTGAGTGAGCATCTCCAATCTCACATCCATCTCACTGCTGACTGTAACTAGACTGGATCTGTGGGGGCAGAGCATCCTCTAGCCCTGAGAGAGATTGACACAGGAGAGGGAGACATGAAAATCCCCCAGTCTTCCTGGTCCGCAGGCCTCACGGGAGTCAAATCTGTTTTGGTGAAACACCAGCTGAATTACTCAGAGGTAACCAGGTGTGAGCTCTCAGTGGTCAAGCTGTGACAGTAATTGATTGATGAAGTGAAAGCCAGCGAGACGCACAAACCTGAAAAGAGCACGAGAGCTGGAGATCGGATGTAAAAAAGGGCTGTGCATACATAGTGGCCGAGTGTCGAATATATCTGACATATATATATATATATTTTTTTTTGTAAAGCTAATGTAGATGTTGCGGCTTGTTACCATGGCAAAGCTGTGTTGCCAGGCGATGACGTGTTGTCGTGGTAGCAGACGCTCCTGTCAGAGTGTTGCCATGTTGCGTCGCTGCATCTCCAGCCTGGGCTTTGTAGTGTAAATAAGGGTGTGTGTATCTGTGTGTGTGTGCGTGCGTGCGCGCTCGATCATACCTATAGATGTGTTGCTGTGACACTGTTCACATCTGCCAACCGGGAAGAAGAAGAAAAACAGAAAGACAGAGCGGGAGGCGGAGGGGGGCAGTGAGAGTGAATGAGACCAAAGTGAGAGACAAAAGCTTGAAGGGGAGACAAAAGAAAAGCGGAGGATAACGTGGGGAAGAGGGAGCGGATTAAAAAAAAAAGCGGGTAATGGGGACAGAGTACAAACAGAGGAAGAAAAGGATGCAAGAGCAATGAGGCAAATTGGAAATGAGGGAAATGAGAGAAAGAGAAGGGATAATGGAGAAGGGTAATTTTAAAAGATAAGACAGTAAGATGGATGGATGCATAGATGAATAGATTGATAGCCTCTTTGAATTGGATTGAATTGAATAGACAGATAGCAGAGAGAGACACGAAGCAGCTGCTGGTGTGTGTGTGTGTGTGTGTGTGTGTGTGTGTGAGAGAGAGAAACAGACTGTCTTCACATTCCTCCCCACCATGGTGCTCTGCTTGCTCTGTGTTGAAAAGGATTCTGGGTAAAAAAATATGTTTCGTTTACAGTGGTTGAAACCCAGTGTTCCCCTTATATTTTAATGTGGCTCTTATATCAAGGACAATATAGAAGTTGTATAGCTGCACAGGTATAAACATTTTAATGTGTAATTGTTTTGCACTTTTTTTGTAAAACATTAAAAATAGTCAAGAACATTTGCTGCCTTCACTGATATTAAAGAAAGTTGTGTGTTTAAACTGCTCGATTCACTCAAACTCATCTCATTCCAGATGAAATGATGAGGAAACGTGTCTCTTTCCGCTTTGTGCAGCATCATTAGATTAGGTTGTGTTGATTATACTCAGAGGACAGGTGTGCGAACACATCTGTACCTGCGTGTTTGAATCTTCACTCATGCTCCTGCACAATAATCCCAGCTGGATTATTGTCAAACAAGCACGCCTGTTCGCCTTTTTGGAAGAATATTTTTAGATACTGTTAGATTTAGTGGTACTTCAGTCTCTGTAACAAATTCACGCAAACTCCCAAAGCAACCTGATGGCTCTGATGGATGATATACTAAAACCGTGAGGGGTTTGTGAAAGAAACACAGTGCGTATACGTGCACATTGAGACACAGAGCGTGGCTCAGTTGGGACCGTGTATCCAGTTTTCCCTCATCTGGGTTTTTTACTCAATCCAATTAATGTACAATTGTTCCATGTAATACATTAATATTTCTTCAAAACTCTGCTAGACATAATGATATTTATAGCTCTGTTTCTATAGCTTAGCTCATAGTTTTAATTTAAAACACACACTCTGGTTCCTCCACCGTCATCATCTCGTTCCCACATATACTCAAGCTGAGACGGTATCAATTGACCACCTCCCCCCACTCTTTTATTATGATAATCATGCCGTCGATAGTCTATTTTTAGCTCTGAGTCTCCTCCGCTCTGCTTCTCCTGCTTGGTGACTTCCTGTCTAATTATACAAACATGTGTATGCATTCACATGCACAGTATCACACTCCTTCACAGGCTGTTTGTTGGGGAAGCACACTGAGGTTGACCAACCATTAGTTTTATTCTCCTTTCTTCTTGTCTCATTTTCTGTGGTTTTCTTTTTACTGCTTTTCTCCTCTTGCCACTCTCCTGCCACTCTATTATTTAGCAAAGGTCTTTGTCATCTTATCGTCTGACACCCGGCCGAGTTATTTTAGTATATCAGCTATTTTAACTTTAGCTCCAAATGGACTTTTCTTGTTATGTTTTTACGTAATCTCTCTCTCTCTCCCTCTCCCCTACACTCCCTCTAATGTGAAATATTCTGTAATGCTCTCTTGTCATGGCTTGAGGCAAAGATGTCTTCACCCCCTAAAGTGGCAGCTCCAGAGCTTTTCTGTGCTGTTATAGATTTAAGTCATTTAAGCCATAAATCTCCACGGTGCTCATACTCCTACTCACAGCATCACCTCTGAGAGGTTTGGTTACACCGGCTGATTGCAATGCAAAGACCATTTTTGGCTCATGGCCAACTTTATCCTTTATTAGCAAGAGCACGACATCCAATCAATAGTCAACAGCAGCGCTGCTTTTGGATCAGGGTAGTATCACTGCCACCTTTTAGTACAGTTTGCTGTTTTTTTTTATTTGGGCACCTGTGCAGCTTGTCCTGTTTTGTTCAGCTCATTTATTAAGTTCTGCTCAGGAGGAGTTTGTGTAACGATGTGCAGAAATTTATATATATATATATATATAATCCTGAACTGGGCTGAAGACGTTTGGGCTCCCATCAACAAGGCTCCATCAATTATAGATTGAATTTCTATCAGTTTGGGCCTCTACCTTGGAGTTTAGGTGGATGAGAAAAAGGAAGTTGGTGCGGTTAAAGATAGATGATGACAGAGAAAGGTAGCAACAGGGGCAGAGGAAGCGTAGTATGGATTTTGCTGGGGACTGTGTGCGGTTTAATAAAAAGGTCTACTTCACAGTTATTTAGTGAGTGTCGCTTAGGGAAAGTGAAGGAGGAAGAGAGCGGAGGAGAAATAGGTAATGTGTTAAAAGGCTCTGAGTAGCGTGTAAGTGTGAAAATGAAGGAATAAAGGAGAAACAGTTGGACTATCTGCCTGTCTCAAGGCCAGATCGTTGATCAATATTCCCAGTTCAGATCCAACAAGATGCTCCCTCTCTCACTGAGCTCGGTTGGTTCGTCCAGTGAAGGAAGCGGTGGGAGAAGGCCATCGGCAGGTCATCAGTATTCCAGCAGGCTCTGCCTACTCTGGTGTGGGCAGCAGAATAATTTCATTCTGATCTTACAGATCAATAGCTGTACCCAGTGGAAGGCGACCAGCCCCGCCTGGCTGATTGAGCTGCTGCAGTATACAGAGTAAAGCTGCACCTGCAATAGATGTTCCTATTTAATAGTATTTTTTTTTTTCAGTTAAACATGCAGCATGGGTCATGGACTGGCTGTCATTGTACTGGTCTGTCATGTTTCTTTACACATTTGCTCCAGTTGATATCAGAGGAGAAGTCAGTAGCTTGGACACAGAGGTCGTATGTGTCTGAACGAGTAGTTAAAATCACCTGGTCACACCTGACAACACAGTGTGATGAGCCTGTCAGTATCGTTGTTGAGTTTATTTTATATTAACGTTTTGGACAGACTGAGTCAGAGGACTGATGAGTCAACTCATGGGGGTGGGGAAGATATTTATTTTACTTTCTAACAATACAACATATAAGCACCCAAGCTGCAGTCTCAAAAATGGCCATGGAGTTAAATCAATACTTCCAAAATTTGAAACCCAGTAACATTTTTATTGTGGTGCTGTTATTTTCTGTTACATTATACAAGTGCTAAATAAACCAAGCTTATTTATCACATAAACACTGGTGTGTTGCTATGTAACATTATACAATAAAATATATTGTCTACACTTGAATCAACCAATTACATTACAAACAACAGAAATAGAATAATTACAGAGGTTTTATACTTTGTTTGACAGTCGTATATCACCTCCACCAAACACCTAGACAACAACTGTATTAGAGCAAAATGTTGTAGATCTTTTTTCAGGTTTTGAATTTCTATCACTATCACTAATCCATATTTATATACGAGCATATTGATCTTTGTGACCAGGGATCTGTACATGAACTGGTCGAAAACAAAGGTGTGTTTAATGTTTAAATTGCTAACCCATGTGCAGAAACAACATGACGAGTGTTAGATATGTTATGTGGTCGTGTCACTCACTTGGGTGCACAAGTCAATGCTCACAACACCATAGACCACTTGCTCGCGTCATGATGTACAGGCTCTGTGTCGATGCAGTGCGCTGTAAACTCGCCTTTCAGCCATGTGAACTGATTGAATCAACTTGAATTGAACTGAGTATCAGAGATGAACACACAGTCTCTCTCTCACACACACACAGAAACACACACTCATACCTGTAGTGTTGTGGAGTTGTGGTGTCCTACTGAGCTGTGAACATCTTGGAGATGGGATTACTGTTGGCACAGTGGGCACTTTACCACCATTTAGAGTCTGAACGACAAACACACACAGTCGAGTGCACACATGCATAGACACACAGACAGAGATAAGTACAAAACAAACAGCCCTCTGTACACAGTATGGCAGTTTTGGCCAGTCTTATAGACAGGCTATAGATGCCTGATGGTCTGGTATCATTTCCTTGCCTCGTTACGTGTTGCTAAGCTCCCATCTCCTCTCCCACTGGTGAAGTAAATACAGTAGAGGATGTTCAGTAGATGCACTGCAGGAGCAAAGTGGTGACAGACGATCAATAGAGATCTAATGATTAAGATATCACACTCTGGGGAGAGTTAGAGGTTCTTGTGCTCCATGAGATGACTTACCCCCCACTTACTCAGTGTGCATGCATTTGTGTGTGTGTGTGTGTGTGTGTGTGTGTGTGTGTGTGTGGGGGGGTGGGGGTTGCAAAGTATCTGTCTACAGCAGATCTGCCACCTGTAGTTTTAATCTCCCACACCTCATGCTCCAGTTATGATACTAGTACGTTTTTATGTCCTCCATTAATATTAGACCATAAGTTCTGGTCTTTTAGCTTTTTACAACCTTGTCAGAATTGTCCATTGTCTTTATAGACATGAGCACTTGGTCCACTGGAGCACAAATCTCATACTTGAACCAGATCTGACTCAACTTCTGCTCCGGATCAATCTGTCTTTGGTTTTTCCATGTGGGCCTCAGTTTTGGGAAGAGCTCAGAGTGGTCTCCTTCTCCACACCAGGCCAATGACTGTTTTCAGGCATGATCGATGGAGAGCAGGAATCAACACTAGTGGACTTGACTGAGCCTGGGCTGAAAATCCACTTGGCAGAGACACAAACACAGCACCTCATTAAACTTGACACTCCCATCGCTGCCATCACAGAGCCGAGCTGAGCCTCAATGCTGCAGCACTGATGGAGATCTCTAGAGCGTTGATGTAGGAAGGCTGTAATTGCCGCATGGTAATGTGGAGCCTCTGCATTCGTGCTGGTTCAACAATAATCCAATCTGTGCAGTATTGTGTGCGGTGTAAGGTGGTTTGAGTTATGCTCGGTAAAAGTGTCATATTGATTCGCTCATTACTAAAACAGAACCAGATTGGCATGGAGGGACTGAATGATAGTGGTTTGCTGTAGAGCATGCTTTTCCTTCTCCTCTCTAGATGACTCTGTGTTTCTCACTGTCACTCAAACACAATTGTGTGAATGGATTTGGCTGTCACAAGTGATGACTCTTCACTCAGCCTCTTCTGTTCCATTTCCTTTCCCTCCCACTTCCTCTCATACACTTTGTAGCCTCAAATATTCCGTCTATTTGGTAAAGTCCCTTTTTCAGGGCTCTTTCTCTGTCTTCCTGTCCTTTTCTTCTCAAGTGCCCTATTTGGCTCTGATGACCTCTCCCTTCTTCCCTTCTTCCCTCCCTCTCTTTCCCTTCTCCCTCTTTTTCTCTGCAGGTACCACCAGGCAGCCTAAGGAGGGGGAGGTGCCGGGGGTGGACTACAACTTTGTGAGTGTGGAACGTTTTATGGAACTGGAGCAAAGTGGAGCCCTGCTAGAGAGTGGAACCTATGAAGGTGAGCTCTGGGATTACTGTGGCCGCTGTGCAGCAAACATTTTGCATCTGTGAGACCAATACAGGTGCTTGGGGACGAGAAATGGGAACATGTTTCGGTAGAGCTGTTTTACTTTTTTTTTTATTGAATTTGCCATGTTGTGCACAGTGTAGATATCGTTTCTTGATGGATCAGTTGTGTCAGGTGATGCTCTTACACACAGTTTAAGTAAACAAAATGAGTGTTCTGTACCGAGTCATGTATTACAGCTTCCTCTGGTGGTTGTTGAACGGCTGGTTGACTATTTCAATGTGTGTGTGTGCGTGCGTGTGTGTGTGTGTGTGTGAGCTGGAGAAATGCCATTTCATATCTACAGATGGGGGATTTGCTGGTTCATTTGCCCAGTAGCAATTTTTTTGTGAGCATGTGCAGCTGAAGACACACAAATTATGTCTGTGAATACATGTGGGTATGTGTAGGGGGTGCGGGCACCATTTTTGCGTGTTTATTTCATCGCACGCCTTTGTGTGTTTGCAGTGTGTTTACTTGTACTTACAGGGGGAAGTTGTCTCTTCATGGGTGGCTGCTTTCGCAATCTGTAACGCACATTAGAATAAAAGAATAGAAAAGAGGGAATGAGATAAACAGGTAAGAAGACAGAAAGATAGATTTATAGAGGGCAGTGAAGGAGGCTAAAATCAGACATGAAGTATCATCACGAAACTCTTCAAGGGAATTGTCGTGCACATGTTCTTGTTAATTAGCATGTGTGCAAGTGCATGCAAGGCTGATGCACATAAAAGCTTTTGTATGTGATGAGTCACAGCTGAAGGTGGATATTGAACTGTGTATAAAGTCAAGATGACCTCACATGAACCACGAGCATTGAAGAACGAGAAGAACATTATGTTTTTGAAACTAGTATGAACCAGAAGGAGGAACCTGGACCGAATTGAACATGTCTGTACTGAGGGCTGTACTATGATCAAGCATGAGTTTTAAACAGTTATCACAGCAGAAAACAATACTGTTGATATAAATAAAACACAAGGAATGGTGTCAAAAAACTGCATATATTGTAAATGTATATGTTTGCGCATTTATTTACTCAGTTGACTGTTTAAGCCTCCTCTTTATTTCTAACTCGACTGCTGCACAATAAACTTGAACGTTAAAGTGAAGAAGAGTTTTAAAGGTGTGACACCTAAAGGTGTGTCCCATACGTAGAAATCAGTTTAGTTTTTGGCCAAATCTGATTTGATCTGTGTTAACCTGGCGTCTGTATTTATTTATTGTTTTTGCTTCACAATTTGAAATGAAGTGAACCTGCCGCACCTTTACAAATGTACAACATACAAAATCAAAGCACAAGTTCAACATATGATCGACTGTTTATTTATTTATTTATTGACTAATAAATGTTTTAATCGGTGTTTTCTCAGCTGTGAGAACAAACCATAAAAAAACATCAGGGAACACTACAGATGTATTCAACAGTTGAATGAGAGAGAGAACAACTTTGTGAACAGCAGCTTCAGTACCTGATTCAGGTTTTCTGCACGTACGTCCCCGTGGCAACAAACATCACGATACACAGCTGTGATACTCTAAGTGCACGGCTGCTTTTGCTGTCAGCGCAGGTAAACTCATCTGATAATCTGTAACGTTTTAGAGAGAGTATTTTTAGAAAAAGTTGATATCAGCCCTTTAAAATTGTTGCACCGAAGTCTAAAGGATGTGATCAATGGAAGAGCAGAGCTTTTAAGAGCAGATTGTAAGTACTAAGAACATAACCTGCTTCTCAACAGGTTCAGTTTGCAGCAAAAGTTACCATGGTGATGTAGCCATGTTAAAAGAGAACCACCTTGGTGACATAGAAAACTCAACATACCTCTAACACATCAATCTCCTTTTTTAGTACAGTTAGTACAGTTAGTACAGTCCTCTGGTTTGTGTCTTTGTCTTCATATGTGTTTCTAGTATGTTCACATTTAGATTTTTGTCACGTGATGAATCTGTTCGATGGGCAGCGTTGGGGTAAATGTGCTTATTGAATGCGTGGTGATTGCGATAAGGCTGTTCCCACTATCTATCTGCCACCTGCTGGGATGAAAGTAAACTAATGTCTGTGCTTTGTGTGTTGCTGATCCTCCTTTTGTCCTTTATTGCTGTATCCCTCCCTCCCTCCCTCTTTGCTCAGCTGTTGTTCTCCTCCCATTTGCCCCTGTCCTCTCTCCGTGTCATCTTTGTGAAACTCCCACTGCTCTCCACTTTTAGGGATTATAAAATAAGACATCTCTGCCTCTCACTCACACTCAATATTTAATCACAAAATATATATCCCTGACAGTTAGAGTCTTATTTAAATTTCAAATAGGAAGAGCTGTATTGGGCTTTTGTGGTTGAAATGTGCCCAGTCATTCATATGTATACATTGAAAGGCACAAAATGCTATTTTGCATGCTTTTACACTGAGCTTTTGTTGTTGTATGTCTTCTTGCACTAATGTGGGAGGAATGACGTAGCTGAGGTTTCATTTCGTGTTAATATAATTTGTTTCTGTACAGTTTTGGTAGCCATTTTATCCTGAAAATACTTCCTCCTGCTACACGAATTACATAGTTTCTGTCCTCAGGTTGTCTCAGGAGTCTCACCGAATAACGGGGACATTGTCATCCAGGGTTGGGAAGTAGCAGAGTACATGTAACGACATTACTTATATAACTCAAACCGACGTGAGGTGCAGCTCGTCTCAATTAGCTCACCTGGTGAGGAGTTACGCTCTGAAGCCAGAGACTTGAGTTCAATTTCACCTGATGATCGATATGACAGATACATGCATCCGCCGATTGCAGTGATTGGAAATGTTTGTAGCAGTAACAGTAGATTCAGAATAATTTGTGTTTCTCTAAAATTTTTACACTTTTAGCAGCTTGCGTTGACATACCCTACAATCTTTGCTCCTCTACAGTAAATATTCTGTACTTTCAGGAAGATTTAGGCCAAACACATTCGGCCAGTTGGTAGAGAAGAACAAACAAGAATTGAACTTTTAAGCAAACAGGATGTGATCGGCACATTCATCCACATTCAACAAGCAAGACAATGTGCAAGTAATCAGAATACGTTACTCACATTGACTAATCTAATGTAATACTTTACAAATTACATTTTAGGACATGTATTCTGTAAACTGTTGTGGAATACATTTTAAAAGTAACCTTCACAACTCTGTTGTCCTCAATCAAAACTCAAAACTAGGAGAAAACAGTCTTTAAACAAACAAACATGAAACTATAATAAGACATGAACAGTAATGGAGATTATATAGACACTATACTGACTCCGAGGCTATCATTATGTTCTAAAATAGGTGTATCACTGTGTATCATTAGGCAGAGAAAGAACAGTGTTAGGGTTTTCTGAACCTCCAAAACATTCATTTGATTTTTAAAGGGACATTTTTTTTGCCTTTTGGGACACATTTAGAGGTCTGTATTTATATTTAGAGTCCTGAAGTTTTATTCATGAGAAACAAAAAACTTCTCTTGAGAAAAAAATACATTAAGGACACTGTCTGTCGTTGAGGAAACAGTTGGCTGTTATTTAAATCCCCTCTAACTAATATAATATCCCTATATTAACAGTGTTATAATCTTTCTATAAACACATTGTCCTGTGTCTGTTCAAAGCAACACTTGTACTTTGAGAAGAGTCATCTTAATTAAGATAAACAGACAGCTGGTTTGGGTTTTGAGACACAGTAAACTAGTGAGTCATCTGTTTTTACACAAAACGTTATGTCGAAGTTGTATTCAACCCAAAAAAAGAAAGAAAGAACTAAAGAGAAAATGAGGCTCTTTTACTGTTCCTCAGTGAGTATCTGTCCATTAAAACGAGACTGTAATCATAACACGTCTAAACCTACGCAACATCTTCTCATTCAACAAAAGTTTGTTCTACTGAGAGTAAGTTTTTAAAGTCTGTTAGGACGTGTTCTTCACATATGAATACGTCTGATCTTACTTTACATTGGACTCGAAACTCAGCTGATGAAGGTGAAGACTGAATGAAC
The DNA here is from genome assembly GCA_016801845.1 of Polydactylus sextarius. NCBI lineage: Eukaryota > Metazoa > Chordata > Actinopteri > Polynemidae > Polydactylus > Polydactylus sextarius. Next base: position 4,433,302 of record CM028921.1, read on the forward strand.
CGTAAATAAACTGGAAAACATCCTTTTTGACGGAGTGAGGAGAGGTTACTGCTTAAATAAACAAAATGTCATGTGACAGAGGCACATTGACGGCATTGACTTCCATGTGGGAGTGTGGCTTTTTTCCTCTTCCTGTCAGTATTGTATTGTTTCTTTTACCTTTTATTCTTTCTTTATGAGAAAACACCTTTTTGTTGCATTTTTTTTTTCTTTTTGTTGATTCTCTTTGTTTCTCTGTATGTGGGTTGGTAGGTTGGGAAATAGTTTATTTATATAGAAGTTTACTCTTTAAATATCAGATAGAATGTAGGTGCAGAAACTAATTAGATTTATTAGATGTAATAGGTTCCCAAAAACAGTTTCAACTACACCTGCTCTGTGTTCAGAGGTAAATGTTACAGTTTTATGAGACAGTCATCCAACCCCCAGTAGCCTACAACAGTGAACCTCTGCTCTGTTTGACGGATGCAGTGATACTTCACCAGAGAGAGTCAGACTTTTATCCACTGACACAAACGCTGCCACCGTTCTCTGCCCTCAGATAACTTCTACGGCACACCGAAACCTCCAGCAGAGCCGTCCCCCGCAGCCCCTCCTCTGAATGTGAGTGAGGCTTTGTTGCCCGGAGCCCGGCCAAGCGCCCAGGGCAAGAGGAAGAGGAACCAGTCAGTCAGCAACATGGAGCAGCGCGCCAGCCTGGAGCCGCCTGAGGAGGAGGAAGAGGAGAGCCCAGTTGTCAACGGCAATGGGGTAGCCATCACACCAGGTACTGTAGGATGTGAAGAATCTATTGTCTTCCTGGTGTCCCCACATTTTCCATCTGCTCCTGAATTAAATTAGATTCAAACTCTCACAAATCCTGTGACTATTATTTCAGCGAGGAAGAAAATCTGGTTTGAAGATCAACAAACCAGTTGTCATTGCAATTTATTGTCCCTTAGGGATAAATCAGGTATCTATTTTCTCTTTTTTAGTCCAATTTGATATCACTCAGCTATTTCAGATGGATACAACACGGACAATAAAACACCCCACACCCTGACCAGTCGTTAGAGACATTAACAGACACTTGCATGAGTGCAAACTGAAAAGGTTCTCAATAACCTTATGTAAGAGAAAACACAAGGGCACCTTAATGTTTCCACCATTATCACTGTCCAGAGTCTCATTTTGGCTTCAGCTCCCGTCCTCTCAATTCTCTGTCTCTCCCACTGTCTTTGCTCTCCTGCCACTGGCCTTTGTCCTTGTTTCTATTATTACCCCAACTCACCCCTCCATCCCTCTCCCCCACCATCCTCTTTCTTCTGAGCTTGCTTGCTTCTTCTTTGTCTCTGTGGTTCTGTCCTCTCTGCCCTCTTCTCTTCTGGCTCCTTCCTTCATCTCTCTTTGTAGTCGGTGCTGTCATAGCACGTCATATTTTTCTTTTATTCTCTCGTGAACATGTGTTGTGCTACATTTACGGACTCCCTCTGTCTTTAGACCCTTTGAGAGAAATGTTTTGATGGGTTTGTACCAGTGTTTCTGGCCATGACTGGAGATATTATGTCTTTGGGTCATCTCTCAACATGATATCTCAAGAAACACCTTAGGAAAATGTCTTCAGATTTGGCACAAACGCACTCAGTTATTAGATATTTGAGGTCAAAGGTCAAGATCACTGTGACCTCATGTCTGTCCCATGAACGTGATATCTCAGGAATCACTGAAAGGAATTTGATTGCTTCTGGTATCATCGATCATATGAAATTGAAGATGAACTTAATAGAATGAGGTGGTCAAAGGTCAAGGTCTCTATCACCTCACTAACAAAACAAAAATAACACAAAACATAAAAATAAAAAATGATAAAATGCACATAAAACCTTTTATTAAATGCATTCAAAGTCTTGAGTCTGAACAGACATAGATGCAAACTGCAACTTGACTGGCTGGATGGTAAAGGGATACGACCGTGAGGCAAAACGTCTCAGTTGCTCATCATTCACTGACTTAGACGCCACCAGCTTTTCTCTTCACTCACAAAAGCTTTCCTTGTGTTCCCCGGCTCGGTCCCTGACCCCTAAAGTCACTGTCTTTCCCTGTTTCTCAATTTCTGACATCTCCATGTTGTTTTCTCCTCATACTCATCTGTGTGTGTGTGTGTGTGTGTGTGTGTGTGTCTGTCTCTCCCCCTCTCTCTCCTGGGGGTTCATAGCTCTGCAGTGGCTTGGCTCTGACTCATCATGCATGGCGAGTGTCGTGTGCATTCAGGTCTGCATGTGTGTACAGAGTGAATAACTGTGTGTGTGTGTGTGTGTGTGTGTGAACTTTACAGAGTCCAGTGAACATGAGGACAAGAGCACAGATGCCTCTGGGGAGGTTGCTGTTGAAACGTCCAGCCAGGCTCCAGCCTCCACCGAGCCACCGAATGAGGGAGACGAGGCCCCGAAATCTCCCTCGAAATCTCCCACCAAAGTTCCAGACGCAGACGAGGAAGAGCTCGGTCCTCTGCCTGACAACTGGGAGATGGCTTACACTGAGAAGGGGGAGGTCTACTTCATAGAGTAAGAGGAAAATAACGCTTTATGGATCTGTTTTGACTTTTTATGTATCGTAGACTTTACTCCATTAAAACAGCGTGTTTCTTTATGTCTCTGTCTGTTACAGGGTTAAGCTTTTTATTCATGATTTATTATGAAAAACAAATAGTACATTTGGTGAAAAACACACTGAATGTAATGCACCTTGCAAAGTGCACCTCTTTTATACATGTCTGATTGTGCTAACCCCTGCTGAATTATTGATGTAACTTACTGTTGCTAATCAGACACATAGGATATATGTTAACCCACAAATAGACATGCACCCCTGCAAACTTTTGACCTCTCCTTCTCACCCTTTCTAATTAGTGGCTAAGGGCTAATTAGTGGATTAATGGCCATTTAGCTTACCTCAGAAATACCCTTTTTTCTCTTTGCACCACACAGACGCTCTTTATCTTCAGGTGATTAGTTGTACTTTGAACTTGTCTCTTTCTCTTATCCTCACTGTCGGTCTGTGTCTGACCTCCGTTTGACCCCTTTTGTTTCCTCACCTCCATTTACATTTCTCTTTCTTCTTTTTTTTTTTTTTTTCCAGTCACAACACCAAAACTACATCGTGGCTGGATCCTCGGCTCGCAAAGAAAGCAAAGCCGCCAGAAGAGTGCAGGGAAGACGGTGAGTCTTGAACGTTTCTTTCCTGCTCGTTGTGAACTTGTGTTGTCCGTTCACTTGAAGTTGTGACGTTTGAGGCTTCGCTACATGTACAGACATTGATTTAGATTCCTGTGTATTATAAAAGATCTTACTGTAACCTCAGCCCTCGACCTACTTGCCCCAGAGTAAAACGTTGTTTGTTGTTTGAAACAATGTAAGACAAGACCGGTATCAGATATTTTATCTAGTCGTTAACAAATTCTTTAAAAATCATACATTTCCAAACTTTTCTGCGCAGAGAAACTAAAGAGTAACTTTCCTCTCATACAGAGCATCTTTAGAGACCTGAGTAAATACAATTCTTCAGGAAAAATAAAGATTAGAGACACACTTTGCCTAAAAAAAAAAGTTGCTGTTTATGTTGTTTTTTACTTTTCTCTAACTACTTAATCATTTCACGGTCCTTCACATTCATCTAATGGTGTCCCAAATGATGGCTTCAGTGTCTCTGTACAGCAGCATGATGGTGTATGTGGGACTAAGTGACTCATGTATGTTTTTTAATAGATTTATACAGCAGGGGTCTATGGCACAGAGGAACAAGCTATATCAGGCTTTGGCTAAAATTAAAAAAGTATGTGCAATCAATTTACTTGTTTATTTTGGTCTTTTCGTGGGATTTGTTGACGAGGAAATATAATGTCATCTGCCTTGTTGTTTGAAAGCAGTTTGAAACAGGAGAAGTTACATGAGTAAATGGAAAAAAAATTTGAACAAAAAATGAAATTTCTAACTTTTAGAGACTAAAAACTAAAGGTTTAGTACAGTGAAAGTCCAGTGTTGCTATTGTCAGTCATGTAAATAAAAGAGAGTTCCTGTGGTAGTTCAGTGTGATCAGATTATAACAATCCCCGCTGCTGTTACAGCCTTCGGTCAGCGAATTAGGTTGTGATGTGATTCACCAGAGCGAGATCTGAATCAATATCTTCTCTACCTCTCCTCTGTTCTCCATCTCTTCAATTTTCTTCCTCCTCCATTTCCCCCCTCTGCACTCCTTCACCTCACGTCTCTGTCACTCTCCCCTTTCAATCTCCCTCTCCAATTTTCCTGCTCTCTCCTTTTTTTTTTTCTTTTTCGCTCTCACTCTAATTCCCCCTCTCTCTCTCTCTTCCTCTGCCCAGTAAACAGCCGCTCTGTGACAGGAATTCTAATAACACTGCTCAGTTTTGCCCGAACTGCTTCTCGCACACACAAATACACACACACACACACACTTACCGTTGTCAGTTCACAAACCCTTTTTCACAAACATGGTCGACGTACTTCAGCTTCATTTTGGCAGAGCAAAGATCGCCGTTCACCAATGCCAACGACGTTCACGAGCCAAGTTTCTGTCAGCTGCGGTGCTCTGTGACCACTTATTTTGTGTATTAGTACAACAACTTGCCGTTGCTTCTGGCTCTGTTTGAGTTTGAGTTCACCGTCCAAACTAAATGAGTATCTTCTTGAGCACATGTTATTTGTCATTTTATGTTTTAAATCCTTTCTGTGTTTCACAAACATATTTAGTTATTTGTAACTAAAAACTAAAGCCAGTGTGATTCTTTCCATTTCTGCATGTGAGGGTCTGGGTCTCGTAAATCTCGTTATTAGAGGGGGTATATAAGGCTCTGTGTGGACACCACAATGGCACCAACTGCACACACACACTCTTCCAAACAGAAAAAAAAAGTCATACGATTACCAAAGTCAGTAGGATTCATCCTCATCCTGTTGCAGTCTCAGTTTCAGAAACCTTTGGACTAACATAAGCCAAACAAGGCATTAAGCACTTTGAGACTCAAGTCTGGATCCTAGTGTCAAAAAAGTAGGTTGTCTCTGACCCAAATTGTGTGATTGGACATATTAACATGCTCAACTGTTTCTGTGGTGCTACAGGAAGAGGCACTTCTGTCGGAAAGTTCCTCTGTCATGACTGTGTCTGGTAAACGATGTTTAGGTAAATTGTTCTTGTCAGAGTGACTTCCAGATGAATGTGTGAACAAAGTTTCCCAGTAGAACAATGAACTGTAATGAGATAATCAATGTAAATCACATATTGTAGCTGATCAGGAGTATGTCTGACTAATGAAGATCTTTTCTCTCAGGCAGATGGGAAATAGGCAAATCAGCTATGTTTGTGAAGGTGGTAAAAATATCTGTTTACCGTCTCCCATGTCCTCTGTCTGTCTCTATCTCTGTCTTTCTTTTCATTCGTCTACAGTTTGTCTACTGTGCAGTGTTGATTTGGGGTTTCTACTTGGCTGTGGGAAGGCAGTGGTTAAAGGAAGTTAATGCTTGAGGGATCACAGAAGATCCTGAATCAAAGGTTGTTAGAAAAACATTTGTGAAAGTCTTAGATGACACATCACATCCTCTTGCAGCACCTTTGAATTGATACCCACCAGAAAACAGGTTTATCTGCCAGCAAATGTTCTTTTTTCAGTGGAAACAGCTTAGCAGCTACATTGATGACAGAAAAATAGAACATAGTTGAATCCAACATGTTGCTGTTTACTTTAATCATCACCTTACTGTTTTCATTTAATGATCATCCTGTAGCTGTTAGTTACGTGATGCCCTAAGAGACTATTCAGAAGCAGTTTTCCATTTTTGCCCACACTAATGGACATGTAGGTTTTAAATGATGAAATAGGCATGATAGCAAGGACGAGTGAATAAAACAATACATCTTAGGAAGGAACAGCAGGAAGAGGAGGTGCTGCTCCTCACCCACTTGAAGGATTTCCTGAAGTCTCACAACAGACAGGAAGCAGATAAACATCCAGGCATATTCACATCAGTGCTGTTTTTTTGCATCTTCCCTCTTGTTACACATGTTCTGTTTCCTCCATCTAACACATGTTGTCTTTACACTCGTCTGTTCTTCACTGTTCCCTTTCCTCTCGCTCAGCCTCTCATGTTTTACTCTGAATGTGTTTTTGGTGATTATGAGGAGGCCGTAGGACATCATCATCATCAACAACACTGTCTGCAAATACAGAATGTATCAATTTATTAAACAATTTCATAATACATTTCTAAAACATTACACTTCAAAAACAAATGCAGCACACAAGCACATACTTACAAGGAAAAATTACATTATAACTTTTGCCACAATTTTCCTGCTGTGATTGTGCTGAGAACTTTCTCACAAATGTCCTGAAGAATTTGCCCTCCACAACAGCAGGTGGTGATATGATTCAATTTATAACACACCAGGAGGTGAGTAGAGTAGATTGAACCGCCACGACGGACCATGGATGATGATGTTCTGTCTTGCTTTGTGAGACTAAATTAAAACAGGTGGACAATGTGTCTCCAATGTATAAAAATAAAGCCAAAATATCCTGGACAGCAGTGATGTCGTCCTGCAGAATCTTTATTCAGAGTTAGAATCAGGGAAGTAGTGATCAGGTGGAGGAGCTGTGATATCGAGTCTAATACACCCGCCCCAACTCAACAGACATAATCACGATGTCACGAACCCTTTTTATAATCGCTTATATAAACCAAACTTATCAAAACGGACAAATTTACATAAAATCAGCACTGTAGGATCTTATAAAACTGACAGAAACAGTGTCAGCTTGCCTTGTTTTGCAGCTATACTGTTGTTAGCCACTAGGTGGTGTGATCAAGATGTTCAGCCGGAGGACTGCACATTGTTCTAACCTGTCGGCCAATAGATCAAACATGGCACGTGGAAAAAAAGATCAGTAAAGATCAGATCAGTAATGATTACGCTATGACCCCTCATCAGTGGAGCCACGTTTACTTTACCTTCAACACATGCATCGTCATGTACGATTAAACTTGATGAGACATCGCTGGGAGACGATGATCAATAATGAGACAATAATGGTGAAAATTACAACTACTGGCTTATTTATCTGTATCAATGAATATTTCTTCCACACATCGATTAACCCTTCCCGCGCTGATGATCAGAATGTGTCTATGCCACATTAAATGTTTGATTGATGAAGGAAAAAAACACTCATATGATGATTTTGCATGAAATGATGTTTATCAAGACCACAGCAACAAAACCAAAACGAATCAGAATTATCAGTAGAAATATATACATAGGCTAAATTTAATTGATAAATAATATATGAAATGAAATAATACATTCTGTATCCATACATTTGATTTCCAACAGATGTTATAAATATCTTTGGTTACTTTGGTTTAAAGTTAAAAGACAGGAAAAGTCTGTCTCTTCCTTTTCTATCAAACTATCCCATAAATATCTTTGGCTAGATACAAATCGATAGATAAATAGATGCAAAGTAATGAAAGTAACAAACAGATGTGAAAAGTAATGGTAAAACAGATATTCTCTGCTCTCTGATAAGTTGTGTCTTACTTGACTTAACGATCTGATTAATGTTTAAATTAAACATGGCGTCCACAAAACACGTGACCGCCTCTGAACCAATCCCAACCAGTCAAAGACATCACTAAGACACGCTGTATGTTCTGAACTATGATGTTTTATAAACATGTCATGTTTTATCGGTTTGATTTGTATTTTGCAAACCACACTTCAAATCGTTGGGCATTTGTAAAACTAACTTGCTGAGTTTTGGCAGGAAAGCAGCTCCATAGTTGTATCTATATGCTGAAACTGACTCTGAGTTCAAAGGCTTGTCACCACAGATCTGGTTTTGCCGGCAGTCTTTTTGTCAGGCACGTCTTTTGTTGGGTAACATAAGCTCATATCTCTTCTCTCACTCAAGGAGGCAAGAGCAGTCAGTCCCAACGCTGGTATAAAAGTAATCGCAGTGCTGTTGTTGGGCATATGTTGTTCATACTTATTTAGAGTCAGGAATCCTCACTGAGGTCTATCAACATGTGGAAACCTTGTCTGTAACTAATGGAGAATGTGTCAAGTGAAAAATAAGACCAGAGACAGTTAGTGAAAACAAGAAGTATGAGAAATGATGCAGTTATCAGAGGGATGCCCTGATAGAAGCTCTTCTTGAAAAGAACAGAGAGGAGGAAAATGAACATGGAGTGAGGTTTATGTGTGAGGCCAGTTGATGCCCTGTCAGCCAGTGATGGAGCTGTGTTAAAGTGTTACCTCTGAGTTACATCACTGTTATTGCACTCACTCACGTCTAGACCAGGATCACTCCACTGTCTATACTTCCTCTCTTCCTTGTAATCTTTTTTTTTCTCTCTGTCTCTTTGTTTCAGTCTTATCAGCTCTTTTTTATTTCCTATTCATGCTTTCTGGGCTTAGACTCAGAAATGTCCATTAATATTACAGTATAAACACAACACTGAGTTTCAGTTATAATTAAAGCTGCAACATTTTCATGGTTGATGAATATTTTAGGAACTATAGTTCCCATCAGTCTCAGCAGTACTTTGTGTTTGGTGCTATTTAGCAGCTGTTAGCACACTAACACTAAATAATGAACATAATGTAACATTACAGAACACCTGCTCTGCATGCAGCACAGGGTCGGAGCCGCTAGCATATCTATAAACATATAATCATGTTTAAGCTAACACGCAAATTCATTATTTCTTTCTATTTTAGACTCATTATAGACCAAACAATCAGTTGACAAACTGACAAAAGAATATACATAGAAATTTATATTGAAAATCCTTCTTAATTGCATCTCGTGTAAATATATGTTCTGGTAAATTTTGTTTATTTTTGGTTCGAGTTTATTCAAGTTGAGTATGTTTTCTTTCTGAGTCAGACAAGTTCATTATATCTGTTCCTGGCTTCCTGTTGGTCCGAGAGACTGCGAGAGAGGAAAGATGAGTCATCTAATGCAGAGGAATCACAATCAGACTCTATGTAAAGACTGACACCTATAAACAGGAGCCCGAGTCCCTCGACGCTCATTTTATACACACACACACGATGATGCAGTTTAGTTTGGTGTCAAGGAGAATGACGCTTTCAGTCATTCAGGCATGTAAACACAGTTGAGCCATCAAACACACACACGTGCACACACACACTGCAAATATAGACACATGAATGCAAAAAAACACACATGCAAAAAGTCTCTTTCTCTCTATTTCAGAGGCAGGAAATAGAGACAAGACAGAGCCCTCAGCTCATGCGAGGGGAAAAAAAAAGACTTCCACTGGTGGTTTCCATGGAAACTGTCTCCCTTTCACTTTAGGGGGAGGGCAGCCGAGTAGTGCATGGGTTAGGCTGACATTTAAGGTGGCTCATGGATAGGGTGAGAGGGAATTTTAAGGTAGTTTGAAGTATGAAACCAACAGACTTTTCTACCTTCGGGATGAAATGGGTCGTTTGAGGTAATGGCAGCGCAGGCGGCTTGAGCAAATGGTAAAAGCAGGAAAAAAAAAAAGATAATTACAGCATCCAACCCTTTCACCTTGGATTGCACAGTCAGCATGCTCAGCAGTCAGGACACACACACACACACACACACACACACACACACACACACAGGGATTATTGATATCAAAATCACAAATCTGTTTGTAATTACATTACAGCGTGAGGGAATAATGCCACAGGATCGGCGTCACGCAGACCAAATAATTGTAAAAGCAACAGAGCTATAGTTAGAGACGTGTGTGTTGTGGGTAAATTTTTCTTCCTGAGTTTCCTAGAAATAACTGGAATTTCTCGCATTTATTCGCTAGGTACATTCAAATGAAACGCTAACATAGTTAATCTAATTCATCTACGGACAAGCACACACTTCTGTGTGTTTTTTGATGAATGAAATTAAAATTGTTCTCTCGAGGACACAATGATTATTGTTAATATAACGAACTGTATTTTTCATTAAACACAAGCAGTAAACATTTCCAAATACAAAATATTATAGAAACACAAAGCTGAATAAAATACAGTCTGAAGTGATCATACAGTTTATAAATTAAACAATAGTCGACCTGATGAAACAGTAAGAAAACATGACTGTGAAACCAGCTCACTTGCCACCACACACCTCAACATAACCAACCAACCAACCAAGCAACAGACACTTTATTCCCACTGTCACACTTAAAATTCACAAAGAGCTCTTCTACCAACAAAGCTGTCAGCTCTTGTGTTCCTTGTGTATAAATGTGTGTGTGTGTTTGTCTTTTAGTAATAAGCTCAGGGTCATGCAGAGTGCCCAGTTGTTCGTGTATTTGTCATCTTTTTTTTTTTTCAAACTAAATGACACTGGTATTCTGCTGTCTTCGTCAGGTTTGCTTTATTTCCCCGTGGAAAATGCCCACCCACAGATACAGTCATGAATTTCATGAATTACACTCTTACTCTTATTAGTCGAGACATGAGGATGAATTAATATGAAGGAGGGAGATCAACCCCTACGCTCACCGATGAATGCTAATCAGACGTGCTGTATTTCCAGCATCCGTCTGAATGGGAAGAGAATAACTTGGGCAGATGGACTATTATTTTTATTGTGCATGTGTGTGTTTGTGTGAGAGAGTTTAATCCCCTCGTTGTGCTTTTTGTGTGTTGCCATTATGTGGACGGTAGGAAGAAACCATCCTGAATTTTGTACGCACCGGCAGAGGGAGCTCATTACAGTTTATTGTGTGTTCGACCGCTTGTGTGCACTAGTGAGAAGTTAAGAGAAGGGAAACACAAGAATAAGGAATAAAGTAGAGGAATTTCATCAGTGCCTTGACCTAGTTTTTTTCTTTTTACGATGGAGAGAGGAGAAATAAATCAGCTAAGAGATTGGTGAAGTTGGGAGGGAACAGAACTAGATATTGTAAAGGACGAGACAATCGACAAAGCACCCGTGAAAGCTCTGACGTGAAAACAAGTGGGTGAAAGAGAAAATGAAATAAAATGAAAACGACTGATGTAAAGTATCACGGTGAAGGTATTCTGGCCTTGATGTATTTGTGCACATGACAAAGGGAGAAGATTGAAATAAAGAGAGGTCAGGATGTGATGTGTCAAACGATTTAAATGTTGGTTTCCTTCAGCTTTGTATTGACGTCTCTGTAGTGATTCACGTCTCCATGAAGGAGCCACCGCTTCAGATCGAAGTGTTGTCTGTCTATTAAAGGAGCATTTTGAGAGCGTCTAGCTGTGAGCTCTGAGATTCATGTTGTCTCCCCTCAGTGCTTCAATTTAGTGTCTACTTTCCGTCTTCTGCTCTCAACATAAACTGACTTTATTTCCCTCCTCTTGTTTTCCCCCCTTTTTTTTCCTCCCCCTCTCAGAGCTGCCCTACGGCTGGGAGAAGATAGACGACCCCATCTACGGCAGCTACTACGTAGAGTAAGTTTCCCCCGTTGACTTGGTTAACTCCAAGCTGCTCCGTAATAAAACAGGAAATGCATTTTCATGGTTTACAAGCATCTCGTTATGAATTATAAATGACTAAATTCTCATTTCATTTTTTATGTCGTTCTGCTTCTTTGTCTAAACTTTGACAGTGAAATGCTCATCTACGAGGATTACACTGATTATTTATATTTGTATTATGTTGTTGTTTATATGAGGCGTCATTTGGAAGCACATGGCTTTTTTTTTTAATCAAAGCAAAATTAATTGTAATCAGAAGCAGAAGCTTTGATCCTGTACATCATTTGACTGTAGCTGCAAATTATTATTATTTAATTATTTAACTTGCTTTTTTTTTATCTTTGGTGATTTGGTGAGTGTTGATTTTCAGTGGGATTAGGAAACCTAACAACTCTTTCCTCTTAGACACAGTTACTTGATTCAGAGTACATCAGCTGTAAATAACATGAGGTCAGTGGACTTAGCGTAGTGATGTAAAGATACAAGTGTCATTTTTTTTTTCTCCTACCCAAACAGATGCAAACTATCTAACATATGATGCATGGCAGTGTCAATAAACAAACACTCTTCTCTCACTTTTTGGTTCTTAAGTACATTTTTTATTTTTTTTTTACTTTACAGAGAATGCTTCTATACTTTTATACTAACTGCATTGTGGTATTGTTATTTCTGGCTCGAGAAAAAGGATCTGAATTATCCCTTTTCCATTCTATTTAATGATGCACCGTATTTTCAGTCACATTAATCGAAGGACTCAGTTTGAGAACCCAGTCCTGGAAGCCAAGAGACGCCTGGAGCAGCAGCGGCAGATGCAGAGCCAGGGACTGTCTGCTCTACCACTGCCCACTATATACAGAGGTATGCATGAAATACTACAGTTTGTACAGCACTTTAATCAAAAAGCCCTCATGCATTCACTCACTTGGTTGCTCAAAAGCGAAAAATGTCAGGACCACACAGTGGATACACACAGCACATTACCTCAGTCTCCAGGATATAAAAAACCTTGAAAATTCATCAACGTCAATTTATTAATATAATGTAAAGCAAATTTTGTCCATTGAACAGATTTTTTTTTTTAATATAATGAACGTTGTGTATTTTTTTGTTATGAGTCACCAATTCAAAATGTGACATTCATTTAGAGAGCGTGTTTTTTTTTTAGCCTGTGGTGGTGCAATAGTTGTCACTATGTGAAATCATCTTTTCACTTTATAAACCATCAAATATGCACAGCATCTACCGTGAAATGCAAATTGCACTCAAACATGTATAATTTAAAGGCCTCAAATGTCCTATGAATTGTTTGGGTGGTGTACTGCCCTCATAGTAAAGCTTCACCCTTTTTCTTCTCATCAAATCAAACTTTTTCATCAAGTACTTTTTAAAAAAAAAAAAAAAAAGAGCACACACAATCAACTTCAAACACCAAGTTTAAAGTTGATTGTATAAGAAAACACAGAAAGAAATTCCTCCATTCATAATTAAATTTGTTCAACCCGTGTCTTAAGCAGTTAAAGTAAACATATTCCACGGAGCAGATGCATAATGTCAGGAATATACAGGGTCGAACAGAGATCTCTGGCAGTTCAGGGGACTGAGAATGTGCTCACCCTGAGGCCCCTAGTGGTCTAATCTAGGCGCACAAATGAGGACGTCCTAGACCAGAACATCATGTACCGCATCATTTGAGTGAAAACTGCACGTCCCCAGTGAGTCAGCTTATCATGAATAAAAGAAAATGTGTCTTAATTGCTGTTTTTACATTCAGAAAAAAATGCAGTAGATTCAGAAAGTGCTAAAAAAGATTATCAATCCTTCCATCCATTCTTTAGCTATACAGCTTATCTTTTGTGCGTCGCAAGGGGGCTGCAGTCAATCTTAGCTGAGTTAGTGGCGAGGGCAGTAAAAGATAATTTTACACAAATGTGCAAGTTTTAAAATATATATATCATATGTATATCAATATTATTCAAATCTAACACCTCAAAATGTTGTCTTCCTGCAGAGAAGCCATTGTTTACCAGGGACCCAACCCAGCTGAAGGGCACCTTCCTGTCCACAGCTCTGCAAAAGAGCAACATGGGATTTGGCTTCACAATCATTGGAGGTGACGAGCCAGACGAGTTCCTGCAAGTCAAGAGTGTAATACCAGATGGACCGGCCGCTCAGGATGGAAAGATGGACACAGGTAATTATATTTCCTAAGACAAAAACTGAAGTCAATTGAGGTTTAATCAAACCGCAAGATGCCACTGTTGTTGTTGCCGCTGATACTATAATACTGTGTTTATAAAAATAACCAAGTACAGCCTCATTATTCTGACACCTCAACATTATGGAGCTTATTTTCCTGCCAAAACAGATCAATTGGGGAGTTTCAGCTTATCTAAGCAGGTTTTAACCTGCCTGTTAAATCATTTCTGTCAATGTTTTGTACCTGAAAGGCCAAGGGAGCAAATAGAGCATCCAGTAATTCTGGTGCTGGCATCAAAAGTTAGACCTGTGCCAATTTAAAAACATTTCTCAGCCAAAGTGCCAGTGTTTTCATGAGATTTGTTTTAGGCAACAGAGGTCACAAAATAACATCCATCCGTTTGATATATTGTCTTCAGTGATTTGGTGATTCATTGACTTGAGTTTAAAATTTAATTTAATTTCTAAATCTCTTATCTGTAGTTTTCCAAAGTAAGTTAGTGACACAGTAGATAATTACACTTCTAACTTATCCCGTAGTGGCCAATATGAGCATCATTATTTATTAACTTAACTTGGAAGTTGTATTTTTTAATATGAAGGTTGTTTTCTTGATTGACAGGTATAATTCACAACTTAGGCCACTAGGTGAGGTGATGTTTTATTGGTTTGATTTAGCTCTGCTTGTCCTTTAAACCTTCACTTATCAGAGGATAGACACATATAAAATATAGCGGTACAGGTTTCAGTATCTCCAGAAATATCAGTTCCTCTTAAAAAGGGGACATCATTGGCCATTGATGGCGTATTTGGGGTGCCCTATATTTTTTGCGTTGTAGCACTTTGTGTCCCAGACAAGGACTTCATTTTCCTTTCCCTCTCAACACTCTCTGTCCTCTGTCATTGCACCGTGACGTTCTTCTTTTAATGAAAATGAGAGGAGCCGATTTGATCGGCCATTAACTGACACCAGCCCACACGACGCCGACCTCAACGGGATGATAATTTTTACAGACGCACCTTTACACAGGAAGCAGCAGTCGCTGTATTATCAAAAGTTATCAGTTATAACGCAGGTACACCGGCGCCATCAAACAGCCTCATAAATGTGTTTTGTGCTTTGATTCATCACTAAATATCTATAACGCCCACACAAGCAGAAGTACAAACTCACATGGATGAGTGGGTTTGGAGAGACCTTGCTATACGTGAAAGGTTAACTATGTATCTTTGCAACAACCAGCTTGTCTTCATTTGCAGTATCATTAAGAATACATCAAATCTCTATATGCTCAGTTGTTGTAGATGAAAACTACAACAATAGACTCGTATGTGAAACATATGAGTCTATGTATCACTGAACAGTGATACATAGGTTGATCCTCGGGGGTTAGAGTTGCAGTGATTAATTTTTAATCTTTTCCAGAACTGGATGAGGCTTTTTATTTGTGCTCTGTTCTCAATCTGTCTGCCGGCCTCATACCTGGAACAATTGGTGCCTAAAACTGCTCATTTACAACTCCTCTCAGAGCTGGGAATCCTCCGTCCTTCTTCTTCCTCTCATCCTTTCTACTGCTGTTGTTTTTGTCTCATCGTCCGCATCAGTTTCTGTTCTTATCTGGAGTCCATCTCTTTCTATTTTATCACCATTTGTCTCTTTGTCTCTCTTGCCTGCCCTATTATTATGCTTTCTTATCTAACCATGTCATCTGACACTTCTCCCTGCTTTCAGCCCCAGTATATTTTCATCTCCTCTCTCTTTCCACCCCTCTAGTTTATTTTTTTCTTCTCTTCATCCCTCTATCCTGTCCTGTCAGCCCTTTTCACTCTCTGTGTTCTGATTTCTCTCTCCAACTTGCTCCTTTCTGCTCTGTGACATTGCCAGAGCTGCTCACACGCAGGCGTGCGCACACACATTCACACTCAGCCATGCACACAGTCACACAGTCACATACGGGCACTCCCCGGCTGAGATTAGCTGGCCTATTTGAGCTGTGCGGCATTGCTCTTAGGGATTGTGTATGATTGTGTGGTGCGTATATGTGTGTGAAGTGTACAGTTTGTGTTTGCGTGTGTGTGCACATGCTCATGGACGTGGATGGGTGTCTGCATGTGTGACAGAGTGTGCCTCCAGAAGTGTGAAATAGAGGATTTGAGGCAGCTGCATTTGTCATGGGGCTGTGGCTTTATAGCTGAAATCCATAACTTTCCACATGTCCAAACTACAGCAGAGTTGACAGAGTATCTAGGATCATTTTGTGAAGTTGTTTCACCTTGTTGTTATTGATATGCAGGAAAAAATAATGACCAACCAGGTGAAGTTAACAGCTGTATGAAATTTAGTGAAGTAATAACATTAGACAGCATGATGACATCAAATCTGACAGCCGGGACAAGTCTGACCTGATGAATACAACTTTTCTTACACATAAGATCATTAAAAATGGTGCATAATTTCATTTGCTTTGTTTTCACCTGCTTGTGTGCTTGTGACTGTAAATGTGTGCATCCATTAAAAATCTCATGTTTTAATGAACATGAGATAAAGGTCTCTGTGTAAGACGGTGTACACCAGAGTTTAGTCATATTCACAGAGACACTGACCCTGTCTGTCTCTTTCTCCCTCACTGCTCTGTCTCACACATACACTTGTAGATTGCCTCCAGTGGCAGTGAACTGAGATTATATCCCACTTGAGAGGGACAGTGTGCTACTTCTCTGTTGCTGTATCTCGTCCTGATGCCACTGAGAGTTGACATGTACGACAGCAGAGTATATTTGCAACACCATATGTTTACATGTGAACCGCTGGGAGCAGATCATGCGATTTACGTAACAAGAGACATGTGAGTGACGCTGTCTTCTTCCTTTTCTTCAGGTGATGTCATCGTCTACATTAACGACATCTGCGTGCTCGGTACCACACACGCCGACGTAGTCAAGCTGTTTCAGTCGGTACCGATCGGTCAGAGTGTGACTCTTGTGCTCTGTCGAGGATATCCTCTGCCTTTTGACCCCGAGGACCCCAGTGGTGCCGCGAGCACCTCCCTGACGCCCATCGGCCTCGAGCACCGCCCCTTGGTGGTGAACGGGCGCGGCAGCTATGACCCGTACTTGGAGTACCTTTCGTTGAGCTCCCAGCTGCCTGCTCAGGCTCTGGCCCAGGCCGGAGTGGCTCATCCCGGGGACACACATCTAGACGGCTCCTCCCTGCCGCCCACCACACCTGGCTCGGCCTCAGCGCTCACGCCTCATGACGACAATGTGTCCATGGCCTCCTCGGGGACTGCAGGGGTTGCCGGGGCAACAGCACAAGGGGCAGAGCTGCTGACGGTTACCATGGTGAAGGGGACAGAGGGATTTGGGTTCACTATCGCCGATAGTCCCACCGGTCAGCGAGTTAAACAGGTGATGTATCATGAATCATCTGCACATGTTTTTATTCACGTAATAAACCGTCGTCTTTTCAGAAATAAAATAATTCATAGCTGTTTTAATAATAATGTTTTAACTGTATTTCACTCTCTGTGCTTCAGAAAGCAAATGTATTCACAGTGAAATCTCATTAGTTAGTTTAACTCAGTTGTTTAATTAAAAAACTAAACTTGAGGCAGCGTTAAAAGCAGGTCAGGTTTGTTGTGTACCAACACCATAAAGGATGAAGAAGTTATAAGATGAAAATCTAGTCCTGAACACTTTGTATTCAGACAGTAAAGAACAGATGAATTAGTCAACCTGGTTCAATGTGAGAGATAATATTTCTCGGCTGCACCACAAAAAAGTATTTTTGTCTCATGTTTAACATTCAAGACTTGTTCTTTTAACTAGAGGTGGTAAAAAAGTTTCACTGGTTTTTGGAGTTTTGACCAAATAATCTCCACATGTTAAATATATTCAGTGAAGTTTTAAACAACAGAAAATTCTTTGATTCATTCATAAAACAGTCACTTTTTAACAACCAGACATAAATAAGTTATTTGAATGAAGAGTTTTTGCAGATTGAGCAGGAAAATCCTGATTAAAATGTCTGTTAGTACAAAAATAAACAATATGCAGGTTTCTACTCTGACCTTTCTATTAAAACAATTGAAATGTTGTGCCAATGAGACTAGAAGGTACTACAACATTAAATTGTAGACGTTCACATTAACTGATGGTGCCTGTTTCATCTTGCAGGTGTTGGAACCGGGGTCACAAGCAGCACAAGGCCTGATAGAAGGAGACCTGATCCTGGAGGTGAACCAGCAGCCAGTTGCTGCAGCCGGACATGGACGGGTGGTAGAGATGTTGAAAGAGTGTCCTGTTGGAGCTGAGGCAACATTACTCATACAGAGAGGAACAGGTGAGAGACAGAGAACTTAATTTGTAATGACAACAAGATTTGTCTCAGGGGATATAAATGTGGTTTAGTCGTCTAATACCCCTGGATCTATTTATGTCATTAGCTGTGGCAAAAACAATTAGAGTTACAGTCACAATTAATATCAAATCACCTTTCAAGGATCCAAAATATTTTTTAGCAAAAGTAAAGAAGTGTCCTGTAAAAGGTCTAAATATAATCTAATAAATATAATTTAACTGTGCATGTTGAACTTCCAGCTGTCAAGCAGTGAGTCGACAGAGAGAGCAAATGAGATTTTGGTCATTTTGAGACCTCTTCTATTTTTGAACACTTTGGGATGATTTTTATTCAAGTCTCTAGATGAGATTTTATTTTTAGAAGAGTTTGAGAAGAGGAATAATGTGTTTGGTGTAAAACTGGGAAAGTGATCAGATTATAAAAACAGCGTTTCCCTAAAAATATATATATATTATTCACAGTTGATTCACAGACTAATTATTTCTATGTGATTATTAGAAAATAATGGGACTTTAATGTTCCTCATGGGGAAATTATTTTATTCCAAATAGCCACCGGATACATTATGGGGCATTAAAGACAAAAAATATGAACATGTTCTCAGTGTTTTTCCTAATCATCACCAACGTGTCATCAGTGTTTATCACCGAAACAGACGAGAGCCACATGGAGTAAATGTTTTAAGATAAATCCGCTCAGGAGAAGAGTTGGGATGGTTGACACTTCACAGTATGAAGGACCTGGGTTTGAACTGGACCTGAGGCCTTTACTTTATGTGGAGCGTCGTAAATGACAATCGCAACGTCTTCTTCTCTTTAATGGTGAATTGCCACTAAACGTTAAAAGTTAATCGCCGATTTGGATCCCGATTGGCGCCCACCAAGATATATGCCAGCTTCCTTATAATTATAATCAAGAATGAAATCCTTAGTAGCACTGCTGTTTGTTTGTGTGGGCCCCATGTATGAAACATGAGGTGTGGTGGTGATTACACCACCGCTGTCCCTTGAGGGTGAGAAGTGTCCATCGTTCCACACTCAACTCTTTAACCACCATCGGGTACTAACAGTACACTGCATTTTGCCGTACTTGTCAGTGTGAAGACACTTACACACTCAAAATAGTAAGTATGGAAGTATGCGAATTGAGACACACTGTAAATGGGAGCAGCAAAAATACCTTCCACATTTTAAGATTTTACAAAAAGACTAAGGTCACTGCTATTACAAAACATATTCCATTATTGTTAAACTGAACGTTTTCTTTTGGTGAGCAAGGTGACTTTCTTTTCAGCGTTGAATCTTTTTGATCTGGAACAACATCATTAGGATGTAACCTTTATTATAAACATTTCAACAGCAAACACACCTTATGCACTGGTCCATGATGGTTGAATAAAACAGTGAGACATTATCTATATGAAGACACTATTACTGTTACCGTAAAAATATGGGAGGCTTTTCTGTCACACTCTCTATGTCAGCCTTGTGATAGACTGTCCAGGTTGTACCTCGACTTGGCTCCAGCCCCATGTGACTGTCTGAGGATAAATGTTGTAGTTAATGGATGGATGGTTGGAGAGTTGGGATGAGACGTAGCGTTAATCTCCCTGTGGTGCAGGTCTGTGTTGATACGGCACCAACGTTGCTGTAGGGAAAGAAATTTGATTCTCACTTTTAGCCACTCATTAATACATTGAGTTATTTTATCGTAATTTCCTTTGGACAGAAATAATTGTGGAGAGAAGGAACTGAATAGGTTGCCATGGTGCCGTTTGACTTCCTGTACAGACTCTGAAATGATGATGTTTTGATTATATAGACAGCATTTTTACCTTTTTCTAGATATAATTCGTCACTTTTGAGGACATGCTGAGATAGAGACAGGAAAAGACTCAATGTGTACCCAGCGTGTGTGTAACGTTTCAGTTTTAAAATGTTTAAATATATCTTGATATGCTGCTAACATCTAATTTGTTTCTGTGTGTAACTAACCACCCGCCATCCTGTCCAATTTTGTGTGATTGTCTGAAAACCTGTCCTCCTGGATTTTTCTCAAAGTGGCACAATGTTTTATTCGACACCCACTAGAATTTTAAGCACAAAATTTTATTCTTTTTTTTTTTTTTTTTTTTTTAGAGAGAGAGATTTCATTGCATTTAAACTCAGATTTTTTTAGGCCTTATACTCCTCAATACCCATCATTAACTCACATTGTAATGAGCCACTCCACACCACTTTAAATTTGCGGCACGTGTTCGGTATTTTACCTTCCTCTTGAAGTGAAAAGAGAAGACCACGCGCCCTCAGTCTGAGAAAATAAATCAAAATGAGTTATAAAGTAGTTGGAGAGGGAAAAAGAGAAATGACAGAAAATTTTATAGTCGGAAAATTTGAAGTGTAGAGTTCTTGTAATATTTCTAGATTGACATGGAGCAGCCGTCTTTTTCCTCTTCTATTTCCTGTAAGATTAGCCACCTGCAAGGAAATTAAATTGCACAGTGAGAGCTTTATTTGTCAGACATTTACTCACCGGCACATTTTTCCGATCACCGGGTCAAAATTTGACTTGATAATTACGGCCTCGTCACTGAACTTGTGGCCGTCTGACAAATACACATTTACAGTAAACAACAACCTGGACCAGAGTCCAGAGAATCAAAAACTACTTAAACTTTGGTCATTTAAAAGAAACAAAGATAATGGCTTCACTGTTTGCTTTATATGATCCGCCCAGCAGCTTTGTAGGCCTCATTCTCATCCTTCATCCTCCTTATTTCATCATTAACTCTGTAGTTTTCTGGAGATGAATTACCAGGAGTTAATGCACATTGTGTTTGAGATGATAATGGAACAATATAGATGAATTATAGATACACTCTCTTTTGCATCGCTCCTTTTTCATGAGTTAGATTTCATTAGGGATGAATACAATCAGTTTCATATGCATCTCAGCTTTAATTAATTTAAGTGTGACAAGAATTATTATTGCAGACCTGAAACGCAATCAAATACATTAGCTCTTTGTGAATCTGATACATCGGATCTGATGTGAGAGCTCATGATTATATGCCTCTCTTGTTGGCTCACGCCTAAACTACATTATTGACAGTTATTGGAGATGTATTGACAAACTGTTTCCCGGTCCAAGTGAAGTGATTGTGCTCTGTATGTTGTTCAGTGAATTACACTGTGTCACTTGATTACATTAATACATTTACGCTAATAAATTGTACCGAGTCTGTGATGAGCATAAGTGACTCAAGTGTTTTCAGCAGAAATAGAAAAATCTGCTTGTGTGTGTGTGTGTGTGTGTGTGTGTGTCTGACTGCAAGTCAGCATGCATGGATGTGTATCTGAGCAGCTGGGATCAAACCTTGTAGCGCTGAGCATCTTGTGACCATGCAGAGCCGACATGTGCCACCTGGTGGTTAACCTTTGTTAAGACACACACTCATGTCTCACTGTCAGATACGCCATTTAAAAAAGGATGGTGAGATTCAGTACACAAACGAGATTTCTCTGCTCACATTAAAGCATCAACGCATGTAAATCATATAAATCTGTACACGCACACACACAGCATGCAGCAGATTTCCCTATAGATACTGAGGTGGTGACACATTACCTCCATTCCACCAAAGATGCCATCTCCTTCAAACTCTATCAAAAAATTCAAGACAACAGCCCCGCAGGGACTATCAGCCTGACACACCAGGAAGCTCTCTGACTCTCTGTGTGTCTCTCTCCTCTCTGTGAGGTGGAAAAAGGACAAGGTCCTCGACAGTGACTCAGATGTTGCAAAATGTCAGGAATGTTTGTGTCTGCTCTGTAAAGTTGTCCTTACAGAGCAGCGAAGTCCTACATCCAGCTGAGGTTGCACACATGATTTGGTGTTAGACTTCATCTGGACGTGTGTGTGTGTGTGTAGTGTGTGTGTGTTGTCTCTGTGTCTGACTGCTCCTCTGTAGCGTGGGCACTCTGCCAGAGTTCCACTGAGCTCTGGTCGTGTTCGCAGCTCCGTCCCAACATCCCAGTTTGAAGTGGAGCCAACTGCAGACTAGAGACATTTTGCGGCACCAATGAGGACGCAGATCATTGCTGTGAATAAAAGGGTGTCAGGCTGCACAAGCCAATCAGGCTGATCTGATGGTCGTCCAGAACTCAGCAGGCTAGTCTGTGAGGCTGGCCTGCCAGACTGCCACTGACCACCGAGTGGTGAAAGAGGCCACGTGAAGCCTCTCTACCACTCATTCATGTGTAATTCATCAGTATGCATATGAGTGTCCCACACATCCAGCACATATGCTGATGAACAGCATTAGCATTTAAATTAAGCTTAAATGCATCTGTGAGGATGACACTCTGCTTTATTATGAGTGGACAATTGCCCTGTAGCTCCTTCTCATTTCCCTCAATGGATCATTAAGGAAAGTTTCACAAGAATGAGTTATTAGAATTCCTTAAAGGCTTCCCTCAAGGCCTGTATTCCCTACAGAACATGGTTATTAGTCCCAGCCTCCCACTGAGCCCTCCCTCTGCTGCTGCCACTGTGCTGAATCATTTCAGCACCGCGGACAGCGCTGCTTAAACCTCCATTCATGTTTAAGCTGTTTACAGACAGGAAGGATTTTTATTTCTTTGTTTTTTTTTGTGTGTGTGTGTGTGTGTGTGTTTTCTGCTCATATTCTTGTTTTCTCACTTCTCACAGACACAGCAGGGATTGAAGAGGTTTAGTCATAAATTAAAAGAGAAGACCAGGTAGCAGAAATGTTTTAATTGAGCGAAAAAGAACTGACAGTGATCTGTTTTATTCATGTTTTATTTTCTTCATATTCATTCTGCTCTGCTGCTAAGTGACTCAACTTTCTATGTTAATTTTATTGCTTTGGCCTTCAACTCAGAGCAGGCGCATGTAGCTGGAGAAAAAAAAAACGTAACCAGTGCTTTGACATTTTTCAGGAAATCTCATAAACAGAATAAATATTAAATATATCAGGATTCTCCAAAGAATATTTCATAAGCGCCCACATGTGAATCATCAGCGATGCTTCATGAGTCCAGTGAGTTTGATGACTGTGTTCGTCTGTTTCTCTCTACATGTGTAAAGATTAAGGCTGCGTGTTTATATAAGGCAGCTACTGCATGTTTTATTTTTTCCTCCATGTCTAACAGTATGTATTTGGGTCTTGGCAGCATAAATGTAGTATGTCTTTGATTCAGTGGAGTCACAGGGGAGCTGTATTGATGAGATCGTCGTTATGATGTAGAGTGGGTCCTTCTTCATACATGCAGATAAAATATGACCACAGAGGAAAGTGTGTGTGTGTGTGTGTGTGTGTGTGTGTGTGTGTGTGTGCGTGCGTGTGTGTGTGTGTGTGCGTGTGTGGAGGGGGGGGGTCTGTTTTTTTTGCCGGTAGCTAATGATGTAATTATGTTGAAAACTAACGAAACAGCAGAACTCGTTTAGGAAGAGTTACACAAACAAAGTCAAAACACAGGAAAATGAAATCAACAAACTGAGAATAGTTTCACACATTAAAGAAGAAACATCTATCTCATTTGTAGAAACCTACCGCACATACTATTTGGCTCAATTATGCTTGTTTTTCTTTGTGTAGTTGCAGTTTGTATTGTCATATTTTGTTGTTTAGTAAAGATCTGAGAAATCCTCTGCTCACCTTCAGCTCTATTTTCTCTCTTTCTCCACAGGCCACATTTCTCCATGGAAGGCCTCCAAACAGGTACAGTGCTGTGATTGTGTGTGTGAGGCAGAGAGAAAATGTTCATTTGTGAACCTGATTTATTCGTTGAAGCACAGAGAGAGAGACGATAGCAGCCTATAGGATCAGTGTTTGTCATTGAGGCCGTGTTTTATTGTGAAACGTAGCGGTCTGTCCTGACCTGCATGATCACATCACAGCTCACACCTCACCAGCTGGAGAAAAGCTCTTCACATTTCTACTTCAGCTGTTAACTGCGTACATATTCGGCGCTCATTCATAATATTAGTCAGAATATTCAGATATATCTCCACAGATATATAACACACAATGATAGTCATTTACTTTTAAAAACATAGGCTGCAAACAGACAGCAGCAGTTTATTATATTCTATCGTTAAAGTGTAAAATATTGGAATCGCCTCATTTTCAATTTTTTATTTTACCAAATATAGCATTTTATAGCAGTTTTCTCCCTATATTACACTGCAGTACTGTCACATTTTATGTTACAATGTGACCATTTGTTATGTGAAAAAGTAGAAATGAAACAGAAACACAAACAGAATAAAAATACACTTTTTCTGTTATTTATTTTATTCAGTTCAATAAAAACACAACATGTGCTTGTGGCTACAGTTTTGAGCTGCTGTGTGTTCAGTTCATCCCACTCTGACGGATTCAATTAACTGTATAATTTTCAGGAGAAGCCTTTTTTATTTGTTGACTGTGATGAGCACCAGTTGTTTCAGAAAAATGAAAGCAGTAATGTAACTAGGAGAGACTTTTTTTTTAAATCACAATAACCCTCAATGTGTGCATCACCTCACAGAGCACTTCCATAATGCAGCAGCACCAAAGACTGCTTTGTCCTCATTGGTTAATTGTTGAACTCAGTCTCTATGTCATCAGTTGAATAAATGTTGATGGTCTCCTTGTAGTTGACTGACCAGTGGGACCCACACGGCAGCCCCCAAGCAAACTTGTCTGGCCCAGTCTTGCCGCCCGGTACTCCGTTCCCAAACCAACCACAGCACCGCACATCTGTTCCTGACTCAACTGAAGGCTTTGACCTCAACAAGCCTGATCCGTACGACCTATACGAGAAGTCGAGGGCTATTTACGAGAGCCGACGTGAGTGCAGAACCTTTAGTTCACGGTGATTTGAAATTGAAAAAAGGAGCTAGTCTTATCTGACTCTGTGCGTCTGTGCGTCAGGTCCAGAGTATGAAGAGGTGGAGGTTCACCTGCTGAGGGAGAAGACTGGGTTCGGCTTCCGCATCCTAGGGGGAGATGAAGCCGTGCAGGCTGTGAGTCCGGACGCCCGTGACAAGGCTCGTATGGGACGGGCTGGACCACACACATTTTTAACCTCATGCACACCACCTTCACGTGATCTTGTTCCCAAACTCATCTCAAACTCTTCATCCAATTACAGCTCATATAACTGACAAATACAACACACACACACACATTCACACACACACACTCTGACTTCCTCACACTGTTCTGACCTTCTAACCGATCAGTACCTCCCATACTGAAGTAACGCCTTGCTAACATGTGCAAGTGTACGGCAGCATGCAAACTGTACTACAGAGAGAATGTGGTGGCAGAATATTTACAAAGTGAAAAAATGCTACCATGACCCTGAACCACCTTTCAAACCAGATAAAGCAGTAATTGTGTGATTCCACTGTGTCCCTGTTTTTATCCTCTCAACCGTCAACTATGCTGCTAATATGGATTGTCTTTGAACAGATTGTTATTGGCGCTATAATAGAGAACACTCCTGCTGAGCGTGATGGGCGGCTTCGACCTGGTGATGAGCTCATTTCTGTGGATAAAAATGTGGTTGCTGGGAAACCACACAAATATGTAATAGACTTGATGCATGCAGCCGCTCGCAACGGTCAAGTCAGCTTGACTGTGAGAAGGAGAGTGCAAACGCCTGGTGAGGACATGTTTCTTTGTTTTATTTTCACATTGTATCAAGGCTTTAGAACAGGTTGCACAATTCACTAGCATCATTTTTTTTAATTCTTAAAATAAAAATGACAAAAAATAAATGACATAAATAGGACACACATGGTCACAAACTGTGTGTGGGATCAGTGTGTATTTCCCACCCACACATCTGTTCTGTGTTCGTAGATCATAGGTAGATTTATCCTTTGTTCGTAGTGAGCTCTGCAGCCAGCTCTGTGTTTTGTGTGTTTATGAACGCAGTGCAGCTGTAAGAGTCATTCCTGTCAAAGGACAAGCAGATAAGTAAAGACTTTGACAGAGTCCCTGCTGAAGTGACAAGTGTACTGTTGCATGCAGACCTGAAATTTCTCTGGTGGTTACATCTTAAGCTCCTTTCGCTTTAAAACAAGCTTTGAAGTAACATCTCTGTGAATAAACTGCTCATGTTCAACAGCAGCAGTTGTCACTTTGACTCGTTCTGTCCTGATTTTCACTTCCTTTCCACCAGGTGAGCCGTGTCCTGTAAACGGCCGCAGCCCCGGCTCGGTATCGACACAACACAGCTCTCCGCGCAGCGACGCCGCCTCGGCCTCAGGCCCTCCGGCGGTCGCCATCCCCGTCGCCACCTCTCCTCCAGAGGGATCCGCCCTGCAAACCAGTGATGTGGTTATTCACCGCAAAGAGAACGAGGGCTTCGGCTTTGTCATCATCAGCTCCCTGAACAGACCGGAGAACGCCACTGTCATCAGTGAGTCACTTCTGCCTGGTGCCTTACAAGTAGTTTATAAATTCAAACAGTGATTTGTAAATCCTGGAAATCAACAAATTAAAAGGTGCTGAATGTCATAGATTATTAAAAGTACCATATGGTTCTATGTGTTATCTGTGAGCCTTTGAAATATGTAAAAATATATATATTTTTTTGTCTGAAATGTATTTAAACTGCATTAAATGCATTTCTAAGATGTTTATTCTGTACAACACAATTAGTCCTGTACTGTGTGTTTACTCACAGTTATATTTGCTTTACGTATAACAACTGGACTTTGTGTCTCTTTGTATCTAGAGTTTTTTTTTCTGTTAAATATTTCTGTTTTTATTTATTTGACATTTAGAGAAGGAGGCAAACTGCAACATTAGATCTTTTTTTCAGCCACAAACTGGTCTGAATTCATTCCAATGTTGTATTGAAAGAGACTTTAAAAGTCTTTCATGTTTTTAAAATGTGTTTACACCAGAGACAGCTGATATCTTTCAACAGATTGTAGGATCTTTTGAGTCCGGTTGGACTGAAAATGTGAATATATCTTGTACAAATGCCAGATATAAATGTAGTTTTGAGTAATGCTTCATACTGAATGAAAATTTCCAGTTCTCTGTTGTGAAAAATGTCAGAAGATAAAATGAAAACATTTACAATCCTTTTTTAAAAAGTCAAAAAAAAGTGTATGTCAGTATGTGCAGTGACGGTGCTCCATAAATAACTGTAATTTTAAAAAATTGTCTGCGCTGTCACACAGTCAGAACTGGTGAAGCTCCTTCTGTAATACAGCTCTAAATGTTCCTCTCTACACTCTCCTCTTTAAAATTGACTTTCATCAGAGCTGTTTTGACATCTTTCTTCAGAATTAGTGTTGACAGCCACCTTGTTATTGCCCATTTCCAGCTGTGCCGCATAAAATAGGACGTATTATCGAGGGCAGCCCTGCAGACCGATGTGGGAAGCTGAAGGTGGGCGACCGGATCCTGGCTGTGAATGGACAGTCTATCATCAGCATGCCGCATGCAGACATTGTCAAACTCATTAAAGATGCTGGGCTAACAGTCACACTGCACATCATACCAGAGGAGGGTAAGTGTTCGTGTGTCAATCTCAACCAAAATTTCCTCTTTGTTAAGCAAAAGCTTACAAACAAAATACATTATGTGAACATTTGAAGCAGATATTTACACCTCAAATGGCATCAAGGCACTTTACAGTCTCCTAACAAGGCTGTGTATCATCTTCTGTCTCTCTCAGGTTCCCATTCTGGGCCCAGCTCAGAGAAACAGAGCCCCATGACCCAGAAACACAGCCCACAGACCCAGCCCAGCCCTGTAGCCCAGCAAAGCCAAGGAGGTGCCCAGCCTGGCCAGACAGCTCCTCAGCTGGGCCAAACGGCCCCTCAGCCAGGTCAAGCTCCTGTTCAGCCTGGCCAGACACCCGCTCAGACAAGCCAAACAGTGACTTGCCCTCCTGCACCAGCAGCCTCTCAGCCTGCACCAGCTGGAACCCAGCAGAGCCCGGTCACACAGCCCTCTGGCCTCCCTCCACAGCTCTACCTCCACGATGGCAGGTAAGAGGCGTGCTAAGAGGGAAGCTCTTGTTTGGACTCAGCGGGAGCATTTTGTGAGGTTCCCTAAACAGAATGTGTCTTGGTGACTGGAAGGAGGAGCAGGAGTTTTCAAAGGTGACAGAAATTAAAACTGTGTGTATAAATGAGAGCATGCCATCTTCTACTTGCCAGCAAGTTGAGGTAAAAAGCCTTTGACTGCACATGACTTCTGTCCAACTCAAACTCTCAATCTCAGGCTTTTTTCTCCTTTGTTGCATAACACCACTTTGCTCTTACAGTGTTGGTGAATAATTTACTTTAAGGTATCTCTTCTATAATGCAGGAACCCAGGGATCAGACCCTGTTCTGTGTCAAAACTATGAAAGTGTGAGTGTGTGGACAGGTTAGTGCACATGTGGGCCTCAGATCAAGACACTGAGAGTAGCACTCCCAGAGCTGTGGATTTATGCCAATTTAACAAGTGAGGACAAATAAAAGTTTCAAGAACAGGAAGAGAGATTTTCATCCTTTTTCACACACAGTGAACCTTATACCCTCGTCTCGTCCGTCACATGACCGGCTCAACTCAAGCATATACGTACAGCGTATATGCCGTGTGCATCATGGCACAAACCTCTCCTCTGATTTTGCTCTGTTTTTTATTCTCAGGTCAGAGGTAAAAGCCAGACAGGACGTCAAACCTGATTTCCGCCATCCTCCATTCACTGATTACAGGCAACCTCCAGTAGACTACCGCCACCCACCGGTTACTGATTATCGACAGCCTCCAACGCTGGACTACCGACATCCGCCCGGTCTGCTGGATTTCCGACAGCATCCTGCAGCTGCACAGTTCCCCCTGGGCATCCCTGCTGACTTCAGACCACAGGTACAGAGTCAGACCAAAGAGCTGTACACTTAAGTCTCCATATTTAATTACATGCAGTTATGTCACCACACTGAGGAGAAGGTGTTTGTTATTTATGACTTTGGCCTTTTCATACACTGTTATTTACTGTATTTTTGTTGCAAATTCCATATGTTTTTTTTCCTGCAGGACTTCGATTACTTCACAGTGGAGCTGGAGAAAAGTGCAAAAGGTTTCGGCTTCAGTATCCGCGGGGGCAGGGAGTACAAGATGGACCTGTTTGTGTTACGCCTTGCGGAGGATGGTCCTGCCATACGTAATGGAAGGATGAGGGTGAGACGGCGTGAATGAGATGATAACAAATGTGATGTGAAAAAGCTCACCAGAAGATGAATAGAATAACTACATTCACTGACAGTTTTACTGTCTTATTGTCCATCAAAAATCACATCACATAAATGCTTCTCTCTTAAGAACCATCTGTTCTTCTGCTACGCTGTTATACTCATATTTCCTTTACTCTGTCCTTCTTCATGGAGCAGGTTTATCTTACAGGTTAGGAAAAAGGAAACGAAAGTAAGTGCATGTGACTCAGTGACTGAGTAACTCTCTGAGCCATTCCTGTGGAAGTGTATTTGAACAAGGCACTTAGCGACACTTATTCCCCAGTTGCTCCACTGGAGACGGTGCTTGTGTAGAAAAGTCAACTTTCCATGGATAAACACGGTTGGACAGAAATCGACCCTTTTCCTCTGTGTGCGTCTTCTCCAGGTGGGGGATCAGATCATAGAGATTAACGGGGACAGCACTCGGGACATGACTCATGCTCGTGCCATTGAACTCATCAAGGCGGGAGGCAGACGGGTCAGACTGCTGCTAAAGAGAGGCACAGGGCAGGTGCCGGAGTATGGTGAGTTTCCTCAAACACAAACTGAAGCCTCTAAACATCCACGTCTCTCATTATTGTCTGATCTGAACTTTTACTGACTCTCACACAAGAGATTCATTGTTTGAAGTTGTTGTTTGGCTTTTTACCATAAATGCTGTCAAAGATATTAACATGCATTCATTTCTTTCTACATTTTATTTCTCTCTATTTTCTATTCTGTCATCTGAATTAAAACTTTCTGTCTTTACCTGAATGAAATCTCAATCAAACAGTAGAGAAACAACCTTCTCTCAAGCCTCCATGTGTTGTAACCCCTCTGCTTTAAGTCTAATGATTGGTATAGGCTTTTACTTGCCTTCCCTCAGGAATGGTACCTCCCAACCTCTCCATGTGCATGAAAGGTGACACACTAAGCTCCCCCTATTTCTTCCTAATGGGCCACTCTAAAGACACGGTTTGTGAAAAAACTGCATGTCTCTCTCTCTTTCTCTCTCCATACTGATTAATATCTGTGTCCCTGTATATTTGCTCTGAGTGTGCATGCTCATGAATTTATACATGGGGAAATGATAAGTTTGTATGGGTGCGCATGTTCAGGTGTGTTGTAGTGAAAGAGTAATGTCATGAAATCGGCCTTCAGATGAAAGTGCATCATCTTGAAGGAGGCTGTGAAGTTGACTGTGCGCAATCAATCTGCTCACATTTAGTCTGTTAAACAATTACAGATATGTTCATTTATGTTCAGGTACTGAATAAATCCTGCTGCATGTTCTGGTGTTTGCTGTTCTCTCAGATTTGCATGTAGGTTTTCTTGACATTATATGAGGATGTGGTGTGTTGCTGAGTTATTGTGGACCTCTCTCTCTCTCTCTCTCTCTCTCTCTCTCTCTCTCTCTCTCTCTCTCTCTCTCTGTGTGCATGTGCATGCTGGGTGTGTCACTCTTTTTTTAATCTCAGTCCACCTGAGTGTGTTTGGTTCCTCCTCAACAGACTGTGCCGGCCCCTGGGATTCCCTTTCTACAGCCCACTCTGCCCTGCAGGAAGTGACCCTCGAACCCCACCCAAATCCATTGCTTTCATCCCATCCAGTCTCAGCCCCAGACTCCCCTCATCAGCTCCCTCTAGAGGCCACAGTGTGTATGGCAGACAAAGCTCCACAGCTGATAGACCACAGCTCCATTAGAGGGGCTTCAGGTGGCAGGTCCACCCAGCAGAAGTGCATCATCAGGGGTCAGGGAACCCCTCAGGGGTCTGGAGAGGTGGAATGTGGACCAGGTGATAGACAGCCCCGGGCTTTGCCTCCTAAAGCTATCCTGGGAAGGTCAGTGGAAAGACGAGAGAGGCAGAGGGAGACTTGCTCCCCCTGCTGTGAGAGAAAGGGCTTGCAGACACAGGCGATGAGCACTCTCTGGCCCTGGGACACATATGTGAGTGTGAATTCAAATGGAGCCTCTCTGGCCAGTGGAGACGGACATGTCAGCCTCCAGGAGAGGCTCGTGTCCAGAGGTCTCTTCCCCAGAGAAGACGAGAGGGCCAGCGGTCACAGTGGGCTCTGCTGCCCCTCTAAAGCGATGGAGGATCCTCCTGCGAGAAGTGCAGCTGCCTCCCCTGGGCCCTGGAACGTCCCCGGGTCTGATAAACTGCCTGGCACTCTGAGGTCCTGGACCTCCACAGTAAGCAGGTAGAAAGGATCTCGCTGGTTTGGTTTGGACTGGATCACACTGTCTGTCTCGTTATTCAGTTCACCATTGGATGTGTGAGAGAAAAACAGTAAATCTCCCTCGCTCTCTCTTTCTTTCCTGTTTTTCTTTTTCCTTTTACTTCTGAAATCATATTTTATTTCATTTGTTCTTATGAGATGATTATTACACCCACCACCTTAAAAACAGAGGAACTTTCACAGCTATTGTACCATACAGTATAAAAACTGATGGAGACTAGACATTGTAGGACCCTCAGATGCCACATTTGTGATCACAGATGGAGCAACGATGTCCGAGTGGAGCTTTGCTGAAGCGTACTTTGAACTGCACAGTATGAGGCTCAGATTGGTCAGTGCATCATAACCTCAGATGGAACGAGGTTCCTTGTGGGAAAGAGACATATGTTCATCCCAGAGGTTGACTTTTGCTCTATTTTCTCTGTGCTGGGAAAAATGAAACCACAAATATGACGGAGGAAGTGACACAGAAACTCCTGGAGGACATGGCACTGACCCAAGTGACAGCCTGGTTAACCTAACATATGTTAAGATCTCACACGCCTACCAATATATCATATACTGTAAATGTAAAGATGTGAAAAATATGTACATTTGGTAAACTCAAAAACATACCCGTTGGTGTTTTTTTTTTTTTTCTTTCTTTTTTTTTTTTTGAGGCCGTGTTGTAGTTAGGAACGTTGTAAAAAAAAAAAAAAAAAAACAAAAAAGAAAAGACAAAAACAAAACAAAACACCAGGATAGTATTTTAGGATCACTATTTCCTTGGCCTCGTCTATAACTACATATCAAAGACTGTGCAAGTCACCAAACCCAGACTGCTAAAAGAGGCGGTGGTCGTGTGCATGGATATAAACCACCATGTTATCAAACAGGGACTCGTGTCTTTTAGAGGTAGAGCAGCGTAGAGACGGGTTTCCTCTGTGGAGCTGACCAGTTGGTGTTCAAATGAGACCAAGAAGACAAATGTTTTTGTTGTTTTTTTTCATCAGATTGAACTTTTGGGTGACTAACAACAGTTGGCTTAGTAAGAACTCATTATACTGTTGTGAGTTATGTACACAATGAGATCACAAGTCAGCCATGCAGTCATTGTGCAGAATTATAAGCTGTGCTGTATTCATTTGATGCTCAACAGAAGAAAAAAAAAATCGTCCAGTCTATATTTCCCATTTTTATGCCTTTTACTGTGCTAAGTGTACCACACCACTGTGGGAGAGGGGCATCGGTGCGGGGACGAGGAGGCCGATGGTTATGAGGTGGGGCGGAGTGCCTTACTCAAACTAATGCAGAGCTGTTGCTGTTGTGATTTGTTTCTGGAACTGAATGCAAAACAGATGTTAGTGACCGTGCACACATATCAGCAAAACTGTTGAGTTGTGGACTTCGGACTTAACACCAAGCAGTGTATACAGTTTTCTTGATGCACTCTCAGCTGTATAGCTTCTCAGTGTCAATGATTGCCCTCATCCCCGAGTGTTGAAGAGGGGATCAAATGTAGCCTGTAGCATTACATCCTCTTCTTAGAGAGTGGAGCTGTGAATGTTTCACCAGACAGGGTTATTATCTAAGTGGACCATGGTTTCTGTTGTGTCAGATGAGTGTTATGTCAGCTTTATTTGTCTATTCAACACATTTGCAGACAGTGACAATATTCTGAATATGAATCTTAACCAAATTTGTTCAATCATAAAAGTTTCATCACCGGCAGAGTGGAGGCATGCTGCTATTAAACAGAGACACCACAGAAGAAGTCACTACCCTCCTGCATTTTAATCCATCCAATCATGATGTTTATTTGCTTTCATTTAAAGTCATCACCCTTGCTTTTGAGTACTGGAAGATCATATTTAAAAGAAAAAAAAAAAAACAATCCCAATGCATTGTGACAGTGCGACTGAATGAATGCAGCATGATGGCCGATCCAAGCTGTACTCGCAAAACTGGTACAGACCAACTGGTTAAACTGCTTTTAGCAAGACAACGCACCTGCAGACTGGGACACTCGTAAGGTCTCGTGCATTAAAAAACATCATCAGAACTGAACTTGACCTGCAGTGGTTTATGGGTAAAACTGTTTCTGAGCTAACTTGAAAAGTCGAGTCCACCTGTGGTTCATGTGGTAAACAGGTGAATCTGTTAGTGAGGAGCATGAGAACATGCCGTTAGGCTGTAGAAATGTGTTTACTGTACGTAGGTGAAGGAAAACGTCATCCAGCCCTCTTGTCTCCATCCAGGCCATCCCCCTGCCTGCTGAGTGATTTTGTAAACAGATCCAAAAAAAAAAAAAAAAAAAACAAAACAAAAAAAAAAACAACTGGCTTTACTGGAACCTGTGAAGGATGGCACGTTCATAAATCCCCATTGAGATCAAGTATAACTGTGTAGTGTTAATTGTGTACTATTCACCTTGTACAGCTGTATTCCTACAAATATGGTTTACTGTATCATTGATACTGTAGTTTCAAAGACGTGAACAACTATTTTTATGAAATGCGACAGTACTGATATATTACATTTTGCTAAAAAACAAAAAACTTGTTTACTGAAAGATATTCTGAAATACTGTCAAATAAACTCTTGACATGGTGTAAAATAGTCTTTTCTAGAGATTGTTTTACCTCTAATCACAGTGGTGGGACCAGAGCTGATATTGGTTGATCAATTGCTAATCAATCGGTGGTTATGGTTGTCTGTCAATCATCTTCCTACCTAGATAACATGTAAATTATCAATACCTGAAGCAATGCTATATATTAAGTTAATCCACATTTAGTTTAAAGTGGGTTTTATTTAACAAAGCCTCATATTTGCAACAGTTATTCACACACAGGCACATTTGTGGAGCAACTTTAAAAACCTTTCTGGTCTTTTCACACAACTATTTAAAGATGTCATTCGCCCACATTGGTTCTTCCTTTATTGTAGCTGATTAGACCTTTCAATGTGAGCAGAGCATTCTGGGAGTTTTTTTTTTTTTCATCAGATTATCAAACTAATGCAAAATACAACTCAAAAGAAAAAAGGTCTAATTAGCCAGAATAAGTGAAAACACCAAAGTAGGTATCATGGGAGATTTAATACCGTGTACAGTTCATTTATTAAAGTCAGACATTCAATAATGATGTGAATGATTTCTACTTCTCAGTCCTGGTGCCGCTTTCCAGTGAAAATGATAGAAAATTAGTGGAGGTAATGATTTCAATCCTTCCCCAAGGATGAACAGTTATGTCTGAAACTTACACTCATTGAAATATTTCTTTTTTATTTTTAGAAAAGATTAAAAAATACTTTCACCTTTCTGAGCAAAGCAAAGACAAATTTCACAATAAAACAAATTGTAAACATTTTTTTCCAGCATCTCTCTGTGCTGACTAGTGGGTTAAGCCAAGATGGTGAGCTGCCGCTCGGCCGCAGCAGAGTTCGTCGTCGTCTTATTGTGGAGAGAAATTTTCTACAGGAAGTGGACTTTCGCTGTTTTCCTGCACATTCTGAGGATCCTCCTGAGAAATAACAAGACATACTGATGAATGATGATGACACCAAAAAGAAAGTTAAAACCGCTATTATCAGTTTTCATAAAGTAAAAACTCTTTAAGGTTTAAAATGAATAAATTTACCGTCAGACGTTTGTACATTCCAATTTGGAAACGACAGCAAACGATGTCGACCAAGAAGCCGACTATGCCGTGCAGCATACCTGCAAGAGAGAGGAACATTACCTTTTTAGATGCTAATGCTCGGATGAAAATAGCTTCGTTCAAGCTGCTAAATGTGTTAACTGGCTTTTATATACGGGAGGATATTGATTTCTGACAATATATTACATTAGATTAGATAAATGTGAGTAAAGAAAGTTTTGCAAAAGGGGAAATGGTTCATTTTTTAACAAGTATGAAATTTAATTTGTTAGATATATATATGCTTTTAAATCTATCCGTACATATCCAAGATATCCAACCGTAGTATCAAAGGGTGGCAACTGCAAAATGTTGTATCCGGAAACTATGTCTAACTTACTAATTTAAGTCTAACGTGGACGCTGTTAATGTGGATTAACAGTTAAATACTTTGAATACACTTGTTACAGTGTGATTCAAGAGTGAACAGGATTTTAAAAAGTGTATGTGAACAAGAGTTGATGTACCTGTTGTAGAGAAAATGCCTCCGATGATGCCACAGAGTCTGACCAGAAACTGCCACAGAGGCATGTGCTGTTCAGTGACTTTGACCATTAGTGAACTGATATCATACTTCATAAAGATCCCTGAGACTCCGTGGCTGCCTGCAGCGTGGTTTATCGCTCGTTCCTGCAGAACAACAAGAGGAATGCAAATATCTTCATTGTACTGACAATGGCTCATGACACAAATATGTAAACACGAGTAAGATTAGAAAACTTACCCGCTCTGTGACCGAGTACTGATGTGTGTCGGCAGAGACCTTGTAGGTGTTCAGTTTGGTCGGCACGATGGTGATGAAGTACTGAAACATGTGGTTGGCTGGAAAGAATGAATAAATCCATCAGTCAGGAAAAAAAGTATATAAATTCTTAGAAATGAATTCATGTTTTTGACATCACAGACATACGAGTTTCAGAGATTTTCTCTGTGCCGTCCAGAGGGTTGATGATCCCAGGGATCAATTCTCCAAAGGACAGATGATCAATTCGGTGAGAAAAGTTAAAACCTGTAGCACAATGACAAGTCAACACAGTTATCTTTAAAATATAACACATCACAGTCACCACAACATTAACACAGTGTTAATATCACCACCATATGGCCAGTATGAGAATGTACATCAAGTGAAAATGTGTAGAACAAGGTTTTATTAGGACAATAAACTCACTGTCATGGCTGACTAGAGCAGCAAGATGTGCGTGGCCCCTGGGATGTGGAATGGACCTGAGGGTGAGATGTTGCTCTATAAGTTGACAATGTTACATTGTTTTAGATTTACAAGCAAAATAACAGTAATATAACATCCACAGGTCTGATTCAAATGTTTGGAAGAGATGCAAATTCTCTACTAAATAATCTTTTATGTCATCACGAACAGGTTTGTGGACACATACTTGCCGACAGTAATATGGAAATTTCCTGCCACTTTGTTGACATACACGTGTCCGTGTACCCTGCAGGCGTTGAGTGAACCGGGACCGTCTTCACTATGGAGAAACAAACGATTTTATCAGAGTGTAAGGAAAGTAGAGCACTTCCTGGTTAATCATGAATGTCATATTTTCAATAATCTCTCAATTTAAAAAATAAAAAACAGTTGGTTTTTAGGATCCTGTACCTTGGGGGAGGTACAGGAGGAACTCCTTTTATTGCAGCCTTGAAGAGCACATCCTGAAGAGCGTGTTCAACTCTCAGACGCTCTTGAATGTGCAGAAGAGTCCTGATAGAGAGAGAGACAGAAAAGTTAAGAAAAACAAGAACTCACTTGGAATAAGACTGAACCGACTGATGGATAAAATAGTGTAGTTAGTGTTTAAAACCAGTACAAACCATACAGTATTCCTGTTTTGTGACATTTTATATGCGAAAAGATAAATGAATTAATCAAGACAGTAACTTATCTAATTAAAATAATCATTAGTTACAGCTCTACTACCACTGTATTATGTAACCCTTCCCTGTGAAATGTAAATACATTAGTCAAAGTGTCGCCGTATTCCTTCGGGACATGTCCTAGATATTAAAAGTAATTCATCTGAAACTTACATGTGCCACAATCGTTGCCCTGGTGAGAGATCAAAGTTGACCTAAAATGTAATATAAAACAAAGATAAGTATGAAGTTTAAGAAGCGTCATTATTTACTACATTTAGTCAAGTGTAAGAACTTATACTGACTGGTTCATATTTTAAACCGTCAGATGCAACCATGGTCTCTGCCAGATCCAGGACATCTGCACCAATATCTGAAATCATACATTTATATACACAATAAAACAAAATCTCAGACAAATATAGAGACATTTATCTAGCTGAGATACAAAAAAATTATATTTGTATATTATCTTCATGCTGGGGGTCAGGGCTCATACGGATACACCGAAAGCAGCACATATTTCCTCTTTTGGAGTATTTAATAGAGAGAATATATTGCCTGAATTTATTGTTAAAATGAATGCAGTGAAGCATGGCTTTTTACCAGAATATTTACAGCGGTGAATATGAGATTCTGACATTATGATTAATAGATTTATCAAGCAAAAAAAAAAAGTAAGTTTGTGCACTGTTTTCAAAGAGGCTAAACATTAAATTCTTCCAACAAATAAAATGTTAAAAAAAAAAAAAAAACTCAGATACTTACATTGACATCTCATGGCAACTGTGATGTCAATATTTATCCTGAGTTTACTGTAAATTAAAGACACGTGCAATTGTCAGTTCATTAGGGACATTAAGAAAAAAAACTTAAAAACAGATGTTATATTAATATATTCATTTATGTGTCACCTGCTGTAGTCTCTGTCCACCTCGTAATCATATCTCATCCATGTGTTTGTGTACACAAAGAACTCCAGGAAGGCGAGAACAGCCATGAGAGTGAAGGCAATAAGAGACACTAGAGAGAGAGAAACAGAGGATCCGACTAGATTTAAAGTGACTCCATTAATGTTACAGCTGTTGTGTTTAATGTTGTAGTGACCTACCTGTCCCACCGCTGGCTGTAGACTCCACGTAGCTCTCGGGAACTTTAGGAAAAGCGTCCAACTCCTTCACCAGAGTCAGGGCTTTCTTCTTGGTTAGTCTCCTCATGTTTACAGCTTCTTCAGAAAGTTCAGGTTAAAAAAAAAAAAAAAAAAAAACATTAAAGACGAACAGAGACTTTCAACTTTCAATCACACGTTTAGTCTCAGTCTCTGTGGTGACGTCGACCATGACAGCAACTGAGCTAAACGTTAGCATTAGCCGGTTAGCTAACACTAATAAAACATGGCTCTAGTGTAAATTAAATAATAATAATAATAATAACACGTTAGCGTTTCTTTAGTTAAACCACTTCTTGTCAAACCTGGATATCAATTAAACATCCAAACGTAAATGTAAATTTCCTGTTATTATCACGGTTGACTGCTGTGGTTTGACCCCATTGACATGAAGAAGAAGAAAAAAAAAAAACTGACTCGATCCGCACGTAGCGCCCCCTAATGGTTGTTTTACACAGTTACAAACATGTAGTTTATTATCTTTAAACACAATTTAAACCTTTTAAAATAAAATAAATATAAGTCAAAGCACTATGATTCTCCAATATAATAATAATAAAATAAAATGGTCTTTAATATTTTATTTTCTGTTATTATAGACAACACTAGTTTTCTCCTAATAAGTGTGATTCAAAGCTTAGTTTCGGTATTTTTTTTTATTATAGTGATGACTTCTATTATAGCCACGACTGTGTGTATTTAATATTAACATTATACATTAAGTGTTTTGTGGTTATTTTATTATTTGTGCACAAAATAAGCAGCATCAACGCTGCTGGGAAATCACATGGTCTCATTGTTGGTTAATGAGATGATTAACTTTTGGGAATTGACGCCACTAGGTACGGTGATAAAAGTATTTATTATTTTTAAAGCATATTCAAAACAACCATATGACATAGTGTCAATACTGAACATGAAGGTTTTCTTACATTTTATGTCCTTTCATCCATTTTATTTAGAAATTCAAACAAACACCTTTTCTAGTCATTTAGATGAAGTGTTGGTTTAAAATTTTATATCTGTCTCTGATATATATATATTGTCAAATATAATCATATAATTGAGGCAAAAACAGTTAGCAACAATCACAAACTCTTGATGTGACTTCGGAGTTGACAGCTGTGATTATTAAACTTATCCATAACTACATGTCTTATAACAACACACTATGTCATCTGAATTGTTTTATTATTCTTTCTGTGGAGCAGCTTAAACATTTCATCACTGTACTCACACTGTATTTTTCCAATTTTCAAAATTAAAACTGAGATGTAAACATCTGACAGAAATAATAAATTAAGTCCATTTTTAGGCTGGATGTTTCTCAGCATCGTTAATGGGCAGAGTGGTCAAATCATTCGCTCAAATAATCTGATCTTTTGAGTTAATCTAATGTGTCTTTAAATATTTCACTGTTTCCCTGAAAACTCTGATGGTAACCCTCTGACAAGTCACCTAAAATCTGTGATAAAGAAGCAAATAAAAGAGAAAACTTCAGGAATCAGATCAGATTAAATTCAGTTATTAGTACCTCAAGAGCAATATCAATAACTCACTAACCCCAACTCTTAGTATGCAGGTTAATAATACTCATTTTGTTTTTCAAGTAGCATAAAACACAAAGCTTTTTACCTCAGTCAAGTTTGCAAAGTAAATGTACTTATAATGACAGACAGAGTGAGGGCTTCTTGTTCAGGTTTACTGTCAATAAGACAGATAATATCTACAACAAGATAACACACAACTTCAAGTATAATCTGCTTTCTGATCTCAGTGCGGTGAAGGTGAAGGACAAACAAGCGTGCCGACAAATTCCCAGTGTCCTCAAAGAAAGTTCTTTATAACCTCCAACATTAAGCTTGTGATGCTTTTTTCAACAGAATTAGTAAATATGGTAGAGGCCAACACAGATATACACAAACATACAAGATGAGCGCCTGCTAAAGTGACTGTAAAGTTGGAGGTCAGTGACTAAAGTCTGTTCACACACTTCTCCTCTCTATTCTGCAGGAACAGAGTCAGGACCTTCGTCCCGCAGGACGCCGGTCTCTAGGACGTCAGAGGTCGGTGTGTCAGGTGGTTCTTGAGACAGATCTTCAGAGCATCTGCTCACAGTAGGTGAGACCACATCTGGACTTGTGTCACATGACTCTGTGCTTTGCTCTGACATGACTGTTGTGATTGTCGTGGCAACGCTGGGGGGAACCGGGTCAAACTCGTCATCGTCGTCCTCCAGGATCTGCGACTCGTGGATATCTGTCAAATAAACAAATGAATGTTAGAGATAATGTTTAGATGAGCTGGTTGTAGTTATGAAATGATGAATGGACAAAAATCCAAACTCACTGCTGAAAGCTTCAGGGTACTGCTTAGCAATTTTCCCTTTTAGTGTCCTAGAGAAGAAGAAGAGATGGATAATCAGAGGTTGTGTTTGTCTGTGTTTACGTTTGCTCCGGTGGGGTAACATTTACCTGATCCTTCTGAAGATGCTGTCCAGATCTTTCTTCATCTCCACGAGGGTGCGCGTGTGGAGCAGGAAGCGTTCGTTCATCTGCTGCAGCCTCACGTTAGACAGGCCGTTGAAGTTGATGAGCATTTCGTTGGTTTTCTCAAAGCGATCCAGCCTGTTGCCACAATTAAATTGAATGTTATTCAGCAAAACAACCAGTAGCACATTTCATATTTAGTAAGTAAGCTCATCAGATGAAGACCAGGACGCTCACATGTGTCTCTGAGCCTGGATGATGGCGTTCACGTCCTCAGAGTTGACCATGCTCAGCATCCTGCTGCAGAACACACCGGACGCTGTGGGCTCCACCATCATGAAGATCGAGTCGCTGAAGCTGTGAACACAAACTTATTATATTATATATGAACACGAAAAATGTGAAAACACTGTAATATTCACAGAGATTAAAAACACAACAGCTATGAAGCCTTAAATCAACAGAGAAAGCTTAATGATAATGATAATGATAATGTCTGTGTAACAGCTGGTTAGTTACAGTAACGTTTAAGTTCAAACGTTAATTTACTCTCACGTAATTTTTATTGCTGCAGATTACACCGATGATTAACTTTATTGACAGTTTAATATCTAATAATTACACCGTTATCTCGTGAGCTGAAAAAAATAACAAAATCCACGTTACCTTCCTCAAGTCTCCGTGTTAGTTTGTCAACCTCCGTCTGGTTCACAGATGGAAAAACTAAACGTTTGCAGCCTAAAGATGCTGAGAGATGGACAGTAAAACAAAAACAAGGAACATCCGGGTGTTTTTTTTAAACTTCCGGTCACGAGACACCGGAATTTCCGGTGACACCCTCTAGCCCCTCCCCTCCACACCCGCGTGATCGTTCTTCTTCTTCTTTGTTGAAAAAAAAAAAGATTTGGAACCAAATGGATTCACTACCGCCACCTACTGAATCAATATGATTGATCTTTGCAGATATATCTGTATCTGTTTCCCGATTGATTCGTTTTTCTTTAATTTAACACAACACAAATGACCAAATCCATCATTAAAAAAATATTTAGTTTGGGGAAAATGTGCAATATAATAATAATGATAATAATAATAATAATAGAAGAAGAAGAAGAAGAAGAATAGTAATAATAATAATAATAATAATAATAATAATAATAATAATAATAATAATACATATAAACCAAATGAATAAATAAATATCAGTTAATTTAGAATAAAAATTGTGCAATGTGCAATGTTCCAAATATAAAAAATAATTAATGTTTGATTTTCCATATTTTTTCTTTCCAATATATTGATCATAGCCTATTTGTAAATCAAGATTATCTAAATACAATATATATCATTAGATCATACACTTGCATACATGCAAACACACACACACACACACACACGTTTATAAATAAATATATGTGTATGTGTGCATGTATATAAATATATACGTACCCTCCATTCCCTAATGAGTTATGTCACTGTCACATAAGTAGGTCTTTCTCCCATAAATATAGTAAATCATTCCATATATAACTTTATTGTTGGTTACATTTAGATCCCACCTTATACCAACAAATTCAGTGACTCCAAACGTCAAGAAAACTCACAAAATTACTTTTATTGAGGGACAAGTAAAAAAAGTACATGATGTATAAAAAATACAAAACTGCTTTGTCTAACTTGTAAGCTAAGTAAATGCATAGCAACAGTACATGCAAGTCTAGAGTTAGGTATCCTACAGTTCTGTAACATTGTTTAAGCTACAGTCTAAAACAGGGGAAAAGTACAGTTTGGTTGCAATCTATCTTTCATCTCAGTACTACATGATACAGATCCAAAGTGATGATACAGAATAAGTTAGGTTGCACGCAACTCAACTGATGAGTAAATAAATACTTAACATCATTTCACAAATATTGACAACTGGTAATTCAACGCAACGTTAAACAAAGCCTGCGTGAGAATTACATTCGATTTTTGATGTACAAAAAAAACCATGCTACGCATAAGCTAAAGATGAGAGGAAATTCATAGTATTACACTTCTAAGCCGGGGGTGGGGGGGTGGGAGGGGATGCAGTGATACAAATAAATATGAAATAAATAAATAATGAAACCCATTATAAGAGCCACGTGGCTTAACCCAACCCCTTATGTACAGAACACACCCTCAGTTCCCCCACTACAACATCACATGTATGAAATTTCATATTAGTGTTCATTTTTAGAATACCATAAACATACATACAAATGACCTCGGACAAGCACAAGCATCCATAGAAAACCTGCATTGATTTGACATTGGGTGAATTTCAATGTGCTTTGGCTTCCATTTGATAAATAAAGTAATATTAGATTATATATCACAACACATTTGTGGTATATAAGAGGCAATGGCATAGAATTTCAGCTTGTATAAAGACTTTTACCATAAACTGACCCGGGAATGAAGGAAATCACTGATATTGATATTGCTGAATGACTATAGACCGATTGTGTGTTTTGCTGTCGGATTGTGAGATATTGTTATGCAAAGACACTTCTATTTTTGCTTTTTCTTTCTTTTTTTTTTTTTTTTTACATATAAAAATAAGTTAAAACTTCAGAGAAATGGATCCAAAAAAATAAAAGTAAGATTTACAGTTTATATAAGGCCATGCAATTTTTTAGTAGTCTCATGCATCAGATCATTAGGTCTTTTGGATGAGTGGCTTGCCATTCATGCAAAATGCACTATGTGTTGCTGAGGCCACAATAAATATAGCTACTGTCCCTTTTTGTTCCATAATACCAATCCAGAATTAACACTAGCGCTGTCTGTAACACATAATTAAGGCTGGTGTATTTGCTGTTGAAGCTGTGAATAGGCCTTATTTAAATGGGATCCACATACGTATTATATTATACGTACACACAGAGACGCTAATCCAGTCTACAAACACAAACTCTTTGATAGGAAGTCGATGTGAATAGACACAAACACAAGGGCTACTGTACAGGTCTGTGCTCTGTCAAATGTAAAGTGTCATTCATTCCAAAACGAGATATCCACCATTTAAAGAAAAGAGTCATCTACTCTGAATAAAGAACGCAAATAAAATCCCATCATGTTATTCATCTGGACATGTATGCTTATAAAATATCCACGTTGAGAATGGGTTCAGCTGTGATGTTTTCATGTTGAGTAATGAGATTCAAGTAGCACCTTTTTTCTGTGAGTGAGTGGATCTATTGCGTTTTGGAATAAAATCTGTTAAATGTACCAGCAAACTAGAGCTCCAGCATTTCAAAGTAGATTAAAAAAAACAAAAAAACAACAACAACACGGATGATGGTCCGCCACTGAAATGGTAAGAATATTAAACACAAAAAATAAAAAATAAAAATAAAGAAATTAAGTAGAAACACAAAAGCCCATAAGT
Organism: Polydactylus sextarius; assembly: GCA_016801845.1. Taxonomy (NCBI): domain Eukaryota; kingdom Metazoa; phylum Chordata; class Actinopteri; family Polynemidae; genus Polydactylus; species Polydactylus sextarius. Next base: position 4,477,478 of record CM028921.1, read on the forward strand.
TACAGTTTAAACAAATAAAATAAAATAAAATAAACAATCCTCCAACATCATTATGGAGAAGACCAAAGGATTTACAGCTGCTTTATGACTGAAGGCAACTACTCTCTGGAAGTGCTCGTGAAAAAAAACAAAACAAAACAAAACAAAAATAACCAAACAAAAAAAAAAAAACAGCACCCCTAGATTTCTTCAGAGATGTGTGCAGAGGTGGAGGTTTGACTTCACCATCCTTCCTCCACCACCACCATGCTCCGGGCTGGAGGTGTCGTCACGGTAACGCATAACTGAGCTGGCTCAGCATTTTCCTCACACATCGGCGTCTCCTTCACTTCTTCTTCCTCCGTCTGGGATTTTTGCCCGTCGACATCCGCGCCCACCTGGCCCTCCTCTACCTCCACTTCTTCCTCCTCATCTTCCTCCTCCTCCTCCTCTTCCTCCTCTTCCTGTTGCTGCTGCTGCCGCTGTTTGTTGCGGCAGCACGGTTTGAACAAATGTGGGTCGATGAGCACCTCCCCGAAGCGCCCCTTGTAGATTATTCCGCAGCACACTTTTTGCCTGCACAAAACACGGTGCATTGTTACTACTGAAGTGTTTGCACAAAAACCACAGCGATTATTATAATTATTCTAAAAGTTTTAGACCATTTACAGCACTCCACTGAAATGTCTTTACTCAACTAGTGTGACACACAACAGCTTTAAACTTTTGACCCAAATGTTCCCAAACTGTGAAGCACAACATTAAACACCCCGTTCACCCACACTGGTGTTTTTTTTTTTTTTTTTTTTTAATTACACTGCCTGATTAAACCTGAATACATCAACAAACTGTGAAGTAGTAAGAATGTCGAGTTTTGTTCCACCTCAACAGGTGAAATTGAATTAAAAGCAAGAAGAAAATGCCAATCAAGTACAGTCTGTTCACACCCACGCAGCCCAACAATGAGCTTTAATCAGTTTAAATGAAAACATCAGTGTGGGCAGAAAACTGGATTGTGAAGGTTTCATTCAATACAATGTGTTTTCTTTGCATTTTCACTGTGGACATGTTCTACATGGATAAAAAATGGTTCTTCTTTTCACATATAATATCAAAAACAAGCTGTAATATTGTTCTTAAGTTTAAATTAATGAGTCTGTGATTTACCTTTTCCAGTAGGTGAGGTCCAGAAAAGAGAAAACAGGAGAACGACTGGATCCTGGGCTGAGCTCGGTGTCAGAGCCGTCATCCGACAGGTTGCTGTAGCTGGGGGACTGAGCCGGAGAGGCACTGGAGGTGGTGCTGTGAGCGTCTGAATCTGGGATGTGAGGAGATGAACAGGTGTAACAGGTGTGACACGCACCACAGAAAACATCTAATGAGTGCCATGAAACACGTAATAACCAAAACTCACTGTTTCTTTTCAGCTCTTTCTGCAGCCTGCTGATCTGACTCGGTCGTGCTTTCTTGGAGATGGATTTTATCTTCTTGGGCCTGGATGTTATCTTTAAACTGGGACCTCCCCTGGCATCAACCACCTGTATAAAAGACAAGAGGTCTGCATCACTCAAGTGTTTCATCATGAATAAGTAATAACTCAAACATCATGTCAATACTGTGATTCACACTCACATGATTCCAGTTTTTCTTGGTTCCCACAGGAAGCTTTTTCCATCGTTTCACCAGGAGCACACAGGCGTTACAGATCTCTCCACTCCGCGTTTCACTCAACCTGCGAGACAATAATAAATCATGAGTGGGGGAAATATTTCCAATCGATATAGCATGTTAAGACTCCATGTTACTGCGGATCTCTCTCTAGCTCCACGTGTTCAGGTGTGTCTCCTACCCGAAGCAGCTCCTGAACTCCTTCTCGTATCTCTTGCTGTCCGTAAAACGAGAGCTTGACGACTTTGCGCGGCAGATGCAGCAGCCGTCTAAACTCCTGTACATTTTCGGCTTGTGAAAGCCAAACATCTGCGAGCAATAAAGAAGAAAGAATTGAAATATTAACATCCCATGCTCTCATCATGTGTCAGCTGCAGCGCGTCCCCCGGCAGCCACAGCCTACATGTCTGCTGCTTCCAGATCAGCGATAGTATCTTTTTTTTTTCCACTGTGGCGTTTTAGATTAGCCAGATGTGAATAATCAAGTGTTTTTTCTACAATCGGAAATACCCCCCACAAAAACGGTTTTATTAAAGCATCTCTATACTCTGACCCACATGAGAGAAGTAGGTCAACAGTCAGACAGCGTGTCAGACAGATCATGTCACCATGCTGCGCTCACACCGCGCACACGCTTTATTTTGGAAACTCAAAATATAACGTGAGCTCCAGACGCACTAAGTCCGAGCATCCAGGCTGCAAGAAGATGTGAGATTTGTGTGAGTGTGTGTGGATTAAAACAAAACTACAAAAAAATACAATGCACGATGCAAGATGCAACGTGTGGAGGAAAAAAAGAAAGAAAAAAAATCAGTCGAAATGCAATAAGCGTGCAGATAATGCAGAGAAATTATGGTCTATGTTGCTAGGCAAAATGAATTCACCACAGCACATGTGGACCTGAACTGCGGCAAAACTGCGAGCCGCGCCCCCCAGACTGTATTTTTTTTTTCTTGCCATCAGTCCTCGGGGTCTTCTGACAGTGCGGTGCCACAGAGAACTGGCAGAGAGCAGAGAAATTACAGACCTCTCACTCTGCTCTTTATATCACATAGAACTTAAGGTTAGGTAATATTGAGAGAAGATTAAAACTAGATATCAGACTGTAAATAAAATGAAAATGAATTGAAATGAAAACAGATAACTGCATAAAATGGTGGAAGTCAAGTCACATAATGCCTAGTCCTATAAAATATAGCAACCGTCAAATTTCAAGGTGCAAACTTTACTTTTGCAGCATTTTCCTCCCAGAAACTTGCAAATAAAGTAAATATCCTTCCATTATATAAGCTAATTATATATAAATTTACACCAGTACCATAAAACAGCAGCAACACACAGAACAGAGGTCATGCAGCATAGCAGCATCATAATCAAATAAATAAAATAAAAGTCGAAAAATCTATAATAATCTAAAGAAAAACGATATGCACAGAAAGGTAATGCAACAATAGAACAATGGAATAAAAATATATCATTTTAGAGGTGTTATTAAATTAACACAGTCTTATATAAGCTTGTGCACGTTACAGGTTTTTTTTTCAGCAGGGAGTGTGTCCTCTGTCAATCACACACGATCTCTGCGCAGCAGAATACAGTACGTGACGTAAGTCAACATGGCAACACACTTCAAAGGCGGAGGCAGTGTGGAGAAGGGGGTGTGATGCGATTTTCCGCAAAAACTGTAATATTAAAGGAGAAACTGTAAAATTATTCACTAAAGCGATCGAGTTTTACGCATATAATCTTCTGGCTTTTTAAAATAAAATAACACACCGATAAATTCTCTTGTTTTTATCGAGAGAAAAGTGCAAGTCGTCTAATTTCACCGCCCACTCCAGCGAGGAAGCATGGCATGCCACACGACCTGTTTCATGCGCACCCATTTTATGATGACCGTCCTCTGCTCGACGATGCCCGACTTTCCTTCCCAACATCAACTTCAAGTAGTGAGATAAACTACGGACAAACACGTTTCGAAAGCAAAACGACTCGTTTTTAAATCTGAGGGGAAGCTGTTCTCCGATAATCGTGTAATTTGATCTTTACTCTTTGTTATTCCTGAACGAGCGCCGCTCGCTGCAACAGTCCACCTTCAGATTACATGTGCACGAAGTTCACATCGACGGCTTTTTTTTAAATAATCGTCGTTTAAACGCCGCTTTTTTCGTACTTAACAACATATTTTATACTTATCGAGTTGCAGAAAGCGTTTATAAATAGTTTGTGTTTCGCTGTTTTGTTGACAGCGGCAGCGTCCGCGTGCTGAGACGCATCTCCGGTCCGGGTGGGCGTGAGACACTCAACTTGGCTTATTTAGCAGTCGTAGATGTGTAGTAGACTGCAGACGCTCTACAGCTAAAATGTGGACTTTAAACCTTTTTTTTTTCTTTAAACCGTAGCTAACACATTTATCTACTTTAAACCACATTTCTGCAGCAACATGAGTGATTTCTTCCAACAACCAAATGCACCGAAGCAGCAGCCAGCTCATGCTCACCATGCTTGTGTTTAAAAGGCCGTCCTGACGCTATTAAAACACACCTCTGCGTTCATCCTGCACCTCTCCACACACTTTACCCGGCTACTTTCACTGTTTTAAACGTAACCTGCACGACCACCCAGTCGGTTTTTATTTTTATCTTATTTTTATTTTATTTTTATTTTTTTTGCAGCATGCAGCAGGCCTTAAAAAAAGAGCAATTGTTCTAACACAAGTCGCAGCTTGTTTCAGTTACTCCGCTTTAAACACTTAAAAAAAAAACCTTATTTAAAAAAAAAAAAAGCTTCAGAACAAAACAAATGAAAACTAGTTGTTTTATTTACCTTGTTATAAGTTCCGTGAAGCTGAGTCAAAGTAATAGTCCTTGTGGCGCGTCGTTACGATGTGACTGTTATGAAAATCAACCCGCATCAGTAACCCGCTCTCTTGTTGATGTCTGCGCTTGTGGACGGGACTGGATAGTTGTGGACGTAGTGCGCATGCGTCGTATCCACACCTCCATTTCAGAGTAGAAGCAGGAGGCTTTTTTCTTTTTCTTCAATCAAACCATTTACATAAACGACGTGTGACGTATCCGTGCGTCTGCATTCTGCTGCCCTTATAAGGATGGGAACATTGCGCGGGAACAGGGGGCTCGGCCCCGGTTGCTATGGCACATTGGAGAATGTAAGCAGAGGGGCGGGGCTTGAGGTTTTTACTACAGAGCGCCAGATGGCCCGTCTGGAGGCCTACGGTTTTTTAGAGGGCTCCGCGTCTAGCAGGGAGACGCGCTTTGTTGATTTCTACTGCGTGACAACGGTCCAGATTAGTAGTAGGTAAAATGTGCCTGAAACATGGGAGGCTCCATCCAGTGGACAGTTTAGGACGAACAACTACTTGTACCAGTTTTTTCCCCAGACCACCAGCGTCACATAGCACTGCACCAGTTTGATACCACCATCCTCTGTAGTGACACTACATACTGGACTGGACTAGACTAGACCAGACTAGACTAGGACTCCAGTGGTGTAACTATGTACATTTACTCAAATACTATCCCCAAAACACAAATAGCTATAACGTTATACTATTATATTAAGCAGCTTTCAAAATAAGATGCAAAAATGACCAATATATAATGGACCAGCTCCTCAGATTGTGAGGATTTGCTGCTTTTCCTTCTCATATTTATAGTAATTTTAATTTAATTTAACTTTGAGATCTGCACTAGCTTCTTTAAGCTGTCGCTTTATAGTTATAGGTCAATGTTATGTGCATTTATCACTATTTTTACCAACCAAACAATCAGTTGATTAGGGAAGTAATCAGCAGATTACTGTTATTCCATTAGTGTTGTTTTTTCCTGATTATATTTACATATGTTTACTTAAATAACATTTATATAATACAATACGGACCTACAGGTGTCTTTTATAGATTTAATAACATTTGGGCAACTTGTGACATAACCAGAGTTATAATTGATGATTACGGAGGATATCGGAGGTTCAAATTAATAGATGTAACTCTCTAATGCAATCAGATACAGTGTGATTATAACACAAACTTGACAAAGTAATTTGAAACATGTCAGTTTGTCCTCAAAAATGAGTCCTATTAAAAAAATCTGCATCATGAGCTTCATAAAAGTAGATTTTGTTTCTGGGATTTTGAATGAAATTGCATCACTCTACGTGTGTGTGATGCACGAGGCAGGTTTTATTTCATGTAAAGCTGCGAAACACAATCTTAAATGATCTATGGGACTTTTTAATCGCTGGAAACAGTCACATATAAAGTTTACACAGTTGTTCATCAAGTATAGAAATCAAATTTCTTGTCAAGATCAGATGCGACTAATCCTGCGACGTCACATATTTTAATGATTTATCACAAAAAAAAAAAAAAACAGAACAAAGACATGTTAGTTATGTCAATATTAACTTTAATCTTTGACAACACATTTCATAAATAACAATTCATTATTGCTTTCTCTAATCTGTATTTAAATGATAATAGGGCTTGGTCGTTGTAGGTTACATAGTGCTTGCAGGAGAGTGCAGGAGACAGCATCTTTACAATTCTTCAACTGTTAAATTAAAGGCGACATCAACATAATACCTAGTGTTTTTCTTTCTTTTTTTTTTTAATGTTTTGTTTTTAAGGAATCTGTGCTCTATTCATTGTCTGATTTTTTTTTTTTTTTTTTGCAAAGACAACTGAACAGTTTTAGAAACAAACAGCATGACAATTAAATCCACAGAAGTAGTCAGTATAATGTGTCCATAGTGGGATCTATTGTTTCACACAGACACAAACAAGATGCCTTTATACAGAAAAATATGTCACAAATTCATTATACCATAATAACAAATGGACACGATTCTATCAAAGATCTAATGAAGCAAATATTTACAATGAGAGAGAAAAAAAACCCCTTTCTGACAAAGTGGCAAATACTATTTGAACTGACACAATTAGGACAGCAGTTTGGTTTCAGTGTTTCATCAACAGACAATTGCATGAGCACAACTCTGCACAGTTTGATACTCCAAACTGAAGGAAAAAAAAACCAAGCCAGGCCAGGACATTACACAATATAAGAAGAGCATAAGAATATAATGTTTTATAACATATTTCATCTTTTTCTTTTGTATATTTACTAAGATATTTAATGAATGATGTCAAGAAAAAAAATGTTCAATATAATAAGACCTGAGTCCTGATATTTCAGATCACAACACACTGAAAGACATGAAACAAACAGAAACATATTTTGGCCATGCATGTGCTTAGTTTAAAATTCAAGTGCAAGCAATACAGCAGTAGGAGTAGAGTTGTAGTTGTCCTAGGGTTAGGTACAGTAAATGAGAGTGAGAGCTGTGAAAATATCTACTGTAGATGTGAGATTATGAATGACTCTCTATTTCTCCTCAGGGAAACAGAATTTCACAGTGTAAACAAGCATCGGAAAAATCTGACTATTTCCTGAAGCAAATAAAGTATCTAAGACATTTACATTGGTGAACAAGGCAATATCTTTATCTGGTCCAGTGTCCTTTTTTTATGATAAAGTCACATTTTTTTAAGAGTCTGAATGTATTTTCCTTCTTCCAGACGTGGAAAGATGAATATTTAAATCCAGTAGTTTACAGAGAAAGGATCTAAACTCTGTGTATCCGTCAGTGTCAGAGCTCAACGCCTTTGACCAGCGCCGTCTCCAAGGTGATGGTGAACTCGTTGAGTGTGTGCAGGATGCGAGACAGCGAGTGAACAGCTGCACGGTCGCGCAGCAGAGCCCCTTCTTCATAGGTCCGTGGTGTCAAAGGACACTCAGCCACCAGAGGCAGCCACTGAGAGAGAAGCCGGTCCCTGCAGAGAGGAACGGGTCAGTGGTCAGTAATGTTCACATCAGTGTCTAATGAAGTTTGCTGCTGAAGTTAACTACCTACGAGACAGAACCGGAGCCATGTAGTTTCTCTAGAAATAGCTTTCAGTCTCAGGATGTCAAGATGCTTTCACTGTTCATTAACCTGAAAGTTAAGTTCACTTAGAAGAACTAATATCTTTAAAAGACTAAACTGGGTATTGGACAAAATAAGTCTAAATATAGAGCTGAACAGTTCTTATGATCTTCCTTATTACTGAGACAAAGACACAACACTTACATCTCACTGTGTATATCTCTGTCTCTATAAACAATGTATACATTATTTCATAGCAAATGAAAGCTACTCTGAAATTTCAACCATTTATGTAACTTGTATTATACACTGTATTTGTGCAACATGTGTGTCATCACACGTCAAAGTTATTTAACTGTGATTCTCTTTCAGCATCTGAAATAGATTTCACTATGTGCATTTCGACTGTTTTGCTTGGCTTGTACATGACTGTGTGTGTGTTATCCACCCACTGCTCAACACTTGATCGGTTACAATAATAACTAATATCCTGCTCTTTTTTTTTATTATTTATTAATAGAAATATGAGTTATTTTTTCATATATCAAAACATCAGAGGATGACAGCTGCAACTTTCCTCCCCTGACCTTTAGGTCATGTAAATACAGTCGGTCAGTGAGTGAAAACATAATTTTTCCGGCTACTTCCTGATAGCCTCAGGAAGGAAACTGCATCACCGTTACATAACACAATGTAATGACAGATGCTTTTTAAAAATAAGTCATGAATCCAGCTCTTTATGACTTTCTTTATTGCATTCTTGTAGGTAATATGTTGTATTTTCTATTTACTGTTACGGCTTTTAACTCATTTCCTAACTTTAGCTCCTGTTACATCCTCAGAATAAAGTAAGTTGGGAGAGTTACGATCACTCACCTGATTCCCAGACAGACAAACAGCTGGAACTTGCCCTCTTTCCCGATGTTTCGGGGCGAGGCATTGATGGCGTTGACGTAGTGGCACAGTGAGTCACATGGTGGACCCTTTGTCAGTGTTGATCCTTGCAGGTCACCCATCTGATCGGCTGTCTCCATGGAAACCACTGCCTTCTCTATTGGACAGAATTGTGGATAATATCAATAATGCTAATGATAATGTAAAATAAGGTCCAATAAATTAAATAGTGGTGGTTGATTGTTAACAGAAACACATCAGTCACACTTTGTTGCATGTAACTTAATACATGAAACTCATATTCACTACAACATGGAGATAGGAAACAGACATTTGCAAGAGGTAAACTTCACCTTCACTGTTTAAATACACTCGTAGCACTTACCCACAAAGTCCCAAACAAACACGTTCCTCTGGAAAAGACGGTTGGATTTGAAGCCGTGGAGAAGAAACTTCTCCAAAGACGGCACCAGCCCTCCTTCACCACATAACAAGACGGTCAAGTTTCCCCTCTGGGACGAAAGAGATGAGAACAGACAGTTAATAGAAGCACCATAACCAAGAGGCTCACCTTACAATTTCAGTAAATCTACTCATATAAGCAATGGAAAGCGCTGCAGGTTTCCAAAAACAAAAATCCTCCTCCACAACAGAGAATAATTTGTTTATTTCTTATTATTTAAGAAAGTTTTACTTTCATCTACTTTTAAAGAAGTAAACAGAAGAGAGCGTTTAGCTCAGGGGCCTATTATAGATGAACTAAAGTGATCCATCAAATCTCTTCAGTGCTTTTAAATTGCTGCTGTGATGAGAGAGTCTAGTCTGATAAACCAGCCAAGGTAATGAGCTGTGTCTGAGATAAAAATAACACACACGGGAGGCTGCTGGTCCAACACCTCGCAGCAGAAACGCTCTTTACATGAAACACTTTCTCCCGTTATGTTAGCTGAGGGAGATATCAAGTTAAATGAATGTAGGAGATGAATCCTGGGGACACAGTCACTGTTACGGTCACATACCTCTTGTTCAGGTTTGTGGAAGTGTTTAACAAGGTTATTCGCTGCCTCCCTCACATCCTCTTGTACTTCAACAGACATCATTCCTGACGAGATAAACGCAAACAGCTACAATTAGAAACGTGAGGATGAATGATGACAAACACGAGGAGGAAGAGATCAGGGGCTAAATAGAAAGGTTATACCAGAGCTGAATCTGTTATTGTGGTGAGTTTTTACCAACAAGTAGGTCAGCTATTGTACTAAAGAATGTGTTCTTTGTCTGTACGTACTGTTTCGGCTGCCAAGTGATCCAAGCACTGTCCGTACACTCTGAGAGGGAGAGGCCAGCTCTGGAGGTGTCCCTGTCCACCTTCCAGCGTCCTCCTCTCCACCAGGTGACACCAGTTGACCAATGAGGACTCTTTCCAAGCTTCCATCACCCACGCCTTTCCCCAGCCATCGGCCGCACGGAAATCTGAGATGATAGAGGACACTGTTTCATTATATTCAACTTAAAAAAAAAAAACAACTCAAGGACATGGTGTAGGTGAAGGCCAGTTCAAGAATCACTCTTGTATTTTTACACATTTTTTTCACAAATCAAAGGTTAATATACTTGTAGACTAATTTATGATATCAATAAAATTGCAGTGATATTACAGTTATATTATTATCCTGAGATAAGATTTAAAGGTCACTGTGCTGTACTGTCCATAGACATGTTTGAACAATAACAAGAAGCTACTGTGCTGTGAGCTCAGTGTTCACTGATGATATCAACGTCAGATGATTGATCTTACTTGTAGGTGTGTCCAGTGATCTCATTGTAAACCATCACACAGTCAATCAAACACTTTGCAAGCAGACCAGAGTTGTCCTGTCCCAGCTGCAGAGTGCTCAGCCTGCCCAGGTTCTTACACTGAATTAAAAAACAAAAAACAAAACACAAATCGCAGTGAGATCAGCTTTACGTTGATGCTGTTGTATATGTGTGTGTGTATGTTCGCATTAACGTTGAGAGCCGTGTAACAAACCTGGAAAAAGATCTCCTGTGTATTTTTTGGGATCTGTCTAACTCCCGAATCACCCAATTCTCCTGACACACACACCCAGGGGTTAACGGTCGCCATGGCAATGCTCAGCTTCTTCATGGGTATAATAACAACACGATATGGGATACCTGCAGAGACGTCAAGAGCAGATTAAATCATTTAGTCATTTCTTTAACGATTAAAAATCTCCTAACGACAATAAACAGGATTTTCCTTTAAATCTGCATCCATCTGTATCAACTGGGAGAAAGTTTCGGTGGGTAATAATGTAAAAAAAAAAAACAGACACAGGCAGGAGAAAACTTTCAGTGTCCTTGAAAACTATAAAAGAGGCAGTAAAAATTCAAGGTTTTTTGTTGTTTAGGTTTACGACGACTCACTTATGGAGGTGAAGACCCGTGTAAAACAGAGGTAGTCCACAGTGTTAAGAGACAGCAGGTGGAACAAAAACTGCTCCCTTTCTTCTTCACAGAGCAGGAATGCATGAGGTTTATACAGCTGCCTGTCAGGGGACAAAAAAAAAAAAAAACAAAGAATTTGAATTATTGCTCTGCAGCTGCATGTCTCCAGTGATCAGTCACGTTGTAGTTTACAGCCACGTCTGTCCAGATTCACCCCAGATATGTAGCAAACTTGAAAGTTTTTCAGCATATTTTGTCATAATTAATGTACGAAATTATTCTTAAGTTATGACCCAAAATATGTTTATTGGTGTCACAACAACCTTGACATTTAACTATCAAAATTTAATCAGCTCATCCTTGAGAAAAACAAACACAAACACATTTCATTGAAATGTTCAGTGTTCATTGGACTTTAAATTAGATTTTCATTAGCCAATCAAGAATCAACTTTCAAGATTTAATGTAATAATCATGATGCAGCCCAAGATAACCTATTTGATTAGTTTTGTTGGGGTTGAATGTAGTCCAAGTGGTTATTTGTTCCAGATTTTAATATATTGCATTCATAAAACTTTAATGGACGTGAAATCACAATAACCTTGACTCCAAAATCTAATCAGCTCTTAATCAGAAGGACAGACGTACATCCAGGGATAAAAAAAAAAGTGTCAGTATAAAAGCATTCAACATAAACAGCCTATAAACAGCCAGATTATGGGTGAATCTTAACCTGAGCAGCTCCTGGTTCGTCAACAGCTCTTTGAGATGCTGTGAAAGCATTTTCTTCTCCAGAGCCAGATGGATCCAGGCCCGTGCTTGACCCACCTCAGATAGACCCTCACTCATGGTCTGAATAAACCTAGAAAGACAACACAGATTCGCATCAGGAGTCAAATACAAGCTGCAATATTCGGTCTATTCTTATGATATTATCATCACCTAGAAAAACTACGAGCATGTTTGAAGATATGTAACCTCTTGACCAAACTAGAACCAGAACTAGTATGTAGTTTGTAGTTTGCTCCCATTACCTCATGTCCTGAACTAAAGATCCTCTGGGAAGCAGAGCTCCATCATCTAACGATCTCTGCTCCAACCCGTTGAGCCCTAAACAGACAGCAAACACCAGTGATCAGTCGACTTTTAGTTTTGTGATTTTTACACTGAACAAAAAAACAAACAAACTAGAAGGATTTTGTTCTGACCTGGAGACTCAGCTGGTGTCTCTGTCTTCCCCTGGGCTGCCTGGTAGTGCAGCAGATGGGACCAAAGAGCAGACTTCCCCTGTTCACAATAAACACACTTGTCAACATTGAATCGCTTCAGACAGTCTCCTCTTTGTGTTCATGTATGAGAGCATGATGTAAATTTGTTGACATGAGGACACGCAGATCGTTGCCCAGATGTTCACTGATGCTGAATGAACATGCTGAATTAAAAGTCAGCGTGTGTCTGACCTGTTTCAGCTGCAGACCATGGCCCCAGGTTCTCTCCAGCAGGTCACAAAGACCGAGGATGAGTGTGTTTTCCTGCAGGCCTGTGATGTTCGCTTCTCCCTGCCCGAGCTCCACACTCTCCTTCCCCATTCTCTCCATCAGCATCCGTTTGGTCTAAAAAAAAAAGACACACAAACATTTTTGCAGCTTTGACCTTGAACGAAGCTTAAAGAAATTAATTAAAGAAATTAATTTACTTAAAGAAATCACAATTACCGTGATGTGGCGTCGCCACATCACGGCGCAGGACGAGAGCTCTCACCTTGAGACGACACTCGCTCAGCAGCCCGTCGACAAACTCTCTGTGAGTCTGAGTGATGGCTTGAGGCGACAGGTCAAGTAGCTTAGATTGACGCAGGTTCTTCCTCGCGAATGTGTGCTTCTGTTAGAAAAACAAAAAAAGGTAATAAATCAGAACTCGAGCCTCCTGAAGCTTTTCAGAATACGACGGCGTGTTTATACGTTTAAAGTACCTGTCTCTGTTCATTGTCTACTCCTGAGTGATCACTCATTGATGATCTCTTTGGGTCGCTCCTGCGAGATGCCGTCACACGACTGGACCACCTGTACACCCACATCACATCACAATGAAAAACTATTCAGAATTTCACTATTCAGTGTGAGATAAAACCCTATTAGATTTTGACTTCAGTTTATTGTCATTATACAAAAGCAAAGCCAGTACAATGAAACTGTAATGTCAATCAAGGCAGCATAGAAGAAATTATTTTAAAAAAGACAAATAGCAATAAATTTTACTGGTTAAGTACGTATGCTTCAATATAAGTTTTGGAAATTTAACTCTTTAACTCTTTTAACTTAAGCTACGTTAACTGTTTATTGTGATGATACATTTTTGTAATTTGGTAATAACGGAAGTTCATGGAGATTTAGTTTAATCACAAATATTCCTGTTTTTTCAACTCTAACTCAACTCAATCTAAAATGACTTCCACGGCCCGGGGTACAAGTACTTCTGTTTGAGATTCACTGCTCTGGCATTTCTCAGTAAAAAACAGAGAACAAAGACTCACTTGTTGGTGTTTTGTCCCTGAGCAAGCACATCAGCCTGCAGCTTAGGGAAGAATCCAGGCTGGTGACGACCTTGGCCGATCCTCATGTCCAGCAGGTGGGGGTGTATGGCTGTGTGGTCGGCCTTCAGCAGCCTGCGCTCAGTTGCCTGGGCTGCAGAGACAAACACAGACTTCTATTCAAGCCGGTTAAGTACCACTAAATGTGTTTTATTGTGAGAGACGCACAAGAGACACGCAGTAAAAGACGAACTTAGAGACACGGTGCAGATTACAGTATGAGGGGAAAGAAAAGGAGCAGCATCTCGACAGAGTCTAAATCTGAATAATGATACAAACAGACTGAGATGCGAGCTCGGTGTTCTGCCTTCAGGTTGGCAGGACTTCAGAGCAGAGGGTTTAAAACAGTTTTAATAGGACACAAAGCTCTGTCCTCCTCTTACATAATGTTCATCCCCGGCCATTTCATTTAATTCACCGCTCTAATACTCTAACAGTACCCCCCACCTTTTCATATTAGATTCTATCCTTCCTCTTTTTGTTTCAATTATTAAACAGTTCATTTAATTTTCTTTTTTCCATCAGTTATAATTTAAACACTCAAATGTTCTGGTACACCAGTCCCATTAAATAATTTAAAGTAATTTAAACAAGATTATTACAAAATAGGGAAAGAAATAGAGTTGCAGAATGATCAAGCAACATAATCAACATAATAACCCAAACAGATTGCAAGAGATTTTCAAAGACTGGCATCCACTTCAACCACATTCAGATCAAATGATGAGATTTGGTTTCAATCTGTTGCTAAATGCTGAAAAGAAATTGGTGAAACAGCCTGACGCTACTCAAGATTTGTTATAGTTTGTCACTAAAATGTACAGCCTCCGCTAATGACTCCTCAATAGTATATTTATTATTTCCTGCCTCTAGAGACAGTAAATGTGCACATCACTGTAAAATATAAATGAAAATCGATAGAAATTAAGTCAAGTTAGATTAAGTCTTTTCTGTTGAGGGACAGAGACAAAGATGCAGAGATATCAGCTGTAACATGGGAAATGCTTTAATGCCTTTTTTTGCCCCGTTTTGAACATACAATAATACTGTATTTATATTCATTCTAACTTATGTTGTAAAAATGTGCAAGGATTAATACTTTTTCATTTCAATTTCATCATCTTTTTTGATCACGAGCAAATTCACAGTACCTGACTCAAAGAGTGTGGTGCATTTCCTGTAGTGACAGTTCTGCGAGTCCTTGTCTGTGTCATACAATCGCTCTTTCTCCAGGCGGTTGTCAAACAGCAGCTGTAGTGGCTCTCTATCCGCCCAGCGAGATATCACTTTCCCATCCACAAAAGAAGAAAACATGGATGTCTCCAGGAAGCGAGACAAGAAACGCAAGTGTGTCGCAGGTTGAACGGAGAGGAATGAGCCCTGAAATAAAATTTAAAAAATAAACAAAAGCAGAGATTTTAGTAGACAAACTGATAAAATTAAATAATCTAAATATATGTGGAGGTAAAAGACACAAACTGGTGCAAAGACATTTATTAACGCACCTTATCAAAGCTGAATGTTCCCTCTCGGTTGCTCAACCATGAGTCCAGATCTAAAGCGCTGTGGATGACAAACTCCTCGTATCTGCCAAACATGGCAG
The DNA here is from genome assembly GCA_016801845.1 of Polydactylus sextarius. NCBI lineage: Eukaryota > Metazoa > Chordata > Actinopteri > Polynemidae > Polydactylus > Polydactylus sextarius. Next base: position 4,492,609 of record CM028921.1, read on the forward strand.
CAAAACGTCCAGCGAACACCTCCCTCAGCTGAATGTTCAACTTTGCGGCCTTCATCTCTTCCTCCTCCTCTTCCAACACGTGTCCCAGCATCTTTCCCACATCGTCTGACATCTTCCCTCCCCCGCATCTCCGCGCCAGAGCCTGCAGCCTCTCCAGCACAGCCAGCTCCTCGCCTCCCAGGTTCCCGTTCCTCCTGTCCTCCATCAGATCCTCCAGGACCAGGCTGCTCACGCGAGGGGAGGCGGTGGTGGGCTTAGTTATCACATCTCCACCCTGTGGTGGGAGTCCAAAACGCAGCAGCACCTCACTCAGTTCGTGAATTAGCTCAGTCTGATCTGGAAACATGGGGAGGTCCTCAGGGATTTCAACACAGTGGTTGTCAATGTCCACGAAACACAGGTTGGCCTGGGTAGAAAGTAGGAGACAAACAACATGAGCAGAATACATCTACTCTGATTTATCAATTCAATTAAGATCTCACAAAAAGATTTTCATTTTGTTAATAGATTCTTGGTGTTTCTCCATGATGAGCCCTTAGGAGACATCTAAGGCATCTGAGGGATTAACTAATGATCACTCCACTGCAACAGGAGAAACTGTGCAAAAATCAGGCTTCCACATGAAAAATCTGTACAAGAAATGTGCCAATGAAGCTGCTGAGCAATGAATAACAAAACATGGTGAAAGACAGGCACAGATTTAAAAAAAAAAACTGCCTCTGTAAGCAGCAGTGAAGCTCAGCGCAGTCAGCAGCAGCAGCACGACCTTCAACGGTGACCTCAGGCAGTCGGTTTACAGCCTCCAGGGAAGTTGGGATAAAGACTCTAGAGTGGTCAGTGGCAAACCTCTAGAGTGGCTGTTTTACTCTGTGTGGCCTTTCATCATCACTTTGATCCAGAGAAGAAAACAATGATCAAAAATCGAGTATGTTTTCGAGTATAAAACATGTTTTTTTCCCCCCAATTCTTCCATGGATCAGATCGTTTTTTGAAGCACAGAATGAGTGTGCATATCTTTATTTAACTAAATTCAGCTAAAGTTAAATTGTGCATGCTTTGCACTTCTTGCTACCTTACATATATGATTAAAACATTTCCTGCTTCCTTCAAATAGCACAACTCAAGAAATAAGTGGCGATCCCTAATTCTCATTAATAATTCAGAGAGTCCCATTATTCTGGATCTCTAACATGCTCTGCAGTTTTTACTTTCAACTCCCCCCCGAGCTGTCTGTTGCCTCTTTTCTGGGGCAGAGCGACTTCAAAGACGCTTCAGTGAGATATTCATGCAGCATAAAGCGATTGCAGTTGCAGGATTGGATTTAAAGGGGGGTGGGGAGCAGGAGGCAGCTCAACACAAATAAAATCGCTTCAGTTTGACAGGACTGAGGAAGAGAGCAAATTATCATGCAAGCAAACCAAAGGAGATCACAGAATGGTTGTTGAAAGCACTGTGTGAATGTTTACTCACATGTCTGCAGCCTCGTAGTTTGACTGGTGCATTCACATGGAAAACTACAAATGTGTTTTATACACACAAGCTCCCTGCACAAGTGCTGGTGCTGTACCTCGTGTGGTAAGTGGAGAGAGGATCTCTGAGCTCCATCTCTACGCTGGATGCCCATCAGGAATGGCACGGGGGCGTCAAGAAGATGATGTAACGGTGTCGAAACGATGGGAAGGTAGATGTGTTGCCACTGGAACGGGAACAGCAAGGTGGTGATGCCCTCGGCCACCGTCATCAAACGCTGGTAGTCTGAGGAGGTAAAAATACGTGAGAGAAATATGAATACTCAGTAGTTACTGTGAAATATTCAACCTTTAATTCATCTGCATCAGATTACCTTGAGAGTAAAGCAGGACTTGTGTCTCCAGAAATGCACAAGTAAGTAGTTGCACCATATTGTTGACACCCAGCAGAGAGAACGCCTCTCCGAGAGGATACTCCCCCAGCGGGAGTTCACCCGGTCCAGGCCGCTGACACATGATGGGCCCCTGCACGCCATGGAACCGCAGCGACCTGCCAGGTGGAGGCAGGGGCACTTCATACAAGATGTTGTGGATGTAGCTCTCCAGAGGAAGCGGTGGAGCCGTGTGCGACGTCACAGCCTGATGCAGCTGAGACAGAAACTGTCGTGAAGCCTGAAGAAAAGGGAGCGGCGTCAGGAGGCAGAGCGCTTTAGACACATAAAGAGTATCACGCGCCGGATCAAAGGAGCCCGGGCAACCGAGGCAGTTAGCGACTCCGGCCAGGGACTCGATGTCCGACTCGTCCAAACTGCTCACGAGAGAGTCCATGCTGGAGGTGGAGGGAGAGGAAGCAGATGAAGACGACGACGAGGGAGAGCTGGCCGACGAGGAGGACTGACGCTCCACTTGATGCATCTGATAGAGAGTCTGCATGGCAGTGATGATCTGAGGGCTGGTCACCTCCTCGTAGAAAGTGTGAACGAAGCCGTAGGAACGTGAACCGTCGTCGGAGGAGATCGTAAATGAGTGGAACTGAGGGTCGAGTCTGTCTGCCTGAGTACGGAAGGACAGACCTCTCGGCATGCAGAGCTGAAGAAAGAGGTGAGAGAAGAGAAAACATCATCGATCAATCAGACTCTGTTTCTATTTCACAACATAACACAATGTGCTTTACACACTAAAGAAAAGCCCATAGGTTTAGTGTGAAGTGAACTCAAAATAAAGGTGTTTTAGATCTGAAATCCAATAAAATAAAACTGAAATGAATTTAGTAGAATCGATTTTTTACTGGATTCATAAATAAATCACATAAAATCCAGTGAAGCCTCTGGGTAGCTGTTTACAACAAATTGTAATATGTTGGTGAAGGAAAATAAAAATTAATCTGATTCGCTCTGACTGCTTTTATCATCCTGACCTTCTTTTACAACAACAGCAAGAAAAATGAACATGATCTGTGGAAAAGGATGTAGTATGTAAAAGGAAAGAACAAGCCTGACTACATTTTTCTTTCCTAGTTGATGTTGTTATCATGTTTCTTCTTCTTTTATTCACTAACACTGGCTAGAAAAGAAACAAAACATTTGTCCTACCAGCAAGAACATCTTGTCCTTCCTTATCATTTCCATTGTTTTTTTGTTTTTTTTAATCATCACAACAGAGAACCAATTATGTGCGAGCCAAAAATCATACCATGTTGACAGCATCTTTATTGAAGGGGTTCCTGTCTGTGTTTTCAGGGTAGCGCACCAAGACCTTGGACTTGAAGGACCGTCGGATGGGGCTTTGCTCGAAGCTCTCACCTGAAACACAAACAGACAAAGTGATCTTCAACTGCCCTCACCGCTGAATCAGAATTCACAGCGAGACAGAAAAGGACAAAACAGAGGACGTCTCAATCAGTCTGCAGCTTAGATTTATGAAAAGGTTCAGACAGGACGACCTTGTCTGGAAATATAAAGGACATCTGTTGTCAGCAGCAAAGGGTCGCGCTACAACGTGAAGGGGAAACCCTTCCAAAGGTTATGTAACTCCACTCATTACCATAGAGATAGACTAGAAAAAGTGGTGCAACACAGCTCAACTCTAACACTCTGCAGTAGGAAACACCTCTGAGAGTGAAATATACTGCTTTTTCATACATTAAGTCTCAAGATAAAGGATGAGATTCCTACACTACAACTACATTACACCAAACAATTGAATTTGCAATGAACGCAAGAAAGCTCTTCTTCATATTCCCATATTCACATGACACACATTTGATGCATTGCACTGTCTAGTTTCAGTCTCCCCTCTCTTCATTCTCTGCAGCTTGTGTCAGCTTCCATCTCCGGTTACCTCCAGAGTGCTGTCTGTGTAAGTATGAGAGGATGAAGGGACGAAAAAAGATGAGGCAACAGAAAAACAGTGTGTGTATCACTGAGGGTGTAAAATCAAACAACAGCAGTGAAGGAGATACTTTCATTATTCATTCACTTTTTGCGGGGGTTGTCCTTGAACAGTGCTCTTCACCGTGATCCTGACGGAAAAGAAACATCATTCAGGAGGAGCCACCTCACCTGCCGACAGGATGACGCACAAACACCTCACGAGAGGAAAATGCGCTGGAGGCAGTGAGGACTGAGCGCCACTACAAGTGAAAGTGAGTCAGATGGAGGTAGGACGGAGGCCGAAGCTAATGGAGCACAGTAGAGAGAGAGAGAGAGAGAGGAGGGGGGAGTCACTGTTCTTTGCTACGGATACAATTGGTGTCGTGTTCAGAAGCAGAATCAAGCCTCACACAAGTACTTCTAGTTGCCATGGTAGCCACATCCGCTGTGGCCTCCAAGACAAGTCATCAGACAAAGCTCGTCAGCTGCAACGTCAGAGAGTTTCATCAGCTGACCCAATTAAAACCCACATTCCTCCTGACACGAGTTCCCACCAAAGATACAAACACAAAACACATTCAAATGCAGCCTCCCTCTCTCTCTCTCTCTCTCTCTCTCTCTGTCTTGACAGCACTGAATAAGTGGGAGGTTTGTTTTAGCGCCTGAATGATGCCTTAAGTGCCTGTTACAGTTCAGTTGTGATGTACACAAAAGAAAATGTACATCAGCAATGTGTTGTTGAATGTTAAATATAATCAAACAATGATTATTCTATGAAATGTTAGAAAACAGTGGCAAAAAACCACAATGTAATATCTTCAAATATCCTTACTATAATGTTTTCAATAAATGTTTGAAAAATAAACTAGCTCCAGATTATTTCTCTGTAAATGAATCAACTAATCTCCATCACTAGTAACATCACAGCAGCAGCTCTGTTGTTTTTGGAGGATTAAAAACAACAAATTGCCTCGCAGTCGTTCCGCAGTTTAAACATTCATCACAAAGATTTATGGCCCCAAATGGTCGTCTGTCCCTAAAACTGGGAGCACTTCATCAGGGATGATTGAACTGCTGTAACGGCAGACATCTGTCATACTCGCCGCCCGAATTAAAGTCGCCACATCATTACATGAGTAGACGAGGACAGACATGAACCATAGAGAGATTAAATGACAGCAAGTATCAGCTGGCAGATTTTTCCTTTTGTTTTTTCGACTGAAACGGTTTGAGTCACGCTCTCTTTGAATTACAGATTTATCCAATTGTCCAATTATGGCAACTCAGGTGACAAAAAGTGACAAATTTCTCTTTTCATCCCACTCTGAGATACTGATGTGGCGCCAGGCTCATTTTCTTAAAATAAAAAGGATAAAAATAAAGAGCTGAAGGGCCTAAAAATAAAACACCTAAGCCTGGATAGTCTGTGCACAAACAGCAAGATTTAGAAATCTCTTTGTAAAAGGTGTGACATTATAAAGAAACACTCAAATGTTCGGTCAGGGAGTTCTCGTCCTCTGCTGACGTCATCTCCCGGTGACTATCATCTGGATTGAACGGGCAGCGAAACCTCAGCCATTCATCATTCAACCAGCCAGCGTCACATGAAATTTGATTAGGCTGCAGAAAACACAGTGGCATCTATTGAGAAGCCAACAAGCCCAGATTGTTTCTCTGTAGGCACGCTCTAATTACGCTCTTTTATACAGAAAGAGATGCAAACATAAACACTCATATGTCTTGCAAACATGAAGCAAGATGGAATAAGTGTCACTTGCACGACTGCAGTTTGTGGGATATGTATATTCACACTTACAGAAATTCCTTGAAAGAAGCAGAGCCCCCTGCTGCAGTGAGTTTCAGATGACCAGCTGTTACATAAGCAGACTGGTTGAGCTCACATACACTAGACAGCAGTGCTGTCATCCGCCGGAGGGAGCCAGCTATCAAAGTCCTTCTCGGTTAGTTAGAGCAGTATCTAATCTCACAACGTGATACAGAGCTCGTCCTACATTTGATTTAGATTTTCTTATGTGACACGGTGCAATGATTCAAAAGACTTTTAGTGTAAGAGAGAGAAAACAATAAAAACAAGCAGGGTGAAAGCATGTCTGGTAGCATCTATCTCCCTGAGGAGATGCTTGACACGAGCAACACTGCTGCTACAGAGAAACAAGGAGGGTACAGGGTGTGCCTATTGTTTTTTGCTCTTCACAACTCAGACTCAGACAATAAAGATGCTGGTATTCATCACCTGAGCTGAGTGGTTTTGTTTCCTCACAAAGACTCAGGACACACACGCGCACACACACACAAAGCAAGACACATGAAAACGTCACAGAGAGCTCCTGACCGAGATGAACGTCAACAACTCAGGAGATAAAAAAACATCCTCTCTTATCTCAAACCATCATGGGCCCCTGATACAAAGTATCACCAATATAACATCTCTGTCCACAGGAATGAAAAGAGACTATGATAATGATAAGAGAGTTGGAACAAGACGTCACAGAAAAACACTGATCTGTATAATCAGGCTGCTGTGTTCAGGTTTTATTGTCCAGACTATGATGTTGTCTTCTCTCTCCGTGCTGTGTTTCTCATCCAGGTGTAGCAGTGAATGACTTGCAGAAACCAGAAACCACCAAAAGCTCTGTTCTCAACTCAGTTTACAGTACTGCCCTGAAAATCCTGAAGATATGATCAAAACACAGCGAACAGACTCCAAATGTGGTTTTCCTCCAAGCGGAGGTACAGTGTCAAAAAAGGACAACACTGTGGATAAATCATTTAAATTAAAGTAAAACTGCTTCAAATTAGCTGTAAGTTCTGTAAGGTAATTCTCTTCATTATTTATTTATCTGTTTATTGTTCATAGAAAATATGTACTTCCTCATCCATATATGGTCAGATATGTGTGGAGAGATATTTATTTTATAATCTGATGGAATTTAATCAATAATAATAATAAAATAACATCATCAGAGACTATATGTTGTTATTCTACACAGGATTTTTTGCAGAGATTGAGAATAATATTACGCAGAAATGTTGTCAACAACATTTGGAAAAAGAAACGCGATCCAATCAAAAACACATTTAAATGGATGTGAGTCCAACACAGACAGGCCCTCGAAATGTTTTGAATGTCATAAAGAATGTGATGGAGCAGATCTTTTCTTTAATCTTGCGTGGTGTTTTTGTTTGTTTCTCTCACGTTTAGCTGACCACCGACCTGCTCCGTCGTCCGGCTCCAGGCCCGTCTCAGCGTCCACTCCACACACAACAAAATAGTGGGCGAAGCGGCAGGAAGCCGCCGTCCCCGCAGCCGCCGCAGTCCCGCTCATCCTCGACGTTTACGGTGTCACAGCTCGTTTACTTCTACTTAACGTTGTGGATGTTCATAGCTGAAGCGACTTAATCCGAAATGTTACGTATGTGTGGCGCGTATGTGTCTCTCTCCTCCTCCTTCCTGACTCCTTGTGTCCGTGTCTTCTTGATCCGTGCGCCGGGAGCTGTGAGGCCGCCTGACTGAGCTCTGAGATCCGCCGTGTGACTCTGATGGAGCCCGGGATGATCAGAGATGGTCATCCAGTGTTTTCACAGGGGGGAGGAGGCTGCGCAGGCCTGAGAGGGAGGGAGGGAGAGAGAGAGGGAGACAAAGAACCAAACGCATCATCATCAGCCTCGTTTTATAAGGTGTTGTAGAAATTCATCATCAACACCCACAAAAATAAAAATAATCACGCTCTGATAAAGGAAAATCCACAATCTATATCTAATATCACGGATCATTACATTATATTATTTGAATTTTTTTATATAATTGACTTTAGACTTCAGACTACAATATAAGTTTATTTATAGAGATCACTTAATATGCAAATTAATGAATTAAAATCAAATTTAGAAGGCAGATTAAAAAAAAAAAAAAAACTCAGTCTAACCATGGATTCATATCTAATCTCACAGATCATTACATTTTTAAAAAAATATTAGTATAATTGACTTTAGACTTCAGACTACAATATAAGTTTATCTATGGAGCATATTTAATATAAAAATAATGCATTAAAATCAAGTTTAGAAGGCAGATTTAAAAAAAGATGTACTGCATTATAAGTGGTTTAAAAAAATCAAAAATCAATCATCATTACATTTATTTTTTCATTTTAATGTGACTGATTTTAAATTATAAGATATGTTTATTTATAAGACTCATTTAATGCACAGTTTTCATTACAAATGCATTAAAAATCTATTTCAGAAGGCAAATAAAAAGATGTAGTGCATTACAAACTATAACTGAGGGTGTTGTTTGGAAGAAAATTTTACTGAAAAGCATGAAATTGTATCATGGGAAAACTTAACTCTTATTATAGCCAAAAAAATAGAAGTACACCCTTTCTAGTTTAACATATTTGAGTAAACATGAGAAATAAGGAGCCAAACATTCATAAATACACATCGTTGGGTATTTATTCAACCATTCAAACACACATAACAAACAAACTTCTCATTTTCTAGGCAAAATGCAGACTAACTTCATTAAATAAATATGATAATCTAGATCACAAGTAAATCAACATCCTGCTCTATCTGTTCTGGTAAACTATGTTGCCTGAGAGATATTTAGGATTTGGGTTTAAATAAGTTCAGTGTCCAAACCTCACAAAAAAATGTGCAGCATTTCTATACACCTGGGGCAGCTCATGCCATAAAACCCTTGCGTTAAAAATCATATTCTGAAATCGTTTTCACATTTTTCATGCACATTAGAGGTATGAACCTTCACCCAATGTTGTTAAACAGTTGAGCAGATGGGTCACAGCTTCAGTCCTCCAGGTAAACATATGGAGCCGTCACTTACAGCCTTCCCCACTTGTTACAGTGAGTGCATAACTTACAATAACAAGGCTTAATTTCAACATTCATTTACTGTTATCGTTCAACATCCATTTTATGCGTAACATTTTTCATTAACAGTAATCGTGACTTTTAGTGTTACTGCTTTGTCCAGTTTAACCACTCCTCCGTTTATTCTGAAGCTGCATAGCTGTCTGATTGTTGTGGTAGATGAAAAACAATCGTAGCAGTCCAGACATCCTTTTTCCCGTTCAGCTTCCTCCAGCTCCTCCCTGGAGGATTTGCAGGTGTTTGTCAGCCAGCTGAGACATTCAGCGATACCATTACATCGCAGATCAACACCATCCAGGCGGCTATGGTTTGCGTACCTTCAAAAACAAGAGCCCTAAACACTTCAGGCAGCTCTTTTTAATGCAGTGAAGGCAGTGTTTAGACTCTAAAATACTCCCAACACAATGGTCTCCTCATCTCGTCACAGAATCACAGAAGGCGAGGCCACTGACACTGCAGGTTAAACTCTGTTTGGCTCTTTTAAAATCGTTATTGCAATTTCCCAAACCAAACTCACAGATAAAAGATCTTGCTTTTCACTGCAATGCGCCTGTGATCACGTTGATATTATAACGAGGACCGGAGCTGTGCAAAACCCATTTATTGGTGTCTCCACGGCATGCTAAGAAGCGCAGCAAAACACTCCTTCAGCTCTCCTGATAAGTCTCTTTCTCTGAATCACAGAGGGAGAAAATATTGGGTCATGCTGCACAGGACACACTCTCTAAAAAACTTTTGGCAGTGGGTTTGGGTTCAGGAATTTCACCTGGAAAAAATCCTAAGAAAAAGTAGGTGAAGTTCTCAGAAGGAAGGGCACTGTGGCTCTTTGAAGGAAAACAGTCTCTGGCAAAGAGAAGAAAACTCTCAGTGGCATGAGAACAGGGAATAACAGCCTGTTTTTATAATTTACTGAACGGGTTCGTCCTGCTCACTCACTGCTCAACAATTAATTCTAGGTAACTGGAGATCAGGGAAAAGTGGCTGGTGTGATGGAATACATCATTTAGTTTTTGCACAGTACTAATATGGGTCTGGGGAATACTGATGTATGGAGAGTGTGGGGGTGTAAGCTGAGTGTCAGCAAGCTACACAGCCTGCTTTTCTATAAGGTTAATGACAACAGATTTATAATTTAACTTGAGGAGTGATAGGTCAGTAGCTTTGGCAAAGTGTATGGAAGCAAAGGCTGTGCATGGATCTAGAGTGCAAACAGAAATATAGTCTATGTCAAGATACGAGCCACCTGGGCCTGAATCTCCCCATCAGGGTGTGAAAGCAGCTGGACCAGTCTGCTGTGGAGCTGAGAGGATTCATCTAACATGACCCGGAAGAGACAATCCTGTTTCCGCCTCAGTTCATCAGCTACTTGGGCAGAGGGTGTCCAAGCTTTTAAGTTGCCTGCAAACATGAGCAGCCGCAGAAGCACATTAGGGGCCGTCCGTGCGTCAAATAACAGCACAACAGAGGCTGGGGCCTGGAGGCAAAAAACAAACAAGAACATGTTCAAATCAGTGTGTATAATAAAATCTGAAGCCTTGTGACAACAGTGTGACAACAAAAAACAGATTGTGCAGTATTTGTTTTGTCTTGTTTTGATGAACTTTTGAAAACATATAATGCACTTACTGTGCATTATATGAAAATGCAAATCACACTCTCACTCACTCAATCACACTTATTTTGTGATATGATTAAATAAAGACAGTATTTTCATCCCTTTAGTTTTACCTGAGCTTGAACAATGTCATCCATCATATCTGGATTTGAAGACAAATTGACAAGGACTCTCAAAGCTTGAACCTGAAACAAAACATAGTTCACATATAGGGTTGCATTTGAAGAAATGTCAAAGATATAAATCAAAGAGGAAACTAAAAGACAACTCACCTGTAATGTTTCATTGCTTACAACAAGTAGAGACAGTAAAAGTGTAATTGATTCTCTCAGCAGGTGTTGATGTTTATCTGTGACTGAAAGGTTTGTCAGCAGCCTGAGAGCACCGAGCTGAAGGTCAGAATTCACTGGTGACACCTCAATCATTTCCAGCACTTGTGACACATAAACCTACAAGACAAGATCATTTTTTCTAGTGAAACAAGGCAAGACAGGAAGATATAAACAAAAAGATCTGTTTGAATGCTATTTGCTGGCAACAAACCTTTATTTGCTCCTGATTTGGGAGGTTCATACACAGGTTATTTAAAGCGTTCAGAGTCTGCACTCTGACTTCTGCTGTGGGATCAGAGAGGAAGCCAGCTATGATATGAATCCCATCAAACTCCCGTATTAGATTCTGGAGGACAAGTGATAAAAAAAGAACTTAGAGTTACATAACTGACAAACAACAAAAGCTGCATGACATAATTCAAAGTATTTGTATCTCAGACACTTGATCGTGACAAACATAACCGGTATTTAAACAAAGCATCCTTCTATTGTACCTGATTCACAGTGAAGGCAGCAGCATTTCCTAATGTAATCAGGATCTGACATCTGTCAGATGGATTATTGCTGGTTTGCAGACATGACAGCAGCATTTTCAGGTGTTGTGGCTCCAGATTGCCGGGGGACTGGTGGATGATGTCACCTATATAACAAAGAAAGTCATTTAATCAATATCTGGTTACAAATTTAATATTTGTTTGCAAAAAAATCGACTAATCACAACCAAGTTGTTACTGCTGGAAGTCAAAGTCACTCAATATGAATTTTCTATTTGGTTACTTACAGGACATTTTATAAACCTATCTTGAAATGTTAACTTTGCTGGAATAATATAATAAGTTTATATATAAGATATTTAATAGGGGTATTGTCCAGCTTACCTGATGCAACATCCGCAGGTCTTGGACAGACAACATCCAGTCCAGATACTTTAGCCAGCAGGCTGCCGGGCTTTACGGTTACTTCATGAGGCTGACTACTCTTAACACCAGTGCTTTCACTGGTTGCACTTTTCTTATTTCTTCTGAAGCTTCCTCCGCTGATAAGTTTGTATAACCCGTAGGAAGCTCCAGCTCCGGCAACTATCCCAAGCAACGCCTTCATGTTGCTGAGCCGTGGAGTGACACTACCATCGCCCATGCTGCTGCTGCTGCTGCTGCTAACAACCGTGTGTAGCTGAGCTCTGCTTGCTAGCTAACAAGCTACAGATGCTCTAAAGCGTTATGAGTTAAATATATTAAGTTAGCTAACTTACTCGACTCATTGGTTACCTAGCACTAGCGACAACAAACAGAAAAGACAGCAGATCCCGGCAAAACTATTATAAAAAGAGTCATTGTTCTTGAAACTGGAGTAGTTTGCTGACGAGCCACAGTTGTCAACAATGTTGTCCTACGTTGTTCCGGGCGGCTTAAAGTGGCCGAGCTAAATCTTTCACTGAGTGACTGACTGTGTAAAAATATCTGTTCTTTACTTTATAATATATTTTTTAATGCATTTTAAAAATATATAAGTTAACATAACATGTTTTAAAAACAGAAATATTATAGGTGTCGATGTCAAACTATGTACATCTATAGTTATTAGTTGTCCAACATTTAACGTTACGGTTAAGTTTTACCTGCTTCGTTACCAGGCAACATTCCTGCCTGGTAACGACGATTAAGAGACGTACTGAAACTCAATACTTCAAATATATTTTTTCTTAAATATAATTATATAATTTTTTACAATTATTTATATAATTCATAATTATATTATAAACTGTTTATTTATTTTCTGTTAACTTTTTTATTTCCTGTTAATCTATTTTTTTTTGTGATTTATTTATGCTGTCAAACAGATAATTTATATATATTTGTCCCCCATGGGACAAATAAAAATATTTTATTCTATTCTATTCTATTCTATTCTGTGTGTGTTTGTGTGTGTGTGTGTGTGTACATATATACATATACATATATACATATACATATACACACACACACATACACACACACACACACACACACACACACACACACACACACACACACACACACATTTACAACAACACAACATATTCTAAACACATTCCACCAAAGACAAATATTCTAATTCTATATTCTAGATAAATATATAGATAAATGAATATGTACACACAGTAGGGTTACTTAAGTAAGGTAAGTACTTGATTTTAAATGTACATAAAGTACTAAAAGTAAAAGTACTTGTGCAGTATGTTGTCTCCTGAGGTCTATATTTCAATAAAAACAGTATGGTTTGTGCAGCTTTTATAAAGAGTGCAGATGTCATTTATTGGAAAAGTTATTGTATTGATTATTGTGCCGACTGTCAGTGACATTCTGACTTATGTTTCCACATATGACAAGTTATTCACCAACAATGCTCCATGACCAACAAAGCAGACATAATATTAATTTAGCTGTAAACTATTCACACTATTATTCTCTGTTGATTGTAGTATGAGGGAAAAAAAACACAATAATGTCCGACCCAGTCTTCTACCACTTTACAAAAGGTAGATCTAGGAAAGTTACACTACCCATATTTATACAGTGATAATAAAATTCATAAAATGGAGTAATGTAGTAGAGTAGAAAGTCAAAAGCATGCATTATTATTTTTATTTATAATATACATGCATGAAAAATGTAAGAAAGTATTTGTACTTTGTTTCTTTCACCACTGTTTTCAGATGGAATCTAGAAACTATAAATATGATATAAATATCTCAATATCCTCACATCTTAAAGAATATTGTTGCAGCAAATGTACAAGTGAAACAAAGAAAACATCTAGTTACATCTAATGTGACCCTCAAAGTCATGACATGACAGAAGAAAACCAGGATTTGAAGTGAAGAAGAAGGATGTGTTTTACTGGCTCTGCAGCATCAACACTTTATCTATATTTTCTTTATTTATACTTGAACAGTCATTATTTATTCCATTATCTTTGACAGGTCCTGTTGACGTGTCACATCTCCACGATCGATCCAGTTCAGTCTCTGAAAAATACTCTTTCAGTCTTCAGGTACTTGATCATCTCCAGGTTTTAGACCGGTAGGTAGACACACTTTTTTTTTTTTAAAGACTTTTCTTAAAACAGACACATGGTGGCTCACTTTCTCAACTAGTGGGACCAAAGTCCAGAAATCTACCATGTTCATTTATTCAAATGAACAGATTTCTGTGGCCATTTAAGTACAAAATAGGAATAATCAAAAACTCCCTGTGGAATGATTTCTATTTTCTCCATCTTTACTGTTTTAGAGTGACCTTTAAGCACCACCGCGAAGCATCAATGTACCAAATACTACTAATATTAATACCACTTCTCTGTACTGATCCTGAGGACAACATGGTACAGTTAAGTAGCATACAAACAACTGAGAGTAAAGAAGAATCAGAGATATCCCAGAGAAATTACTTTCCCTCACATGAAACAAATATAATCACAGCTCTCAACTCCTCTCTAGCCGCTCTGTTGTCTGCTCAAAGTGGCCAAAATGAATCATTGTTTCATGAATCATTTCTGAAAATGAACAGAACCCAAGGAAAATAAAAATCCAGCTTTTCTAAATACTGAAAATGTCAGATTTATTCAGTCGTGGAGTTGACTACACTTGTCTATACTTGTGAAAGAAAATACAGTTTGTCAATCTAAAAAACACTGACATCTTTAAAATTACTTTATTTGCCACATAAATTATCTAATGTGTGGACAGATTATTATTAAGTTGCATATGGAAACTGACCCTATTAAAAAGGCATTTTTAACCTAAGATTTCAGCCTTTTGAGAATTAAACTGAGGCGTTTATCCACTGTGATGTGACACATAAAGAAATATAACTTTAATTTACGTATGTCTTTGAATCTTTTAATTTTAATCAGGAGGATATTCTTACATTTGAGATGGAACAAATGTTTGCAGCTTCATACAAGTGCAGGAGTTATCATCAGTTTATATCAATTCTGTCCCCAACCTGCTGATATGGTGAATAATGAGTCTTGACTGAAACATTTTTCTCCTGACATAGTGGCTTCTTGACTTCTTCATGTATACGTTTATAGATGGAGGTGACATATTGAGTCGTCTTTGAGGAAGAAGCCTTTTTGTGTTGACACCATTCCTCCAAAAGTCACCACTAAGACCTGAACCAGATACTTTGGATGAAGACGATGGTTTGAAGGGCCAGTAGGCTGCGTTACCATGCTCTTGATTCACATGATACATCTGTACTTTTATCGGTTGTATAAAGGTCTGAAGGAAGCCAGGTCGGGTATCACTGATGGAAGGAGTATTTAAAGAAATGTCTTGCTTTTGTTGGGTAGAAAACAAGCCCATGATGTTTCTGGCATCATATATATTATCATTTGGATCCTTATCAGAGATTACATTCTTTCCCAGCATTGGCACCTCACCAAATAATTTTGGAAAGTCTTTTTTATGGTCTGAGGTTGGAGCCAAGTTTGTTGGAGTTACATAAAAGTCACTAATCTGAGATGAGATCCCAGTCTGGGTTGAATCTAAGACACTAGAAGTGGCAGTGGGGATATTGTTACTCATTTGTTTTGGCCCTTGAATAGATGACACTAGATTCTGCTTGGGCGGGTCAGATTTGGCCTCAGTTGTTTCCTGGTTAATGAAGGTGGACGGAACAGAAACACTTGCTGTTCTGTTTCCAAGATAACCAAAGTGATGAGAATGGGAGGGTTTCACAGTAAATAGGTGCGATCGGATCACCTGTGTTTTGTTAAATACTTGATAGTGAGGGTCAAGTGGGTTGTTAATCACTTTAACACCCTTATCGCTGATACTCCTCTGAGGTAAAAGGTCAGAACTTGAAGAAACAGAGCCAATAGATGGAAACAGGTGTCTGTTCGGATATTCTGATGATTGATGCATCTGAGCTGACTGGGCAGGTCTTTCATCAAGTCTTGGTAGATTTGATGCACTAAAGTATAAACTTTTACCATATGAATTCAAAGATTGGGGCTTTTGTGGAGATACTGTATCAGACTGAGTCACTCTAGATATCTTCTCTCCTTGGAAATCTTTATCAAATTTAAATCCACCTGATGGTTTTTGGTGCTCTGATCCGCCGTGATATGAATATTGTGAATGTTGGATATCATTTTCAGAGCTTAGAGGTTTTATATTGGATGTTTTACTTGAATAGTAGCTGAGATCTTGAGGTTGTTTGTTATAAGATTTGGCGGGGGATGAGGTCACATGGCTACTGAAAGAAAAATCCCTGTCAAAGAGTGAGCCAGAGGGTTTGTAGTGAATTGACTGAACATCTTCATTTTGTGAGACAAGGCCGCTTGTAAAAATATCTGGGTTTTTCACAGAAAAGCCACCACTAGCCAAACTTCCATCATTACTAGAAACATGCTCTGTAGCTGTTAAATCATAGCGTGGGTAGAGAGCAGGGCCAGAGTCTTGGCTTTCATAAACACTGGGAGAAATGAGACTTGCAGTTGAGTCGACAGGATCGGGGAAAAAGAGGCTGTCACTTGGCTTTTGGTAGTTGGCATCTAGTCCGCTCTGTTCAAACACTGTATTCGCTGGCTCACTCAAGACTTCATTTTTTCTGCTGTCATCATAGGCCAATCCTTCGTTTAGAGATCTAGCAGAAGACTCTCCGTTAATATTACTAACACCAGAAGCCAACTCATTTTCCATCGTCGCTCGAGCAGTTTGAAAATATCTACTCGGATCACTTCCTGGTGTCAAGAAGGAGCTCTTCATAACTTTGACAAACTGTACAAAATCTTTAATTCTTGGGAAACTGACACCCTCCACAGTTTTGTCTTGTGTGTTCTCCTTCACTAAAAGGCCAAAAGGATGTTGATAACCAGAATTGAAATGCTCATATTTCTGTACAGAGCGATCAGACGAGATGACTGAAGACTCATCTTGCTCTTGTCCTGAGTCTGGTCTGTGTTGCATCATATCTTCAGTAACTGAGCTCATATCCTCTTTGTTTTCATAAACTGGTTCTGTCTGATGGGAAACAAAGCCAAAGTGGCCCAAAGCTTGTGTTTCATCTTCATTGTTTGTGTTGGAAAATGCTCCAGAATAAAACTGGTTTGAGGTTTGTATATCCTCACTGAATGAGTGGGCATGTACAATTGTGTAACCTACCAGAGGATAAACAAACATTACATTAAATTTGTATGATTATACAAACTAAGTTATTTATTTAAGAAAAAAACATTCTTACTTTTCGGGAGGAAAAAATGCTGGTAGATAACAAGAGATAGCAAAGCCAAGAAAACCTGGAAGTTAATGAAGTTGAAAGAAATGAAAGAGCAGCATTAACAAGATATAACCACAAAATATATTTTATATATTATTTTTTATATTTATATTTACCAAAGTGGAAGATCCATGGCAGTGAGTTCAACCACCTGCAGTAGACTGTTGATTAAAACGACCAGATCAGATTGTAGTCAATCATGCTCTGTTCTTCCTTTTGCCACAAAGTTTGACAGCATGAGATGAGTGAAGAGGAGAGCAAAGGAAACTTTTCAGATTGTGCTTCCACCGATTGCAGAGAGCAAACTGTAGACAGGTGTTGCTGGTGAACAATCGGACTAATTGGATGAGCACAGGTGGAGCGTTTGTTCCAGGAACTGCATGGTGATGACTGAAATATCACTACATCGTGTCAGAAATTAATCTATAAAAACATCAGTTACCTTCCACTTTATGTCTTTTTTTTTTTAAATCATGCATCTTTAATATATATGTGACCAGTAAGAAGACATTAAGTTTGTTGATATTTTTAGTTTGTTGAAGTTATGTCCAGTTTTTTTTAAATAAACCTGTAAAAATATGGAACTGTTCAAAAGAGCTTTAACTTAATATTGAAACCCTAAATTTGATAATGATGATACTGAGACTCAGATGCAGCTTTAGGCAGAAATGTGAGCCATGTGAATGAAAGTTTTGGACATTTAGTCCAGATCATTGTGAACAAGTGAGGTTCATTCATGAGGAGATTGTGTTTCACAGACTCCATTTCACCTCTCGATCATCGTTACAGTCACACTAACGACTCTGGTCCGGGATAAATGTCCAAATCTGCTTCAACTGAAATAATCATTAGAATAAATGTATTCGAGATGACATTATGATTATAATTAATCCAAGAATATTATTTAAGTGTCACTGACTTCTGTCATGTTGAGTAGATGCAGATTCCCAACAGCCGGCCTTTGTTAACCTATTCACTGAATTAATAATGAGCTGTGTCCACAGGAAGTGAGAGGTTGACTGCCCTGACAAACAGAGAGAGAGAGAGAGAGAGATAGAGAGCTGGTCCTGAAGATGACAGGACCAGCTTAACTAATGTGAAATGTGTGTGTGTGTGTGTGTGTGTGTGTGTGTGTGTGTGTGTGTGTGTGCAGGCAGGCTGTGTCACGTATAGCCAGAGAAAACAAGCACTGTGACTAAGAAATGAATCCAAACTAAAAGTCTTTCCTGACAATAATTTCTTCCACACTGTATAAACCCAGGCCTCACTCCTGTGACTAATTTTGACCCATATACTTTCACCATTAAACTCTCAAGACTCGACTTTACCTCTAAAAGCTACATTTGTCTTGAGTTTGTGATCGTATTATTGTTGCCATATTTTAGCCCACGTGTAACCCTCTGTGAAAAAAGGAGAATTTACAAATACCGGGTTGTGATTTTTAGTTTCTTTTCAACTTTAAGCCGCGATTGAGAAACTTAATAAACTTTTAAATGTCGGTCATCTTAAGTGCATCATAGCTGCACGGCATAATGTTACAGAGGAATCAAAGAAGATAATGGAGTACTTACTTTAAAGTATACTTTAATTTGCCACAGCTAGAGTGAAAAAGGATGAGACAAACTCTCAGTGTTTTTTATTATCAAACCAAGGTGCTACTTCACACTCAATGTGGCGATGACCCCTTGTTATAAAGTCAAGCTTGATTTCTCAGTAGTGAGTTCACATCTGTTACATAAGACCTCACTATAAACATACCACCAGTGTCCACAAGGCCAGTTGATTAAATTTGGGAAAACTATGACTCATGACCACACAGAGGCTGTGGGACGTGGGACAACTCTTTCACAAGATTTGTTTTGGTTGAAAAGAAATGTGTTGAAAACTTCAGTGTACAACTTATCTTACGGACTCTCGTTAAGATAATCAGTTATATATCCATTGGGCAATGTGAGTGCAGTTTTGGCTTTTGTCTGCTCTGTTTTTTTCTGTCCAACACCTCTCTCAATAAATAGTGCTCCAGCATGACTATGTTTGGAGAGAAACAGGTTCTGTTTATTCACTTGTATCACTCGATGGCAGTGCCAGAGTGAACCCTGTTCGTTATCTAAGTGTCCTCTTGACATATTTTCAGTGTGGGCTTTTTTGAGTGTGTGTGTGAATGAAATGAAAACATCAGTTCTCAGTTGCCCTCTCATAACATTTGGCAAAGAGGAGGGTTTGTTTAAAGTTTTAGTCAAATAAATAGGGAGGCCGGTCATCTGCAATGACTTCCCTTTTTCATCTGAAACTATTCAGTCATCACAAATGTTGTTTAACTTGAGATTTTTCATTATCTTGAACTATGAGCCGAATTGTGCCGAGGTGTTGTGCACATTGAATCAGATTCATTCTTGTAATTAATTCACGAGATGTTGAAAGTCCTACTTGTAACGAGAGTATATGTGTCTCTTGGGGTTATTTGTTCTTGTTAGATCAACTTCTGTGAAGAAAGATTCTACAGAATCAGCGTCCGTGTCTCATTTGTTTATTTTGTTATTGTGTATTTCATGTGCAATACACACGTGTGCATCTAATAATCATAATAATATTACAAAACACGCAATAAGATGACAAATCTTTAATTTCGATAACACAACACTTACAAAACATAAAATATAGTTTCTCCATCTGATACAGACTGTTTTATGATGTTAAAAGAAACTGATAGACAGGAAAATAAAAAGCCTTTTTAAAAAGTCATATTTCATGTCGATTTTGACTGGAGTCAGGACAGTCTTATGATCTGGTATTTCTCTGGAGCTCTCAAGTGGCTCGGCTCCAGCTCCTCCTCCAGTTCTCCCTGCGCCTCCATCAGCGTGTCCCAGAGCTCAGGGTCTGTTTGGTCTTGATCCGTTTGGCTTTGCTGTCTATCCCTTGGACATCCTCTGTTATATGAGCGCACATAAGCCTCCACGCTCTCCCCAGTGTATTCAGGAGGGGAGCGACATATCAGACCAGAGTGTCTCACTCCCGCGTGCAGACGCAGCCAGTACACCATGTAGTGAATGCTGGGGAGAAAAAAATGCAGACAGACAGTTTTTAATAATGATTTGTATTTACGACACACAAAAAATGATTGCACATGAAAGCAGAAAAACAGAACCCACCTATAGTCACACACCCAGGGGTTTCCTAGCAGTTTTAGCTCTGACAGGAAGTAAAGGTCCTCAAGAACCCCGTACTGGATCGAATGAAGGCTGTTGTTAGACAAGTCCAGCTTATGGAGGTGCAGGAGCCCAGACAGGGATGCTGTGAGTGAGACAAGAAACAGAAAACATTTGTTTCTAATTTTGCTCAGTATAATTCATTTTACTATAATGGGTTTAGTAATAAAAACAATCAAACTCTCACAGGAAAAGTACAGGCTGTCTTTTAGTTTGATTTGGTAACCCTTAACCTTCATAAATAAAGATAATACTATGTTGTGTCTCTAAAAAGGAAAAATGGAAAACAGAAGTTCTGTAATGTGTTCGCAGACTTTTGGCTTTCCAAATGTTATCTTGAAAAATGAATTAATACACTATTTGTGTAGATTTTCATTCTAAATTGTATAAAAAAGAAACCAAAATATTTACTGATCATAATTAACAGATATGTGATCAGGAGATGTAAAAGGTTTTACCTGTGTCGAGGTGCTCCATGCTGTTACTACTGAGGTTAAGGGTCCTGAGGCTCCTGGTGCTGTGGAAATCTCTGGCTTTGAGATGACGGATTGAATTATGGGACAGATCAATATGAACGACATCATCTGGAATACCCGTGGGCACTTCAGTTAGACCTAGACACATGGAGGGAAGGATTAATTCAAATATGTTGGGGAAAAAAGCTGTTGCTTATTCACATGCTTTAGATTTGTTTTCTCAGTAAATCAGAGTGATTAGAATTGAGTTCAGTCTAAATTTGTTGAACCACAGACATCCCTCAGGAAACATTTCCCATGCAGTTGCAGGTTCAGGAACTGAAAATTTGGCACATTTCTTCTCTGCCTCAAACCATGACCTGAATTTGAGACTAATGTCCTGGCCTCCTGCCAGTTTGAGATAAATAGTAGTAACACAGTGATTGATTTGGTCTATTCTGAGGCAACTTTTGCCAAACTTTGTTTAGTTTATACATTTGATGTTGTTCTTAGGAAGACGAATAACAATAACATGGTATCAGTCAAAAGTTAAGGAAGCAAACACCATAAAATGTAATGACAAACACCTGCTGAACCAGATGAGGTTTTATGTCTGGCATTGAAAAATCCTTTGAGAAAAAATAGATGTTTAGTCATTTCAAGTTATGCAACAGTAATAATTTATCCAATGATCGCTCTGATACTGTATCTGTGTTAACCCTTCTAATGTATGAGAAACGTGTTACATTTCTGAAAACACAGTGAGCAGCATCACTATGTTTTATGTGTTGCAAACTGACCTCGTCTAGTGCAGTCCATGCGTACTTCAGGATAATGGTAGGTGTAGCAAGATGTGGTGGCGTCTGGTTTGCCGCGCAGTGAACTGGGTTCCACAGGGTATGTGATATTTATTTGTATTTGTTCGCTGATCGGTTCAGGCTCCTTACAAAGTAACTCAGGGTTGATTTGCTTCAACTTCATGCCTTTTAGCCTCGGGGGCTCTGCACACCTAGCAGAAGAAATACAGTTACGTCAAACGCAAATCGATGAATCGGATGTGATATTTAGAGGCTGTTTTACATGACAAAATCATCACCTGGCATGATTTCCTAAATTACGGTTGCTGGGGACCTGAAGAGTACGTGTGAGGGTATCCAAAGAGCAGATGCAGTTCCATGGATTATCATATAGACGCATGTACTGAAGGTTCCTCATGGGGATGAGGACCTCCTCACTAAGTGTTTCCAGGCGGTTGTGTTGCAACAGCAGCGTCGTAAGGCGAGTCAGGCCCTCGAAGGCCCCTTCCTGCACTACAGAGATCTGGTTCTGCTGCAGATCAAGGCTGATTAAACTCTCATATCCAGCGAAGGCCCTTTCACGAAGGATTTTGATCTGGTTGTGGGCTAGAAAGAGGTGTTTGGGTTCTCTGGACCAGATCTGTGAAGAGGGGATAGAGGTCAGACCTCGGTCGTGACAATCAACGAAGTTCTCTCCAGAGTCCCTCAACTCTTTGCAGGGAGGTGACACGAGCCGGGTGGAGTCTGATCTGCTGCGACGTCCGGTACCTTTTACCCTGACAGTTGCCAAACACAAAAAAAATATTAATTCCTGGTTTGTTAGTCGTGACAGTATCAAAAGAAGTCTCAGATTCAACAGCACATCCATACCTGTCCCGTGTGAGTTTGTGTCGTGCTCCTTTGAGGCCTCTGCCCCTCCCAGGCTTTTTCATCTCGATGGATGGGAGCAGGAGGAGGATGAGGAGCAGGAAGATGAAGAGGAGGCAGGAGGTGACATGCATTTTGAGATCTGCAAACTTTGTCTTTTCCAGCCGAAGCCAAAGCAGGAGTTGGGGATGAGTGTCTTATGAAAACAGACTTGAAACAGAAGCAACAGGTCCACTGTGATTACTGCTGATGAAACACAGATGCTACATATTCACAGAGCATTATATAATAGATAGGAGCCACCCGGGAATGTATATACAGCTTTGAAACAATGCAGAATACTACACCACCACATACTCTATTGTACGTAATGTTGCATATTACTTAATCATATTATAACCTATAGAATATGTTGACCAGCTTATTGTCTCCTCTTTACTCATTTACTGTGAATTTCTTCCTTCAGAAATTTCCAACACCTCAATGAATCAGTGTTTTAATGTCACAGAAAATAAAATAACCTGTAACTTCTTCATATGACATATTACTTACTTCTATTTACACCTCAGTATAAGTTTAATAACAATTAGTTAATAATTGTTAATATTAACAAAGAGCTGTGCTATAAAGTCATTTGTCACAATTTTGCTTTACTCTGGTGTATTCATCTCAAAAACCCAAATAATGTCAGTTTGTTAATGCACTGTTTATTATAATAATAATATATATTATATAATAATTATATAATAATATAATATTATATCTTAAATATTACACTGTCTAAAATATTATACATCTTACATTTAAAGCTGAGCTCTGTTCACGCCAGCTTTACTTGAACTTTGAACACTTGTAACAAACAAAAAGCACAAACACAAAGTGGACTGTCCACTTAATCTTAAAACCTTCAGCTATCAGACTTTGTGACTAAATTAGATTTGTACTCTAAACTTTGGTCCAACCCATAAATTCATTTGATCTATTTTTGAACTCCTGCTCCTCTGTTACCAGAATTAACCTCATTCCTTCTTTGGCCAGATGTGTCACTCATGACATAACAGCTGGACTGTGTGATTGCACCATTGATATATTGTGAGTCTAACAGTTTTCTGTAAGTAGCTCTTTCTCATGTTTTAATAGCATTGCAAGAAAATATTTCTCATTTTACCATAAAAGAATTTAAAAAGTATTTTTCCTCAACCAACTGTAATCTACACAAGAAGAAATATTTTGTTTCGAACAGTGTTTTTCTGGAGTACAGTCTTGCCTACAGATTTATAAATAAAGTCTTTCTATACCTGGTCACAGGAAAGAGCTGCCACAATCTCATCCGGCTGAACTCAGGTCAGTTGATGTGCTCTTCTCCGTTTGTTATATAGTCACAGCTCAACAGCTCAACTTTTTGCCTTTTGGAAGTTTAGTGTTGAGTCCACCTTGGATTAATCCAGTCTCTCTCTCTCTCTCTCTCTCTCTCTCGCTCTCTGTTTGCACGTGTCTCCTCTTGTTACTAAATGTGCACCACTGTGTGTTTGCACTGAGTCAGTTCTCAAAACGAATGGACAAAAATCTGGAGGCGAAGTGGAGTAAAAAGCAGCTGTGGCCAAATGGAGGGTTGGGTTTACACAATCAACTCAGACCCACCCACTCAAGATGTTCATATACCATAACATAACGTACAGGCACTGCAATATAAAACACACTTTTCCTTTTTTTTTTTCTGGAAATGTGCGTTAACTTTGTTCCAGATGTATGGTTTCACTTTATGGGGCCCAGAAAATGTGAGGAGTGAAGAAAACTGCATCCAGGAGAGTGATTCAGATTCCAGCATGGACACATATTTTCCCCTTCTCTGCTCCCAGATGACAGTAAATGGGTTCAAATACATTTCACCTCGGCATTCACTCAAAGAGGTTTGTGATCAATGACATGGCAACTCCGTCATATAGGAGCTGTGTTTTATTAAGTTTGTTAATTTCTAAAATCACAGCTCTGGAAGGTTCAACAAAGAAATGTAAGGGATTAATTAGAAAAGAATTTGTCTCATTTACCTCACACATAACTACTTGTCCACACTTTTAACCCCACACAGCAGGAAAAACTCCTCTTTCACAGGCAGTAGTTTCCAGATGTCACTGCCATTTCTCTGTTGGATGCTCATTATCTCGTATTGTCTTCAATATGTCATCACTGAAATAGTCTCATTATAGACTTTCAATAAGAAACGTGTTGTCAGTTTTTTATCCCACAGCTTCATTTCCATATACAGCACATATGCAAAAATATAACCCCAATCACTGTGCAACAGGTGCGTTACATTTTCAAATATAAGCAGTCAAACGCACCTTACTGTCGCCTGTTGATTGGTATCACAAAGATACTCTTTTGTTTTGTCTGACTGACTGACACAACGTAGTGGTTGAGTGGCAGCTCTATCTGCTCCGCATCATGTCAGCGGTTGCAGCTTCCAGGATCAGTCATCGTTTGGAAATTTGTTCCTACAATCAAAAGCAATAGCTGACCCTTAAGGTAACTGTAACTTGATAGGGGAAGTTATTTCTGACTGAACGTGTCTGTGTCACAGATTTTACCACAAATCAAGCTTGAATTTCAACACATGGCCAGATGTGGTGTTTTTAAAGAAAAACACGTCGTTTTATTGAGTCCAAGTTTCTTTTTTTTCCGCCTAGTGTTTGCTAATATCACATCTGACGGGAAATGCACAAAAAATAAACTTCATAAAAATTTCATAAAAATGTTAACAGACTGTCCATATTCCTGTAAATGTGTTTGTGTGGTTTCTTATTTCATCAGAATCAGTCTGTTCTTAATGTGTAGCTGTCTATCAGTCATCGACAGCATTTCATTTTACTGGTCACACTGCAATTTCCACTTGTCTAAATGTACCCACACAACCCACTCTCATCATTCTTCTAAAGCCTTTAAATGGTTGTACACAAGATGATTGTGTTTCCCCTTTTCATTTTGGTGCCACATGTTTCCCATTTTCTCCCGCCTGTCCTCAGATGACAGATACGGTGGTACGGTATCTAATAAGTCGATCTTGGCACCAGTGAGAGCTCGATGTGAGTGGCTGTGTCTTTACCACAGATCACTCACTGTGACACTTAGAAAGAAACTGTCTGCATGAACATCTCCAAGTAAGGCACAAA
Source organism: Polydactylus sextarius (assembly GCA_016801845.1). Classification (NCBI taxonomy): domain Eukaryota; kingdom Metazoa; phylum Chordata; class Actinopteri; family Polynemidae; genus Polydactylus; species Polydactylus sextarius. Next base: position 4,518,075 of record CM028921.1, read on the forward strand.
CTTAGAAGACCACTGCAACATCCTGCATAGGCATCTTGAATAAGTAGTGTGTGTGTTTTCCCTCAGGGTGGCTCCCTTTAATCTGCAGTCTTGTGTAAAATACTTAGACCAGAGCACTGAATCCCCTCCTGACTGGTCTGGATACAACATGTAGCAAATATACATCCAATAACAAAAGCTATGAAGTTTGATGACACCTGGAAAATGATAAAGCAACACTCAGTGATGACTAGAGTAGCAAACACACAGAGGATTTAAACTCATCATAATAAAAGTATACACACAAATAAAAACAGTAAAACAGAGTTCTTAGTAATTGTTACAGCTTTACTGACAATTACGTAACCACAGAAAACATCTTTATATAGTATGCTTTATATTAAAAATGTATTAAGAGGATTTCTAACAAACCAACATTTGAGATCATCAGTAAAATCTTAAATCACTGGTTAAGATTTGATCTCGTGTGTGTGTGTGTGTAACTTGTGTGTAACACTTCTTTACTTTCTTAACACATATTTCATTAGTCTCTGACAGAAAAATGTCCTCCAGTGTTTCATTCTGCAGATCATTTCACATAAATCGCTACAGATAATGTTGCCTTTGACCTTGCTTCACTGTAGCGGCTTAAAAGTGTTTTTATACAAGTACGTTCAAGTGTATGATTTCCACAAATGGTCCTTTATTGTTTAAGATTAGGTAAGGATATGTACCACATATTGTTTCATCTTTTAAATACACTTACAATTCAAATGCATGTTTTTCTTTTGCTCAGTAACTTATATAAAGTCAACCATCACAAGTCTAAATTTGTGTTGGACTCAAGTGACTCCTCAACTTACTGCTCCAATTTGAGCTAATAGCAAACTATTACACTACAATACACAAGTACAAAGCAGTCTGAATTTGGTCTCTTTAGTGCCACTCAAGGAGTTCAACTGCCTGATTGTTAAACCTGATCTGAGCTAATTTGTTTAGTTCTTCTTATCTATACCTATAGATCTATAATGCTCCACTGAGATGTAGCTCATTAACTGAAATAAACACAGACCCTGTGATGTTTGTGGCTTATTTGAGTCGCTTAAGCTCAAGTCAAACTTAAGTGCAAAGAGTAAATTTGGAAATACATTTTATTATATATTATATATTATATATAATACATTGGCTATAACTTTAATCAGAATTGTATTACCATACCACCACTGGCAGTCAAAGGTAATAAAACACATGCACAAACAGTTTAATTAACATTTAGGATAATTCAACAACTTGTCATGAACCGGTTACAAGTTTCACAGTCAGTGTGTGCACAGTGATGCTTAACATATACCATATATTTGTTAAATACTATATACAGCACATAATGTTCTCATTAGGAGTACAGTATATCCTGAGCAGAGAGAAATACTTCATTGAGGTACAGGTACACTCGGTTTTAAAGAACTGCAGGAAATTTCTGCCTCTGTAAGAATAAATCTCCAGCGCACTGGTGCCACATAAATAGAAATCCTGTCAGTCATAACTCAGCTCCCAAGCTTCAGTGACTCAAACCAGCTTTGTGTTTTCAGTGTGACAGAGCCTCTGTCTGCTTGAGCTTTAACCACCTGGTCTCCTGGAGATGCATCATTTATAAAACCTGAAATAAATAGAGAAGGTAAAAGAAAACAGCATTTATGTGTTGATTTCCCTGGTGGACTGTTTAGTTAATTGACTGCGCAATGAAATATGACGTTATGTGAGAAAATGGGTTACCAATAACTGTGGTTTGGCTTTCAGTTGTGTTGTTTTCTACTTCATGCAGAACAACCTCTGGGCTGATTTCCACCGATGCTCCACAGAGCTCCAACCCCGCTTTTAATGAGGACGGGACACGCACACACACTGCCCCTGTGTAAGACACAAGAATGAGTTAAAAACTAAAAACAGAAATATGATTTAAAAGACAGGTCGGTAAACAGGAAAGAAGATGTGTTTGTTATTCTCTTTATCCTGTGAATTTACCATTCTGACTGTGGAGTTCAGCACTGCCTCCATCTCCCACGTAGACATCAATGACTCCACTGTGAGAAGAAACCTTCAGGAAATCATTGGAGCCATCTGCGATAGCAACACAAGTGTGACGTGTTTTGTTTTCCCCAGCCACTGATAGATACCATGTGTAAGTGATTGCGTAATAGTGAGTGATAGTTGTTTACCTATAACTGTATCTCCAGACATGTTCTTCACAGTGGCGTTACCTTTTAAATCAATGAAAGCACAAAGATGACATTGACTACTTTTAACTATCTGTCAGATTATTGGAAGTTACTAGTGAGCAAATTACAAAATATGGAAATGATAAGACAAGATGAACATTTGACAAGAAAACGACTGTTGTCATTAAACTGTACATGTTATAAAGCTCTCATAAACCTGAAGTTAACAAGATAATTGTTTCCATATATTCAGTGATCAGAGGCTCATCTGTGTCAGGAAAAGATTAAAATTCTATCGGTATGACGCATTCGTTTCATGTCATGGTGGCTTTTGTATTTGTTATCCCATCTCTGCTTCCAACAATAACTTCTTCTTTTTTTTTACAACTATCCTGTTTAAAACTCCCTAGAAAACAAACAGCAAGTAGGATTTTTTTGTGCTAAATTACAACCACATGGCATTAAATCATTGAAACTCTGTCGTATCAGATTCCTCAAAATTCCTGACATACCTCAGTTCTGCCTTTATCAGTCAAAATAACCACATAGCTGTGTCACAGTGACTCGTCTACAATGAAGGATTATTATTATTTATTTTTTGTAAATGTGATCCCAGCTGCCAGAAGAGGAAAACAATTTATAAATGAATCAGATTTTAATTTTAACTAAACATGGGTTGTAACTAATGTTGTCGTGTGAGTCAGACATTAATCATCAAGCTCTGTTTCATGTCTCCGGGCAAGATGCTAACCTCCAATTTATCCCAGTGTGTGTATACTGGTAAGTGGATAAAATGTAATAAAAATATCAATAAAATAAGACTTTAGGTTGTTTGAAAATGATTTGAAAATTGTACATGTCCAGTTTTTTCTTTACCTTTCACTTGTTTGGCAGCACAAACCACTCAGACTCAGTGTAAACAAATACATGCTGTAGATACGTAGGTACTGAGTGATCTAAGAGATGCTTGCTGCTGCTGTTTCCTCACCATGTACATGTCCCAGTTGGACTCTGCCAGAACTGGAGGAGATGCAGCTGGACTCAGCATAGATGGCTTTAACCTTCAGGCTGCCGCGTTCTGTTGAAACAGTCATGTTGGTGCCCTGGAGCTTCTTGACATCCACAGCCTGCAGACAGACACAAACCACAGGGGATGTAGCCAGCTGATTTATGATCTGAACTGTTTTTTTTTTTTCTTCTTCCATTTCAATTATCACATCAGTGGGTGAAACATATTCTCTATTTAGGCTGCTGCTGCCCCCTAATGTCAGCTCAGTGGTGGTATTCATCAAACAGAGAGTTGACTGTGTTTTCCTTACACTGTCTCCACATGTGCTGATGTCCACATTGCCGTGGATAGTTCCCACGCCTGTGACACGACCACCGCTGGACTGAACCTGGACCTGATGACCCTGAGAGACAGTGAGAGAACAAGGAGCGATAAAGATAAACCAGTAAGAGACACGTGGATGGCTGATATGAGCCAGGTAATAGACATAACCACGTCTCTCTATTTGTCTGTGTCTTCTGCAATAAGCATCATTGTATTTTGTCTGTCCATCACCTACCTTGACAGAGTTCAGTACACAGTCGCCTCTCTCTGTTTGAACCTTGCAGATGTCACTTTCCATTTTCTTCACTTCCACATTTCCGTTTCCTTGAGTGGTAATGAAGAGGTCTGACAGTAAAAACAAAACATAGATGTTATTCAAGGACACGCAGGGACAGTGAAGTTATTCAGCATCACATATTGAATGAATGAATGAATGATTTAAACCCAGGAGACACTCACTGCTTTTAATAGGCGCAGTCAGGTCAATAGACACGTTGCTGTTCAGCTTCTCAGCAGAGATGAGCAGCTCGTTGCTCTGATCATCATATTGAACCTGGAGGTGATGCAGACCGACCTCCTGGTCGTGGTCTGGACCGTGGACTGTGACGAAAGCTCGGTCAGCCTCCGGGAAGTCGTGCGGGTCCAGGGGGCGGACGGAGATACTACAAGACAGTTTGGCCCGCACGGTGCTGAAGGGACTGACCTCCAGACTCCACCGCTTCAGAGGAAGCTTCACCTCCACATGTGTTGGAGATTTTACTGGAGCAGAGACGGAGAGGAACCGTGAAGTGTGCAGACAACACCGGGAGGACAAGAGAGTCCCCGGGTTGACTGTGACGGACCAGCACCGGAGGAGTCCGGCACATCCCCGTCGACCTGCTGAGCCCCAAAACATCTGTCACCTCCTGGTAAACACACTCATTCACACTTCACTGCTGCTTATCGACACAGACCACTAGGACACGGACTCCTCTCGTGTTTGTGTTAAACTGATACAACAAAACCATACTTCCGGTGTTGGTTTCCAAAATAAAAGCAATAATTATAATTTACTACTTGAATCTTGGATTTGGAAAAAGTGATGGCAGCCAAATTCCTCCATATGTTCAGTTTATTGTTTGTAATAAATTATAAAACAATTTGAAAAGAAAATAATAAAAGTTTTTGCCAAACTAAGAAAACATCCATTGCTGAAATAGTTTGTTTGTTAGTAATATAATATACTTATATTTTGTAATTATACTTAATTATATAATTTTCCAACTGTATTTTAGTTGATTTATTTTCTGAAATAAAACATTTCCATAATTAGCAATAAAATTCCTTTTTGTTCAACTACTTTGTGGCTCTAGATGTGCTGTTGATTGATCTAATTAAATAGAAAGTTAATTTAGAAATAAATATACATGTAAGCACCTTGACAGTGATCCTGTTTAAGACTACGCCTCAAGATTATATAATAATAATAAAGCAGAAGCTTATCATAACAGTTGATATTGAGTTTTATATGTGTACATTCCTAAATAAATGTGTTTTTTATTTTGCAAAAAAGGAAAAAAAAAACAGATGTGTGGAGTTTTCTAAGTTTCCAGTAGGAGAGGAAACCCCATTTGTCCTCTCTGCCCAGTTAATAATTGAGGAATTTATTTATTTCCATCCATTTAGACAGAAATGCAGCTTTAATTAGATCAAGAAATCAACGTGAAACTTTCAATCTTTCCACATATTTTTCTCTTTTATATCGAAGGTAATTATTAAACTTCCGGTTTCAATCAGAATCACTAGTTTACTTTACAAACCGGATGTAGTATCTTGTGTAAACGTTACGTCACGCCCACCATTTGGTTTTTGTCCAGTCACGAAGCGTCTTTAAGTCACTCGCGTGTGACGTCATTACGTAGACTACTGGAAGTTGAGTCTTAAATCGTTTGATGTATTTATGGTGTAAATCTTATAGGTTCTTATAAATAATGTAATAATAACTATTGAATGTCTCGGACAGTTTGTACTGAAGTTGATTAATGCAGACACATCAAGACACATTTGTATAAATTCATTTTTTTTTAATTATCTTAACAAAAACAAACAATCCCACACAGTTTCAATCATCCATCACTTCGTCTTCCAGTCCTGTAGTTAAAAAATATCTGTCTCTGTAGCTCCAACACTTTGTTTTTTTCTTTTTTGCAGAAAGAAAATCTCTTCACAAGAGGATTTCTCGTTTGTCATTAAACTCTCACTTGCCACTCTCACAAAATATTATGATATATTAATATCATAAGGTTAATTTAAAAAAAAAAAGGATACAATGTAATAGGACTGTAGCCTTTGTAATTATGTACATCCTCACTTATTGTCGCATTAACTTGTAAACAAAACAGTAGGATATTGTAAAAAATAAAATCAAACACCACAAGGCGGCGGCATTGTGCTAATGGTGTACAATAACTGTACTATAAAGAGTAAAATAGGTTTGATTAAAATTGTAAGAAATATCTTAAGAGCTTATTGTTGAAGTTGGTTTGAAAAAAAAAAAAAACCTTTGTGTTTCTTTTGTTACTGATAAAGTTATGGTGCAAAACCTTTAGGTCTGATCATCATCCTGACAGTTTTAAAGGACCGTCTGACATTAGTGGGGTAATACTCTGTTGATATATTGTGCCACGTCCCCCAGAAAATCCCATCCCTGACTCCTGTGTACTGTCCAACATAATATCTCCCGTTGAGGTTTGCAGCCATGCAGGCATCAAACCACCACCCGGAGCTGTAATAGGCCCCGCAGTTCCCGGAGGGATAGCGGTCATTGTCTCTGTCCGGGGTGGTGAACGGCCTGTTGTTGTGATCATAACTTTTATCGAAGCGTAAAGCATCACCTGCGGTGCCAGAGTAGCCTCCCACTGACAGCTTGTACCTCTGACGCTCACTCGCCACCCTGAAGTGTTCATACTCTGCGTACTCCGACACTCCGTTAAAGTCCTCCAGCTCCACCCGCAGCACCATGTCCCTGTCTCGGGTCAGCAGATAGATCATATTGTTCCCCAACCAAAACTCTCCTCCGTCCAACTTCCCGAAGCCGGATCGATACTCAGCCCAGGTTCGGTTGAAGCTCACGCTGCCGTCGTGTCTGCGCTGCAGGACGGTCCATCCTCCACCTCCCACCTCCATGTCACAGAGGACGGGGAAACTCTTGCTGCGGAAGTCAGGGGTCACCAGATAAACTCTGCTTTTAGTTTCTCCTCGAAGCAGGTGATCTGAGCAGTCTCTCTTCGCCATACTCACTGGAAATATAGAAACATAGAAGAAAGACTTAGGGAAACCCAAAACAGGAACTTTTGTCATTTAAGAAATAATCTTAACTTAAGTTCATCTCCTGCTCATATCTAGCAGGTGAAATGATCACTGCAGCTGGAGGGTAGCTGTGAAATGTGTTGGCTCAGGTCACAAGATCAACAGGGCAGTGAGTAACTATTTTCCACCATAAAAGATTGAGTGTGTTTGAAGCGTATGAGATCATCCCCCATAGTAAGTAATTAACAATACAAACAAAACAAGTGGAAATGATAAAATGTTCCAGATAACCACTTATTTGCCTTTATTTTCAGTCTATTTTTAATGTCACATTATTCTCTTAATGCGAGCCATGCCGAAGGATGTTTTTAAGCTGTTACTCTGCACATACTTGTGGTTTTATTCCTAATCACCACAAACACATTTTGCACACATATGGAGATTTGTCCTTTGAAAATAATAGCCATGATGTATGGTGAGTGATTGAAGATGATCCCACACACGCCACATAATTACACTATAATTGGTTTTATTGTAATTATCAGTAGACCTTACTGTGCAGCCCTTATATTTAAATATTTCTTTATTTACTTCAGTTGATACCAATTTGATTCTCCAGTTAGTAGAATAATAGTATTTGTTACTCAAACACTGAAGTGTGACAGCTCTTTATTAATGTAATATAATGTTCACAGAAGATATTAATTTATAGATTAAATCTCTAGTAAACTAACTCTCATGTTTCAAGAATAAAAACATGTTTGTATTTAAATATTATATGTAGGAATTTTTAATGTATAGAGCAACATTTAATTATTATAAATTACTGTACAAATTGATCAAGTGCAGTGACAGAATAAAATAGTTTCTCTTGCCTTTAGGTGGTATCCGTGTTGGTAGTTTACGGTCGGGCCTGCTGCCTCCCTCGCCCTCAGGTTGCTCTTTATCCAGCGGTTTTCCATTTGGACTCGGGTTGTTATTGAGGAAAGCAGCCACCTGGTTGATTTTAACACGCAGCTCACGTGCAGAGGGAGTGGACAACTCGGCAGCGAGGGCCTGTGGACCAGAGGTGGTGGAGGTCGTTGTTGTTAAGTCAGGTCTCAGTGTGGAAGTAGTTTGGGCGTTAGAGGAAGGGACTGGTCTCATCATGATGTCTGGATCTGGAGTTTGGTTTGGTTGTCTGGGTGCTGTTTCCTTCACATTGTGTAATCTATTAATTTGTAAGATGGAATCTGGATTAGAAGCTGGATTTAGTTTTGTGGATCCTGGACTGGTGCTAGTGATAACACTTGGGAGGATCCCTGTGATGATTGTGTTTGGTCTTGTTGTCGTTGGGATCGGTGATGGTTGACCGGCTGCTTGTGGCTTCAGATCAGACGTGATCCTGCTGCGTGGGCTCATGGTGAAGCCTTCGGGGAGAGTGTGGATGAGAGGGGAGGGTCCGGTGTTCAGGCTGTTGGAGATCTTTGGACCTGGAGTGATAGTTTTCTTCATGCTGGGACTGAACTCTGTCGCTCCTTGGGGCTGAGTGACCTCAGCGGCCTGTTTTATGGGGCCAGATGTTGGTGGCATGTCACTTTGAGAGTTTTGGATGCCATCTGAGGTCGTCCCACTGACGTGAACAGGATTCAGGTCTGTTCTGGTCTTTGGGCTTGGCTTTAGATGCACCGCTGGTTTTGGCCGTCGAACAGATGTTGCTTCTGGCTTCACTGTACGTCCAGTTGGAGGTCTGAGGATGGGGGGAAGTTTCGGTTTGGATGTTTTGTTAAATTCTGCTTCAAGCTTAGATTTTGGTTTAAGATTTGGCATCAGACCAGATTCAGGCATCTTAAGGCCCTGGTTTGTTGGTGATACCTGACTGGGTTTAGGCTTCACATTTGGTTTAGTTTTTTCTCCTGTCTCAAGCTTTGGATTTTTAGGGTAAATTTTAGGCTTGTGGCCGGGTTTTGGGTTTTGTTTGATTGTGGGAATTTTCTGGCTGGGCTCAGGCCTTTGATCAGGTGTAAGTTTCTGTCCAGGTGTTGAGTCTTGGTTTGATTTAGGCTCAGAAGAAGGATTTTCATCAGAATTTCCCGTGATTTCTGTTGGAATAGGTTTTGTTGTGACACTGGTTGTTTCTCGTTGCTCTGATTCAGGCTCTTGATGCGACGTGAAACGTTGGTTTGGTTCGAAACTTTGATCCGGTTTTGTTTCTTCTTCATTTCTCGACTTATTCTCAGGTTTTTGTTTTGGGTCAGGCTTTTCATTTTCAAATGTTTGATGTGGTTTTTTCTCCGGTTTTGAATTTTGATCAATAATTGTGGTGTCAACAGATTCAGTCTCTGTCTCGGTCACTGGATCTTTTACAGTCGCAGGTCTCTGATGAGATGGAGGTCTCTGAACTGGTGGTGTAGGTTTGTGATAAGGTTTTGGCTTTTGAACAGTTAACTTGTTCTGATCATTATGATCTTGGTCTTGTTTAGGTGTTGTGTTGTTCTTCTGATTCTGACCTGTAGTGAAATTATTAAAGGGAACTCTCTGGTCTGGTTTTGGTATTTGTGCTTTGCCTGGTTTGGGTTTGTAATCAGTTGTTGGTTTTTGGTGAGGAAACTTTTGTTTTTGATCTTGTTTTGTTTTTTTGTCAGGCAAAGGAGGTTTACGGTCAATCTTAGGATTTTTTACTTCAGGCTTACTTCCAGGTTTATGCTTTTCTCCGGGCTTTGCACCTCGGCCTGGTAGAGGTTTCACAGGAATCTTAGTGTTTGAGCTGATGTTGTTTTTAGCTGTCCAACGGCTGCGGTCGGTGACTGCTGGAAATGTAGTTGTGTTTAAATTCTGCCTGGGAGCTGTAATGGTTGTAGTAGCTGCAGTTGAGCTAATTTGACCCTGGACAACGTCCAGTGGTTTCAAACTTGTTGTAATAGTGTACTTAGTTGTAGTGGTTTTTATCTGTTGTGCGGAGCCACCCAGTGTGCTCTGTGTATCTGTCACTGTCGGCCTCCTTGTTGTCCTACTAAAGCCTGCGTCTGCATCATCAGGGTGCGTGTTCTCAGAAATGCTGCTTATTTCAGAGTCTGTGCTGTGTGTTGTTCGTTCATCAGCAGCTATCGTCATCCTTTGATCAACATCTGTGATAAAATGTGAAACGGACAAAGGAGGAGATGGAAGAGATGATGTAAATGTTGTGGCTTTGATTGATTCCACGGTAGTTTCTGGAGTTGGGCTGACCGAAGCAAAGTTGGTATTTTCAACTGCTTTACTGGACGTTAATTCTCCATTACTGTCCCTCTGAACACTCTGGACCACTTTTTCTCCTTCTGTTTTGATCTCCCCACCCGTCTCTCTGTCCACCTCTTCCACCTCTCCCTCTTTTACAGTCCTGTCTTGTTCTGCGTGCCCGATGCTTTCAGTCTGTTTTGATTTCTCATTATTTCCCTTTTCTGTTTTCTTTTTCCTCTCTTCGCTGTGCTGCTCCCGTTCCTTATTTGTATGCTCATCGTGGTCCTCAGACATCTTTATTTCATCACTGCCCCTGTCTGCTTCAGTTTGAGTTTTTCTGTCTGTTTCATCATGCCACACGTGTTGGTAACTCTCTTCAGTTTTTTCCTTTTTGATGTTAGTGGTTATCTGTCTTTCTGTTACCCCTCCAGCTTTTTGTCTCGACCCCCCTTTGAAACTCCCTTTTCTTTATTTCTTTCTGTCTCTTTCTCCTTGTTATTTTTTTCTACAACCTTTTCTCTTGCTATATCCTCTATCCTCTTATTTCCACCAGCAGTTGGCACCTTTGGCAGCCCTACTTTGTCCCTTCCTTTTGCCCCCTCTGTCTGACTTTTTCCATCTTTTTCTGCCACTTTTTTAGGGGTTTCTGCTTTCTCATTTTCTTTTACAACCCTTTTATCGCTCTCTCTCTCTGCTTCCCATTTCTTTTTCCCTCTCTCGTCAAAGATTGCTCTTTTTTCTGAGTGAGTGTCAACATCTCCATCACTAGTCTTTTCCACTTTAACCCCATCTGTTACACACTCCTGTTTAAAATCTTTCAGTCTCTCAGGATTTCTCCCATTCATCCAGTTATTCTCATCACCATGTCCACCCATACTTTCATTCAGTTTCACATTCTCTCGTTCTCTTTGCCTTCCACACTCTTTTTCAGTTTGGCTTACTGCACAATCTGCACACATCTTCCTTAGTTGATCCACATTGTCCTTCAGGTTCTGCAGATCCTTCATGATCTTCTCCAGCTCCCTGAGCTGCTTTGGCAAATGAACAGTCAGCGGTGGCAGACTGAATAGGTAAGGGCAATTACTCCCATCCTGCCCCTGTCTGCACGAACCTTCAAGTTGCAGAGTTGCAGCACAAGGACCAAAATCCTTATCCCCCAGGAGGTCGTCTTCAGCAAAGTCTGCTGAAGTCCAAGAGAAGCTCCAGAAGGCCAGCAGGATCCCACATACGCACAGTGCTGTTAACCTCATTGCGTCCCGAGAGTAAAAAATCAACAGAGAAGAGTGAGAGAGCGTAAAAATGATCCACTTCGGTTTGAGCAGCACAGCAACAGTTAGAGGAGGAGGTAAGGTGGGAGGGAGTAGAGGAGGGAGGGAGAACTGATGCAGCTGTTGGAGCAGTGAAGTCTGTGGGATAAATGAAGAGTGAGACGTGAGAGTGAAACAGGTGAAAAAAATCACAGAGAGACTGAGAGAAGGATTGTGAGGATGTACCTCTGACTAGATTTTGTCTCTGAGATTGAGTATGATGGGGTGATAATGTATGAGTAAATGGTCAAATATTTTTACTTCATAATATGAACCGAATTAGTCATAACAGCTTAAATCAGTCAAAGAAGAAAAAAAATGAAATAAAGTAGAGAGAATGTGTGTGTTATTTTAATCCTGTTATTACATTTTAATTTATTCTCATTCTAATCACATCATTTAATTAAGACCATTTGTAATGCATTCTCACTCCATGCTGTAATGATAAGTATATCATGGCCCTCAGTATTGCATGTGTGTCACAGTTGCTTTGGCATGTGCTTCCCAAGCTTCCTGTCAGTGGTTCTACAAACATGTGAAGGACAGATGCGACAGGTCAAAATATGCAATAGAAGCAAAATATTGGCTGCTGGGCCCGAGCCAAGAGTTTGTTCCAAAGATTTGTAAGGACGTATTTCATTTTACTGTAATCTGGGTGGTTTAGTTCAGCTTCTGAGTGCTGGAAGCCAGGAATGTCAGCTTTATTTAAGAAAGGTGCCTGATTCAAATACAGCGCCTGGGGAGAAAATTCTCATGTGCTATTGAGTTGATTTGTTCGGCAGTAATCCTCAACAAGTGTAGAGAGTCAGTGAGGCAATCTGTGGGTGGAGAGGCCAATCGCTTGAGTATACACACTGTAAGTTCATCTAAGACTGAGGCTTTTAGCTAAGTCATTGTATCCACATATAGTCAGAAAAAAAAAGAAAGGAAAAAAACACAGTCACATGAACCAAATGAGGCATCTGCTTAGCAGGGAGTTGAGATAATGAGGCTCTAGTTTCTCAGGCACAGAGTGTAAATGTCAGTCCCACCACAGGGTCTGAGATATGAGTGATTGCAAGTAATTCCTGTGTTTGATGTTTCATAAATATGTCCATTTTAAATCCTTGTTAGACCTGAAATTGTCTTTATTTTTAGTCTGTGATGAAACGTGACACCTGTGCATTTTTGCTCTCTGTCTCTTTTACCGGATGGTTGCTGTGACTGCACGAACCTGGAGAGATTTCTCAGCTGTCTTTTAATAATGACAAAGGAAACCATTTGTTTAGTGAGACGACTGTGTTAAACCCGTTAGAAATGAAAAACGAGTGAAGGTAGAAAAAAACGGCCCAAGATAGTTCCCAGCTACATCCTGTAACAGCAACTTTGAATGCTACAATTGGTTGACATTATGAGGGTTAAATGCAGTTTTTTGCTTTATAAAATAAGCTTTGATATGTTTCAACTAGACTAAAAAGGCTGCTAGACTATACTTAGGCCTTGTGCCTGTATAACACAGGTTATGTCTTTCTATTCAGCCCTTCTCTGTATGAGTTTACATTTCATATCAGGGCTCTTCCTTCTTCCTCCTCTATGCTAATGCAGCCATGAGCTCATCTGACATTTGACAACTGTTCGGCCGGATAAAAGCCAGGAATAAGAATCATTTCACCTTTCAAAGTCACTTCAGTGCTTCAACACTTACACTGGGAAATAGTGCGAGAGAAATGTTTACACTCTCAAGAGACTTCTGTCTGAACACTAGGCTGTATTGATTTATTATCATAGAGACACATCTTTTACAACACAGCCAAGCATAAATCTCAGACTGTCTCAGCGAGCTAACCTGATGCACAGGCTGCATGGAGGATGAAAATGATTAGAAGTTAGCGTATAGCTGATCAGGGTTAATAAGACTGACTCATTTTATAGCAGCCGATCTATATAATCCGCTCTGCTTATGACAGCTGCAGAACACAACCGGTTGCTCTGTTATTCTCAGTTATACCCTTCCTCACAGTTTTACCCATTTATGGACTGCACTTTTTTTTTCTACTCAAGGTGCCCTCTTGGGATACAGTGTTTTGAATTCCCCTGGTGAGCTGCCTTGGCCCACTCTCTGTCCTGGATCATGTAAACACTGTGTTTTTTTCCACACCAGACTAGAACAAACATCTGACCATAAGTCCAGCTCTGCTGTCTGGGCTTCCTGGCAGACCACTTCATCTTCATCCACTTTGGGTAGAGGAGTTGGTGTCGTCGGTCATGTCTGTTATGTGCATAAGTGTCCCATTTCCATCTGAACTGGAGTGAACCCCAGCGACCGTCGTGTTGCAGCGCCAGCCTCTTGTTACACCACAATCACTCTGCCTGCCTGAAGGTATAAACCTACCTGGAAAATATTATTCTACGGACTCACTGTTTGCATGCTGAGAATAAATAAACATGTTATTTCAACACACAAGTTATATAGTACAACACCTGCCGTAATCCTGTGGATTAGCATTTAAAGCCTTCTTGTCTCAGTCTGTCCTCTTTCTCTTACACACTTGATACACACACATTCATATTCAGATGAGTGGTTTGTTGCCAATTCCTTAATTCTGCAGTAACTGATACATTCCTTCGCCATGTGTGAGAATGTTTTTCGTAGTTCAATTGACCTGATAGTGATTCTTAAAAAAATGAAACAACCAAGTGTCCCTCACATCTGGGCTGAATTTCCTACAGCCAGCCAACACCAGATAACGTCAGGTCAATTTGTTTCTCTTCCAAACGCCTGGACTTCATTAAGACATTGTTTGAAATTTATATTTAAGAATGCTTGTCCTGATGAAGGATATGAAAAGCAGGCGTAACATGGGAACAGGTTATCTACTGTTGTCACCTCCTGCCCAAAGGGACAGGACTCTGAGGTGAGACCCAGACATGTAGAAGAAATAAACTGTTTTTTAATTTTTTTCCACAACAGAGAAGATTATTTTACATTTTCAAATTACATTGTGTTATAAACTTTCTATATCTTTCTGTTGAATTGAAGCTGTTTTGTTTTTCATCATATCATATCCCGATGTTCATACTGAATGGATTTGTGCAGCATTCTGTATATTTCCCAGCTGTATTTAATAGAAACCATACATAATAGACAGTGAGTGTATTGCAAAAAACCCCAACTTTGTTCACCTTTCACTTATTTCTGTAGCAATACAATAATATTTAGAGTAGACTGTTAAATCGTATTAATTAAAATGTCAACTTGCTTTATTATTCAGCACACTAAAGGTCAGCATTACTCAATGCCTTATGTTAATACATGTCGTATTATTGCTGATTCAGATCGTGTGTTTAGGGTGTTTTACTTTTTTAGCTGGTGGAGCTGGAAAATCTGCAAACTAGCAAAAACTAAAATATGAGGGAATAAACATGATAATATTTCCCTCTAAACTGTGGTGAGGTAAGAAGTGTAAACTGGTGTGCTCTGCAAAAAAAAAAAAAAAAAAAAAAAAAAACAAGCTAATTGCCAGTACTTAAAATCCGTTTTTAAAAGCATTTTGTTATTATCTCTCCACCCTTACTGAAGGAGCTAAAAGTATGATTCCTATTGCACTGATTCATGTTACAGGAACTAAAAATAACCTTTATTATCCTACTAACTTAACTGTGTCTTTTTCTCTATAGCAACTGTTTAAGTGTCGGTGCTTAGTGTTACATTTACCCAATGAACAATTTGGTTCAAAAGAAATAAACAAATCTCATTTTAATGTAAGCTCATGTCAGCACTGATGAACAATGTGTACACTATCATTCCAATCTCCCTGGCAGATTAAGACCTCTACTTTAGAGACTGCAGATATGAAGGAGAGAGCAACTTGTTAATGGATGTGGAGTGTGGGAGATGAGCATTTGACAGAGTTGTTGGAGGAATCGTAACTTTCCACATTTTTCCAAGGTTTTGTTTCTGTTTTCTGTCAAAACAAAAGCCAATCTTTCATCCACAATTAGTAAATTATGAAAGGCAACGTTTAGTCATTGTATTGAAATTATAATCACATAATGTTGACATTAATAGTGTTTGGATCAGGGATGTAACAAAAGAAAAGTGAATACAAATGTGCTTTTCACTGAGGCATCTCGGCGTTAGTGAGTGTTGTTTTGCAGGACGACTGCCAGGATCAGTGATCCTGATGAATTTCACAGAGGAAAAATATATTTCCATCACTATACTGCCACCTAGAGACATTTTAATATATATCTCACAAAAAAACAACAGATTTACTCTAGTCTAAAACCTTTGAAACCACTGAATCTATAAGAAAACTTTGATGAATAGTATGTAGTTGTCAGATAATAATCAACAAATGTTCATAAAAAGTCTTAAGACATGCAAATTATTTATGGAAAATATTGATTTAGAGACAAAGATCCTGTGAAAAAACTTCTTCTTAGAGGGACTTCTCTAT
Source organism: Polydactylus sextarius (assembly GCA_016801845.1). Classification (NCBI taxonomy): domain Eukaryota; kingdom Metazoa; phylum Chordata; class Actinopteri; family Polynemidae; genus Polydactylus; species Polydactylus sextarius. The sequence continues at coordinate 4,533,835 of CM028921.1, forward strand.
TATCATTTATTATAAAAAATAATTTATAATACATTTATAATAATAATAATAATAATAATACGGATTTATTAAAATATTGCATTGTTAATTAATGTTGAATATTCATTGAATTATTATTATCATTATTATTATTATTACAATAATAAAATAATAATCAATATATAAATATGTTTACTTTTTTTTTTTTTTTACTTTTTATTCTATTTTTATACTAGGCTTCAGTGTCTTCTCTGTTCAAAAACCAGATGTCTACTACTCATAACTTGACTGGTGATTTTCTTTTTATTCGGAGCAAAAAGACATTAAAACGTCGTGCTCGTATTGTCCTCCCTGACTGAAACTGTCCACCTGAGGTACAACAATCTCACGAAGGAAACGGAAGTCATAAAACCCACCGCCCCCTCCAACCGCCCACCCCCCGTCCTGTCTTATAATCACAGCAGTGTTGCAGTCTGTGTCTCTGCAGACACATTAGTTCAGTACAGTGCAGCATCTTGTCCTGCAGCCTGTAAACACTCCTGTGACTGCCGCTCTCCGTTCTTGCGTGCGTCTGACGTAATTCGACAAGCCCCGCCCCCTGCCTGGCTCTCACGCACCAGTTACGTCTGACCGTAAAAAATAGAAACTTCCAAGATGGCCGAGTCCGTGGACTCCATGCATTTCGCAGCAAACAGCAAAACAAATTCCCCTAAACCCTTGATAGCAAAACGGCCGCCGGAGAGCCGACCGCAGTCTTCCAGCGACATTTACCCACCACCCCCCAAGAAGGTCCGGGTGGAGGAGAAGGGCCTGAAACACAGGAAACTGAACGGAGAGGTGTGCGCAGGAGAAAAACACAACGGGAAGCAGAGTTGTGGGAGCCCAGCGAAATGGAGTTTCGGCCCGGCCAAGGCGAGCCACTCCACCGCCACCGCGGTGCCAACGACTCCCGCTCGAAAAATCTTCAAAATCAGCAACTTCCTCGCTTCGCCACTAAAAGTAAAGAAGGCGAAAGAGAAACGACACAAGGACAAGGAGAAAGGCGGCGAAGCGCAGCGGAGCTCCGCCGCGGGTGTGGAGAGAGTGAGCCCAGCTAGCTGCCATACAAAGACCGAGAACGGCGACGTGAAAACGCTACAGAGAGGTGAGACAAGCCAGCAAGCCACTCTCCACAGCTCTCTGCTCAACCAGCTCACGTCTAATAAAACACACCGACTCGCATTATACTGTAGTTAAATCATTTATTGAATTATTACATAATTTCCTTTTTTTTTCGACAGGCCCCAAGTATTTATTAGGCCCAGGTGAAGGGGGGGATTTATACACGTGGAAATGTTTGCTCTTCAGTAATGTCTCAACATGTTTATAACAACATTTCACTTCATGTTGCTCCTACTCTGCTCTCCACAGATCATCGTGTAAAGGAGAAAGATAGAGAGAAGAAAAAGAATAAAGAGTGGAAAAATCATAAATTGCCACCTGTCCATGACATTGCAAGAGAAAACGGAGAAGTGATTTCTCCACAGAAAGGTAAGAATCAGATGTGACACTGCTCAGCTGGGGTGGAAAGTGATCATTCATTATTTTGGATAAACTTTGACATATCAATATATCATAAAATATGTTTTAAAGGTACAACTTTGCTCTGATTGCTTGTTATCAGAGAACATGTCAAATCACAGCAAATAGATGCAATTTGATGTTCATGTGTTTAAAAAATTTGTCAGATTTTTGATTGAAATGTGTTTTTTTAGTCAGAAACATCTCAGTAACATTATAACGTAAACAAATGGGGAAAAAAAATACGTACTTCACTTTTATGTAAAGTTGTCAAAGTTGCATTGTTATGTCAAGTATATGAAATAGTTATGAAATCTTTAAGTCTACATATTATATGTTTTAAAAGATGCAAAACATTGTGTCAGATTTGTAAAAAGAAAATCTTATCCTCTGTCTCACAGAGTCTAAGGAGAAACCCAAAGCTGGTTCAGATGAAGACCTCCTCCTGAAGAAACTCAAGAAGAAGAAGAAAAAGAAGCATAAAGACGGAGAACGGGTGAAGGAGCGGTACAGTCGACCCAAAATGTACCATCGCTCATGTCAGACGATGTGTTCAGGGGTGTCTATGGCTCTGCCTGAGTTTCTCAGCAGAATCAATGGGAACAACAGCATCGACAGCAGCGGTCTGCTCCACAACACCACTACATCACAACAACAACACCAGGATCTTCCTGTTAATGCCGCTACCTCCGCCTCCATCACCTCCATGGTCAGGGACAGGCTGGGCTATAACTCCCCGCACCACTGCACCCCCGTACCAGGCCTGCCAGGTCTGGAGTTTGGTCGTCTGATCCACATCGAGCAGCAGGCCAACGGAGGAGCGTCTGTGGTTCACGCCTACACCGAGCAGCTGTCGGCTCTGTCTCCAGCAGAGATGCAGCGTTTCGCCCAGGAGTTTGTGACGCTGTCGTTCAGCGAGGACGAGGCCCAGGCTGCCTGTTTTGTGATGGGAATCATCCACGGAGCGGCGTCCTACCTCCCAGACTTCCTGGATTACTTCTCCTACAAGTTCCCCAACGCACCAGTGAAGATGGAGGTGCTCGGGAAGAAGGACATCGAGACGACAACCATGTCCAACTTCCACTCTCAGGTGAGATAACTATTCTGTGTGCATGAGAGAGCTGAACTTTTCTTTCTGTGAGGTGTCAGTTTGTATCCAGGAGGTGTCCGATGTGAGATGAAACAACACACTGACAGTTAATTTAAGTTTTAAGGTTATCTCTACACCAGTGTTTGTCCAGGCTGGAAAAAGCTTTTGACGCAGCGTCAAACTGTCTTTGCCTTGAGGTTTCAAAGCGTTTCAGGGTCCAGGTTTTCTCGTCCTGTGTGTGTCACTTCATCTGTTGTCATCTATTTTTATGTTCTTGGAAAACTCCTCTGTTCAAGTGCTCAATAGTGAGTTGAAGCTTTCATGTCAGCCTCTGAAGATAGAGCTTAAGAAAGCTGAATTATGGATGAGTTAAAAGTTTGTCGTGTGCTTTGTAAACAGCCTCTAGGTCCACATTCAGAATGACTGCTTCATAGTAGTTTGGCACTTCATGTTGTTGACACCTCTTTACTTCTGCACCAGTTGGTTGTAATTGTTGGTGATCAACTTCTTTTATTGTTTCTGATTTGTTATCATTTTGTTTTCGCACTGAATATGTTTCAAAATATTTGACCCCCTTAAATCTACAGCCCTGTCGTGAGTTTATTTAACGATCTATAAATAGGATTTTGCCAGACAGAAGAATTAAATTATGCACATCAGCGATGACTGTTCAGTCTGAGACAATTTTATGTAAAAACATTTGTCTCTTATTGTTCGTCAGATGAACATTTCACAAAATTTCTCAGTGTTTATTGTCAGTTTTATTTGAGTTGAGCTACGACAGTTGTTTTAACACCTGCACACGTCAGCTCTCACACTGAGGCACAAATAAATGAAAAGGTTTTATGACCTCGCTCTTTAAATCACTGATCAATAATTACCAAACATCGTTTAACAGAAGCCTCCAGCAGCTTTATCTAATCCGTCTCAGACTGTAGGTCATTGTAAAATGATATAAGATGTTTGTATTTGCTGTTTACATACTTGATTCTATACATTAGTCCCAGTTTTTATGATCAAATCATTTGAACCTGTTTTTAGAAATTAAGAGAATCAGTGTAGGTTACATAAAAATATTTTTTAAAAGAAATATAAATGTCCTCAACCTCAAACTAGGAAGAAAATGTTTCTAAAGTGTGTGTCTTGATCACACTGATACTCCACGTGCATCGTAATCAGATATTCCTTCAGCTTATCTTTCGTCCACTATCAACATAAGACAGATGATGCATTTCATCCTGTTGCTGTTCTCTGTCAAAAAAAAAAAAAAACAACAAACAAACAAAAAAACAACTCAATACAACCATCAGCAGATTTGGTCGCTGTAGCTGTTATGGGTTTAATGCCGTCACTTGATGATAGGGGCCGTGGACTTCCAATTTTTCCACACCGGCGAACAGTGGTGTTGAAGCAGCCGGGTCAAGTTAAGTGAGTGATTTATTCATGACTGCATTTGCTGCCGGGCTGACATGATGTGTCAGAATCACAGAGTTTCTATTGACACTGGGTTTACAAATGGGAGTTTACAGACAGAGCTGCAGGGCTGGTGGTGGCGACAGAAGGGATGGTATTTTCTCTGCAGAGTTGAACAAAGTGGTAGCAGTCTGTTCAATGGAGTCAGCAACTCCACACTACATGAAATATCAGTTGAAGATAAAACTTGATTTAATCTGTAAAAATGTCCCGACTGTTTTGGATTATTTGACCTATGATGACATTTAGACGTCGTATCCTAGAAGAAGTAGTTTGGAAAACATACTGTTCTGCTTCAGTAAGGCTTTTTTTGAACATTATTATCAATAGCTATTTTCACAGTTAACACCTCAGCAGCAGACAAGTAAACACTGGTTAGTGACTATACTAAAACCACACTACAGTCGGTATCTGGTGTCATCATCTGTCATTGTGGAAAAGACTGTAGAAGAACATTCAGCTCTTGTTTTCATTCTTTTATACAGATCAAACATTTTCCATATTTATCTTCTATGTTTTCTTCCTTTCATTCATAATGTTTGTTACATTGACAGTAGCACAGACCTGCAGGTACAGATCTGTTCACAGTAACATAGCAACACTGTCATACTGATGTATCTTTTATTTTTTTTGTTTTTCATTCACTTGCTGTCATTTTCACACACCTGATTTTTCACTATTTTGCTGCGTATGTGTGTATATTCAGTAAAGTATTAATTTTCTTAAAGCTGATCCACTCCTATTTCCCACTATCTTTATATTTTTAATGCTGTGTTAACTGGTGATGCTAATGCTGCTGATAATGAGTGTTTTATTAGAGGCGTGTGTACCAGAAAGGTCACTACAGTCGTGTTAATAACTAACAACACACCGACAAATTAGTTTGAGTCATTATTATAAAAGGTGCATAAAAAGAACGTGAACGACGTGTTGTAGATGTATCACGGTGAGATTTAATCGTACCTGCTGGTTCAGAGTCTGATCCGTTTCCTCTGTGGTCGTTGCTGCAGGTGAAGCGGACGTATTCCCAGGGAACATACCGCGCTGGGGCCATGAGGCAGGTCAGTCTGGTCGGAGCTGTAGACGAAGAGGTGGGAGACTACTTCCCAGAGTTCATCAACATGTTAGAGGACTCTCCCTTCCTTGAGGTTAGTGTTTTGTTATGATTGTTTATGTACACACTTGTACAACTAGAGCACATCTGTCAAACCTTTCCCTGCGTGTGTGTGTGTGTGGGGCTATGAGTTATTATGTAACTATTAAGTTTCTTGCCCTGTGCTCCTGCAGCGGACTCTGCCCTGGGGAACATTCTCCAGTCTGCGTCTGCAGAGCCCCACAGAGAGCGACGACGGCCCCATTATGTGGGTCAGACCTGGAGAACAGATGATCCCTTTGGCAGACATGCCAAAATCGCCCTTCAAAAGGAAAAGGTGTGTGGAGCTGTCGAGCCCGTAAATGTTTACCAGTGGACAGGTGTTATCTTCTCACCAGCATACTTGTTTGTGAAAGCAGGAAAATTAGTTTCAAGTAGAGCTGATATATCAACACCACATTAGTGAAGTATTTTTTAGTTTATCTCTTATCTGCACGTGTCATAAACAAAAATAAATGCATTTCAGGTCCACCAATGAGATAAAGAACCTGCAGTATCTGCCCAGAGCCAGTGAGCCCAGAGAGATGCTGTTTGAGGACCGGACAAGAGCCCACGCTGATCACATTGGTCAGGGGTTCGAGAGACAGACTACTGCTGCTGTAGGTGTGCTGAAGGCTGTTCGCTGCGGAGAGGAGTGAGTACACACAGGCACTTTAAACACCACCATAAAGACGTACACGCACACTTGCCCATGTCATTAAAACTAGTGATGGTTAGAAATGTTTGGAAAAGAAATGGTGTATAATACAACACCTGCTGTGTGAGAAACGGTCGCTGATGCTGTTTTTTGATCTCACTCAGCTTTTAATTCAGATCAGTAAACAGGGTTTTGTTTATTTCCTTACAGCAGTGACGCTCCTGCCCGGATCACCAAAGACGTTGTGTGTTTCCACGCTGGAGATTTCCCAGATGTGGTCATGAGGCTGCAGCTGGATCTCCACGAACCCCCGCTGTCTCAGGTGGGCCATGTTTATAAATAGTGTCCTGTAGGATGCATCAGTACATGATGGATATAAACAAACAACTGTTTGTCAAACTTCACCTTAAGATATATTTATAATAACAATGATTTCATGTAATGCAATGTAATATTACAGTTTAGTGATGAAGTGTGTCAGTTGTTTTTATTCCCACATTTGCTCATTTTATTTTGTGTCTTCCTGTCTCTGGCTCCACAGTGTGTACAGTGGATCGATGACGCCAAGCTGAACCAGTTACGGAGGGAGGGGATACGATACGCCCGTATCCAGCTCTACCACGATGACATCTACTTCATCCCCAGAGGAGTCGTCCACCAGTTCAAGACCGTGTCAGCTGTGTGCAGTCTGGCCTGGCACATCCGACTCAAACAGTATCACCAACACGAAGAAGAGGAGGAGGAGGAAGAAGCAGAGAAGGAAAAGGAGAAGGAGAAAGCTTCACAACCAGAAGTCACACTTACTGTTAAAGAGGAGGTGGAGGAGGAGGAAGACGAGGAGGTGGAAAGGAAAGAGTGTGACGCTGCTGTACAGTTAGTGACGAAGCTGGAGGAAGAAGACGCTGAGGGAGGGAAGGAGCCGCCTTCCCAAACTCCAGCACAGATTGTCAAAGAAGAAGAGCAAGAGAACAGAGTCGGGATGAATGGAGTCGTCGACGACCCAGTCTGTACCTTTTATTAAGAAAGAGAGTGACGAAGGTGTACTCACTCAAACACTAATGGAGCCTAAAGCTGAGGAAGATGAGAAAGAGGAAGGTAAGGGAGGGGGAGATAGAGGTGCAGACACACTGCAGAAGGGCTGCGAGGAGGGTGGTGTGGACAGTGCATCTTTAAAGTCACTACAGCAAATTAGGAAGCAGACTGATGTGGAGGAAGAAAGGCAACAAAAGACGACTCTGCCAGGTCAAGGTCTTAAAGAGAAACCTAAAGATAGTGTAACGACGACAAACAACACAACACCAGTCAAAAAGGATAAGGACAAAGGAAAAAGAGAGAAAGATGAAAAGGAAAGGGCTAAAGAGAAGGAGAAGAAGGACAAAGATAGGAATAAAGAGAAGGAGAGGGACAAGAAGGACAGGAAGGACAAGGATAAAGAGAAGGACAGAATGAGAGAGCAGGAGAAGGTGAAGGCCGAGGTAGGAAGAGAGGGCAGTACATCAACGCAGCCTCTGCCACAGATAAGGAAAAAAGAGGACGAGGATCGGACAAAGGAGGGCAGCAAAGCCTCTCAAACTTCCCTGCCTGCTCACAGAGATGACAAGTGGGCTAAGGAGTGGGACTCAAAGCCACAGCCCCACATCAAGAAGGACAAGGAGCACGATAAAGACAGAGGAGGCGCGCAGACGACGGCGACGGCGACGACTCACTTGCGGCCAGAGAGAGAGGAGGCTCGAGACGCCTGCTCGCATAAACACAAGTCTTTACACGGGAAGAAGGAGAAGAGCGGACACAGGGAGAGCAACACGACAAGTTCGCAAGGAGTGCAGGGAAAATTGCCGAGAGAAGACGGGAAAACGGCAACGCCGAAACCTGCCAACATTCAGGTTAAGAAAGAAGCAAAGAAGGAGAAAGATGTTGGCGGTAAGGACGAGAGGAAGAAGACGTCGCAGCCGGAACACAAACAACCACGGACGCTCATCACCTTTGACCTCTTTAAGCCAATGGAGGCTCATCAGACTCTCGCTGTTTCCTTCACAGACAGTAGACCTAAGACTCACCTTCACAGTGACTCTCGAGGCCCTTCCTCTAAACCCGGATCTGACAGTCGGACAGTTGTTGCCTCTAAAGGACCAAAAGTAAAGGACTCGGTGCAGGGAAAACCTGCCACGCCCCTACAGGACACTCGGCCCCAGCAGCACTCGTTAAAACAGCCCCTGAAAACACACACGCCCCAAACACAGAAAGACTTCTTAATATGAATGTCTTGATGTCTTCTAGTCTTCTTCTTTTTCTTTTTTTTTACTGTACAACTTACGCCGAGGCTTTGTTTGAAATACTTGACAGTGCATCCTTCCTTCAGACGTGAACTGTGAGAGTTTTCCATGACTTTGCTGACACAGCTGCATTACTCCAGTGACATGAGGATGCACTCTCCAAGTATTTTAACAGCGCCTAAGAATGTAAGCTAAGTAGCTCACTTCACGTTTGTTAGCGAATGTATGTAGGCTCTATACAAAATGTTATGTGACCCGTGTGTCAGTGCCTGTGCACTACTTAGCTTCGCTCTTAAAGCACCTATTTTAGGTACTGGACTAGCCAATCTGAAAACAACCACGCTTACTCCCTGCTGTAGGAATTACCTGCGTTCACTGTTTGGAACATGTCAGAGAGTCACAGAGCTCCTGCTGAAATCCTCTTTTCCATGTGGCTTTAGTTGGTCGGATGTGTTGTTATTAACACTCCAAAATCGGAGCAAGTAGTTGTTTTCAGACTGGACTTTGTTTTGACTCACACAGGGCTGTAAATGATACTGTATGTACCAAAACTGTACAGTATAGATGTTATTAGCACCAATGTGAGAAAAATGTATACAGAAATTGCATATATTTTTTGTAAGACAAGTTTTATTTTCCATAGAACTTATTTATATCATTTACTGTCTGTTTTTATTTGAAACCAATGTATGTGAAAATTTTGTTGTAAATACATTTTATTTCCTAAGATAAGACTTGGTAGTGTGATTTATACTCTGATCAGAACCTCTCAATAAATGGTTCAAAAATATTGACATTGATGTTAATGTCTCCTGCGTTTCATATCCTCAGAGTTTCGAGATTTTTGTGAAACTTTGTGTCAAAAACGTCCACTTCTTCCTCATCACTTCAGTTTATGGTGTAACATCTAAATAACGGGTAACTTCTTCTTTTTTTTTTTTTTTTTTTACTTTGATGCTAAAGTAAGTGGTTAACATGCTAAATATTATGTTATTTATTTCATTGTAAGCAGGTTAAAACGCTCATGGCAGCACGTTCCACATTAGAATTTTTTTTTTTTTTTTGGCTTCATGTAATTAAAAAGCACAGGTTTCGCTAATAACAGTCCAACTGTAGTTGAGCTGTGCAGCAAAAAAACAAAAAAACAAGACAAAAATAAAAAAAAGGCTGCACTTTTTTATGAGTCACATTGGACAAAAGTGTCAAATTAACATCATATCTGACAAAGCATGAAGTGCAGCTCAAACCTGACAGATGTTGAGACATGACAAAGTATAGTTTACACTGGCGACAGTTGAGCTGTCAGACAAGGTGAGTCTATATATATATATATATATATATATATATATATATATATAGACGACAGCAGAGCTTTTCATCCAGCAGTATTGTTCATATTTTGCATTCACAATGATGTAAACTACATTTTTATATGAAAATTTGTCTTTGCACAGTGAAAAGGATTTTTTTTTTTAAAAAAAAAAAAAAGAAAAATCCATATGGCTTGAGTAAGTTCTGAATTTACATGAAAATTAAATTAAATCAGCAGAGGAGAGATATCATAGGATGGAACAACACATATGCACATTGTGTGATTCATAACCCCCTTTAACAGAAACGCCCAAATAGTGATAAACTGTGCAACAGTGAATCCACAAACAATATATCGTATGGCTCAGTGGCACACAGTGCATGCTAGTGCAGATTGGGTAATTTCACCACTAGTGTCAGTGTTACACAGATGTTGCTGTAGTCATGTGAACATATGTGTGTGCTCTACCTCCAGCAAAATGAGGTGAATTTGTGATTCACACCTCTGTTTTTCTACTGTTGCCTCAAGACAAGACAGGAAGGCGAATGGCTAAACAAACATTCTCCTCTTCACGTTAAATAGCTGTTTACCACCAACTCACTGTTGAGCTGGAGACTCACTGTAACGTATGCAGCTTATAGCAGAAGAAGTGAATTTCATGACATCGACAATAAAACAGTGTTTAACGTGGATCAGTCATGACTGACTGATACGGTCTGCGTAATAATGTCAGTGTTGGTTTTGACACCAATCCAGTGGATCAGACTGGTGGGTGAAAAGTTTTTGTCCACCACATTACCAAAGTGGTCTGGTTCAGTCCCTCCTGTAGTGGAAAACGCTGTGTCCCAGCTCTGCCAGCGCCCCAATCAGCAGCACCCACAGAGGGACACACACCACAGTGATATAAATGTTGGTGAGCTTCTCCAGGCGGGAGCACAGCGTCAGACAGAAAGCCAGCTTCAGCAGCAGGGCCGTCAGATACCACAGCCTCCTCTTCAGGCTCTGTTCCCCATCCCTGGGGTCAAAATCTGGCTTGCAGCGTCCTGCCATCTTTACAATCAGCATGATGATGAGGATGGTGTCAAAGGTCCAGACAGGGAGGAAGATCAGGAACCAGTTCCAGTGGATCTTTGAATCCAGCTTGAGGACCAGCATGATGAGGAAGATCAGGGCGAAGGTCCAGGAGAGGAGCACTCGCTGGGCCAGGGACATCTTCATCTACAGAGGACTGGCTCAGAGCCAGTATCATCCGCACCCAGAGAGACTGAGGAGCCAAGGTGACACACACACACACACACACACACACAAACACACACACTGCAGTGATCTGAAAACACCCTAAACACGCCTCATTCTATCATTTGATGGATGTGATGCTTCATTACTCACACTACGGATAAAAACACATCCTCAGTATTAACGTTTATACTTTTCATTAAAATTAAAACCGTCAGTGAATCATTTATTTTCTTACTTCCACTTCAACCACTGCAGAACCTGAGGCTACTGTCTGTTAGCTAGCTGCAGCTAACTTATGAAACCCAAACAAAAACATCGTTAAAAAACGTCTTACCACGTTCAACCAGGAGGCTCCGCCCGTTTTCTGAAAACTCGAAGTTTTAAAGATCAACTCTAAACTTATAACTCAACGCTAATATCAGCAGATTTAACAAAAGATTTAGTTTTTGTACGTCGAGGAGTACAGTGTAGTTAGCTTTAGCTGGAACATCTGCAACACTTCCGGTTTATATATTTCATTCCCTTCAAAATAAAAGCACGTCTTTAGTAGATCGATTAATTTTATTTTGACATAAAAGTGAAAAGACGCAGTTTCAAAACAAAAGCAGGATTGTATCAGCTGACGTGTTTCATTTGGAGAAATAAGTGATATATTTTAAGACATTGCATTGTTTTAAGAATTAAAAACAGAAAACATTAACTCAAGTTTCACTTATTAGAGTTTGAGTTTGAGTTTGAGTCTCATAAAATGACCCTTGATTAATAGTTAATTATTACCAAAATCAGAATTTTGATTATTAACGTAAATATTTTTCTTTACAACTAAGTCATGAAAAATCCTGTTTCCAGACTGTTTCTGGTGACCGGTCAAAACTTCCTAAGATGAGGGGGTGTTTGGGGAATTTGGACTCTTGACCTCAGTATTTCTAAAATCCTTTCTTTGTCTTATGGATGGATTATTTGTGGCTTAACTGGTTGGTCTAAGAGGCTATTCATGGCAACAGTAATTAGGGCAAATATTCCTTAATACATCAGTTATTTACAATAGAAGGATATAAACTCATGTTTTTAAACATTACTCAAATTTATTAATTCTTTTTTTTTTTTTTTTTTTATTGGGCTAGTATAACAAATTAATACAAAGTACAACTCCGTAGACATCATAGATTGTCAAAAAAAGTAAAGTACAAAACGCTTGAGGTAAAACATCATTTTTGAAAAAGATTCAGTTAAAAAGCCCTTATTAAAATCTCCATTCATTTCAAGATAAAAGCTCACTTTACACTAACTAGCTGTCCTAAAAACCAAATATGCACTTTTATTTACAAAGTAGTGGTGGTTGTAAAATACAGTGTGTGAGACAACATTCAGTTAAAATAATCATGTCCTTGTCAAATGTAAACAATAAACATTGGTGTATTTCTCAACCTCCCGCTGTACAAAGCTGTTACAGAGAAGCAAATGCCGTCACACTGATATTTGCATTAGATCTCTATTAAGCGCCGCCGACAATAAAAACAACCTTTTCTTTTGAGGAGAAGCCGTAAAAATGTTAGAGCGAGAAGACCTCGTTACTCTTTATCGCCGACAGGCAGACAACAGAGCATTGACAGGAAATGTAAAAAAAACAAACAAAAAAACAAACCTTTGATGAATCTGTAAAGTTTCTGATATTTTTCCATTGAAATCGAGGTTGAAGCAGCTGTTTTTTTTCAGAGGAGATAAAGAAATGCTGTTAGGTGAAAAACTTGTAACTCTAATTTTGTGGTTTTAGTTTCAGTTGTTCAAGATGCAATAAAAACAAAAACACAATCAAGATTCATATTCAGATTTTTTATGCTAAAGTTACTTAAAAGCACTTGACACTGTGTACAAATACACATTTATAGTAGTAAAGTGAGAGTATGTGATACTGCCTGAAAATGTCCTTATTTGTGGTAGAAACACAAATAGAAACACGTCAGTCAACGTGATGTTTGGCTCAATAATGCGTCTTAAATGACTTTCTGTTGCTGGACAGTGTTTTGAGTTACAAGCTTTTCACTCATCGTACTATAGTAGGAAAGGAAAAAATGGTACCACATTTTTATGAAATATAGTTTTGTTGATTTCTTTTAATATTTGTCCCAGATTATATTGACGTACACGCTGGGTGGTGGCGACCCACAGCTACACAGTGCTCTGCCTGCTGTCGCGGCTGTAGCCCATGGCCTCTGACGAGTGAGAAGGGAAATCAATAAATATCCCATCTGAGTCTGAGTCTGCAGACTCAAGCACTTGTCCAATTATGGTTTCGGGGCTGGATGATTCACTGGGTGGCGTGGATGATGCACCCTTGCTGAGATCAGTCATTGTTGTCGTGGCCTCAGTGCCGTGAAGAGCTCCTGAGGAATGAAGGGGGAGGATGGAGGGAGACGAAAGAGGCAAGTCCATTGCACTTGCTCCTGCTTGGACAATACCTGTAAATGACAGGGTCCTGGATTATTAGGGATTATTACATTATTAATGTTTTATTCATAAATATATACACAATGATTGACACATCTTACCGTTGAACTGAGCGCCCACACACAGTCTGTTGGAGGAGGGGCCGGTCAGTTCTGATCCTGGGGCCAGGTCGGCATAGGCCAGTCCTTGTTCCTCCAAGCATGATATAATCTCACAGGCTGAGTGGCGTCGAATTCCTCCACTACCAACAGAGCTGGCATCTGGGTCATACTCAGCCACCGGGGTCAGCAGCAGAGGGATATTGTAACTCTTCGATCGTACCACAGGGTTTTTGGACAGCTGATCTGCAGACTTGGGCCAACCCCACGGTAAACGCTTATCTGAAAGACGAGAGGAAAAAAAAAAAAAAAAAGAAAGTGCTGATTAAGAAATGTTTCACCTGAGACACAAACACTTTTACTACTCTGCATTTTAGGTTTGTATGTTACGCTCACTCACCCAGAACGCAACAGTTTGCCTCAGCATCGTTTCCAGAGTAAAGTCCGTGAGTCCCCAAGTACGGTGAGACCACTTTCTGGACCAGAGACTCCAGCCTCAGGTAGTCCTCATTCACACCACGTGACTCATGGACACCCTGTGAACAAACACAGACAATCACAGTGTTTAGTGCGAAAAAGAAATGTGAAAATGCAAAAAAAAAGTGAGAATATGATGCATTTCTCCTCCTTATATCGACATAAAGTGAGTAAGTGGATGTAGATTTGACAATACACAATAATATAGTATAATAAAGCAACAATATGACTAGAATAATCAATAGTAAATCAGAAACTTCTCTACAAAGAATGTGTGGTAAGTTGAGTCAGAAATCAGCCTTTAACTTTGACATGTTACTGACAAATGTATAATTTAATAAAGAAAATGGACATTAGAAGAAGTGTTAGAGTTCACAATAACCTGGTTGACTCTCTCTTTCTCTCTACTATTTTCAAAGTGGTTTTAATGTGTTGAAGTCTAACAAGATAAGAGTATTCACACTTAGCCAAAGGTGAAAATAACAGGTGTTAACCATTTACCTTAGTGGTTTATCTTCTATCCAGTTACAAAATAACTTGTTAAGAGCACAAAAAAAAAAAAAAAATGTCGTTGGCAGCTTACCTGTAGAATAAGCAGCATCTGTGTAACAGAGGGGGGCACACGGGCCCGGGGTCGAGACAGGGCGTCCTCCAACTTTACACTCAGCACGATGGTGTTCCTGAAGTGAAGCAGAGCGAGCTGTCTGACAGAGGGCTCCTTACCCTGAACGAGAGAAGGTCACGAAAACAACACAACCGTCTGAAATGTTGTCGTTTTTTTTTTTTTTTTTCCTCTACTGTCCGCAAAGATGAAAATAAACAAACTCTAAAGGAGGTTGTGTACCTGAACTGGATGAAAGATGGCCTGCAGCATCGAGAGGACGTCACAGAAGAAGAAGTCCCACGTCTCTGCCAGAGAGTCGAGTAACTTCTGACCTGTAATGATCACAGAAAGTCAAAAAAGAGAGTTGATTAAAGCTTCATCAAAAGGCACCACACACACTGCTACATTGTGTTTGTATGAAAAGTGCTATTTAAATCAGTTCTGGTTGATTGACTGCGTATTGTCGGAGTCATACCTTCATAGAATCTTATTTTGTCTCGTAGGATGACCATGCCCTTTGTCAGCAACTGATTCTGTGAAGAGAAAAACATCTGAAGTGTTTACCCTGATTTCTACAACACAAAGTGCCCGTGTAATGATGTGTAATATGAAAGACGTGGTTACCTGAAGATATTCTGTAAAGAAAGATCCCAGTTCAGTCTTCAACAGATGTCTGAAAAAAATTGTCACATTTGCTTCACTTCAAAAATCAAAATACACGATGAATGAATCACTGTCAGTAACTAAACTAAGTAACTTGTGTGTTTTCATCACCTGAAATTTATTACTAAACAACATCGAACCACAGAACTCAAATGGCCTGTTTTCCTGAGTTATAATCCAGAGTTTCCTGTGTAGTTAAAGAAATGTGTGCGAGTCTTTCTGTGGCTTTCCCGTACATGGAAATGTGTTTACTGAGCTATAATGAAAGCTGGTGTGATAGTAGGGGCTGGTCTGGTTTGGAAAGATAATGAGATATCTGGCAGGACCACATGACTCCCCAGGCCCACATACAGTGCATCCACACACACAAACAACCTCATTCACAAGAAAACATTCACACAGCGTCCATATGAAAGACAGTAATTATACTAACTATAGCACCAAAAAAAAAAAAAAAAAACATATCAACAGTTTAAAATCAGGTAAAGTTTCTAAACATTAGCAGCTGTTTCTGTGACTGAACTCACCGAACACCTTCGTTGAGGACGTAGAGTTCATTATCTGCCAACCCTTTCTTCTGAAAGACTGCTATCACGGCGTTGTGAATGCTGCAACACAAGACGTATACGTATAAAACTGCTCTGTCCCAAATGCATTTAAAGAATATATTTTCTCCACCTTATTAGATGTACCTGTTCCAGGTGGCGTTGGCTCCTGCCCTCTTCTGCTTCTCTCCTCTTTCCTCTGGTGAACTTTTCTCACTCTTCCCCAGCTCGCTGAGGCTCGGGGAGCTCATCAACTTCAGTCGGTGCAGCGTCCTCATGAGGGAAACGGAAAAGGAAGTGGATAGAAAATAAGACTACGCTGCCGAGTATTGGACAGGAGAGAAAGAAGGTCAAGCGATGAGCTGACACACACACAGAGACACAGAGAAGAAACACTAGGAGATGGCTGGAAGGGGCAAGACGAGAACATAAGCAGTGCGAGTCTGGGAGAAAGACAGAACACGTAGAGGGAAATAGCACAATGACAATACAAAGAGCGGTCGGCAACAGAGGAGGAGAGAAGTAGGACAGGATGATGCATGGTGAGAGATGGGCAGCACGTTAAGAGCAGGGTGGGTGGAGCTAAGCTGAGAGGTGGGCCACAGTGTCACCACACTGCCCGAGGTCTCAGAAGACAAGAAAACAATAGCACATGCACTGATGGGGACAGAGTCTTCCTCCCTCACTGCCTCCCTGTCAGTACAATACAGCCATTGATGCAAACAAATATTTATGCAGAGCACAGATGCCAAAGGAACTGCAGGGTAAGCAGACTGAAACAGTTTGGACTTGGTCACTGTACAGAGGGAAGGTGGAGGAGGAGGAGGAGGAGGAGGAGGAAGTCTTCAGGCTTATTAACAACAACAAAAACAGGGGTCGGAAGCAGTGACACAATACAGGACGGTAAAAAGAAGGTTTTCCTCTTATCCTCCTCCACCAGCTGGTGTCCTGCAACAGCTGTGGTCAGAAGTCAAAAGCAGTACAATACATGAGACGAGAGCCTGACTGAGACTGGACCATTGTCTCTGATGATCATATCAATATTTATAGATTGCTTCATATCCAGTTTCTTCTCTTGTTTATCCACCAAAACAGCTTAAACTGAACTGAAACTGAAAATCAGCTCTACCCTGTCTGACAGTATCACATTTATATAAACAGATATATTGTATATTATCTGAGCCATTCATTAAAGATATGTTGTCCACGCTAAATCAAACGCTTGTGCACAAACTTTAATGTGATATAACTGGTAAATTTGTACCTTTTCTGGCAAGAAAATATAGGAGAAACGTAATGTAAATTGAAGAGTTTGTAACAGCTAACGCCCAACTTTATATGGCTGTTAATGTTTGGTTAATGTGACACTTTCTTATAAAACCAGAAGATGAATAATACTCTTATGACTGAACTGTAACTATGAGGCTCCAGCTGTGGTTTAGCTTAGCTTAGCATAAACACAGGAAACGGAGGCGAACGTCCAGTCTGGCTTGATCCAAAGTTATCAAAAATCTTCCCATAAACGAAACCAGCTCTTGTTGCCACTGTGAGATTGACAGTCGACCAGCGGACGTAATAGTGTGACACATAAGACCACAACAGGATGTTTGTTTGTTTTTTTTTTTCACTTTAGTTTTTGTATGAGCTACACTTGGTCTGGTAGATGTTTTTTTTTTGTTCTTTGGAGACAGTGAACAACAGCTCTCCTCTCTTTTACACCCACATACATAAAACCATGCACACACACATAAAAAAAGACAAACCAAAAACAAAACATGGAGAGCAGGTTTGATGAGATACACACATAAGGAAATGAGTCAATCAAATAAACCCCCCAGGAGATCGTTATCATTAGGTCAACATGTGCTCTGCCGGTTAATGATATCTTCTGGGATGAGAGGATGGTTGGATTTTTATGAATTTTTATGAATAGTTCATGGATTTTCCAGGATGTCGTATGTTGTGAAATGTTAATCACAGGAACCGAGTCTTACCTCCTGATTGGATGATCGCTGCTGCTGCTGCTGCTGTCCATGTCCGGGCTCGGGGGAGGGGCGGAGAAGGTGCTGAAGTTGAGGGACAAGGGTCTGGGGGAGGGCCGGGAGCCATGCCTCCGCCGGAGTCCATCGAGCATCTGAGGATAAGAAGGAGATGTTGTTAATAGACGGTTTGTGTAAAGAAAAAACAAAACAAAAAGCAATGTCAATAAAGAACAACAGGCTACAGGAAAGATCACTTCCACGGATGCATGAGGCATCTGAGAAAAATGTCTAAGGGCCCTGACACAGTCATGATCCTCCTCTTACTCCTTTTAATAATGAATGAAACACACGCTAGTAGGAAGCAGTGAAACAAGAAAAAGCATAACAAGCGTAACAATTCGGTGTAAAACTTACACTCGCAGAGGGACAAGAGAAAATCAAGCCACACATTTATATGATCTTCTTTAAAGTGGAAAATCAGGGGGTTGCCTTCTCTTTCCTTATTCTGACAGTGACTGTTATTTCATCACTATGGAAGTGTGTTTTGCAATCAGAGCCCAACCTACGCTAAAGCCTCAACACAATCACACAGTCAGAGAGAGGAAGGGGGGGGAGAAGGAGAAGTGCATGTGTGTGCATGTTCAATATGAGTGTGATCTTTTCCTATAAAAGCCACGTCCTTTCCTGGAGTATGACATTACAGTATTTTGGTCTATTCGGGTGTCTCCCCCCAGTAGAAACATACTGTACACTGTGAAGCACCATCCCCTGGTCAGAGGGGAGAACAACAGTCTGGTCTGTCACTTCAGACAAAGACACAACACACAGCCTCCTTCACAGCCGCCGTTCATGCTGCTGGTAAATGGGTGACTCGTGTGTTTTTTTGAAGGACTGACCTGCACTTTGATTAAAGTCAGATCACATCTCAGTGTGTCACACACACACAACACGCACACACACACAAATACACATACACAGACTGAGACTACACACTGAGTACCCGACATGCCATGTCACGCCAGTCTGGGCATTTCTGCTTTTGTTCACCCCTCCTCCTTGTCTTTTAAGGGGCGATTACAGTCTTATCGATGCCATTTTTAATTTCTATTAGTCTCTATAGCTTTATTGGCTTATTGATTATCCAGACAACTACCCGCGCGACATGTTTATTCCAAATAAAACAACCAATCAATCGGTCAGACACGTAATCACCCGTCCACGTTTATCCTACAGGGAGGAATGTAACAACCAGTCGTGCGTACGTGGAGGTTTTTCTATTTTTTTTTTTTACCTGTGTGGACGGAAGATTGAGGCAATGTGCCACTGTAAACAACGTGGACGTCTTGTAAACACACAGAGACTGGCGCAGACGCATCATTAAGTCCACGTATGGATAAAAACTGTCTCATAATGGCTACAAAGTTGCCGTTTGTCATGCGCCTCTGCCCGCCCACTGTAGCCTGCACTCACCGTTGCTTATCCTGTCGTGTTGTTCCTGGTGGTGGTGGTGAGATGAAACGGTCATGTAGTACTGATGGGAGGTGTTTACTGTCCGGGCTCATCGGCTGGACTGATCCCAGCCAGTCTGCGTACCCACACGGGCATCAGGGTGCAGGCGGATGAAGGGTCTGACCTGCGGCGTGGTGCTGGTGCTGGTGGTGGAGAGAGGGGGGGACTCATTCATGAAGCATGCACCGCCGCTCGCTCGCTCTCTCTCTCGGTCTCTCGCTCTCCGGCTCGCCCCCGCTTTGTTTTGACGAGATGCAAAGCGAACCTGGCCGCATGGACGCGGAAGCGAGCTGCACGTGAACGCGCATTGTGATCCCAGTCGTATTAGGAGAGTCATAGGGGAAAATAAAAAACATTAAAGCACGTCTTTAAGAAACCATGGGCTGTGTTTATTTGATTCCTCAAACATTCATACACACACACACACACACACACACACACACACACACACACACACACACACACACACACACACACACACACATACAGAATACACCGACCTAATGCCTCATAAGGCCCTATAACCCCCATCACACGCAAACACCTTCCAAAGCAAAAAGCTTATCTATATTTGCACTATGATGGCACAGCAGTACATTTAAACACGTGTACACACTAGTGAGACCTGCGTGTTCCACGTTACTTTGACCAGTTTATGGCTGTATAGTGTCAATAGGAGACAGTGGATATATAGTATATCCAGCAATGACCTCAATCTATGCAGTTTATTACACTGGGCGTTTAACCATCTGTCAGAGGAGGCGCGAACATTTTGCAGATAATCCTCTACATCTGCGCTGCAGGATGTAAATAAAACCGAGTCACGTGACTGATATGATTGAATGAAATAAATAAATGGATGGATAAATAAACCATTATGTAGGCCAGATAGATGTAGTACTATTTTTTTTAGTAATATATGGTAATAAATACACTATTACAGTATTATTATATTATATATTATATTCCTATTATACACACACATACACACACGTATTATTATACTACACACATAGTATTATATATCATTATATTATATATAACATTATTGTAAACAAAGTTTATCAATTCAGTTATAAATATTATTTTACATGTAGTATATTCTTACATTTTATATTTTATTATGTTATATTATGTATATTCTAAATCTCATAAATTAATTATTTGAATTATTATTGAATTATATTATTATATATGTTTTTTTTAACAATCACATCAACAATCACAAGTTCATGTGGATGATTTTAAGTTAAAATCAGCGTGTAAAGTGTTTTCATTTTATAGTAAAATCTTTAACCTCTAATCAAAAAAAGTAAATAAATAAATAAAAATATGACAACTACATATTACAGAATTAATTCTTTGTATTTTATTCTTATCTTTATATTATTCAAAACAAAAAACAACAAAACAAAAAAAACAAAAAAAAAAAAACAAAACAAAACAAAACAAAACAAAACAAAACAAAACAAAACAAAACAAAACAAAACAAAACAAAACAAAACAAAACCACAGTCTTTGATTTAAAACATATTTTCATATTTAGTCCGTGTTTCTATTTCCCGACGGACCGTGAACGCCCCTCAGCTCCTCCTCCTGGACCAGGCGGGAAGTTCAGATGATGTTTGAAGCTAAAATGTAGCAAAAATCCTGCTGCTGCGACTCGTTTATTCAACGTTAAACTTACTTTTTAAAGTCATTTTAACAGGTGAGTTTATGTCAATATGTATTTTAGCAGCATTAATGGCGGCTAATGTGACGTTTGCAGAGATAAAACGAGTGTTAAGTTGTTAGTTTGCGTTTGTTTATGTGCAGGCTGTAGTGTTAGCTTATATAGCTAAAATACTTTACTGCTTTAAGATGCGTTCATGTTGGCTACGGCTGATTATTATTATGTTTTTGTGTCAGAGGCTGCAGCATCTTTCTTTTTCTGCAGAAATGTCCAGTAACAACGAGGAGAGCAGCAGCTCGACGTCCAGGACCTTCGGGCAGGTTTGTTGTTTTTACTAGTGAACATGGAAACATCATCCTGTTCACTTCTTTTAAGGTTAATTTAAACTGACACTGACTCAGTCAATCAGATGAAACTCAGCTGTGTTGAATTAATTAATTAGAGAGGTAAAGCACAGCTGCGCCTCTCTCACTGTCTGTGTCTTTGGTTCATGTATTTATCACGTCGTGGGGACTTACATCTGTTTACATTGTCACATTATGGGGACAAAAACAACTCACCCATGATGTAAATCATTAAATTTTAAACACGTGAAAAGTAAAAACATTTAACTCTAACATTTGGTTGAGGTTAGGCACGTTGTATGATTGAGACTGGGTTATTGAAAGATTGAATTAGATTATTAAATAGATTAAAATCAGAATCAGAAATACTTAATTGATCCTAGAAGGGAAATTGAATTTGTTACAGTTACTGCAGCTGTCACAGATCAGACTATAGAAATCAAAAGTGTAGAAAGAAATAAAGATATTTGGAGCTATCACCATCTGCAGATGCTCAGTTTAAAAGTGTGTATACACACACACTTGCAGAAGGTTGGGTGCTAGATGAGAAACGTACAGAATATATAAACATATTGACACAGAGGTAATTATATGTACATGATGAAGCGTGATGTATGTAGGATATATTATATTATTATAAGAATAGCCCTGATTTAAATTTGGGAGGTAAAAATTAGTTTTTTGAGTTCAGTAGTGTGATAGTTGTGGAGTAAAAACTGTTCTTAAAGCAAAATGTGTGTGTGTGTCAGTCACCTGATCCAAAAACAAACAAGTGAACCTTAATCACAAATCAATGAAACAAAATCTCAAAGTGAATAGATTTCTCAAAACAAAATAAATTATTATTTAGATATATAATTTTCTGATTATCCTGAATGTGGATATGTTGTGTTTTTGTTTCTAATTTGGCGGCTGTGTTGACAGTGTACCTACACAGCTGAGGAGTACCAGGCGGTGCACAATGCTCTGCGCCAGAGGCTGGGACCAGAGTTCATCAGTACCCGAATGGCCGGAGGAGGACAGAAGGCAAGTCTTTGTTTTCCCTCCACCAGTCTCTCTCTTTCTCTCTGGAGCTGCGAGGCAAATTTACACATTTTCAGTAAATGGGGCAATTGAATTAAAGACATTTAAAGCATCTGTCCAAGAAGTGTTGGTGTGATTTTAATTGTAATTTTAAGACCGTTTAGACTAAACTGTCTGTTCTCTCTCAGGTGTGTTATGTCGAAGGACATCGTGTCATCACTCTGGCTAATGAGATGTTTGGGTACAACGGATGGTCTCACTCCATCTCTCAGCAGAACATCGGTACGACTCGTAGAGCTTCACGTCGCCAGAGGTTTCTGTTTTAACGTCAAACTACTCGAATCCAGTCCAGACTAACAGCCGCTGTGTGTTTTGCAGACTTTGTAGACCTCATCAATGGGAAGTTTTATGTCGGCGTTAGTGCATTTGTCAAAGTGCAGCTGAAGGTTAGATGAAACATTACAGACATTATCTCATCAACATCAGTTTCATCAGAAATCCTGTTGTATATATTTTCTCATCACTATTTTGTGGTCGTGTTGTTCACATGACTTTGTGTATAAAATGTATTGTTCCTCCAGGATGGATCGTACCATGAAGATGTTGGTTATGGAGTCAGTGAAGGACTGAAGTCTAAAGCTCTGTCACTGGAGAAGGCGAGAAAAGAAGCGGTCACTGATGGCATGAAGAGGGCTCTGAAGTACTGGAGTTATTTTTATACTTCTGATCTTAAAAGGAAAATGATCGATGAGTAGTTAATTAATAATGAAATATATTTGTCGTGTTTCATTCAGATGCTTCGGTAATGCCCTTGGAAACTGCATCCTGGATAAAGAATACCTCATAGCTATAAACAAGATTCCCAAACAGGTCAGATAAACTTTTATATCATGTTTTTATTTTCATTCATAAAATCTGTGGAAGCTGAATCTTGTCACTTTTTCTCCACATGAAGCCGCCGCCTCCTCTCGACCCGACAAAGACCAAGCGCTATGAGGGAGAACCGTCAGTGGAGAAGGCTCGGTTCTCCAGTCTGGTCAGAGAGGAGAAGCCTGTACCTGCGGTGGGTCCTGCTCGGACGCCACTTGAGCCCCGAGTCCTTGACCAGAACCAGAACTGTTCAGAAACTCACACTTCTAATACTGGACCCACTCCTGACAGGAAGAGTGACATCACCTCCAGGTAAACATGTCACCTCACACCCCGTCGTCTCTTTTACACCTCTGTGTTTCCTTCCATCTCATTTCTCTTGTCGTGAACAGTGTCGGGTCTGAAACGTGCACAGACCCCAAACAACTGAGGAAACTCCGCCAACAGCAGCTGCAAGAGAAATTCAGGAGAGAGATGGAGGCCAAGAAGCTGCAGCAGAAACAGGACCAGGCCAAGTCCGAGGACACAGAGGTCGCTGTTGGGAGAGGATCCACTGGAGGTTGGGGTTTCATGTGTCAAATAAGAGTGACTTCATACTGTTTAGAGCAGCAGCCTCGAACTCAAATTACCTCGCATCGGACAGGTTTTTTTTTTTTAGTTTGGAATTACAACTGAAATACAGTTTCTTTTTTTTCCTTTTTTTCCTTCACTAAAACTGTTTGAGTTTGTATATTTACATTTTGTGGCTTTTGTACATGTATTTGTAGACATTTCATTAGCATAACAATTGTAAATATTGAAGCAGAATAGATCCGGAAAAACATTTCAATAATAACTAATCAGATGTGAACAGCCACAGTGCAGTGAAAGTGAAAGTTGAAATGGTTTTGTGAAACAAATTAGGTCCCAACGTTAGTAATTTGACACCCTCAGTTTAAATAGTTTAAAGTCTCCAATTCGTCCTAAAACTTGGTCAGATACGTATTCAAATCTCAATAATATTCACGGTGAATGTAAAAGAGCTCGGTGATGACGCAGCCGGACATTGACCCTAAAGATTGAATTAAATCCAATGATTCAAACATTGTTCAGGTCTGATTCACGGATCAACTGGAAGAACTTGTCTGACTGGTTATTAATGAAAAGCGGTTTGACTTGTTTTTCTTAATACAAGAGTTTACTCACCTTTCCCAGCACTCACTGGGTGTGTCCACAGTGTGAGGACAGGAGGGTGATTGTTGTGTTATTAGCTCATTGTGTTTGTCTGTACTCCTCAGGTCATGAAGGTTTATCTGCGCTGAGTGACGGCACCACAGCTGGACACATGAAGCCCAGCAACAGGGACCAGTATTTAGCAGGTGCAGTAAACCAGCTCAAGTAGATAGATTAGGGAAATTAAAGTAGCTTACACAAAACACAAGACATTATTATAAAATAGAATCACCAACAGAAGAAGACAGTGACTTAGAAAAAGTGAAGATAAAAAACACAAGTTGCACAAAAGAAAGTACCAAGTATGACAGTTTTCATTCAGCTTCACCTCATCTTCTTCTGCAGATGATCCTGAGATCTGGGATTTCACTCTGGATGGGATTGAGGACCTGGATGTCCCTGCAGGTGGACCAGCATCCAGAGGCCTGAGGCCCAGTACACCTAGCAGTCACAAGATGCAGACACGCAGTAAAACTCCTCAGAGAGCCCCGTGTAGACCTCCTGACGAGGCTCCTTCATACAGCAGAGGGCAGGACAGGATCCAGTACAGACCTCAACACCAACACCAGAACCAGAACCAGAACCAGTATCAGACAAGACCAGGTGAAGTTTCATAAGCACAAGTGTCCATTTGTGAGCTACTGCTGCTGATTTTTGTTGCCTGTAATTAATTTCTACCTTTTTCAATCCCACAGATGAAACCATCAGTCCGTACAGATCAGGACAGCACATGAAGAAACGGAGACTGGACGCTTGAAATTTTACATCCTCGTCACTTTCTAGGATACAAATGATTTTATTGTTGTTGTTGTTATTGTTGTTATTGTTAACTTCATTTTACAATGAAGTGCTGCTATGTCTGATATTTAGAGAAACGTTACCTGGGTTTGTTAAATAAATGACCTCAGTATTCAGTCAATTGTAGTTTTGTTATTTTTATTTAGTGTAGTGGTGGTGATTCCTAACGAGGCAATGGTGAAAATATTAATACAGATATTTATTTATTAATTAATTAACATTAAGCTCATTTGAATAAATCTCACTAATAAACTAAATGTGTAGAAATAAGTGTCACGAACTGAATAAATAAAAAATAGCAAAGTTTGGTCGTAAATTGTTTTAATTACACCAATAAGCTTGACAATTGCTGTAATTGATATTTTTATTTTTTACATTTTGTACAATGTGAAAAACATACACAAAACAGACATTGAATCACAGGAAGTCTGTAAGGAGGGATCAGAAATAAGAGCTCAACAGATATTACTGTGTGAGTAGCCTCAGACAGTGTTGCTGCATGGAGGTGTGATAATTACTGATAATACCATGGTAGCACAAGGACTTAAAGCTGCTATGAGCTTGTGCTGTACAGTGGCCAGTTGTCATTTGTAAGATTAAACAGCAGTGAAGCCAACATGCAGAAATCATATGCCGATGGTTTGATATTAAAGTTGTGCCTGTGATATTGGTGAATGGCATTTTTTTTTAAACAGATCCAACACTCTGACGACTCTCAAGAAGGCAAATAATAAAAAGATCACTAATATTCCAATATCAAAAACATTGAAGTCAGTAACAACCCTCATCAGCATGCAAATGTTTCCATTTCCCCTCAGTCCTTATAAAACTTTAAACATTGCATATTCTGCATTGCAGTAACTTATTTTTTTCTCTAGAGAAGTTTAACTATTCATCCAATCTACGAGCAGGCGAAAGAGTCACGATGACAGCATGGCACTCGTACGAGGTGGTGAGACTGAAGTTGAGCCAGCGTCGAGCGTGTGACAACTTCTAAAACTTCACAGCTCACTCGCTGTCTGAACAAGTGCTTCCATGAAATGGGTTTTTTTTTTTTTTTAATGATAAATCCACAAAAACAAATGTCAGCCAAAAAACCATGTACGCATGAGCCAAATATAAATACACAGCTGATTACACAACCAACGCAAATGTAAATGCAGAGAGAAAAGGAAACGGTCCACATTACTCAGTGTGCTCTTTGTTCTGCAGTCCTGTGTGTGTGGTGCCTGCTCAACGTCTCAGCGTGCTCTACCCTCTGAGTTGGCCGTGTGGGGTTGTGTTGTCGTGCACAGGTAAAAAGTTAACTGGTTTTCTGCAGTACAGTCACAGCTACTAAACAGGACTAAATGAATCTGGAACTTGTCATTAGTGAGGATGCAAGGCACTAAAGTGTTCCTCATGTCTACAGGTTAGAGTGTATGTGCATGTAGAGTGGGTCACCACAAGCATACTCTAGTGAGCATTACGTCGAAGCATTTACCTCACACTAACATATATACTATAAAATAGAAAAGGGGGGCAGGGCAGTCATAGATAGAAGAGCTTAATAAACCACAGGATTACTCCTGTGAGGTGAGTAGGATACCAATAACAACAACCCTGCAATTGCACTTTATATTCCTTTAACTACATGTTGTTTAACAACCTTTAATAATAATTACAGTGAAACAACATCAAAATCTGATGGCTGAATACAGGTCCATAAAGAACATTTTTGTTTTTATTAAATAACGCATACAAAAACAGACCACAGAAAGAGAACCCCAGACACTTGTGATTTGAGAGGCGACAGCTAAATGTTATCAGCAGAGATATTTAATGTAACGTGACTTAACTAACGACCTGTTCATCTGTAAACAACTAGGAGACGTGCGGAGGCTGCGTCCCCCCTCAGGTACTACCCTACTAAACCTAAACTCTAATGTTGTATGATGTAATATGCAGGATGTGAACTGCTCGTCTTCACCGCTAAACACTACGTCAAGTGTCAACTTAGGATTCTTAAGATTTCATTCTTTCTAACGTAAAAAAAAAAAAAAAAAAAAGACAAATAATTTATCACCCTGCAAACACCCTCTACCCAGATTGTGAACTACAGCAGCATCACCTCTTCAGTTTCAAAACTCCAAGTGGTGGTCAACACCAGGACAATGCTTCTTCTGGCTTTTTCTTGTCAGACATGAAGAATAATCCATGTGGTAAGAAACATATATGATAAGAGACAACTCAAGTCACAATGACACCAGACTTCCACAGGGACATAAATATGCTAAACATAGAATCATAACCCAGTGAAGAAAAATCTATATACAGAGTCAATGTTTTAATGTGTTTGGGGATTAAGGCCACAGTTACAGGGGACAGTTTATCTACTCTTTACCATTATTGCATTTTACTTAATAATCACCACTGGGATGTATTCGTACTCCAACCTTCTTCGTAACACTTACTCTGCCTTTCTTTCCCTCTGCTTCACCAGTCACACTTTACTGCTCCGTCTGGATTAACTATCCCACTCGCTTCTTTCACTTTCTGTACACTCACACTCTCCCGTCACTCTCTTGACACGACGTAACCAACCATCCCAAGTCACTCAACCAGGTTGAAGTTTAGTCAGGTGTATGTGCATGTGTGTCTGTTGTGGTGTTTGTTCAACTGTCGTCAGTTCAACTCAGTCAGGACAAGAAACGATGTCGCCCAGAATCTCCTACCGTCTCCTCTTCAAAAGGAGCCACTATATTACAAGGTCTGCTCTCAGAAGACATCTTTGGCTACTGTCAGTTATGCCTTTGGGTCACAACCAACCCACTCGTCACAGCTCGATTCCACAGCTAATGGCAGGTTAAGTGTGAGACTTTTGTGCCGTGGATGTGTATTGCACTCTCCCTCCAATTGCCAGACAGATTTTGTTCTGCCTGAGAGGACACAGTTCAACTCATAACATATAATGATAAAAGTTGAAAATAAAAATTAACCAGCCAACTGCAAAGAACCAGTGGTTCTCCATCAGCAACTGTCTGCCCCGCGTGGCCCTGCAATCTCAGCCTGGACCAGGGCTCTGACTGGGCTACGTAGGCCTCAGGTTGGTCCCTCCGGGGCTCACGGATTTCTGGGGGGCTGACGTGGTTCCCATGTGGTAGCCTTGGTGCATGGACACTGAAGCTGTTGTGGGCGGCTGGTACTGTGTTAGTGGCTGTGCAGGGTTAAGCATGCTGACCTGACACGTGCCTGTGGGTCCTGCCCACTGAGGAGTACTGTACGGGGCCGAGGCATATCCGAAGCTCTGAGCGACTGGGCCCAGAGAGCCTTTACGGGGCCCCAGAGGGACAGCGGGGTTGGCTGGGTTGGGAAGGTGAGTGGTGGTGGTGGATGTTGTGTTGGAAGGTGTGGGAAGCGTTGTGCAGAGGTAGCCGGGAGCAGAAAATTTGCGGCCCATGTTGGCTGGAGGGATTATCTGTTACAGAGAAAAACATGGATTAATCGTGAATATGCAGCTTTATTACAGATGATTAATTAAAACACAAATGCCACATGTGATCATATAATCATACAATGCTCCAATGATGAGACTGTTTTTATTAAAAGAAAGTAGTGAATACGTACATCATGTCCCAGCGCTGCCGGTGCTCCAGTTTTAGGACCTCTTTTACAGTGGGAGAGGTTGATGGCGTCTCTGGCCCAGTTATCCACCAGTTGGTGCAGGTCGTCAGTGAAGGTGCCTTTGCCCTTCTGGGTGTGAGAGGCAGCAGTGGGTCCGGTCGCCTGTGTCAGAGAAGCTGAATGGTTCTGACAGTGTCCTGAACCATTTGTGGAGCTGGTCCCACTTGCACCTGAGAAAACAAGAGAGAGGGGTGAGACGTGAGTGAGGAAATTAAATTAGGAAATCAGTTCAATCAGCTCATAGTGACAATGTTAAGTGATACATATACCTGTGGAGCAAGTGCTGAGGCTGGGCATGGATGGAGAGGATCGCAGCTGCTGTATAGGTGACCTGCCGGCTGCTTGTGACGCCTCTGTTGCTGTTTCTGATGCCTCTGATGCAGAGGCTGAACTTTGCTTTGGAGGCGACTCTGAACCATGGAGAGTCTGAGTCGAGGCTGGAGATGCTGTAAACATGAAACACAGCAGTTTTATATTGACACAAGCAAAGCATACAAACCTCAGAACATATAGTGTTCAGTATTCACTCTAAAAGTTGATATTAGTCTTGAGAATTAGGGAGCTGAACAACCAGTTCAGAGTCCATACCCGAGTGTACAGGACTGGGTTGTCCACTGCTGCGGGCGGATTTGTGGCTTTTACTTTTGAGCCTACGTCGACCTCCAGCCATGGCCACAGCGGGGGAGAAGATAGACGGAGGAGCAGGTTTTCCCATGCGCACAAACAGCGCCTCTATTTCCTCTTTCTGACGAGTTTGCAAGGCCTGAATCTCCTTCATATGTCTGAGGCAAAGAACAAAGTCATGTTAAAACACTGTTACTAACCTGTCAAGTGACAATCATACAGGTAAACGGGGGGGAGAGTAAAACAGGATTGTATATATGTGATATACTTTTCTCTCAGGCAGCTAATTTCTTTCTGCAGAGCCTCGTCCTCCGCCTCTGAGTCATCGTCATTGTCACTACTGTAATGGGTGTGGACACTATGTGGGTCAGAGG
The DNA here is from genome assembly GCA_016801845.1 of Polydactylus sextarius. Classification (NCBI taxonomy): domain Eukaryota; kingdom Metazoa; phylum Chordata; class Actinopteri; family Polynemidae; genus Polydactylus; species Polydactylus sextarius. The sequence continues at coordinate 4,563,457 of CM028921.1, forward strand.
TTGAAGATGAAGGTCCATTCTGTATCTTAGATGGACTGGAGCCTCCTGCTGGAGCTGGAGTCACTGAGAAACATGAACAACTTAAGGTCATTACTTCAGTACAGCAGGTTTACTTCAAAAAAATCACGTGATTTAAAATAAATCCTTGACATCTATGTCAAGGATTCAGGAAGGTACATGAAGAGAAAATCTAATACAGGCAAATTCACAGATCAATCCAAGGACTGTCTACTGTTATTAAAACAAAATGGGTTTTTAAGCTCAGTTGATAGATATGTCCACTAAATTTGCAGAAGCTATCAAAGCTCTCATTAATAATTCCCACTGCAGCCTCTGCCAACAGGATATATTTAAAAATAATGAATGAAGCAGAGGTCAAGACGTCTCCACAGAGTCCTTGACTTTCTATAAAGACACCTCAGAGTGTATTAACCTGCTTCTACCTACGGCCTCTTATCAAAGGATATAAAGGATATCTGTGATAAAATGGACGTCCAAATGTGTATTATAATTCATTTAGACAGATCAACTGCAGCCAGTCAGCAGTCAAAGTTTTCTATGGTGCTGTGTTATATATTATTATATTATGGTATGGTGTTATATATTAGTCCAAATCAATGAGGGTTCACATTAGTTCGTCAAAGCTGTTTTCTGTAATTAATCTTTTTTGAATTTGCTATAAACCAGGTGCACACCTGTAACTGAAAATCGCCCAACTTTAGAGCCGGCGGTGGGTCCAGATGCGGCGTTGCTACTCGCGGACACTTGAAACCGCCCGATAGTGGTTGGCTGATCGGCAGGACCGGCAGAAAGAGACAAGGCTCCGTTTACAGAGTCGGGTTCACAACCTCCTTTGGCCAGAGATGATGACCGGTGGAGGGTATTCTCTGGACTTGATGGCGAGGAGGAGGAGGAAGACGACGACGAGGAAGAAGAGGAGGAGGATGTGGTAGAGGACGGTGTGAGGGAGGAAGAGGAAACGATGCTGGAGGGATCTGGAACGCTGTTGGATGCACCATCCGTTGCAAGAGACACCTGAGAAAGTGGAGGGAGGTTGTTGTAATGAACAGTCTGTGGTTTAATCATGTTAGACTGAATTCATCACAGTGATTTTGAAACTTACTTGGAAACGTCCCAGTGTGAAACCTGCTGCTGGAGGCTGGACTCTGCCGCCTCCCTGAACAGTCTCTGGGCTCAGAGCTCTTCTCAACTGTGCATCCAAATTACCCAGGGGTTGCTGTGGCTGCAATTACAAAAATAGGATATGAGGAACAATCCACATAATACACTAATGAAATTAGTGTCTTAAGACCTACAGAACAAATGGGGCAGGACAGTATTTCATGGACAATCTAGACCTTTACCTGATTTGGTCCAGGAATTGGGGGCACATGGTCAGATGGAGGGGAGGCAATTTGCTCAAAACCAGTAGGCAAAGTCTAAGTTTAACAAAGAACAAAGGAAAAAACATTAAATGTTGCAATAATATGCATTTCTGATTTATTAAAGGATGCTGTAGTGTTCACTAACCTGTGCTCTGGGCTTAGTTGGAGGGGTATGCGCATGTCCTGCTGGGGTGATACCCTGTCCTGGGGTGGTTGTGGGGCCCAGGACACTTTGTACAGCAGAGGTGATGGGGAGATTAGATGGAGGCACCAGAACGGCTCCAGGTGGAGGGGAAGCAGTTCCAGTGGGAGGAGAGGAGGTGCCTGTGTTCTGACTGGGGTCAACTGAAGCTGAGGAGGCAGTGCTCTGGTCTTTGAAAAGGGACCGTAGCTTCTTATCCAGAGCTTGGATGTCGTCTCTACCTCCTGTCTTTGTCTGGTGCTCAGCTCCCTCCGGCTCTATCGGCTGTGGTTGGGCCTGACTCTGACCCGTTGATGAGGTGGGAGGTGGGGGCTGAGTAGAGATGGGAACAGGCTGGCACTGAGAGGTCGTGTGCTGCGGTGCATGGATGGATGAATTCATAGGCTGAGAGGATGTAACAGCACTATTAAATGGCTGCTGCTCTGAAGCAGGGATAGTACCAGTGCTGCTGGATGCAACACCAGCAACAGAAGAGACAGAGACAGAGCTGCTGCTCAGCTGAGGCCCAGGTACAGCAGGAACGGAGGTCTGCACTGTTGGGGGAGAGATGCTCGTAGATGAAGATGGTACAATGGCAGCTGGTGGAAGCTGTGAGCTGACTTGTGTTGGTTCATGTGAAGACTGAGGAGGTGGAGAGGGATCGACGACGACAGGGGCAGGAATTTGGGGCTGAGTGGATACAGGTGGAGGAGAAACCCTCCCGGTTGAGGAAGGTGGTGAAGATGTTACAGTAGAAGGGAGAGACACCGAAGGAAAAGAAGTGCTAGCAGTGGGAAGTACAGCTTCTGGAGCAGCCAGGAGATTGTTCGAATTTGGTCCAAGTGCAGTCTCAGTGGGAGGGAAAGTGCCTGGTTCTTGTTCAGCAGCAGGAGGATCAAGGGTGCTGCATCTCTCCAAACGATTCTGCTTTATCTTACTGAAAGCCTGCTGGAGAATCCCAGATGGAGCAGACAGAGAAAGTCCCAAAGGCATAGCTACAAAAAGAGGCAGTTAGACAAAGTTATTATATGAAAACAATACAGTCATTACAAGTGAAAATAGCTAGATAAGAGAAAGATACAATGAATGTATTCCAAACAACATTTCCTCTCACCAGGTCCAGTATCATCTCCAAAGGAGGTATTAGCAGAAGAAGCTCCAAAGAACTGCTCTTTAAGACGAGACTCTGGCACTGGGCTGACGATGAACCTTCGTCCTGCTGAATGTACCACTTGAGCTGTAGTACTGGGGGAAATACCTGACAGGAGGGTCAAAAGAACGGTCAAATGTGAGGTCGGATCCCTGAAAATCAATATAAACTTCTAAGAATCTAAAAATAAACATGGTATTCTTCAGATTGATTACCTGGTAACATGGGGCCAGACCGCTCAGGCTGTTGTTGGAGGTCACTCATCTGCAAAGAGATAAAATATAAATGATAAATGTATCAAAACTGTCATCATGACTTTTGTTTTTTGTTTAATAAGGTGATATGTACTAAAGAAATACCTGAGGAAAACCTTCCTTCATCCCTCCTCCCTTCTCATCTGCCATTTCTATCACTTCACGGACCTGCTCGATGAACGACTCTCGCTCACTTTCCAAAATAAACTCACTCTGAACCTGAGACAGAGGCAAAAGCAGAAGCTCAACAACAGTAACTACAACTATAAATACTGTGTGTTCGTCATTGGTTGAGGCAGCAAACATTAAAAAAGGAAAAATAAACAGCGACATTAGTTGTATGTGCCTCTTACTCTTATCATATTTGTTATTATTATAAGTGTTAATCATTAGTACCATGATCTGTGCGATTTCCTCTGGATTATCACCATCAAGGTCGAATTTAAAGGTCACCATCTTCCTGTTGTGTGTTTCCAGCTGGCACTCTGCTACTCTGTCACCCACATTAGAGATCTGTAAAAAATAGATAGTAATTAAAACTAAGTCACAAAGACTAAAGAAAAAATATATGATGAGATATTTATCAGTTCAGATCCTTACGCTGAGAACATTGAGCTTGGCCTTTGCAGTCTTCTCGTGACGTGAGCGGCTGCGAACAGATCGTCTCTGATGACGCTTCAGTGAGCGTCCCTCATGTCGACCTCCTGATGTCGAACTTCCATCGTTGCCGTCACTAAGACCAGAAGCTGCATCTGACAGGCAGCTGTAAGACATGAATTTATGAGAGACATGCAGGAGATGAGATGCGGTGTAGTGCTGTTTTTTTTTTTTTTTTTTTTTATTAACTTCCTTCTCACCTTTCTACAGATGGTGGCACTAAAGGAGCAGAAGATCCTGCCGGCTGCTCTACTGGTGCTGACTGAGGAACAGTCACAGGAGCCTGAAAAAACAAAACAATGGAAATCAACCACTTTATGTTAAAAAATAAAAATCTCAAAGCTGCAGAGCTATTTTAATTGTTTATATGTATCATATCCATTCATTAATTCTTTCTTATTTTGTTTTTGCAACAAACATAATTATTTAAACCACATTAACCACAAGGTGGAGCCGTTTCACCAAGTCAAATTTGTTGCATCTGAACTGAGAAAGACGCCATTATTCACTTCTGAGCCACAGTGTAAATATTGCTGTGCAGGGGAGTTTTTTTAATTTATTTTCCTTCAATGGGGCCATTGTCTTCTGCTGTGTTTACTTGAATAGCAATTATTGTTACACAGGTTACTGATGTTGAATAAGCTTTCGCTTCCAGCTCTGCTGACTGTGATAAAATATCTTATTTATTACATACACATGGCTTGTTACTTATCAACACTTTAGTACTGTTTTCAATTCTCCAGTTCCTGGTAAAAACCTTTGAGGTTTCCAGAGAAGCCTTAAAGTCAATAAATTGAACGGAACAGAAATTAAAACAATTAATGTTCAATAAATTCACATTTAATTTAAGTTTTGGTCTTTGGTGGAGTAGATGTGGCTGACAACAAATTTTATGTGATATATATATATATATATATATATATATATATATATATATATATATATATATATATATATATATATATATATATATGTGCACCCTATACATGTTTTTTGAGGAAAGACTGTACCCAGACGTCAGAGAACAGAAACTGTATAAGGAAGCATGAACCACATGCGTCACACCTCACCTACATGCAACCACATACCAAAGAGTTTTGTGCTTGGTAAAGTACCTGCAGAACAGAGAGGCATGAGGCCTGATAGAGGAAGTATAGATGCTCTGCGTTGAGTGGAGGAGACAGGATAGGACTTGGATCATTGGCCCAAGACTAAGAGTGATGCAGAAATGAGCAGCATGCAGAGGGGCAAGAGTGGTAGAAGATATGAGAGAGTGGTGGTAATGAGAGTGGGTGTTCAGAGAAAAGAGAAGAAACATTAAGAAAAAACATGCAAACATAAAAATAGACAGAATGGAATCTATACTGTAGCGTGAATGACAGTGGTGTTAATGGGTTAAGCTCCAAAATATATCAAAATGAACCGATACACGCTGAAATAAATTCACTGTATCTTTATGAGGTTGAATAACTCTGTGTGTTTCAGAGCGCAGTGGTTCATTTTCATCTTTACTTCACGTTCCTGCGAGCAACCAGCATTTAATCACCAGTAATAACTCTGCATGTGAAGTCGTGGTTATCAATCATCGATCTCAGCAGATGTCTTGAAGCACGATCAAAGACATTTGCATGTTAAATATAAGCAGAGGCAGATGTGTCACCTGTAACTGTTGCGGCCCGGTCGGTGCCTGTGGTAGAGCGGAGCTACTCTCTGGCTGTTGTTGTTGTTGCTGCTGCTGCTGCTGCTGTTGTTGCTGGGGAACAGGTGACTGAGAGGACGGGAGCATCGCCACTTGCTGAGAGGGAATCTACAAAGAATAAAGAGGATAAAAATGGGAGTGACGAAAACAGGAATAATGTTACAGAGATAGGGTGTTAAGATAAACAATGACACACTCGCTGTGGCATGAAGCCCACTTCCTGAAAATGTGGTTCTTTCTTATCTAAATATGTTTCACTTTGGCTTCGTTCCAGAGCCACATGCACTTACCTGTTGTATAAAACAGCTTTGTTCATGTTTATTTATTTGACAATGAAGTGTCAGCATTGTTGCTCAATTAACACCTAATGTCAACTTTACAGTGCATTTCAGAGACACGCAGCTCAAATTTTATGGACCCAATGCTTTTGTCTGATCTCCTACAAGTGATATAAACTTACCAAAGACTGGCTGAGTCTGCTGTGCAGATCAATAGACATTAATTTTGTTTTGTTTTGTTTCCAAGAACATGTTATCTGAAAGGCTGTGGGTGAATTTAAAAGTGTTAACAGGAAAATGGGACATTTTATCTACCTGAGGGGGGAGCGATGGTTGGTAGTAAACTCCGTACTATAAGAAACAAAACATAACACAGGGTAAGAGTAGGAAACTTGAGAATAAAAAGAAAAATAACCTGGGGAAAATCTCAGGGATTTTGAACACTGCTTCTTCTTTTATTGCAGCTGCCTGAAGCAGAGATTACAGGCACAGCCTCTGAAAATCATGGTTTTGCTGACCCAGAGTGGTTGAAGTTGCTGCTGTGATGATGTTAAGTACAAGCTGTATACAACACTATTTACTGTATACAACCCATGTGATTTTTTTTTTAATCCAAGGTCAGCGGAACAATGCTTTTCAGTTGATGTGAAGTTGCTATTTAATGGTCATGAAGATACAGTACGTTTACCTGCGGAGGGACGACTGGAACTGACTGGCTTGTGGGTGCAACAGGAACAACCTCAGATTGGACACCATGCATCTGGGAAAAAAAACAAAAATAATAGGTTCAATGGTCAGGTCAGGTTGAATTTAATGAGCTATGTTTGAGTGGGAAATGGATAAATATTTCCATTCTTGTGACTTCACAGGCAACTGTTACTAGTAAGTGGTCATGTGCACCAGCACAGTGAGACTGTCTGTGCTCTGGTAAATACTGGATGTAACACTGGCAAAGATACTGTGAACAAAGAACTGGGCATTGCAGACGGAGGAAAATAGGGGCCATATCTAGTCCAAAATCTAGTCTGTAAGCTTAAAATATTGTTGTAAATATATAAGCTACTTCTTTCTGAGGGACATTATAGGAATGCATTCAAAACACAGGATTAAGTTCAACATGACTCACCACTGACAACTGCTGCTGTTGCATTTGGTCATTTTGTGTCTGTGGGCATGACACCTGAGGCTGGAGGTGCTGAGTGGGAGGGGAGCTGTAGGACACCCCAGGCTGAGGAGGCTGAACCTCAGGTAGCACAGAGGACCCAGGTAGTCTGTCTCCCATGTGACCAGCTGTAGAGATATGGACATGCAGGCAAATTCTATTAAAAAACTAAATAAAAACATAAAAAACTATAATATGATATACGATCTACAGGTGTATGTGATCATAAATAATTTTGATAAACACCTGCTCCAATGTGCTGTAGATGTTGGTGTTGATCAGCTTCAGGCTCCTCTGATTCTGGCTGAACAGCCACCACACTCTGACCCTGAACTGGAGCTGGGACTTGCCCGATTGACTGTGGGACATACGGGACCACCTGGGCCATGCTAGTCAGTTGGGTTGAATGTGGAGTGTTGTAGTTCGAGCTCTGAAGAGTTGGCTGAGAAGCAGGTGGGGCAGACATTTGTGTGCTGTGTTGGTTTGGTTGTGGAGGGACATAAGAAGCAGCCTGTGGCACTGGCTGGGACTGAGACAACTCTGTGCTAGATTGCTGGCCTGGATGCGCCTCTTCTTCTAGCCTCCTCTTCTCTTGATCTTCTCTGACCTTCAGGACAGTCAGCACCAAATGTATTAATATCTTGTGTGAACATCACAGCACACTTACATACATCTTATGAGCACTTTATTAAGCACTCGACACACATAATCACTGTCATCGACATACCTGCTGCCGCTGAGCTCTCTTACGACAGATGAGAGACACTCTGTCCTTGATGGCCTTTGTAATGGTCTTGTGATCGCCTTCATACACATAACCAGACTCAACCTACAGCACAAAGACATGATGTAGAGCTCAGCTATGAATGTTTCAAGGACGGTGATGGCAACATTTAAACTCATCTGTCTTTTATTGTTATCTATTGTATGAACAGTGACAGTCTTTATGAATGTGTTAAAAAAATGTTGACTTTTTTTTTTTTTTTTATAAGACATTAGTTCAATTTACCATTTCCTGTGCCACATCCTCTGGAACGTCTTTGCAGAGGTCAAAAGAAAACTCAATAGCTTCGTTGTCTTTATACTTTCCCTTGAGTTTCTTTATATCCTCAATTCTCAGCCAGAGCTTAATCGCTTCCATCACACCATCATCCTCTTCTGCCAACTCCACACGCACCCCTGTGTCCTCCTGGAAGAAGGCATGGTTCAGAAGGTCCTTGATTGAGTACCTGAGAAAAAGAGACACGAACCATGAGCAAATATGTTTTTCCCTCGAGAAATTGACAACCCTCAACTTGCAGCACGTGTTCTTTTTAAGTTAGAGACCTCTCATCCTTGATCTGGCGAATGCATCCTTCGATGATTTCCTTCACTTCGGGAATGGCCACCTTGTCAAAGCTGCCCGGCTTCACCCCCTATGGGAAACACAGAACCCTGATTGAGCATGATGCTCCTTCTCATCCGACCTTTTTATTTTGGAACTTTCCCATATCTTGTGATCTTTTAAGTTCAAAGACTCTACGTTGACCTCACATAACTATCCATCTATCATCTATCAGGTGATTCAAATAACTTTAACCAAGAATCAAGAGATAAAGTGAAGTTCTATTTAAATTTAGTTTTGGGACATAACTCAAAATTAACAGTATGAGGTGGAGGAAAGAAACATTATCTCCACACAAACTATTCAAATAACGATAGAAGTATGGTTACATTTTGCCTGTTGGCATTTATAGATAAAAATTTTAAATGAGGAGAACAGGAAGTCAGAAGTTGGTGGTGGAGCAGATGACAGGTGATACATTGAGCCTATAGCAACAGGAAACTGTCTGGTGCTACAGGAAAACAGATGACAATGAATGGATGAGAGCTGAACAGCTGAGCTGAAATGACAAAACAACAACCCACCTACTCTAAGGAATACAACTGTAAAACTAGAGGATGTCACACTGTCTAAATGTGGGCTCAATAACACAATAGCACTTTGTTTCTCAGCTGTGGCAAGTTTGTTCAGTGCTCTGCAGCTGAGCCACAGTGCCTCATTTACAGTTGTGAAGAACTCAGTACTTTGCACTGTGGTAAATAAGAAAATACTCTGATTCATGCTGAATCACATAGCAAAGACATCAATATTTGTACTTTGTAGTTGATGATAAACTGAAGGTACAGATTTCAATATACTTTTTAGAGTCTACAAACAAGTTCAATCCTTCTAATCTGTGAAACTGTAACTGCGTCAATCATGTGACTATGCATTTCAAAAGTAAGCCAGAATGAACTGTTTTTCCATGACAGTTACTGCCCTTTAAGCTTAATCACAAGACTGAACCAGTTGCCCTTAAGAAAACAGCAGGACTGTGCTCTTTCAGCGTCTTATCAATCATCCACGCCTCAGGTCTACAAGCTTAACCAACACAGGCCATAATCCAGAGGGAGAGAAACAGAAAAACAGCATGAGTTAAACCAAAGGGGCTTGTTGGTGTAAACAACATGTTTTCTCTCGCTGAGTTTCTAAGTTTGTGGGAAATGATCTAGGATAGAGGAATCAAGTCATGTAAAGAAATGAAACACAATACAAGATGATAGAAATGTAAGTATAAGTTTTGGTAAAGGGGTGACAAGAGAAATATAAAATCATTCCAGAGTGGCACACTAGCCTTCTTGGCACACAGAAGAGGTGAAGGCAGGGCAGAGGGGTGACATGGATGGTTGAAAAGAAGACTTACGCTGGTAACTCTGCGGTAGATCTGTGCAGCGTTCTGGCACTCTGAGTAAGGGTACTCTGAGGTGGCCATCTCCAGCATGCACATTCCAAAGGCATACACATCCACTGACTCGTCGTACTTCTCCTCATACATCTCAGGCGCCATGAACTCAGGGGTACCTTAAATCAAAACAACTATTCAGAACTCTCGAACTCCCTTACTGATTGAGTGGGGTTCTCACAACCCATTGCCCCTCTGCTCCTCTAACCCCTGACGGGTTGAGGAAGAGGAGGATGAGGAAGAGTGACCAGCCCTGTTGACATCTCCTGGAGTAGAACCTGTGAGGTGAAAGTTGGAAGAGAAAGAACAAAAGAAAAGGGGAAGGAAAGCAAAAAAGAGACAGAAAACAAAAAAGGAGGGAGAAGCTGGGCTCAGTTAGACTGCAGAGAAGAAGTCACGTGTTTGTCTGTGTAAGACCTTAACATGTTACAAGAAGAATGTGACCGACGTTACCAATGTGCAGAACACACTTGTTAGCAAAAAATAAATGTCATTTATCACATTAATAATTTTGCTTCAAAATTGCGCACTTGTGATTAATACCAAGGTGAGAATACAGCGTCGCTCGGACAAAGTGAAGCCAATGATCTCTGCAAAGAGAAATATGACTAGCTATGGAAATAACTTTTGTCAAGACCTTACCTTACAACCACATAAGCATTGCCTTTTATAATAGACTCACCTTTTCGAAGTCTCACTTACCATCTCTTCTTGACCTGCAGGAAGAAACTGTTATGGTGAAGGCTGAGAGAAGCAGATCCCATAGCTAGTTATTGTGTGGAGCAGTGTGTCCCTGCACATCAGCCTTGTTTTATTAACTGTTTATTTTTCATTCAATCTCAGGTCTTACACAGAAAAACTGATTTTGTTATTTGAATGTAATTGTTTTTGATGTTGATGTGTGTTACAGCACACTGTCAGACTTACCAGGCCCATTAAAGTTCATACTTACTCAATGACCAGCAGTACCCTATTCATTCCAAACAGCAGAATGGGGCACAGCTGAGGCTAGAGCCTACATTTTAAGAACATACCCAAGAATGTGAAAGTAAAAAATAAAAAAAAACAAAAATAAAACAAACAAACAAAAAAGGGCAAAGGGCTGACAGAGAGAAAGTGGGGTAGAGCTCCCTGGACACAAAGATGGAGCAAAAAGTTTCTGCGGTCCTGAAATATTTTAAAAGACAGTAAGAGACAAACACTAGGGGAAAAAAAACCTGTTGAGGCAAACCCATAGAAAGAGATGTTAAACATTATACATGTAACTGGCAAACAGACCACATATTTCCAAACCACAGAACAAAGACCAGTCTAAGACAGGAGCAAAGGCCATACCTTTAGCCATGGCCAGGTTAGCCTGCAAGAAGGCATGACAACTATTATAATAATGATATTAATATTTAACAGTAGGAAAAACGTTAGGCGCTACTTACATTCAGTAGGAGCCTGGAAAAAAACCCTCACTTTTTTTTTTTGGAGAAACATAGAACAGAAATATTCTGTACAATGACCAAACTGAATGAAAATATTGTGAGTGCAAAGAGCGAAAGCCTTGTGGTTATCTGCCTAAGATTACCACAGTATTTGGCCTCCATTTGAGCTGTGGTTTGAGAGACAGTTGAAACGCTGTGGTCTGTTTTTGAACCACATCGTCAGAAAACAAGTCAAAGGAAAATACCTTCTTTATAAAAACCATCATTTTCAGTACAAACAGATTATCATGACCTCAGAAAAAAAAGGTTCTGCCCCAGAGCAGGACAGAGACCAGGGGGTAGAAATGACTTTGGAGTCGTACCTATAACACTCTTGGCAAAGGATGCACGCTTGAGAGTGGCAAGTCCCAGATCTCCAATCTTGACAGATCCCGTTGGGCCTGTGATGAAAATGTTGTCACATTTAAGGTCTCTGTGGATGATGGGGGGAGCCCGAGTATGAAGGAAGTGAAGCCCCTTGAGGATTTGTCTACACCAGCTCCGCAGAACTTTTATTTTCATCACTTTGAAACGCTTGAGATATCTAGAGGAAAACAGAGCATAATTTTACATACATACATCTGTGCTGTGGTTTCCAAAGGGTCAAAACCAACACAGAAAAAAATGAAGGCAGAAAGTGAAAACACACTTATGTTCCATTATATATTTCAGTTACTAAACATTAAGTTAAATATAACAACATAATGAAAGTGCAAAAATAATTGCTAAATTGTAGATAGAATGATTATCTAAACAATGATTTAACTGTATGTACAGTAGTAGTAGTAGGGTCAATGTTAATGTATGTGTCAGCTCTGCCAAGTATGAGACTCACGTTTTGAGTGTGCCAGAAGTCATGAGCTCAGTGACCAGCACAATGCACTTCCTGCCTTTGGAGGGTCCCTCCCATGAGTCATAAAAGCGGACAATGTTGGGATGCTGTAGCCCCTTTAACATCCCTGCTTCCTCCTTAAAGCGCTGCCTCTCTGCCTTTGACAGCTTACGATCCTACAAGGAACAGAGAGGAAATTCTTTTAAGATTTCACACAACAAAAAGAACACTGATATTTATAGATACAGATATATTTATGTATATACAACACCCAAGAGTAACAAAAAGGTAGTGTGTAAATCTTAAAATCAAAAACACTGATAGTAATTATAATCTAAATATATATATAACTGTGTACAGTCTACACCTAAAACTGCTGATACACTCTGAGACAAGTACACAACAGTTGGGGGTACAGGGATATGGCCCTGTTTTCTCTGGCAGACGACTGTGAACCAAAAAGGAATGTGTCGAGCTTTGTCCCAGATTCCAAGCAACCCAAAAATGAAAGACTGACCACAGCATGACTGAAAATTACAGAAGATCAGTGAGAGTAGGCTGTCAAAAACCAAAAGAGCAGACACATCTCTCTGGAGTAAGTTTGAGCAACAAAGGAGAAGTAAAAAATAATAAAAAAAAACTAAATGAAAAATCATATTGATCAAAAAACATCAATTGCAAAATGCATGTTAATTAATTATTTAGCCTACTCACTATGGCAACAATTCTAGATGATAGTGAATATTTATATTGATTTTTGCCCAGCCGTCACATATCAACTGTATCTGGTATGAAGCTATTAATATACTCAACAAGGCCTGTATTATGAAGAAGATACAAGCTGACAACTGTCTGGCAGCTGATGGGTTTGTCAATCCATCATAGCAACATGTATGTAAACCTGATATCACTCTGCCTTTTGGGATTTAACATTCCTTAAAACAACTGGTACATAAATAACGACCGGTGGAGGTGCTTTTTGTAGAGTTTACATATTAACAAAACATGTGTACAGCTAATCTTCTAATGTTTCCTATGTAATTCCTGGTTTATGATTTACATTTATATCATGCGTGACTATAGAGCAGCTAACCCAGATGAGTTTAATAAGCTCAGTGAAACTCTACAGCCAAAGACCTCCCTTTAAAACCCCAGAGACCTGGACGTGGGCCAGGCTATCCAGGAAATTCAGCCCATTGGAGGCCCGTGGAGAGCGAGTGACTTTGTGTTTGTGTCAGCATGATAAAAAACTTTCCAGCGGCTGACATCACATTGAAATGTAATTGAAGCTGCCTTTGCTGGGGGTATTTAGGAGATTTACAGCTGAATATTTGCATTTTCTAAAGCAATGCGGGGGGATTTAAAACATGAGAAGTTCAAAGGAAAATGTGTAAACAATTAAAGTCAGGAAAGGACAATGAGTCAGGGAGCAATGTCGAGGAACAGAGGGTGAGAGGAGATTGGCAAATAACGGTGGCTCCACCATAGACTTTGACCAACTGACCCACTTTCCAGAGTATTAATCGACTGTGGAGTTGGCCTCCCTTTGTCTTTCTGCACAGCATGTGAAACAGTCATGTAAAAAATACAGAGCCAGAGGAGTCACAGCCTCAGAGATCTTTGCCAAGGGTGTGCAGCACCCCAACCCCCACACATACCAGACTACTGTATCACTCAAACAGCATTTCCCCTGATAACTCATTTAAAACGATTGTCTTCACTTCACATGTCCAAACTAGTTAAAATTGCTTTCCCCATAACACACTGGAGACATTAACCTGCTTACCTGACATCTGCTTCAACTTCAGCAAAGAAAACAGTGAGTCAACTGGAAGTGTTAATTTATGAAAACATGCTGACACACTGCTATGACCCAACATAGAACATTTTATCAGAAATCTTTTCAGCAGATGGCAGCAGATTTTTCCTGCATGGCGCATAAAGACAAATAACAAGCAGATAAAAGCTGAAATAACCCGACAGAAAATGATCAGAATGTGGTACAACTTGTTTACATGAATGACACAGAAGCAAAACGAAAAAGAAAAATGTTTTGCTAATAATTATATCTATGTAGTTGATTCTATCTTGACATATATATAAATATATATATACACGCTGCAGGGCCTTTAAATTCCCTATAAGAGTTTACGATCTTACAGTCATAAGACACATGACACACTCCCTTTAACTATCACTTGAAAGAGCTCTGTGGCCTGAACCCTGAACCCTGGCCTGAAGATCTGAATAAGATTATTTGAACTAGCAATTAAAAAAAAATCTGCAGGCCTTAAAAAAATTAGCATATTATCTACCTCACTTTCTAAGATGTTTAACTGTCATCATTTCTGGCTATTTGATGATGTCAAAAAAGAAAATATTCTGGGACATTGAGGCCTGTCTATTCCAACTCAGCTCCTCACATTTCACATAATTTAATTTGTTTGGCTGCACGAAAACAAACACAAACAGCGCGACGAACAACGAGCCTTGAAGTCTCGTTTTAAAAGTGTTGTGTGATTTCATCGACTCTGTTGTTATTTTTGTACAGACACTGGTGCTGATATATTCTGCCCACCAGTTTGAGGTTTTTAAAAGTCTATAAATTAAGAGACTTAACTTCGATGGGGCACTCGACAGGGAGTTATAGTTGAAGCTCAGTGGCTCAGCAGTGTGAGCCAACAATCATTTAAATGTAAAATATTAGCAATATTTTCCATATCAGACTCCTAAAGGAGTTCCTTTTTTGTCAATTTCTGCATAATATTTAGGTAAAACCATTATCCCATTGCTTCAGGTTAGTGGACACACCCCTCGACAAGCCAAAGCAAGCCGAGGAAGCCAAGTGTAAATCCAACTTATTATCACAGTTAAAATTAGATTATTGTATCCGAGTACTTCACTCAACTAGGAGATAACTAGAGTTAAAAAACACAGAAGAGTAGGAAACGATTCAACATAAGGTTTTTAAATCAATAATCGGAACAATTGTGAATATCATCCAAATTAATGATAGTTAAATTATTGATTTTATTTTAACTGTAACTAATATAATCAAATTGTTCAAATTGTTCAGTTTGTTGAGTTTAAGTTCATTTCGCTGAAAATCAGTTTGATTTGATTAAATTGTGATTTTGCATAGATTTGTTAAAACATCAGGAAAAACACTGCTATGAATATTTTTTTAATAACAATTTCAAACCCAATACTATCTGAACTGTTTCCACCCAATGTGAATAACACTGAAGGCCAGTTAACTACAGTATCGCTGATGTGGAACAGAAAATACTGCTTCTAGGCAAAGGCCATCATAAATAACCCAACAGCCCTAAAAATAGAGTGAGTGAAAAAAGCCTGTGATCATGCCAAGGGCTGGCTCTGTCAGGTCCCTGCTCTGAGGTTGACACCGAGGGCTGGATGGAGTCCTCTGTGATAAGATAAGATGTGGGGTAACATCTGAAAACCAACAAGACATATCAAAACAGTTCTCCCTTAAATGGTATTTGGTTACTACAGTAAGTGCAGTTTATCTTTGTGGGAAGAAATGTTTGCTTTTACCAAAACACAAAACACTGGGGGTCATGGTAATGACGTCATTGTTTGAAATACTAGTTCAATATCTTCACTACAACACACTTGGGATCATAAAATGCTGAATGTGATGCAGGAGTTCACTATCAAACATTAGCGACACGATCACTTCAAATTTTGTTGTGTCCAGCTCAAAGAAATAAACAATTACAATATAAAATCTTATGATAGCGCAAGCAATCACGAAGAGTAACTACATTAGAGTCACTCTCAGATACAGCATGGCACTCCCATCAGATGCCATTAGCCAGCTGGACAGGCAGCTCCCATAACTTCATCAGGATACCTGGGATTCTCTTCCACATCCTTTAACTTTTGGCTTGGGCCCGTACTGCAGAGGAAGGAGGTGGGGAAGTGACTAGCGGAAGATGGATGGATGAGTGAGCAAGAAAGGGGAGGTTCCTAAATTTATCCCTCTTTTTTTTTTTTCCTCAACTTCCTCTCCGTGGTGACCTACTTATTGTTCAGACACGCCTGCAATGTGAGATCCGAAACAAATGTGTGGGTTCATGGGTGGGTGAAAAAGGGTGGACGCCTAGAAATTCTTAGACAATTGTGGACAGATGGCCTCTCAGACGGACTAAGCCAGAGCCATTTCTTTTAAACTTTGCACACTTTAAGCCTTCAGACGTGACTACTGCATAGCATGAGGGAAGGCAAGAGAGAGATTTGTTGGTCCATCGGTCACTGTACTGACCTAATGAAGAACCATTACCTACATTAAGAACAAAAACTAAATTCCTCCAACACTTTGTACACTGTGACTGAAAAACAAATATAATAAATTGAAAAGTTAGAGATGCTGAAATATGATATATACAGATTCCCTTTTTGAGGCGACATGATCTCTAAAAAAAAAAAAAAAAAAAAACAAATAAGTAAATTATTGTAAAATAATTAAGCCCATCATTATACTGTCTATACAGTTCATGAACATAATATATAAGAACTTGATTTGTCTTGGAAACAATGTGATATTCCCAAACGGTCGACATTTTTCTCTTGCTTTGAAATGAGCCAACTGCGCGCATGACATCTTTTCACCCTCCTGCGTCATGCTACAGCTGCGTGCAGTCAGTTCAAACTTCACGGGTTGTTGCTGTTGCTACTAGAGTTTGAGTCCAACCATAAATAACCACAACATCAGTCACTGACATCTGTGAATTCAGTGTCAATTACCTGTTGGTCATTTGCAGTCAACGAGGGGAACATCAGCTAATAACAATTGGTGCATCTCTACAAAAACTTTCGATGGTAAAATCTGAAAATGAATGTAATGAGATTACACAGAGTGTAACAGGTCAGGAATCTTTTGCCATGTTTAAGGGAGATTACAGGATTTTAGACGGGAAAACCTGTCGGACTGGTTTCATTCACATCCACATGACTGAGCTCTGCAGTTGCTTCGAGCTGAAACCGAATTCCCAGTCAACAAATGAGCAGCGAGGCCGATTATTTTCTGCACCAGACTCTAGCAAAATAAACATGTGCATTAAAATCTGTGCAATTTTACAATTTGATCTGAATTTGTTTACTTTATCAGAGCATGTTTGTCCTTTTTTATACACATTTAAAGTTGAAAGTAGAAAACAGTCAATATATAATTATTAATATCAAAAATATCTAAAAGAAAATGGATGTAATTACAGTCTTTTTTGGACAACTGACAAATTATAGTGTAGTTGTCAGTGTAATTGTGTAATTGTTAGTGTATTTTTTAGACTATATCAAAAAAAAAATATGTATGAATAAGCTAAATATACCAAAATGTACCTAAATGTACAGAGATTTATATGACTAAAACATACAGCGCTAACAGATTTTTTAGGGTAATCACAGGGTAAATTCAACAACCATGTGTAGGGGATTTCTTTTGTGTAGCTGAACAGCTTCTAGTTCTGAAACTCTTGAGTTGACAGAGGAATGAAGGGGAATGTGAGTGTCAAGTTACACTTCCATATTTCAGAACAGGCCACGGCTTTAAACAAAGCTGGTTCACATTCAGCTCACTGAATTTCAATAAATCACCCTTTTCCATTGAATTGGGTCTCTATAAAAGAAGTAACCTGACTGAAGGTTTAAACCAAAACGAGCCATTGTCTAGAGCTTAAAGAGAAGTGAAAAAAAACAGTTGGAGTACATTTTTAGTTTTGATTTTCACCTTCTTTGGTGCCAGGGTGTTTTTTTTTTTTTTTGTTTGTTTGTTTGATAAAATACTGACTAGTGCTAAGATCTTCCGTCAAATAATTAGAAATGAGACACGAAAAAGTGAGTAGCAAAAACCGTTTTAGTCATTTGGCTCTGTCTTTCCCTGTGTGCTGCAATAGTTGGCCGGTAAATAAGTTGATTTGAGATCAAAAGAGACCAACAAACACAAGCATAACAAAGTATACAACCTCATGGTGTGATAGGAAGTAGTAGCTACTTGAAATAAAAGAGCTGAGAAAACTAGAAAGGTGGGAGGTGGAAAGATAAGATTAAGACAGGCCTTGGCAAGCAAGCGGGTCTGCGCCTCACACAGGAGATTCCTCTGTGAGGAATGTGACCCATTTTACATTCACACAAGCATTCGGAGCAGATACGCACTGAGCATGCGCGTGATTCGCTCTGTGCGAGGGGGGAGGGGCACGTGACTCCAATCTTCACATTGTTCTAAAACCAGTGAGCATGTGTAGCTATGGCTCTCTATGCTGCTGTGTGAGGCCTTTTCCTCTCATGACGAGGTGAGAGCGTGACAGAGTAAGCACACATTCATGTGGTGAATGAGGTCAAACTTTACTGTGGGTTGTAGAGCTACTTGAACTGAGAGGACTTAAGTATTTTTTTTTTTAAGACAAATACCAAATTATTGGTTTAAAGCTGATAAAGAGCACAAAATGAGGGCCTCTTTAATACTGAAATATTAACATATGATATGTATAAAATAGTGGAAGTGGCAGGTTTATCTCGAACATGTAAAATGAATAGATAAAGTCAATTACTCTGCTACAATTCTTGGAATCCTGACACTCAAAATACTCATATCAATCATTATTTTATAAATAACATGTCTGAAAAGAAATAGGACGAAGTGTAAAACTTTTTTACTTCTACCTCTTTCACCCACATTAATCACTTTAAACAGGTTCAATAAAGAAAGATTTTGTGTAAAATTCCTGATAAATACATCTCAAAACCATTCAGCTCAATTATTAAACTATAATGTGAATTTCATTTTTACATAGGTGCTACATTTTTCAAAAGTTGTACTACTAATCTATAATGACTAAAATATAATAAAATTGTAATGTATATCCACCTTTTCCCTGACAAGAATAAATTCAGTTATCATGTAAAGTGCTGTTATGATAATTCTGCTTGACTGCGAGGCAGCTATCATAAATCAGTTTTAAATGAGGTACAATGTCCTCTACCAGCGTTAAAACTAGACACAGGAAATCATTATCATCACTGCATCAAACGCTGCGCAATACCAGCGCAATAAAAAGTCCAGTCGAAAATAAAGTCCAGGATATGTTCCTGTATCTACAGTATTAGTTATAACCTTAATCATAGTTATAAATATTCATTATATAAGCCTCGGTGGTTTCTGGTAAGTTGCCAGTGTCTTGTGCTGAAATAGAAGATTTTTTTTTTTTTTACAGGAAACACTCAGCCTTAATTGCAGTGATGCACTTCATGTACAGACTGAGCTGTAACAAAAAACCACCGTATCAAACTGCTTTTTTTGTCATTTTTGTCGTTTTGATGATAAATGCAATGTGAAACAATGACAATGGAAATGCTAAGCATTTCTCTCAGAAGGGAAATAACTGTGGCTGTAGCTCAGGTGACAGTGTAGAAAGGAAAGTCTTTGGCCTTACTCAGCTGTGTTGAAACCTGGTAAAGTTGCGCGTCAACAAAAAGGAGATGATAGTAAGGTGAATAAGACGTTAGGAATATGTCAGAGAACAGGAATTACTGGTATCCTCTTAAGTGTGAATGGGTCAAGACACACAATATGATTGAAGTTAAATGTGTTGAAATGACAGCAATAGCAATAAAAGAAGGTAAATAATAAAAACAATGGTGAGCCCAACTCCGTACCTGCAGTTCACACCACGCCACCTCCACCGTAGTCTCAGTGTCCAGACCTTTGTAGACCGTCTTGAAGGAGCCACGTCCGATCTCTATATCAAACTTCAGGAAACGCCCATCCGGTGATGTTCCCACTGCTTTGGTCTCTGCCTCTTCTATGTCTTCCTGGACCTTTTTCTCAGCTTCTCTCTGTTCTGCCTCTGCCCGTGCCTTGGCAGAGTCCTCCCCCTCTTCGTCAGGTTGTACCTTTACCTCAGTGGTGTTATCAGGTTCTGTCTGACTTGGCAACGCACTTCCTAAACATGGCGCAGAGCGGGCTGTGACCACCACCTCTCCATCACAGAGATCCTGCACACTGGCAGGCTCCTGGTCTGAAGGCACTACATTCACCTTGGCTATTTCTATAACTTTTCCTTCATCCCCTACTTGTCCGCTATCTGCAGACTCCTTATTTTGAGCTAAATCTGTTTCAGTCCGAAGTAAATGAGTAGTATCAGCAATCTGTTGCTGTTGTGGGTCGACTCCTGGTAGCTGATCCCGTTGTCGTACATTGATGGAGATCTTGCTGGGTAAAGGAAGAGCCAATGCCGTAGCATTGGAGTCACTGATAACACTGCGGCGCAAGAATCTGTGTTCAGGGTTACATCGATCACGCTCCATGGTGTGATGACGGCGTCTCACTTCAACTGGCCGACCCTCACCAACCATCGAATCTGAACCAGAAGTGGGGCCATTTCCACTCCTCTGAGGGGGAGCCAGGAACTTCACCATTGTGTCGTCTGGCTTTTCCGACATCCCACCACCCACACTAAGAGTAAGGGGGTACAACAACTGAAAAATTAAAATGAGAATATTTCCATGTCCATCATAAAGGCTTGGCTAAGCAATATCTATCTGTGCTTTAAAAAGAAAAAAGATAGACAGTCTTATAATTTCTATCTTAAGCCGTCTTTTTATTACTTAAAGACGGTCTTTATATGTATAATGCAGAGACTGGTGGTGTAAGATGGGAGGTGTTCTCTTGTAAATAGAAAAAGACTGAACACCACAGCAAAACACAGAGTGCTGAAGTTGATTCACAAGTCTCTTTAGGTCCACACCATCCATCCTGTAAGACACAGGGTGCAGCTTTTCTCAAGCATAAGGAATCACTGGTGAGGAACAAATACGCACAGCCCACAACAGGCACCGAGCTTCCTACAGGCAAGGATAGGGTGGCCAGAGACTCCAGATATGCTGCAGTCAAGTTTCACTGAAAGAGAATGAAAAACAAACAAAAGTTGCCTTACATGTTTCAAAAAGTAACCAACATTATGTCAAATGTCAACAAGATTTGTAAGAGACCAGCCCAAGTGTTCAAGTAGAATTTACAGTACACACCACTTTACGCAGAAGCAAAACTGAAACACACTGCCAGCCTAGCACTTCAGATACGATCACTTCAGTCAACCGTATGTGTATCATTCTCTGATATACTTTTTAATACATGAAGAGGAAGTCTGCCTTAAGGTTCTCTCACTTTGATAAGATTTGGTGGCTTGCCCAAGGGCATGTCATGTGCAGTAGGGCACATGTTTGCCTTCGATTGGGCCTCACTGCAGGTCCTAAATAATGTTACTGTCTTTTTCAACCAATAAACATGTTGGTTTAACGGACATTAAATATTCATTAAGTGTATAACATAAATAAGTACTGAAGCTAGTAATATGGGACAAATCTTCAAATGCATTACACAGCCCTGAGGAGTGACACTGTAACCACAGTAGACAAATTTCTAAAAAAGGACAGAAGTAACTAATTGAGATAAGTTGACAGATGACTGTTTATCATTCTAAGATACGAACAAGAAATCATATTTATTGCAACATATGAGAGAACCCAGTAATAACTAGGATCAAAACCATGACTGAAATAGCTTCTGTATACCAAACGTTAGCTACGCAAAGTTAAACACGTAGCAACATATATGAAGTGACTATCTGTGTAATTTTTAACAGGCTTGCATCGACAATCTTGCTACTTATTAGTCATCTATACGCTGACATGGTTGCAGCCATTACCAGCGTAGGAAAGCACAATGTCAGAACCTGTCAGTGTTAGCCACAATAATATCCCGGTATATTAAAAAAAACGGACGACAGCGTATAGTAATCAAATTGGTATCATTTTATAAGGCGGCGAAGATATTGGTACGTTAGATGAAGTTGACGACAATTATAATATCTGAGACATTTCAAACGGTAATATCGAGGATACAAAGCGAGGAGGAGCAACGGCTCTTTGTTAGCCAGCTAACGAGCATAGCTAGCGCATAGCTAGTAGCTAGTTAGCTGCCGTAAGCTAATCCCTAACCAGTGAAACGTTAACCAACGATGAATGATTTCCACGTCACGTATTTTTAAATATATTCCGCCCCGTCGTTAGAAACGCCGTTTATAGTCGCTTATCGTCTCAACCTAATGTTGTCGTTTTAACATATCTTTAACGGTTAACAAATAAGAGTTAACAATATGTTGACAACTTTACCGTATCCAAGTCCAGCTTCCATCCTTCTGTGACTGACATTACAAGCCGAGCTAACACACCGGATACGTTCGCCTGGTGTGACGCCGGTTGGAAACCGACCAGGCAGTGACAAATAGCGCCTAGCTAACGTTAGCTAGGCGGGTCTTGTTGATGGCCTACAAAGCTAGGACCCACCTCCTTTGCTGCCCCCCTCCCATTCAATTTGACGTTACCTGAAGGGTTAATAATACTGGTGCGTCGTTTTTGTTGTTATTACGCAGTGTAAATTATATTTTTAACCAGATGAATCAGGACGACTATTCGTAACCGACTCATATTATTTTGTTTTCCGTTTTTAATAACGTTCAAAACATAGCTGTTGTTTGCTAACAGATTTAGCATCATAGCCATTTATGACCTAGCCAGCGTATAGCGGTGCCGGGTGGCAGACAGCGACGAATCTCAGTATCTTAACCACAACACTTACGGTCATTGGCGTTGAAATGGTCCACACGGCTTGAATCCGTCTTTTAATATATATTTTTTTAAAAAAGGAACATATGTACATTATCCTTAGGTGTGATACAAACACGTTGCCCTGTTATTGAATGTTAAAGTTGAGATTTGTGGGCTCGTTATCAAACAGGCGGCGCACTTGCTACATATTGACGAAGAAATGTTTTTTTTTTTTTTTTTCTTGAAAGCGCCTGCGCCAATGAAGGATGACCTCACAACCATAACACACACACACGAATCTCTTTAATGGTATCACATTACTGTGTCTGATTTTATTATACCGTTGGTATAATAAAAGAGTAAACATTGAGTAATATTTCCTCTCAATCAAAAGCCACTTAAATTACTCGAATTCAAACCTCAAAAACATTGATCTCATAAATGCTATGATAAACAAATTTAATTGAAAATTAATAATTACAATCAAAATCCTTCTGGAGTCTATTGATGTAAGGACTCGGGTTTGAAAACAAAGATTTTAGAGATCACGAATCTCTTCAAATTCAAACGTCTAATAGTCTAGAAACTGACCTGTCACCTAGAAAATATTGAGGACATTGTTATGACATGTTACTGTTACATGACTAATAAAATACCAATGGCATATTGCTACACATACATATATGAGTCACCTGCTTTTATTTCCTTTGATAACTCACAAGCCCAAAATATTATTTTGCAATACTGAGCTATATAAATATATATAAATATATATATATATATATATATATATTACAAGCAAGCACTGCCCCCTGTTGGTATTTAACTATCATGACACGTGTATCCCTTTTTATAGTATTTCTGACACAAAATGAAATGTTCACTGTCAAAAACATTATATTCATGATGTTTGAATTATATCCCCAGTCTATTTTATATTATTATTAGTATGTTTTATTATTACTTTATTACTTTATATTAAAGATTATATTCTAAACTGATTACTGAATTTATTTCTGAAACGTTCAGTGTGACATTACAGCGTCCTCTCCTTTCCTCATGTTTATTCAAAGTTGTATATTTTAGTCATATATATGCATATTTTTTAAGTTTTGCAGGATCTGTCTCGCGCCTTAAGCGCGTGACCGCACATTTAAAATTCAAGCGTGGCGAAGAAGACTGTCGTGAACGCGCACCGGAGGCTTGACGTCACTGAGGCGCCCTGGCTCTCCTGAGCCGCTGGTACCGCTGGTGAAAAAGATGGGAAAATCAGATAGACGTCTATCGAGAAAATTAACATAAAATGACACGGGTTTGCAGTCGATTTCCATCCACTTGACAAAGGATTCAGCACCGATACCGGGTTGAACTTCACCAGACAACGAGAAAGGTAGTTTTGTTTGGAGAGGTTTTCACTACTGGCTATTGTGTTAGCGAGGAGAGAGAGAGAAGGGAAAAAAACATAGGTTCTGCTTGACCACATAAATCGGATGGGCTAGCCTCTATATGTCACAGCGAGCTAATGCTAAACGGCTGTGGATTTGATATTTCAACTGTTTCCTTGATATTTACTGGATTTACAGTCATATACGTGGAGATCTGGGTGTAGAAAACCAGAGCTTAAAATGAAAATCCGTTCAGTAGGGGAGGAAAATGGATATGGGTTTGATATGGGTGTCTCCAAAGCAGACCCTGTACGGTGTCGTTAGGATTGAACGAAATGCTTCATTTCTGGTCTTGTGATTCACAATTTTACACCGAATTTGTTGAATTAATCAAACTAGCTATCTAGCTAACTATCCAAACGGTTGTTATGTTTATTTTTTATTCATTTATTCTTACTAGCTGTAAGATTTTTTTTCCTCTCTCTCTCCTCACATCGTCCACCAGACAATCCCCCTTTTTTTTTTTTTTTTTGCTAGTTTTAATCAATAGCGTCAGCACATTGGAAAACGATTTAGAGATTTAAGAGATTTAAACCTTAGACAAACTGTTGTTTGAATATATCTTAAGTTTAAAAAAAACAAAAAAAAAAACGATAAGAGTTTAGGGTTAACACGTATTTGAATGTAGGAACGTCAACCGTTACAGTTAGCCGGTATGTTAACGTAACGTTAGCCGTTAGCAAGGCCACGCAGGCTGCCGAGTTTAAAGGGCTGTGGTGGAGATTCATTTAAAAAAAGAAAGAAAAAATATATGTATATTTAAAATAAATATAAAACCCCACAACAGTCAGATACATATTCATACACAAAAGCTGCTTAAAAATCTAACTTTTAACGTCAAATCTAAACACCAATTCACATTTACTGTATTTAACTTCACCTTTTATATGAGGATAAATCTAAATTTAGTGGCTGTAAAAAAAACTTTAAAAGATCTCTTATAGGTGGGACAGTAAACAGAGGTTGTGCCCCATCTACTAAGATTTCTTTTTTTTTCTTCTTAGACATGACTTTATACAGTTACATAACTGTCTGTGCTGCAGGAAGGAATCCAGTTAAGTGAAACTAAAGCACAGAGTAAGAATCATTACTTATCCTTATTGTGTTAAAAATGTGAAACATAATTGAAATGTGCTATTTCTCAGTTGTTAGAGATGGATAGTGACTTCCACTGGACCCTGGACTGACTGATGTAATCACTTTATATAGAGATTGATGATGATATAATTTGGTTTTGATACGGTTTTGTCAACTTTCCATTCATCCAGTTTCCTTATTAATCAGTAACAGCTGATATATGTATGCTTTGCTTTGTAATTCATTGGTAACAGCTGTGTTTTCTCCGTAGATTGGTGTCATAATTTGTAACAGCGGAGAGCTCCTGTTGGAAGAAGAAAGTCTTTGTTTTTTTATCATGAACATTGTGCCGACTGTCTCGAGTTGAAGCAGGGTCATCGTCACATTTACCCACAATTGTTGAAGGTCACAAGCACAGAATTACTAAGAATATTACGGACACTTGACGTCATAGTTTAGTTTTGCCTCAGTCAGCTCCATTGCTCTATTTAGCACAAAATGTACGGCAGTGCCCGCTCTGTCGGCAGAGCAGATGCCAACCATGGTGGAGGAAGAGATGGAAGTGGTAGTGGTAATCAGGGATCTGGTCGGTCACCTCGCCTTCCCCGCTCTCCTCGGATGGGACACCGTCGCACCAACAGTACTGGAGGCAGTGGAGGAGGACCTGGAGGAGCAGGAGGCAAGACACTTTCCATGGAGAACATCCAGTCCCTCAACGCTGCGTACGCTACGTCAGGACCGATGTACCTGAGTGACAATGAGGTTGCCATGGGAGGGGAACACCTTCCTAAAAGTGGTGGGACTGTGACAACCATGGGGAGACAAAGGGTGACATATGGGTCAAGGGGGAGCAGCGGTGGAGTGGTGGCTGCTAGCACTCCCAACATCTCCACCTCAGTGCCTGCCAATGCTGTTTTGCCAGCAGGCATGATGGCAGGTGATGCTCTAGCTTTTGGGGACCATCACATGGCCTCCACTGTACCCCATTCTCTGAGGCAAGCAAGAGACAACACCATACTAGACCTGCAGGCTCAACTTAAAGAGGTATTTTTCTCATTTTTCTCCCAGATTGTCCATATCAAGGATGTTGCATTTTTTGAGGCTGACATGTTAAGTGTGAAGGATTATAAACTGGTACCAAGTATTTATGCACTACTTTATCTTGCTCTCTCAGGTTCTGCGTGAGAATGAGATGCTGCGACGGGAAGTGGAGGTTAAGGAGAGCAAACTCAGTTCTTCTATGAATTCTATCAAGACCTTCTGGAGCCCAGAGTTAAAGAAGGAGCGAGCTCTCAGGAAAGATGAGGTTTCTAAGATCACCGTCTGGAAGGAGCAGTACCGCGTAATTCAAGACGAAGCACAGGTGAGTGTTCATTTGTAATTATTTGAATAGATTTCATGAATAGTCTGTCTGAAGACTGATTTTTCTCAATTTAAACATTCACCAGTCCTCTGAGGTTAAATGTTTGACTGGAGAAATGCATTTCACACAGTGTCAGCTTTAGTACAATCATGTTCATCTCGCTCTTTCCTCTTTCTCTGCATAGGTTAGAGGCAGTTTTTGAACATCTAGTTAATCCTCTTATACACAGCTATATGCCCAGGCTTAATAGATGAAAGGGGCTGTAAGTCTAATGGCTGCATTAGAACCTCTGTATGTTTCAAAAACTGATGGATGTGGTTAAAAGGATAAAAATATAGAGAAAGTGCAAATTTAAAACTAGGTATATGTGAAGTGGTTTAACCACAGCAGAAAATAAGAAGTGAACCTATGAATTATATTCAGTCAGGGGTAGCGGTAATGAAGGATCACTTTTCATTTTGTATTTTATTTAGTTATTGACCCTTACATTCTCTTTGGGTTCGTTACATGTTCTGGACACATTTAATGTGCCACACTGTCAAGAATTTAGACCATTTCCTCGCTTTTCAGTTCGAGTCAACCTGCACAGATGTGATAAATATTACTCATTTAGGAAATGAATGAATGAATATACTTACAAGACCTATTTTAGAACCTATAATATGTTGTGGGACTTGTGCAAATTGAGTTTCAGTAATGAGGAGAAATAGTCTTTGTTTCACTGTGATTCTTAATGGATGGGCAGACCTGTATAATTTGCTGTTTTCACTCCTGCTGAGTCACAGAATCACAGTGTGGACTAATTCAGAGTAATGCCAGAGTAGAGCAGGGCAAATTAGCGGGTGCTATAATTTAAAGATCTCTGCTTTCATATGTCAGCTTCCACCTCCCACATTGGCACGCATGCAGAGGAAAGCATGGACACACACACACACACACACAGAAAAGCATTTGGTTAATTACTGCTTCAGTTAAACTGCATGCCTTCATTGAATGTAGATCCAGCTGACTATGCATACGTCTGCAGTTGGATGTGTGTGTCTCTGTCTGTCTGTCCATGTGTGTGTGTGTGTGTAGTTCTAACATGTTTCTTGATGTGTACACTGGCTACAGTGTTTTTAAAACCCAGTGACATGGCATTTCTCCCTGGCATCATCTATGAAAAGTGACCACTATTACCCAGAGTGTGATAGTGCAAAATGGCTGTTATCTTCTATATTTTCCATTAAGAGAGGTCAGACACTTGCCGAGGTATCATCAGTTATTTCTCCCTAAACACTCATGGTCACATGGATTTAAAAAAATCCCATTTATCATAGATGTTGTGTAATGCCATCGATTCATCAACTGATGAAGACTGTAATAATGACGTTATTGCTGCAGACGGAAGATTTTACTGATGGCAGAGGTTTGGTTTTCCATTCACTGTCATTACGAGCTGTGACCTGGTGTTTGGATCAGTTTAGTTAGTGCATCACATCTCCTCTTCTCTGTGCTCTCTCTCAAATGCCTGACTGTTATTTCTCCTCAGGCAGAGAGAGTGAGAATATGGGAGGGGAAGGTGTGTGTGCGTGTGAGAGTGTGTTTCTGTGCATGCATCTGCCTGTGTGTATGTCGGAGGATGGATCGGCGCAGTCACAGCAGTGAGTCAGCCTTAGTCACGGGGTGGAGAGGGTGATGGAAAGTGAGGGTTAGCGAGAGGAGAGGTGAGAGTATGGGAGGGAAGAGATAGGGTGAGAGCAGCCGAGGTAGATAGATGGTGTGTGAGGGGGAGAATGGTGTGTGTGTGCCGGTAGAGGGAGAAGGAGAGAATGACAAAAGAAGGAAAGGGAGGGGGCTGGAGGAGGAGGAGGAGGAGGACAGAGAGAAACGACAGCAGACACTGACTTCTCCCTTTGTTCTGTCGTCTGAAAACGCTCACAGCTGGTTCAGACCAGAGTGTAGCACAGCCTTGTGTTACTGTCACACAGCAGCCCTGCCAAGTGTCCGTGGCGTCAGATGCCACAAACAATGCAATACTATACAGGGCTGATTGTGTTTCACTACTTGCATTTGTCTGGGCATGAAATATAACACTGTCAAAGCCTGGTTGTTGGGGTTGCATCTGTCACTGCTAAATTTTCAGTCATGATTAGAGGCTGATTTTTAATGGGCTGTAACACTATATCATGTCACGATCCATCCCATAAAATAGTGTTGTTACAGTCATTTAATCATTCAAACAATCAGTAGATTCCCTCACTTCATCTACCCCTAGGTAAATCATTTCATAATAAAGGCAAGCAAATGTAGGAAAGAACAGAAGAATGTCAACAAATACATGTGTCTCTTATTTGTCTCTAGCATCTCCAGATGACTGTTCAGGCTCTTCAGGATGAGCTGCGGATCCAAAGGGACCTGAACCAGCTGCTCCAGCAAGATCCCGCGAGCCAAGGCAGGGAGCTGGCCCTGACATCTGAACCTACAGAGGAGAACTACCGGAGGCTACAGGCCGAACACGAGAGGCAGGCCAAAGAGCTCTTTCTCCTCAGAAAGACGCTGGAGGAAATGGAGCTGAGGATCGACACACAGAAGCAAACCTTGGGAGCCAGAGATGAATCCATCAAGAAACTTCTAGAGATGTTGCAGAGCAAAGGTAGAGTGGTGTCGCAAGAACCAACTGTATAGGATTTCCTCTTTTTTAGCTAATAGATGCTCATTCTTTACAAAACAGTAAAAAAAATAAGAATAAAAATGTAAGTGTTTAAACTACATATAATAAGTTCCCTTCACAAACACTTTGGGTATAAATATTTTTTACTCTCATCACTTCAAGCAGCTGTGGTTGCTGGTTTCTTGTTTCCCCTCATTGCAACCCAGGCTGTCATCCCTGCTGGCCAAATATGGGTTTCATTTCTCCATAAAATGACCCCAACACACACACTTCAATCATGTTTCTGCAGCAGCAAACATTCGAGGCTCCGTGCAAACACTTTGGATTGGTGTTGCTAAGAATAATTGCATGTTATGGTCTTTAGGGCACAAAATTCTCAAAATGTCATGTTGACAAACTGGAATTTACAGGAAACTAAGAGGGAAAAAGAAAACTAATTTAAACTCCTTAAAAACAGTGACAAGTAAATTAAGTTCTGTGTGCTTTAGTGATTTAGTAATTTGGTCTCAACTTCTGTTTTAGTCCTGGAGTTAACCACATGGCCTATGTTGATAGTAAAAGCATTAACTTTTCACAACAAAAATGTCATTTTACCAACTTCATTGTGGTATCTAGGGCCATCTGCAAAAGCATCAGAGGAGGACCAGGAGCGAACTAGGAGACTGGCTGATGCAGAGATGCACAGGCATCACCTTGAGAGTTTACTGGACCAGAGAGACAGAGAGATCACTGCACTAAGAGAGGTAACATCCAGGACAACCGTGGTAGCTACCATGTACCATCTGATTTAAACTTCACAAACAATAGATTTACACGCACAAGCATGATA
Source organism: Polydactylus sextarius (assembly GCA_016801845.1). Lineage (NCBI taxonomy): Eukaryota > Metazoa > Chordata > Actinopteri > Polynemidae > Polydactylus > Polydactylus sextarius. The sequence continues at coordinate 4,593,288 of CM028921.1, forward strand.
CAGTTTCTTTTGATTCAACAGGAGCTGCACCGTCGGTACGAGGGAACCCCAGAGTCCACCAAAACTAAGGCTCTACAGACTGTCATCGACATGAAGGTGGGATTTAAAAAGAGTAGTGTGTGTGTGTATGTGATTTCTGTGGTGTGACACAGCTGTACATGCAACGCATCATAACTCCTCTTCCTCAACCCTAGGATGCAAAAATCAACTCGATGGAGCGAAGTCTGAGGGACATGGAGGAGGAGCTGCTGATGCTGAAATCCAATGGACTTCTGAGCTGTGAGGAGCGTCAGGAGGAGATGAAGCAGATGGAAGTTTACCGCAGCCACACCAAATTCATGAAGAACAAGGTCAGAGAAAACATTGATCTTTACTGAAGTGCTGCAGTTTTGCACAACATCACCTATGGATGTTAATATATTTAGACATATAGAATATATCTCAATTTCTCTTTCTATTTGTTTTTTTTTTTTTTCAGATGGAGCAGGTGAAACAGGACCTCTCCAGGAAGGACACCGAACTTCTGGGTTTGCAGACTAAGCTAGAGACACTCACCAATCAGTTTTCAGACAGCAAGCAGCACATTGAAGTTCTCAAGGAGTCTCTGACTGCCAAGGAGCAGCGAGCTGCCATCTTACAGACAGAGGTACTACAGATGCATATCTTTACACTCTGTATGCCCAGAGGATATTGGAATGCGCTTTGAAGGGCACATGCTTTGTGCAGCAAGAGGAGAGACTTGTCCCTCCTACATCAGACTGATAAAACTATATATAAAAGAATGGAAGTTGCTGTGTTGTGTTAATAAAGTTTTGTGTTTTTCTTTTTTAATTTAGGACACTGTTATAGTTCATGACCTTTTTTTTTTAATTGTCTTTTCCTGACCAGGTTGACGCCCTGCGCTTACGGTTGGAAGAAAAAGAGGCAACTCTGAATAAAAAGAGCAAGCAGATCCAAGAAATGTCAGAAGAGAAAGGCACGCTCAATGGGGAGATCCACGACCTCAAGGACATGCTGGAGGTTAAGGAGCGGAAAGTTAATGTGCTGCAGAAGAAGGTAATTTGGGCTAAGAGCAATTAAAAAAACATTTGTGTTTGTAATACGAAGTGGTCTCAAAGATGCATCCATCATGTCACAGTATGTGATGTTTATTTTGACTGATTGTTGCTTGTGTCTGTTGTCCAGATTGAGAACCTGCAGGAGCAGCTGAGAGACAAGGAGAAGCAGATGAGCAGTCTGAAGGAGAGAGTAAAGTCTCTGCAGGCAGACACTTCCAACACCGACACTGCTCTCACCACACTGGAGGAATCTCTCGCAGAAAAGGTGAATTAATGTCTGCACAAACTAGTGACTGATACCTGAGTTGTAACAATGTATGTGTGTTAGTTGGTTGGTTATTTTTGTGAAGACAACGTGTGTTCGTTTCATATACCTCAACCCAGGAGCGCATCATCGAGCGCCTGAAGGAGCAGCGAGACCGCGACGACCGGGAGAAAACGGAGGAGCTTGACTGCAACAAAAAGGAACTGAAAGAGCTGAAGGAGAGACTGAGCTTGCTACAGGGAGACCTGTCAGACAGAGAGGTGAGAAACGCATTCAGAAACACGAGCTCACACAAAGACTGGCAAACTCTTGTATACTGTGTTTTTTTCTTCTTTTTTTTTTTAACACTTTTACCCTTCTGAGTCATGGATGCCATTGTTAAATCTAAATCTAGATCTTTTCTGTTTCCTCAGTCACATGCTTTGGTTGTTTCATAAGCTGGAACTGGTTCATCTATACTTTATATTTACTGTGTATGTGGGTGTGTGTATGTACAGACCTCACTGTTGGACCTGAAGGAGCATGCATCATCTCTTGCTTCTTCTGGGCTTAAGAAGGACTCAAAACTCAAGAGTCTGGAGATCGCCTTGGAGCAGAAGAAAGAAGAGTGCCTCAAATTGGAGAACCAGCTTAAGAGAGTAAGATAGTCCACATAGAAAGATCAGACAAGATGTGATGGACTCAACACAACATTATCCTCCTTTATCAGGACTACTACTACTGATTTCTAACCAGCCTCCTCTCTTGTACTCTGTCAGGCTCAAAATGCAGCCCTGGAGGCTCAGGCTAACACCGAGCTAGCCGAGCGCATTAAGAACCTCGAGCAGGAAGTGGCTCGCCACAAAGAGGATTCTGGGAAAGCACAGGCTGAGGTGGACCGTCTGCTGGAGATCCTTCGGGAAATGGAAAATGAGAAGAATGACAAAGATAAAAAGATCAACGAGCTGGAGAGGTAGGTGTGAACATGGGTCTGAAGTAAACCTGAAAGACGAGGGCGAAGGACTCTGCAGCGTTTTATCAAACTTTACTCTCATCACATGAGTAATCAATAAATCTGATCAGTTTTATGTGCAAAGGGTTTCTGACTGGCTCTGAGATAAGTGTTGTATTGTACAGATTTAGTTGTCAGAGGTTTTTGAGTGATCAAATCCTCTATGTTCCTTTTTTGTTTTGTTGTTGTTTCTGTTGTTTTCGCCCCCGTTAACTTGGACTTGTGACCACTGTTTGTCTTAACTGATACAAATTTCCCCTTAGTGACTTCATGTTTCCCTGGAGACTGTTGCCGCTGGGTACATTAAATGATGGATTTCAGTGTAATTTGGCCACCTGCCATCTGGCATTTTAGCGGTTTTGCTTTGAAAGTTGATGTGGTTTGTGTCATTAGCTGTTTGTGTCTTCTTTTAATGGTGCCACAGTAATGGTCATAGGCAGGCTCTCTTTCATATAACATTTCCATGACTGATGTGGACCTGATAGCTGAAATGTGAGGTTTTCCTCTATTTTTCCATCATATTTGCTCATCTTCTTGGTCTGAGTCTCTTTTCTCTCTTTACTGCTTTCTCTTCTTTTCACTGGAAACCTCTCACCTCATCAGTTTGGCCTCCAGGTTAGTATTGGCTCTTTTTTTTCCCCTTTCCTGTCTTCCTCCCTGACATCTTTTTACTCATGGTCCTCTCCTCACATTTCTCTCTCCCTTTGTTTCTTTTCACCTCTTGCCTTCCCATTGTATGTGCTGCTGTAAACAGTTGTCTTGTCCTGACATAGTGAACTCTTTGTCTTACCCCTCGCTCTTGCTCATTTTTCCTCTTTCGCCCTATTGTTTTGTCTCTCACCTCGAGTCTGAGACTCTATGCGGGGCTGTCAAAAATCTTGCCAAAGCAAGTATGAAAGGATACTATCTTTTCACTGTTTTTAACAATGGGAGCTCTCAGTTGGATCACATTTCCTGATCCCTTTTTTTTATTATTATTAGCCGTACACTAACTTATACATGTACATGACATCTAACTCTACCTGTGTGTCTTGTGGTGTACCTTTAGGCAGATGAAGGACCAGTCAAAGAAGGTGGCATCTCTGAAGCACAAGGAGCAGGTGGAGAAAAGCAGGAATGCTCGACTCATGGAGGAGGCCAGAAAGAGGGAGGACAATCTGTCTGAAACATCCCAACAGGTGAAGGTGAGCCTTGTGGATCACAGGGGCTTTATTTACCCTGTGATAATATTTGTGTCTCCTACTATTGACAAAGATTAATTTAAACCATTTCTGCTCTTGCTGCGAAGGACACTCTGCGTCAGAAGACGGAGCGTATCGAGGAGCTGGAGGAGGCCCTGAGGGAGAGCGTTCAGATCACTGCTGAACGAGAGATGGTGCTGGCACAGGAGGAGGCTGCCAGGTCACTGCAGGAGAAACAGGTACACAGGCGTCCTTTTACAATACACAGTCATGTCCGAGCAGTACTAATAAAGCCACATTAAGGTCACATCAGAAGTACATATTGAAACTAATTGATGAACAGGTAAAACTAACCCCTTCATATTCTGAGATTCTTTCTCCTTCACATTATTGCTGCCATTGTGGTGTTTGTCATCATCCCTTCACCTCCTCCCTCTCCTCTGTCTTCCTTCTCTCGCAGTTCTTTTTATCTTTGCTTGTCGTTTTCTCTTGTTTCTCTCTGCTACACACCGCCTCTCAGAAGCACTCACACAAACCAATGCATGAGTCCAACCTCGCCCACTTACAGTGGTCTAAGGTACGAGCCCAGTATGTGTGACCTCCGCCAGCGAGCAACAAACGCTTACATGGGGTGGACACCGTAACGGCAACACCTCTACAATTCATGCACGGCCATACAACAGCACTGCTAAGAACAAGTCTTTGACTTTGATTGTTGTTGGATTGCATGTCATTGTCAAGTGTTGCTGTTGTTTCCAGCCCATGTAATTTTCCTATTATTTTATTTACCTGTTGTTTGCTTATAATTATAAAACATTATTAGTTGATTCTTTCATGCATCAAATATCCAATAAAATTCAGTCAATTGTGATTAAAGTGTATATTGATAAGAGTCGGATGAACGCTTTGTGCCATTTCAAGCAAATAACAGGTAAATGAAATGTATTGCTGTAGATTTAATGGCTACCTGTGTTACAGCTGACCCGTAGTACTTCCCAAAAGCCCACATGAATTCTGCCCCCGCCTCTTATTAGAGCGATTCATATTGGGAAACCATTCAAGTGCTTTTTGGGGAAAGCCACATGCTTACAGTAATGGATTTAGATAATGTTTTCTTACTTTATTCATGATTGAATTGTGTGTGTGTGTGTGTGTGTGTGTGTGTGTGTGTTCCCAGATGGAGGAGCTGCTGGGCGCCATGGAGAAGGTGAAGCAGGAGCTGGAGTCAATGAGAGCCAAGCTGGCCTCCACCCAGCAGTCTCTGTGTGAAAAGGAGGCACACCTTACAACCCTGCGAGCTGAACGCAGGAAACACCTGGAGGAGGTGCTGGAGATGAAGTAAGACTGATGTGCACGCACACACACATAAACACAAAGTAGACATAGACTCTGGATTATTGATTGTTACCATCATCCTGTAAAATGTCATCCAATTCTAGCTTTCCCCAGCTGGCAGGATGATTTTGTGTGATGAATTATAAATGATAATTGAGCTATTTACTTGTGTGGTTAAATGCCATGTTGTTTCATCTCACACTTAACAGACAGGAGGCGCTGTTGGCCGCCATCAGTGAAAAGGACGCCAACATCGCCCTGCTAGAGTTGTCCTCCTCTAAAAAAAAGAAAACCCAGGACGAAGTGGCTCTGCTGAAGCGAGAGAAGGACCGACTGGTGCAGCAGCTAAAGCAGCAGGTGGGTGTGGGGTGTGCTCGTCTGTCGGGGACAAATTATGGATTTTCCACTAACAGTAGTTTATGTAACCATCAGAAAAATTACACTCCAAATAACAATAAAAGGTATCTTTGGCATAAAACCCACCCAACTGTTTCTGCTGACTCAAGTCCCTGAACACACAGTTTTCTTCTTTCTCCCGCTGACCACCACAAACTCATTAACTATGAGCCATGTCCAAGAAAAGTAAACTAATGGCAACATATCAAACAGACTCTCTGGACACTGGTTCCAAGTTAAGCTTTCAAACTTGTGCAGTCTTTTTTTTCTCTCCTAAATACTGTACAAAGTCAGTTGAAAGTTAGAGATAAGATACGATGAGATAAGATTTATCGTCACTGTATAAATACAATGAAATTGCAAATATAAATCACAGTGATATTAAACATACTTGATTATCATTATCTTTTCATAATGTAGGTTGATTTTGTGAGAAATAAAACTCTTAATAAAAGAGAAAATATGAAATTGAAACATTAAATCACGTTGATTCAAAGTTTCACTGTGTCTGGATATACAGAATGGGTTTGGGTGTGAAAATGTTTTTTATTTGTGTAATCATTAGTTGTTATCTCTTTAAGTTTGTGTGTTGCTTCTTAAAAGCATTTTATTTTTATGTTGACATGTGACAGCCCTGGACATTTCCCAGAAAGGTTCAAATGTTGTTACAACTGCTCAGAAATTATTTGACTTTCTTTCATAATTACCTTTCTGTTTTTTTTTTTTAAACTGACCCTCTTCTACTTTCTTTCCAGACTCAGAACAGGATGAAGCTGATGGCAGACAACTATGAAGATGATCACCTGAAGACCGCGCCTGACCAGACAAATCACAAACCCTCTCCAGATCAGGTAGTTCAACTAACCACCAGTTCGACAAATCATGTCTTTATTTAACACTTTAACAGTTTCTCTACAATTTCTGCAACAAGGTGATGACGTTTGAACTGATACCTGCTGTCTGTAGATCTGAAATGGAAATTTTCTTTTATTCTTTTAAAGTACTTCTCAGTCTGTAAACACACTAACCGAATGTTCCCTTCTAATGCTGCGACTGGCTAACAGGATGATGAGGAGGGTATTTGGGCGTAGCCAACCTTTTGCCCTCCCCCTCTCTCTCTCAGCCATTTTGTTCAGAAGGGTGAGCTTTGTGTGGAAAAAAAAAAACAAACAAGAAGTGTCACACGTCTTTCCTTCGTCGTTGCTCTGCGGCATGATCACTCATCTTCCGTTCATCTGTGTTTTTTTTTTTTTTTTCCCATCACGTCATTCCTCTCCTCTCAGTGTCGATGGTGTTTCTCATCAGTGCCTGGTCTTTCTGTGTAAACAGTTCTCATCATTCATTTCTTGGACTGTTGATGTGTTTGTTTGTGTGTGTGTGTGTGTGTGTGTTTATTTGCATGCATAAGCTAAGGGGATGAGACGCTTCTGATCCCAGCTCAGTCTCATCGTCTCAGACTAAAGCATCTTAGCTTTGCATGCCCCTGCTTTGCCACTAATGAATAGCTGCTCACATGTTGAGTTACACAAACAGGTGGATAATGGTTTTAATCTCTACATAATCTGTGGTTGTCGGTAAGTTCCTTTGTAAGGCACTTTGTGGAGCTATATATACATAAAGAATTAGTAGATGTGTACTAATAACATGCTTGAGTGGGTCAGCTCTTATATGAGATGGTGACGGGCTCATAAGCAGGCAGATGATGGTTTTGTATTTTTTTTCTTTCTTTTTTGTTATCATGTAAGTGACGTCTTCTGTTTGGGTCTGTCCTTGTGTCCCAGTATTGAAAATGGGAGCATAACTCCTCCTTTGTTAGAGTCTGAAGAAACTGATTGTTTTGTCTTGTGTTTTATCTGCGTTATCTATGTGCATCCTAACCTCTCTTTTCTTTTCTGCACCACCCTCTTCACAGATGATACCCCCTCTTCTAGCCCTGTCCCAGAATCGCAGTAAGCTTAAGCTCTACATCGCCCACCTGACAGACCTCTGCCATGATCGAGACCCCAGCATCCTCAGCCAGCTCACACCGCCCTCTCACTACCATCACAGCGACCCCGACGACTGGGAGGAGGAGCTCCAGAAGATGAGTGTCGAACAGGTAGTGGAGGAACTCCATGTTTATGGATTTTAATGTAGCTAAGTGTTGAATATTCCCAAAACATGTTTTTAATGTTCTGTTGTGTGTTTAAAAAGAAACTTACTGATGTTTTCTCCTCAGTTGGAGAGGGAGCTGGAGGTTTGTGAGAAGGAGAGCGGGGAGCTGCAGGAGTACGCCAACTCTGTCTTACAACAGATCGCAGACTACTGCCCTGACATCTTGGAGCAGGTGGTCAACGCCCTGGAGGAGTCATGCGAACAGCTCTGACCTCAGACGCAGCCCCATTGACTGCTGGTCCTCACACAACCTGTAGCTGAGCCTAGGTGCCCCTACCTCCACACACCGAGGCTCCTAGAAGGACAAAAATAAAGAGAAAGCAAAGGGCGTCATCTCTCAAACCCACTGAGCTCAAACAATCCGCTCCCCTCGTCCACCCTGGAACAAACTTTCATGACCCCTGAGTGCTTTCCTGTCTCATGTGTCTCTCTGACGTCAGGCCTGCAAAAATCAAATTAGGGATGTTCACAAACTCTTGTCAAAGTGCTGCTCAGTGTGCCATTTTGAGCGAGTATCAGATCGGATTACTCGCTGCAAACCGAGGTCTGCTCATTTAATGCTGAGCATGGCAGATGGAGGAGTCACACTGGGATGAGAAGAACTAACTTAACGTAAACACCTCAACATTTGTCAGGCAACCAGCAGCACGCCGCAGGGTGGTTAAAAGGTAGAAAAAAAAAAAAAAAGTTTTAACGTTTTGCTTTTGTGAACTCACCCAAATTTGAGTTTTTTGCTTGTCGGATACTTGCAAAAATATCACTGCACACCTGTGAGTCTGGGACAGGTGCGTTGGGAGAGAAAGGATTTCAGATGAAAGAAGCAAACTTCCGCACAAAAAAAAAAAACAAAAAAAAAGTCTTGGAGTATACTGCCAACCTTCCTCTCCCTAGACGACCTCAATCACAGCAGGAATTGCCAGATCAAGCACAGTTACCTCACCTACTTTCTACCCCTTAGATTCCTCTCACCAACCTGTAAAGGTTAAAGGGGTAAATTTATTCTTCACATGTAGCAGGAAAGCACTCGGTGTCATGGAGATCTGGGGAGCTGCTACATCTAGAGGGGAGCGGAGACGAGCTGAGATCAGTGCGTGAATCACGGAGCCATGTAGATGCTTATTTGGTATTTTAGTCAGTGTTCCTGAAATAGTATCGGGTCAGAACCCAGTCACTAGTTAGATCATAGCTGCTGGTGACCGATCATCACTTTTTTTAACCAAATAAACGCAGCGTGCTCTCCAAATGTTTTCTCACCGCAGCTAGCGGTTCTATCCATGTAGCCAGGACCAGGTACGTTTTACTGTGTCGTCTGTCTGTGGCTGGGTCATCGACGTGAGGGGGGGGGGGAGGGGGGCACAAAAGCCTGACATTTGACACAGATCAATGATCAGAATTTAGTTACACTAAGTTTTCAATGGACGAGAGGGAGGAGGAGGGAAAAAAAAAGAAACAAACAAACAAAAAAAAAGCTTTTATTCTTGGTGACATTAATTTTTAGATGGGTTTTGCACACAACGTCCACTTGTTTATGAGGTATGCAATGTTTCTTTTGAGAACGTTCTCGTGGCCTTGGAAGCATGCACAGAGATCAGTACCGGACCTAACGCAGGGATATTTATTCCTCTGTAATAATGGTGCTAAGGCATGATGTAGGGAATTTTCTGATCTGATCCACTGATCTTTCAGTCTCATCCAAAGTTTCTATATAGATGTTACTTAAAGCCCAAAACCTGATCTTTAAGTTTTAGCCGACTGAAATACTGAGGAAAACAAGAGAAGGGACGGCCCCTTTTTTTTTTTTTTTTTTTTCCTTTTCTTTCCTTGTGTTTTTCAGATCACTTAGAAATGCAAGTGACGCCTCCACCTTGTATTTTTTGAAATCTTTCAGGGCTTGAGGTTTTTAATTACTAAGTGCATCTACATTTACAGGAAATGAAAGTCACTTTTCAGAAGATTTCGACTTTTTAGATCAGTTTGTAAATAAGGTGATATTTAACACAGTACAGTGACGACAACAAAAAAAAAACAAAACAAAACAAATAAAAAAAAAAAAAATAAACGGTAATTAAGTGGAAGGTGTTGTGCGTTCTTTTAAAAATCAGAAAAGTTATAAGCAGTGCAGTTGTCTCTTTTGTGTCTAATTTTGTCTTCGGGACAAAATGTGTGTATGTGACAGTACTGCCATAACTTGCGGAAAGTCATGTTCTATAGAGAAATAAATGAATAAATAAAAAAAATATATATAAATAAATATAACACAAATATATATAAAAATGTTTACTGTATGGATATGCATTGAATGTTTGCACAGAATCTTGAAGAGCGAGTTGCTCTGAACAAAAAGACCGTGGAGTTAGTGTCCTCAGAAGAAACTGGGAAAAAAAAAAATTGTCAAAAAAATAAACAAACAAACAAACTTTTGTGTCAAAATAATATGTGAACTACAGATGTTTTCAAACCGTGACTGTGTGATGATGGGAGAGTACTTTTCTTGCGTTTATTTCTAATCGTCTTTTTTTTTTTTTTTTTAATATATTTTCACCACAAAATGGTGATGTAAATGTGTTATCCTGAGATTCCAGTGTTGTCTTTTTATTTTTTTGTTTGTTTGTTTCTTTTTATCTGTTGATAGTCGGCAACCATCACGGCTCCTGTAAAGAGCAACGTAATGTTACAGAACAAAACGGTGAAACGCTGCGTCAGTATAAAAAATAGAAGAAGAAAAAAAAAAAGGTTTTCTAACATTCTCCGTGTGGTTGATTTGTGAGAGGAGGTGGACTAACAGCATGTTGTACTGAAAACATTTTTTTTTTTTTTTTGTTCATCGGTCGATTTCTCGTTTATCAAACCTCAGTGTGAAGATTAATTTCTGTCCATTCCTAAAATAAAAAACCTTTACGTTTCACCTCTGAGTTCACAGAGAAAGAATAAAACATTTTTAAAGTCTTTTCTTTCCCTTACTTTAGCCTGTGTGTCTCTTGCCCTTTGCCTTAACGTCTCGTCATCTTTTTCTTGACTCTTTATTGAGGAACACAGAGCTAATTAAGGGGCTTCTGTCAACAACATGGTATTTGTTTTTGTTTTTTGTTTGTTTTTTGCATTTGTATTAGAAATGTACTGCCTTCTGTCTGTTCGTGTTAAGAATCAAACTGTGTAAAACGAGAGCAAAACAGACATGTTTGTGAGTTCTTTGGATTTTGTATGTATGTAAATAAATAAATTATAAGCCTTGGTTTCTTGTTGAAGGAAGATTTTTTTTTTTTTTTGTCAAATAACAAAGATAAAGACAATACTTTTACCATCTTTTTCCTTTTTAAATCAAAAGCCTTAAGACTGCAATAATCTACTGATTCTGTCCTAGAAAAAAAAAGAAACATTCACACTATTTGTGAAATTCAGCAGATTTTAACTTTCCACTGACCTGCACATTTGCTGCGTTAATAATTAATCAAAACTATTTGAGAAATTTTATCATTTTACTTTCCCAGTCAGATCCCGTGTGAATGTAAATTCAAAAGCTTCAAATGTTCTGATGAACTTAAAAATCTGTTTGTTACAAATGTGCTATTTAATAATAATAATTATTGGCAAAAACCCATGATGATCACCACATAAAACATCGAATTTTCAGTTGTTTATCTCACAATCTTCTGATCTGACGCTGATTTTTTTTTCCTCTCTAGTTTTACCAGTAGTTATGAACTTATAAATGTTTAATTTTCCACTTTTCAGAAGCCAAATAAAACCTACTAAATGAACCCTGTCATAACACTGTTAGAAGTTATTGTTATTATTGACTTTAAATGTCAGGATGGAAACTTCTCACAGCACCGAGTCCTCAAACCACAGGAACATGAAACATTGTCGATGTGTAAAAGGAAAAACTAAGGTCTCACTGCGGTGGATGGATAGTTAAGCACAGCTGACACACACACACACACACACACACACACACACACACAGGGATTTGACCCCGGGTTAAGGGCACGGTGGGGTATTAAAGGTTTTACTAATGCTAGTGTGATCCAATCTCTATGTTTAAATATATTTTTTTACTCATTGTTTGGACTCAAACATTATCCAGCGTCTAAATATCAGTTTATTTTGTGAATCACCCTCAGCTGCACAATTTCGGTTAAAAAAAATAAATAAAAAATTGTTATTACCTGCTGTGAAATGAATAAGATAATTATCTCTGTCTTAATTACAAAACTCACTCTAGGTTTTGTTTAATTTCACTTTCTCTATAAAAAAAAAACATAATAAAAGACACTTCATATTATCTTGTGTTGCAGACCCTTTAAAAAAAAACTTGTGGTTATTATCATAGATCAATGAATTGGCTGTAAAACAATTAACACAAAAAGAAAAAAACTGACAGGACTGAAACATATTTGCCATCTTTATTCATAAATATCACTACTGTATGAATATAAAACAATCTTAAATTACTGCTTATTTTTTTAAACAAATACTCTGACACTATGGTTGGAAGCTCCTCAGGAGAAAAACCACTGATGAACAGTTTAAGGTATTGCATATAGCCTTGGCAGCTGTTAATTACTACGCCTCAATGTAGTTGTAGTTGTTGACGAACCTTTGACAGAGTAGCATACTGGAACATCAGATATATACTTATTTCCTCAGGAATATGAAACATAGCCAACTATACATAGGTAAACCAAGACAGACGGGAGTGATCCACCCACTTCAATTTGAAGTACAATTTTGTCAACAACAGTCATTCAGTACAAAAAATATTGGTTACACAAGTAGAAAATACATCAGCCAAAAGAAAAAAAACAAAAAACAAAAAACATTCTATCAAAACTTCAATCCAAGGTACTCCAGCCTTTCTGTTAAGAATTAAAACGCCTACCTGTTGTTCTGCTATGACATTTTTCTTTAAATATCAAAATCTCCACTGGTACGTGTGTCACACAAAAATATGCAATGTAATCTAGTATTCGTCGATAGTAGGCACTCCTGTGTTTGATGGGTGAGGTAGCTAGATAGTAAGAACTGTACACTGGCAGAGATTATATAATGCACCTCAGACGAGAGCAAACTGAAACACCAACAGAGTAAAAAGTGGATACTGCAGTGGAGTGAACAATATTCCAGTGATCAATGCTGAGTCCCTCATCTTGTTTTTTTTAGTCACAGTATAGAAGGTAAAAATTAATAAACTGGGCACTATACACAATGAAACACATGTATACCAGACATGAGAGCTTTCACCTCACTCTCTCGCTCTCGGTCATCTGCCACAGTCCCAGGTTTAACACTTTAAGGCATGGGAGCTGTGTTATCCTCTCCAGGCCCCTCTTGGTGATCTTCGTACAACCGTACAGATCGATCCCTGTCAGCTGGGTCAGGTGGTCAGCTATCAACTCCAACCCTTTGTCCGTGATTCTCACACACTGTCCAATGTTAAGAGTCTTGAGTTCGTGCATCTGGCGTACCATCCTGTTAATGCCATCATCACTGATGTGGCAGGAACAAAGAGAGAGGGACTTGAGCTGATACAAGCCCTGGGCGATGTACGCCAGGCTCTGGTCCCCGATCTTATCACAGAAGGAAACATCAAGTCCAGACAGCCGCAGGGAGCCCATGGCCAGATGCATTATCCCTGTGTCGCTGATGTTATCGCAGGAGCGCAGGTTCAGGCTGCATAGGTGGGTCATGTGTGACAAGTGGATCATTCCTGCGTCCGATATCCCTCCACAGAAGCTGAGGTTGAGCACTTTGAGCTTGTTTAGGCCCTTTGAGACGTGTTTGAGAGACAGGTCAGTCAGCTTCTGGCAGTCCTGCAGGGTTAGCTTCTCCAGCGAGAGGCAGCCCTCCGCAGCACTGCGGGTCATGCCGGACAGGTGACCGATGCCCACATCAGACACATGCCTGCAGCTGCGCAGGTTAAGGCTCTTGAGTCTGTGCAAGCCCCAGGCAATGAGCAACAGGCCCGTGTTTGTGATATTGCTGCACCCCCCAAGTTCAAGCACCTCAAGGTTTTTGAGGTACTGGGCGATCCTGCCCAAACTGGAGTCTGTGATCTGTTTACAAAGGCTGAGGTTCAGTACCCGCAGTGATGGGATGTCCTGCACAAAGGCATGTCCGAGTCCGTTGTCTGTGAGGTTGAAGCATCCACACAGATTAAGGCTTTCGATGTGCGGCATCCCTTGAATCACATAACTCAGACTTCGCCTCAGGCTGAGAATCTGAACTTTCTTGATTCCTCTGGTTTGCAGACTGGGGAACAGAGACGGGTTAGCTCGCCGCAGATGGAGCTTGGCTTCCACCCCCCTCCACACCGACTTGTGGTAGGACGCGTCTCTCCAGGCCGCGCACACTTGGGCTACTCTTCCTTTGTCTTTAACATCCAGATAACTGAAAATAATGGCCAGGATCTCCGGGAAAAGGCACGATATATGCGTCTCCATTTCAAACATGGTTGCAGGCTGTGTGTTTTTAGCAGCAGATGATGTTTATGGGCGATAATCCTGTCGTGGTTAGCTCGCCGAAACTCTCCCGCAGAAGTTGCTGGCTGGCTCGGTAACGTTAGCTAACGTCAGCTAGCATACGAGCAGGCTAACTGTAGCCGGTTAGCTTCATGTGTAACGTAACAAAAATCGACCCATCTCGCAAAAGCGAGGCTTACTACTAAACACAATAAAATTAAAGTACAAAATAACTTATCGGTACAGTTCTTGAGTTGACGAAGCGAATGCAGGAAAGTCCAAAAGTCCGTCTATTTACCTTGCGAGCTAAGCTAACGCTATTAGCTAACGTCGGCGTAGCGTTAGCATTAGCATTAGCCGTCTAAACTTGTGAGCTAAAAAAAAAAAAAAAAATCGAACAACCTCCTCGTGCGAGCGGTCTAAAAACAACTTATTCTTCACTCCACCTCATCGCAAGAGCGTATCCGGGAACTTTTTTAGTTTGTAGAAACGTTCATCTACAATGTTGTTCTCTTGTGTGAAGGTTACTACCAGGCTTCTTTACCTTCTGAGGCATTTCAAGCAGCGTCGGAGCATCCCGGATCTCCACTGATGAATAAACCGACTCTGGAGACTCAAAGCCAGTTCACACACTGAGCAGCGACCCCTACTGGACGTAACGGGTACTGCATGTGTTGTTTTTGGCTCCAAGATTTAATTTTTAAATTAAAATAAAATAAAAGAAAAAAAGTAGCATTTGGTTGTATTGAAAAAAGAGAAATGTTAATTTTGTTGCAACATAGGATAAGAGTGTATGTTTAATTCAAAAGCAAGCAAAAATAAAATATAAATAAAATATAAATATACAATAACACCTGGACAAACAAATAAACTGTGTCTGTACACATTTAATCAATGTTTTGTTTTTAAAGTTAAAGCACAATATAATAGTATATAATAGTTTATTTGACTTTATTATCTTCTTATAAAGCTGACTCATTTGTGGGACACAGTCACTGTCTATGAACTGTCTTAACTATTGTATGAACTTAATTTGAAACCAATCAATTTCTTAATCTTTTGTAATTATAATCTAATAATTGTTCTGGAAGTTAACCCTTTATTCCCAACTGTATCAAATAAAATAATATATAATTAAAAACAAAAGATATCATATGTAGAATTATATAGCGTTTTTTGTAATTTGTTAGAAAGTTTAATAAACATCTCAGATTTATTTGATGTGTCCGGCATTAAAGGGTTAAAAAAAAAAGATAAATAGTTAAAACCAAAAAGCAACAACAGAACAAAATAGAGATATAAGTATTTAATGTATCTGTTTTATGTCAATAAATAAAATATCATAGCATGTAAGTGGAAATAAAAGAATAATATTTATGTCTGTGTTGCAGTTTTTAATCATATTTTTCATGATAATTTTTCCTCCATCCAGGTCAGTTGTGTAATTATCTGTGCTTCTGCACAATGGGAAGATTTTCAGGTGACAGCTAAATATTCTCAAGTGTTATAATATGTGATGACCACACATTTTTATATATTAACAACAGTGATTCTCCTCTACAATGACGTTCCATCGTCGTCGACAATAACGAGCAATAAAATACTAAAAGTGTGGTAATATCTCTGGAGAAAACTATGTTCCTGACGTTCTTGATGACTGAGAACAGGAGTCATGTGATCATATTTGCTGTTGGCAGCTTTTTACAGGCCGCTGGCAACCTGCTAGTGTTGCTGAAAAAGTCTCTTTGGATCCTCGAACTAGAAATACTAAAATACAACCAACCCAGAGAGAGAGAGAGAAAGAGAGATGCCTTTGCTCAGAGGACTCTGCTGTGTCACCTTCCTCCCTCTTGAGTGCTACTTGTTCTAAATGTCTTTGACCTGGCAGGAGGCCCAGAGTTACCGCAGCGAGGCGTTCACTGACCCGGACACCTCCGGCTGCTGGGAGGACACACAGCATGCGCTTTTGCAGTGATTGTTAGCAGTTCAGGTTGGATGAGACAATAGAGGGTAAACAAAAAGAGGAACTTAATAATGACACATTTGTGCACAATAAAATGCAGTAGACCTTTTCTGAAGTGTAATTGTAAGTAAAGCACAAGTGTAAATAATAAAAGCAATGATTCATTTATCTGCTGCAGTTTCAGAAACATCACAAACACATAGCTTTGCTTCTTTTATTATTTTTTTAAACTCTATTTCTTTAAGAGAGTTAAGAGAGTATCTGTTTATTTATTTTAAACTTCCAAGCTGTTTGTTTGTACCACGATTGAAAGGTTAATGTGCCTAACTTCAGGGCTACTGCTAGAAATCCTGGGCCCCTCTGACAGCAGCTCACTTGGGGCCCTGACACAATAAATATCTACAATTCCCGACATGGTTCACGGCTCCTTGTGCAGCTCTGAGCTCACCCAACCCTCAGCCGATATCTCACCTTACAGATTTGTACAACTTTTCTTTGTGCTTTTCTGAATCTAGATGCAGAAACACCACATGCACAAGTATAAATAACATTGAAATAGTGGAAAAAGTAAATAATAATCATGTTTTCCTCCTGCAGAAAAATGCATTTATTTTGAAAATCAGGGCAAATACCTTATGTTTAAACTGACAAACATCTGATATGAGAAACATCTAAGAATTATTTCCTGTAATTGTTTTAGTTTTGTTTGTTTAAAAAGAACTAAAGTTTCATTTAGTCCTCGTACAATACCGCATAAACTATCTATAATGACGTTAAGTCAGGCATCATTACATTCTGCCACTGAGCAAATGAGCCCGTCTCCTGCTATTATCAACTTCTCACAAAGAGCCCCAGAGCGAAACCAAAACTGCAGCAGAGATGTTGATTACGAATTGATGGTTGTTACATACCACAGATCAGAAGCTGCAGCCTGTTATGTTTTTTTTTTTTTTTTTTCTGTTTTTTATTTCTATCAGTAAGTTTGAGCAAAGCCTCCGTGATGCATTTCATTGTGAAGTTGACAGTCAGACAGAATCTGGTGTGTTAATATGAATATGTTTTAAGTTCATATTGGTAAAATATATAACAAAAACTGTTGAATTAATCACCAATAAGTGAGGAGAAAGAGTCTGAAAAGTGACTTTTGTTTCATCTCTGGTGTGTTGGTTTGTTGTGTGTCCAGTGTGTGTAATGAAAAGATTATTATCGAAGGCTTTCGGGGGAAAATTTCATTAAACGAGATCATGTAGAGATGGAGAAAGCGGCCCAGGCCGGTTGCTGCCAGCTCTGAGGGAACTAAAAGTAAATGTGAACCTTTTTTTATGTCTGTGTAAGAACAGATTAAAAAACATCCCAAGACTATTTGTTCACCAAATACTAAATTTCCTGCCTTTTACCTCTTCATTATTTTCTCCGAAACAAAAGCACCTGACATTGAACCTCTAGACGGTACATTTTTAGGAAACAGATCAGTCAAACCTGAGTGGGTGGTCTGGGCCTCAAAACTAAATCTTCTTTCTTTTCTCTGTGGACGTTCAGATTGTGAATGAATGGTCTGAGTTTAAGGTTGTTGTTATTTTTACAATAACCTTTGAGAGAGTTCAACATTTAGTTATTGCTGACATTTGTACATTCAGACTTTCTCTCGGTAGATATGAAGTAAAAAAAAATATTGTTTGAAAATAACCTTTTTAATGTCATCTTCTTTCAGTAGAAGACTTTTAATGTAGATAAAGTGAAAATCAGGGAGAAAAGAAAAAACAACAAACAACAAAGCTGTTGTTTTAAATATTACAGACAAAATCCTGGTTTCATCTGGTTTTCACAGTGATGCAACTTGAGTTTGATATTAATTTTTCACAATAGAAGAATGTTTATGCAATTTCAAACTACAAGGTCACATCTGGCTCCAACGACCAGCTGCCTGAAAATGTTTTTGATTAACTCGCACAAAAAAATGTTTCTTTCTAAAGCTAAAATAAATCAGACGTAGATGAGAGACAGTGAGTATCATGGGTAATTTAATCTACCTCAACAGGAGAAGATTCATCACATCTGTCAGTCACTGTGTTCCCACTGTGATGGACAGATATAATGAATCTTTTCTTTTGTTTTTTTGTCAGCTCTGTGATCTCAGGTCCTCATCTGTCCAGCAGAGGGCAATGTTGATCTGACAAAACAATCCATAAAAAAAAAAAAAAAAAGAGAGCTCTCTACACAATGATTATAACTATTTCAAACAGACTCTTCATTAAAAACAGAATAAGAACGTCAACCAGAAATTTTTTTTTTTTTTTTAGAAATTGTTGCTAAAATCACAAAAGGAAGAATTTCTAGATTATAAAATCTGAAACATTTGATTGGGAGGGATCAAACAGACATGAGGACAAAGAGGTAGAGACGAGAGGCAAGAGAGGGTTTTGGTAGATGGAGAGGAGAGAAAAACCAGAGAGATGGAGGAAGAGAAAGTGAGAGATGGTGATGCCCCTCTCGGCCTCCCCTGTGGCTGGACTTGTCTCTGCTAATGACCCTGTCTGCTGGCTCACGCAGACAGATGGTGAATTAACTCCAATTAGCCCACTCTCACCAGATCTCCTCTGACAGCTCACCACACACTCACACGCGCGCGCGCACACACACACACACACACACACGTACACAAGACAAACCAAAGGTAATTTAAGATAGGAAAATCTAAACTCAGTGTAAATATTAACATTTTGTTAATGTTCTGTCCGAATGTCTTGTGATTTATCTTGCGAAGAGAAATCTTTAGATTCAGATTCAGAACAATAGAAACTGTTGCATGTGTCACGTATTGTCACTGTGGTTAACATATGTACAGTTTCACACACACACACACACAACAGCACAGACCCTCTCTAGTGTGTGATTGTGACCTCCTGTCTTTGTCTTCAGAGTTAGTGAGGTGTGAGTGGACGTCATTCATACGGTGCATTTTGAGAAACTGAACTCATATGACATGTCAAACAGAGCGTAGTGTGAATACGTCAGCATAAGAGTCTGTCACTCACAGGACCGTGTGCCTTTTAGTTTCATCACACTGAGGTGAAAGCGCCTGTTACAGGACAGTGTGTGAGTGTGTGTTTGTTTGTTTGTGTTTGTATTTGTTTGTGTGTGTTTAACAGGCGTCAACTCTGCTGCTAAAGAGCCTCCATCTGGGAGTGTGCCCAGGCGGTCCCCGCGACCTCTGACCTTGTCTGTAAATAGGGTCAGCAGGTGCTGAACAAGGGGCAAAGGTCAGGAGGTCAGCTGATGCGTGGCTGGACACAATGACATTATCGAACACAAAGTGAGAAAAAAAACATTCTCACAATGAAGTAACATGGCGGTCCATCAGCCTGCCTGTGTCTGTGGAGTGTGTGTGTGTGTGTACATGCTGTGTGTGCCAGTGCTCAGTGTGTCTCTGTGTGTGTGTGTGTGAGTCTGAGCAGAGTGGAGTAATCCCTTTTAACCTCTTTAGCTGTTTCTGATCCATACTTCAGAGCATGTGGCCAATATGGACAGGCAGCTGTCTGTGAAGGACGTGTGACCCCGAAGGCAACACCGCCTGACCTCTGACCTCAGGTCAAAGGAAGTCACTTCTACTGTTTACTGTAGAGTGTGGATTAAAGTAGACCACCCATTACTCTTACCATTAGTATTCCTCCTGCCGGTACGACACAGAAGTGAGAAGACAAGTGTCATTGAATCATTATGTCGAGAAAGAGAGAGAGAGAGAGGACGAGGAGGAGGGGAGATAGAGATGGAGGGAGATAGCTTGGAAGAGGCAAACGTGACAAATGAGGAGTGATGTGGGTTGAGGTGTAGAGGCGCTGATGTGTGTGTGTGTGTGTGTGTGTGTGAGAGAGAGAGAGAGAGAGAGAGGGGGGAGATTGTGATCTGGTGTTTGTTAAAGGTTTTGACCAAAAAAAATGATTCTGTTTTGTTTTTGTTACATCTTTTTTCATATTTTCATAAATTTGCCTTTCCTCTTTGATATGCTGATATTGTACATTGTATATTTTAGCTGTTGACATCCAGAGCCCACAGAGACAACTAAAACCAATGGGGCAAGAAATGAGCAGATAGATGGTCAGACATCTTGTCAACAAGCCAGCAGTTTAGCCACAGGGGTAGCGAAGGGGAAAAGAAGAAGGTGAAGAAGGAGGTGAATTTGAATTTATTTGAGGAGGTGCACATACTGGAGATATTTGAACAGGAAATGACAAAGAAAAAACATGGAAAGAGAATATTACAATGGGTTCTCCAGAACTGGGAAGGAAAATAATTTCCTTTACAGTCAACATTAGACATTAGATTGGAGACAGGACGAGGAGAGAGAGAAATTACAGAGAAAATCGTTGAGAAAATGAGTAGTATCCTGTCATTTTTCTTTTTGACCTTCAACCTTTCCCCCCTCTCCTTAATCCTGGAGTTTGTCAGATTTATTTTTAATCATATCACACTGGACAAGTTGGTGAGTACATTGTTATTATTACCGATAAGACTGATGGCCTAACTGGAAAAATAAGATCCAAGCTGAATAAACCACAAGTATCCTTTGAAACATTTATGTGTGTGTGTGTGTTCATGGGCTACAACTGAGGTCAGCGTTCCCCAGTGTGCCATGGATCAATGTATGCTGGTGGGATGGAGCGCTTCATTAAGTACTTTTTCATGTAGTGTGTTGTGGTTCAGTGAGATGCTGCTGTCAGGGATACGAACATACAGAAAATGGGTATAAAGACACACACTGACATATATGCAATTAACACACACACTTTTAGTCATCATGTCTTTTTTTCTCTCCTCCCTCAACGTGATGCTCAGCTTGTGAACTCTCAGTTACAACACCGAGCCTTGTTTTCATGCTGCATAAATTGATGCGTTCTTGTAATTTTTTTCCTCCTCAATGCATCTCAAGCTCCACTTGTGTGTATTTTACCAACGTTTGCACCGCTGTTGCTGTTGTAATGTGTTTTCTATGCGCAAAGCTCTTCCCTCCCCGTCTCCTCCTCTTCTCTTCATTTGCTTCCCCCCGGGGCTGATGTGATTTAAGGCTGTGCTTGAGGAATGAAGACTGAGCTGTTATCTGCCCGTTATTGATGCGAGCTATAACTCTCACTGTCCACACTCCGCAGGCAGACGGAAAGAGAGACAGAGGACTGGTGTCCTAGAAGGATGGGTGGATGGAAGGAGAAGAAAAAAAACGAAAAGAAAAGAAACAGTGGAGAGAGTTAATGCCTGCAGATTAACAGCTGTCACATGTTCAGACTTCAGATTGTGTGAATTTTTCATGAATTCATACAAAAACAACAGTGTGCCTGCTAAATGTAGAGATTTTAATTCCCTCAACGTGAAGCTCTCCCCTCTGTTTTTCCAACCCCCCCTCCACTTATTTCTTCTCTCTTGCCCCCCCTTCCCTGTCCCATTCTCCCCTCTCTCCATCTGTACATTATGTAGATGTCAATAATTTAGCGCAAGATTCAAGAATTCAGTGCTTAACAACAGGTTACGATCTTTGCTATAAAAGCCATAAAATATGCATTTGTGAATAAAATATGATTGTGGCTCTTTCAAAGCAGCTGAAACCTGTCAAGATTGCCATTTGTTTTCTGACAGTATCGCAGTGAAGTGACAGTTCAAAAGCGGGGGTTTGTCTTTATCTTGGCAGGTTTTCAATCTTTGCTCTATTTCTGCATACTGCAGAGCATTATTTGGTATCCATTGTTTTGTAGACCGTCTTTCATCTCCAGGGCTTTGTTGTTTTCTCACTCTCTTATGCTGTCTCCCTCGCGCTCCCTCTTAAATCGTGACTTCTTCTTTTTTTTTTTTTCCCGACTCTTTTACAGTTTCATCTTGTATTGTACAGTAACAGTAGCACAGGGCTCGAGGCACATAAACAGCTAACACATCCCACTCTAGCTGCCCCTCCAACCTCCAATCACTTGCCTCATAAAACCCATCCAGCTTTAAACACACTGGCGCATCCTTCTCCTGCTTTCTATTCCTCCTGCTATCATTCCTCTCTTTCTGCTCTTCTTCCACATCCCTCCCTCTCTCTCTCTCTCTTTGCTCACACCTCCCTCCTCCTCCCTTTACCCCACAGGCCTGGAGATCGCTTCTTTGTTCCTGACATCTGTTTTGTTGGGTGATTAATTGAGATGAGCATGAGGGGTGAAGGCCTGTAGAGGAGGAGCTCAGACCCCCCAGCTAATGTGCATTTGGCTGTGTGTGAAGGTGTGTGTGTGTGTGCGTGTGTTTGTGTGTGTGTGTTGGCAGCAGAACTAAAATAATCCTTGATCTGGTTAGTTAGTGCAGACTTCCAGGATTTCCCTCAAGAGCCGTGCAATATAAAACATCTGAATATCTCTTATCTTGATAAAATGTTTAAAAAACTGCTTCACTTCAGCAAATAACCTCCTCAGTCCATCCTCTGTGTTTTAAATCAGCAGTGTGAGATGTTAAGTGACAGCTGACTGACAAGTGACAACACCAATTGCACACACACCAGTATGCCAGATATCCCACAAGGCAGAGCTGTGATTTGCAGGAAACACCAGTATGCACTCAGCACATCACATCTGTCTGATATTTACAGTATATTATATGTGTATAGCATATGTACATAGTCTATATGTTAGGGTTAGGGTTAACCTGGAAATACAATAATTTAAATTATGATGGTGATACTATCATTTAGAGCAATTATGACCAATAGTAATTTCTTACGTGTCGTCATAGTTGAGCTTAAATCTCGTCTCTCACGTTGTCGTTCAACAAGGGAAGGCTCAATAGAAGGGG
Organism: Polydactylus sextarius; assembly: GCA_016801845.1. Taxonomy (NCBI): domain Eukaryota; kingdom Metazoa; phylum Chordata; class Actinopteri; family Polynemidae; genus Polydactylus; species Polydactylus sextarius. The sequence continues at coordinate 4,615,896 of CM028921.1, forward strand.
CAGACAATTGTTGTGAAAATGAGACAGAGATGACAATCTCCTCCAATATATGACCACTAGTAATGACTGTCATTTTCTCAATGAATCAATTAGTTGTTGAAAACAGAGAAAATGCCCCGCAGCTCGAGGTGACCTCTCACCATCTCATGTTTTATTGAACCAACAACTGAGACATTTTATTAACTGACATAAAAAAATCACATTCTTTTATTTTAGAGGTTGGAACCAGTGAGTGCCTGTCATTTTTTATGTAAAATAATTTAAATAATTACTCAATTATCAGAACAGTTGCTGATTAATTTTTGGTAAAGTGACTTTAAATTTAAATTGTACAAAGGTCATTGAGGGATATGTTTGAAAGTGTTTGGGGAAAAAAAGCAAGATGTGATTCTTGAGTTTATAGTGTTTTACCACTGTAACGAGCGAGCAATGCTTCACTACAGATTTTCCATTTGAATCTCTAAACATCTTTATGACTAATCAACCACATAATCCTCTATTTATTGTTCTGCTACTTCTGATTCTTGACATTCTTTGTCCTCTCGCGTACACCAGAACAAAACAATTAGATGTGAGTTAAAGATCTATCACTGGCGTCCTTTTGAGAATTTACACATTTTCTGTGCAACACACACACAAAAAGGGTTTGAGGATCAGTCTGTATCTGAGGTGTTGGTTTATGGTCTTTGTAGGTCAGAAAGCATCAGAAGGGACAGAAGCTAGTTGAGAGGTCACAGAGTAAGGTTAGAGGTCAGAGGTCATCTCAGTGGTCAGTCCAAGGCAGGGAAATGTGTAGGGAGAAGTTCAAAACTCTCCTGGGGAGCACTGCTGATTTGATCCTTGACGTGGGCGGGTATGTTTGTTTCTCAGGGAATAGTTGTGGTGTTGGAGGTGGTGGTAGTGGTGGGAGGGGTGTGTGATCAATGTGACACCGTGGATAGTGGCATGGATGGGTCCAAGGGTGGGACCTGACTGACCCAGAAGGACTGCAGCATGGAGGAGGAGATACATGCAGAGATAATCAGTAGATATCACCATCTGGGTAGACAGAGCGGGGCCAAACAAAGGCGTGCACCGTAGAACATATCTGTCACCCACACACACACACACACACACACACACACACACACACACACACACTGAACATCACAGAAGATGGCTAATGGTCAGATAGATAGATAGATAGATAGATAGATAGATAGATAGATAGATAGATAGATAGATAGATAGATAGATAGATAGATAGATAGATAGATAGATAGATAGATAGATAAGATAAAATAGAGGACATATTATGTTAATTTTGTCCTATGAAGACAAAATGAATCACAGAGAAAATCACTGCATATGTGTGTGTGTATGTACACTCATACACACTCCTTTATCTACACAGACATAAAAACTAATAAAATACACACACACACACACACACACACAAGACCGAATGTCACAGCAGCAGGCTAATTTCCCACTCAGTATGTGTGTCGCTGTGCTCTGCTCATACTTGCAAACAGACAGATGGATAGGAGAGAGAGAGCAAGAAAGAGAGAAAGAGGGAGAGTGAACGTGTGTGTGTGTGTGTGTGTGTGTGTGTGTATTTGGAGGTGGAGAAGTACAGTGAAGCCCTGTGGCTCAGGCCCATTAACAGTCGTGATTTATGCTGCTCTGCATGCTGTGGTGGGGCAACGTCAGCCTAGTCTGTATGTGTGTGCATGTGTGAGTGCGTGCGTGCATGTACGCGTGTGTGTGTGTGTGTGTGTGTGCTGATTCAGGGCTTCGCAGGCCACACTCTGATAATACATGTCTATGTGAGCATGCATGAATGGCGTGTTTAGGATAGCTTCGTGGCCAGACAGGCACCAGACAGCCTGAGTCCAGAGTTTAGCTTGGGGGCTGAAATAAGTTTTTTTTTTTTTAGGAAGGGAGGGGGGGTACTTCCCTCCCATTTTATCTTCATTTGCCTACACACATATGGAGACTGACAGTATCACACATATGCCAGCATGGACCACATCGGCATAGACACACAGACCAAAACCAGTCTAAAGCTCCCAAACCTCAATAAGCTTTCAGTTGAGGGTGTTATTACTGAATGTCTGAGGCTGTGTCATGAGATCTGAGCAGAGGAGACAGTCCTGTGATTGTGCTGCTTTCTGGATCATTTGCAAGTGTTTCTGAAACAGACTAATGCCGATGGTGTGGCTTCGGTTTCATGTCCCAGCAATTTGAACTTGTTTTTTTTCCCCCTCTGTCTCTCATGAGGTCACAGTGAACCCATCAGTGTCCAATTAAATCCCCGTTGGTGTGGAAGACACCCAGGAGCTGATGAGGAGCGGTGGTGGTGGTGGTGGAGAGATGATGAGAAGGACTGCTTGTAAGAAGCGTCCTCAGGGTTTTCTCTACAAAATGTGCGTAATGACTTCCGCTGACAATTAACTTTGACGCAAGCCCAAACCCCTCCACCTCCTACCTCCTACCATCCATCCATACTCATCTCCACAACACTTTACTCTCCGATCTTCTCATTCTTGAACCAACTTCTTTTAATCTTTTCATTCCTCTCCGATGCAGTGATGGCTGTCCTCTGTCGTTTCTTGAAAGCGACTTCAGGAATGACAAATATATTTACTGTTCCTCTCGTCAACACACGTTCATGTACCCTCCCACCCGCCCACCCAAATCCCTATTGCGATGTGAGTGGATACAGAGTGACTGGGTAATGAGGCTCACTCACTCAGGGTCAGTGACCCCACTGAGGCTGAGATGGGGAGGATGGAGGATTTGGAAAAGGGGGGGTGCTTTCTCTCTCTCTCTGTTTTTTCTTTCATTTCTCCCCTTTTATTTGTCATCTTCTTTGTGTTCCTTGTCAGCAGTTAGAGTGCTGCATGGACGCAGGGGAGAGAAGGGGGAAGTAGCAGAGAGAGAGAGAGTGAAAGAAAATGTTTAAGTGATGCCAGCCCCTGGTTGCTGCTGGGACCAGGATGTCAGCTCTTATTCTGCCACAGTGTGCATCTGACAGGCAAATGATAGAGAAAGAACCAGGGAAGATGAGAGAAGAGAGAAGAGAGAAGAGAAAAGAAGAAAAGAGAGAAGGAGGAGGAGGAGGAGGGGGCTTTACTGTGGGATGGTTGAGGCTGTTATTTTATAGACCACATCTCTTAACTCTCTCCCTCCTCTTCTCCTTCACATCCTTTCTTTTTTCCCTCCTGCCCACCCCCGTCACCGCTGATAGATTGAGTTATAATGCTCCCTCGGTGACAGGCATTCCCTCACGTTTCCACGGCGATGAGGTCAGAGGTGGACGCTCTTTATAGGCTGTTGTCTGTAATCATCACAGATCGTGCTGTGTGTTTGTTGGCCCTCCTCCTCCCTCGACCTCGCTGACCTCGCTCCGTGCAGTAAAGCGTGACCCCCACCTCCACCCCCACCCCGTTGGGGGCCAATAGGTCTCGACTGTCTTGACCCCAGAGGTCAGAGGTGTTTATAGAGTGTTGGTGGTTGTGTTTGTGCGCATACAAGTGTGTGTATGTGAAGCAGCTTGGGCTCATCATGCACAAATGTAGACAAATCAGAGTTTGATCACATTCAGAAGTCGTCGCCGGAAACAGACACAAAAGCTCAAGTATAAATGAGGCAAGAACATCTTTTTTTCCACCACACACGTACATACTTTCCCCTCCTGCCACTACCCCTTCTCTTTCCCTTACCCCCCCTCCCAACTCACACAACCACCTCACCATCCTCTTTGCTGTTTCCTTAGTTTTCTTTATCTCCTCTCCCCAGTCTGCCCTCACTGTCAGTTTGTGGTTGGCTGATGTTTCACAACTGCTCTCACAGCTGTTGATCAGTGTGTGTGTGTGTTTGCATATTGGCTTGTGTATCCTTGTGCGTGTTTGTGAACACGAGTGTGTATATCCGTTTGTGTGAGTGTTCCTATTGTATACAGTGTGTCCGACAGCAGTCTCTCTTCATTGATTCAGCGGTGACAGACGGGGTTATAGATGGCTCGCTGAGACCCTCACGATCAATCTTATCACAAGCAAACTTCCTCATCGCAGCTCACAGAGGAGAGGGTGAGAGAGAGGGGTCAAGAAAAAAAAATGAAGATGAAAAGCAGAGAATAGAGATAAAAAAAAATGAAAGAAAGATGTGGAAATACAAAAAAAGAGTGGTGAAATATAACAAAATATGGTGGTACGCCACATCTATCTACATTCTTGTACGTGCACTGACGCAGACACTGTGGCTATGTGGTTGGATGTATGTGAGAAAGGAGGTGACGGAGAGAAATGAAGGCTACAGTGTGGAGATGGAGACAGTGACAGAGCAGCCAGGTTTCTGCAGGCTGCCATGGACACAAAGACTGAAACCACAAGCGGCATAAAGACGCCCCGAAATGGCACCATTGATATTATACCACCAATGAGCAGGAACACCACAGAACCACCTAAAATAATTGCTCCTAATGGCAGATCATTCCCCTGTGATGCAGCTCGGTTTGATGTTTTTGCGTGTGGGCAGTGGTTTCTGGCTCTAACATGGCTCTGATAGTCTCGGTGACAGAAGATGGGACGCTAGCGCACCAAAAGTGGACAGTAATTGATGGAAAGCCCAGCTAACGTGATGTGTCAGACATATGAGGCCTGTCTAATCAATGGGAGCATGTGACTGGTTTTGGGGCTCTCTCTCTCTCTCTCTGTGTGTGTGTGTGTGTGTGATACTGTTATGCTGGTCACATCACAGTATGTACAGTGTGTCTGCGAGTGGAGGCTGAAAAAGAGGAAGGGAGGAAACAGAGGAAAAGAGAAGGAGATCTGAATGAAGCAGATGCTTAAGGGCAGGTTTTAACCCTCCCTCACTGCTCTACACACACACACACACACACATTTTCTTTCCCTTCACTCTCCCTTCTCCTCTCTCCCATGATGAATCAGCTGTCACTCAGGCACCAGTCCAATCTACTGATAATGAGAACTGCATCAACACCCTCTCGCCTCTCTTCCTCCCTCTTTCTGTTTCTCTCAGTCTCTTTTTACTCTCTCTCTCTCTCTCTCTCTCTGTCACACACACACACACACACACACACACAACACACACAAATCATCCTTCCTCCTCTTTTCATGTTTAGCGCACACACTCACAAACATGTGTGCACGCCACACTCACATAAACTCATTCATCTCTCCCTCACTCATCCGTCTTATGATTCTCCTCCCCTCTTTTTTTCCCTTCCTCCCACCACTCCCTGCTTCCCTCCCTCCTCCACCTCCTCCTTGTCCTCCTCCTCCTCCTCCTCCTTCTCCTGTGTGCATGCTGAGCTGAGCAGTCAGTAGTGGGACTGAGGCAAAGGAGAGAGGATAAAGCAAGAATAGAGACAGAAAAGAGAACAGAGGCAGGAGAAAAACAGATCATTATACAGCAAACGAGCAAGGGGCCGCTGAATGAATAACAAGGAAGGGATTACAAAGCGCAGGACTAAAAAAAGGAGAGGACGCTGGCTGAAGACTCTCTAGTCTCTCTCCTCTCTTTCTCTCACTCTCTCCCCACGCTCTGTCCTTCCTGTCACCCTCCCAACTCTCTGAGAAGCTCTCCTCAGTAAAAGATGGCATGAGCAGTGTCACCCATCCTCAGCTTGTGGAGTATTTTCCCTCCTCTCTGTCTCCGTCTCAGTCACTCTCTCTCTCTCTGTCCCTTTCTCTTCTTCCTCGTCCTCTTCTCTCCTCTGTTTTCCTCTGATCTCTCCACCCGTACTTGCTCTACACGCTTTCAGCCCAGAGGGTGAACCAGGAGGGGAGGGAGGGAGACAGAAGCTGACCTCTCCCCCTCCTCCCTCCTTTCACCCGCAGAGACCAGAGAGGGAGCTGGAGCAGGGAGCCCTCTGATGACTTTCACCAACAACGAGCTCCTTAACCCGGGTGACCACAGCCTGATCGCCCTGCCCACCCCCCTCCCTGCCTACTACAAGCCAGACTCATCCTCTCTGAGTCAGTGGAGGAGGATCTAGGACCATGTTTGGATTAAAGAGTCCACACTTCTACCTCCCAGGTAGGATCATTTTTATTTCAATATTTCATGTTTTCTGTGGGTGGCTCTGTGCCGATATTCCTCCTTGTGTCAAACTATATCAAACTGTGCTCTGGTCACATAGTTACAGAGTGAATTTTCTTCTTCTTCAGTCATTCTTTCATAATTAATAGCCCGAGTGATGTCACATTGATTTATTGTCTTCTGTCAGATAAAAAGAGTTACCCTGTGATTCTGTAATAGTCATGAAAAATGCAGCCACTGTGATGTATAATGTTTTTTGTATTAAATTGATTAATTTGATGTAGATTTTTTTTTAAAATAAGAGATTATACAGAAACTCATATTTCTTCCAGGAACATTTAAATATATTGATTTGAAATCCAAACATATATGATGTCCCTTTTGTTATATATTTCCTTTTTTCGATCACCGTTAGACCACAGTGGTGTACCCTCCTGGGTTTTTTGACTGATTGTTTTCGAGGAAAACAATAACTCATTGCCTGTAAATTAAAAAAATTGATTGATTGATTGATTGATTGATTGAGTGCATGCAGTGAACAAAAACTTAAAATAAGCTAAACAGAGCTAAGATGATGAACTGTGCCATTTAAACTGTATTTATCATAATATAATCAAAGTAAATTTTAAAGGAAAATACTGTTTCTTTTCTTCTATTGTGGAAACACAATATTTTTTGAGTTTCTGATAATCAAACTAACCCTAATCCTTTTCTCTTTTTTTTTTTTTGGATCAAATTGTTGATCCAAAAAAAAATTATTTATTATATATCAAGAAAATAACTGACAATTTAATAAATAATTTCCTTTTGTTGGGTGCAATCCTAATGTCTATCTTTTATACCTATGTCATAGGTCAATCTTCAGTAGTTATGTGTTTTATTCATAATAACTATGCTACGTTGTTATTTTGTTAGGTCTCTTATGCAGCGGAGGCTTCTGCCGCTTCTTATTAGCCAAACAGCATGAATGCCCATTGTGTGCGGTTGTGTGACATGTGAAAGACTGCGAGCGGTGTCGGTGTGGAGACAGGTGTGTGGTTACCTGAGAAAGGTGGTTAAACATGCCTGATGGCAGGATGACAGAACAACAGCAAAAAGAGAAAGGAGGAGGGAGAGGCAGGTGAAAAGGCAGCGAGGGGGTGCACAGTTGAAATGACAAGTGTATGAATGTTCATTTAAAAAGTAAAGGAAATTATATGAATGGTGATGTGTGAGACGGTGTTGTTTGCCTAAAACCAGACCTTCCCGACGTAATGTTCCCCTGACCTTTAACCCTGATCTCTGACCTTTTTAGCAGTCTAGACCAGACTGTGGTCAATGATTAAAAACCCTTCAGTGACAAGAGGTGAGAAGTGAATGGGGGGACTGATACAAGAGAGAGAGAGAGAGAGAGAGAGGCAGGGAGGGATTGATGGGGGAATTAAAGGGCGGAGGGCAGATTAAACAATGTTCTTTGCCTTGTGAATCTTTCATGCTGATTTTTGAATTATACATCTGCTTTTATAAATGATTGAATCAGAGTGATTATGTGCTGCTTTGTCATTATTTGTACATCACTCTGCATGTTTGTGTGTGTGTGTGTTATTTGCCTTATCAATGTGTGCATGTAAATGAGAGAGGAAGAAGCAGAAGAAGCAGAAGAAAAAAAATCTCTTCAGGAAGCAACAACCCCACCACCCTCACCATCACCTCACCCCTTCCCTCCTCCCTCTCCACTCTCGCTTTCATCCTCTTTTTTTTTCAGTTTCCTAGGTCTCGCTTAATGTCTGTGCTGTGTGTGTACTTTTGAACGTCTGCGTGCATGAGCGTGTGTTTGTATGTACATGTCTATGTGTGTGTGTGAATTTAATTGTATTATTGTGCACATGTATAAGTGGTTCTTTGTCACAGCTGGCACCTTTATATGTGTATGTGTGTGGCTGTGTGCACCTGTGTGAGCTGTGTTTGTGTGTTTTTCGTGTGTGTGTGTGTGTGTGTGTGTGTGTACTCTCATCATTCACACACTGGAAGATGCCCCAGCCCCCCTCCTGGTCCTAACTGCCGTTGCTGTGGAGACAGTGTCAGCCACACGCTCGCTCCTCAATGATCATTTGACAATGTAGGGGGTGAGGGGTAAAGGATGTGTGTGTGTGTGTGTGTGTGTGTGTGTGTGTGTATGCAATGTGGAGCAATTACTGTGTGATTAGTCAGGGTAGAAGGAGCAGACTAAGGATGAGAGAGGAATAGAGATTAGAAGCAACAATAGAAAATCAAGTTAATGATACATATTATCTACATGGAAATCTTTCATAAAACCATCTGTCAATGGGGAAAGAAAAAAAAAGTTTGAGATAGAAGACATGACAGAGAAGGAAGATCTATGTGTGTGTGTATATGTGTGTGTGTGTGTGTGTGTGTGTTGCATTGTGCTACATTGTTACCCAGAGCATATCATGACCTTAACATAGTATCATGAGGGAAAAAAGTGGCATTTTGTTATCTCCCACTCGCTGGACCCCCCCTGGTAAAATAGGCACACACACACACACATTACAGCAGTTTACTGTTTCCCCTCAGTGATTTGTCAGGTGATCGATGGCAATCTGAATGTGTTCTTTAGAAAAAAAAAATCTTTAAAATCTAAAATTCAGCTGCAGGAGAAGGAGTGGGAAAGGTTTCTGGGAATTTGTAAATCGTGGAACATTTTTCTTGCTAGAAAAGATAAAGTCTTGTGTTATTTTAAATATATTGTCCTTTACATCATGAAATCTTTAATAATGAGATGTGCATGTGTGCTTTTGTTCTACTGAAACACTATAGACATATTATAATGAATGATTGATTAACTAAATAAACTACAGTGGTTCATCATAACTGAGACATGTTCTTCAGTCCAACAGCGTTGCTGACTGGTTGTGTCCTTGAACCAACAGTTCACTGTTAATTTTGGTCTTCTCATTTAGTTATGTTGGTAGTAAATACAAATAATAAAAGTAAAGAACATCAGGTTTCTCCTTTAATGTAAAGTCATCACGTAGGTCAAACATTGGCTCAAATGTTTCTACAGACGCCCACTCTGTGACATTTGTGCCTCTGACCATGTTTGCATTCACTCACACACACACACACACACACACACACTAATACAAGCATTCACATTATCCGCTGTGAGTCGATAGGGTGAGAAAGCCAGGTTGTTGACATGTGTATTACCCTGCCATATTTATTGGCTGCTGTGGTATTTTCGGGGGCTGGGTAGCTCTGTTCGACTTGACCTCTGCATTGATTTCCATGATACATGTTAGAGCTACAAGGACACTGTGGCTTGTGATTTATGGCAGATGTCAGATGAACACACACACACACACACACACACACTTCTCACTCAGCCTCAGGCTCCTACATTGTCAGTATGGCGTTTTGATAACTTCACTCGAACTATTTTCTTGCATTTCACAGCAGCAGCAGTTCTACAAACACACAGAAATGTTTTTTTTATGCGCGAGTGCGGCAGCTCTGAGAAAAACCTGTCCTTCATCTCCATGGCTGCTGAAGTGGCATCCAACAAAAGGGAGGAAATACAAACAGAGTTCACAACAGCATAAAAAAAAAAAGAAAAATCAAAACACAGCTCAAGTTCAGTTCGAGCTTTCTCAAACACTGATGATATCCATCATGGCTGCAGACTAAAACTAGAAAGCTTTAATGATGGATGTGTGTGGATCAGTATCTCTTAACTTAATTATTCTTTTTTTTTTCTTTGCCTCGCTCTCTTTTTTTTCTTTCCTTGTTTTTCATTTTTACCTTGGATATATTAAAATGCTGGGTGGGCTCTGAGCTGCGGTGGAGCCAGAATTCAATTTCTGTTCTTTTTTTATTTTAAGTAGGACACCAGATATTGTGTGAAACTAAAACATATACATGTGTTTATGTGTAAGTGGGTGGAGAAGCTGCTGGCAAACGTGAGTGTTTTGGGCTATTTTTCTATTCTGCGCGAGGAGAGCCTTTGTATATTCATGTAGGAGGCTGAGATGGGTGCTACCTCAAAGGAAGCGGCTGTCAGGCTAATTGTGTGTGTGTGTGTGTGTGTGTGTGCGTGTGCATGTATGTGCTCACTAGCGTGTGCCGATGAAAACAGGGTCGCAGAGCTCCACCTCAAGGGCACTGTTATTAATGAGATGAATAAAAGACCATGACAACAGCTTGATAACACAGAGGAGATAAAAAAATAAATAAATAAATAAACCACACACATGCACACACACACACACACGCCTCATATGGGAGCTGAACGACTTTCTCTTGCCAAGAAAAAAAAAAAAATAAACAAGAATAAAAGTGCAAAAACAACCATAATCTATTTTTTATGTTGTCGATCCTCCAGAGAGGGTGAAAATAAACCTGAGGAAAAAGTGTAAAAAGAAAAAAGGATGAATAAAACAATGTGTTTGGTAAATGTCTCAACCAGAAAACAAACAAGTGAACAAGTGAGAAAACCATCTAATTGGTCAAAGAGCTGGTGTCGTTAATGAGCTGATAATTAACGCAGGACTCAATTAAAGCACATGTAGACACAGCAACACACACACACTCTAACACACGTACTTATACAGGCAAACATGACTGTTCTGTGATGTTTACATCCATTTAGAGCAAGCACAGAGCTTTGATGTGAGATCTAAGCGTATAGTCACACTCACAAGGAATGCACGCACACTTTCTCTCTCTGTTACGCACACACACACACACACACACACACATGCATGCACGCACACACACAGACCGCCTGCTCACTGAGCTGAGGAGATTGGGATAAATGCCAACAGATTTTGACCCGAGGTGATAACGACAACTCCTGGTCGCACACACACACACACACACACACACACACACACACACACACACACACGTACAAACACGACACACAAACATGACATTCACACACTCACAGTGCACACATAAACCAACATGTAGAGTAAAACTGTAATAAGCAGCGCGGTGTACGGTAACAGATGGCGGGAGGATTAGCCAAATAAAAATACAGCAGTGAAAATTTGCAGGCATTAATATCTTATATGGAGAGGTAAACTCTTTAACACACACGCACATACACACAAACACACACGGACACACACACACACACAGGCAAACAGTTAAACACACACATTTATAAGACTGACTGAAACATATGAGCGACATAAAGAGAAAGAGAGACAGAGATTACGGTAGATGCTAAAAATCAGGCCGATAAAAGCAATTAAATTGAATTTAAAGCTGAAATTGAGACAGACAGACACACACACACACACACACACACACACACAGAGAGAGAGAGAGAGAGAGAGGGAGAGAGAGAGTAGTCAAATATTCAGTCCTCTCCCCCCACTGTTCCTGCACCATCTGCATGTTCATGAACCATGTCAAAACATAATTGATTGAATGTGTCAGTGTGTACGTAGGTTTGAGTGTGTGTGTGCTGCATATTTGTGTGTGTGAGAGCGTGCGAGTGTATGTGTGTTTGTGTGATTTGCCTCTACAGAGCTGGTTAACAGCAGTTATAGCCAGACAGGGCATGTATGCTTCATAATGCAGATGTGTGTTTGCACATGCCACACCTGTGAGGTGCCACAGTGCCTGGAGGGATATAGGCCTCCCATGCATACACACACACACACACACACACACACACACACGTGAGCACACACAAAAACACGCACGTGCACTCAGTGAAGTCGCTTCACTGAAGAGCCTGTTGATTACCCATGGGCATGGCTCTATCTGCCACCTGGCTGCACCATGTTAGCAGGTTCTCACTGAACTTGCACATATGATGACACACACACACACACACACACATACAGAGAGAGAGAGATAAAGGACAGAATGACTTGCTGCCCTCTCCTCTCCAACTCATTAACCTCTCTCCTCTGTGCATTTAATTCTGTCTAAGCAGTAATCTGTGGATCTTGCCATAAGTATAATGTCAATTCACCCAAACAACTCAACCACACAGTTGATATTAATCTGTACCAGTTTACACCGATGTCAATAAAGGGAAGAATAAGCATTATTATTAACTGACTGTCTTTGAATACATGTTGTTGCTACCAAAAGATCAAAGTCAAGCAATAAAATGATTTGATAACATGTATGTTAAACACAGGTGTCAATGATAGTTAAAATAAACACCTAAGAACGTGCACACAAAAGGAAAGAGCGTTTGAGCCGAAAAATTGATCTACGATGAAAAACGTCTACTTGTTTTAGTTGATTCAAATATCAGAATCTTAAAATAAGACTTATTGTTGGAAGATGTTTCGATGAAACAACCGTTACAGCAACATTATTTTGGTTTAATGAAGATAAATTCAGTCCTAAGTTCATTCAAACATTCTGTAATTCACATCACAGCGTGCGGCCCATAAAGATACTAATGTTTATGTGGGCTGGTATCTTTTTTTTTTTTTTTAAGAACACCAAGTGGCACGGAGAAGGAAAAAAATACAATTAATAAATTAGAAAAAGGTCAAATATGTCCCACATTCTGTTGCATACATGTGTACCTCCTGACACACACATCAACAGTGTACAAACACACACACGGTTACAAGGCACGTGTTTGCTCATGTGTGATCTCGCCACCTTGTTCCACCTCCGACGCTATTTGCATAATCTGCATAATGATGCTGGCTTTAATTGCCCCACACCCAGGTAAGGGATCATGTGGTTAAGTGGGAGATCATAATTATGTAAATAATTGGCCTGACCATAGCAAGCTGCTGCTCTCTGCCACCCATCTGGAGAGAGTGAAGGAGAGGAGGAGGAGAAACATTATGAGAGACAGAGAGAGAGAGAGAGACGGGGCACGACTGGAGGGAGAGGAAGAGGTGAGTGATGAGAGGGGAGGGAAAGAAAAGAGTGAGATAGTGAGAGATGAAGGAATGAGGACAGTTCGAGTGGAAGTAGCAGGAAAGAACATGTGGTGAGGAGCGACGGCTGAGAGGGTGAGGAGGAGGAGAGGGAATGTAAAGAGCAAAAAGGATGAAAGAAAGCAACGTGTGATTGTCTGCATGTTTAATCTGTTGAAGAATTCACCCACAGGTTCCTGATCTATCCCGTTTTAATGTAATGCTTCATTTACTTTCCTCTTTTAAGTTTGTCCCCGTGGGAAAATTCTATCTCCAGCTCTAGAAAAAAACCCAAACAACCTTATACACACTAATCAAAAATGAAGAAAGGACTCAGCGCACATCAAACACTCACTCAAGACAAACTTAAAGGGAATGTCTGATGATAGTCTCTTGTTTATTCATTGTTTGCAAATTCCATGACAAATCCGAAACCAACAATAAAGTCGATTGTACAAAGCGGTATCGACAGTGCAGTCTGTCAGCATGTATCTCATTCCTCTGTGTCATCCAGTTTGGTTGTTATTTAAAACCTCATCCAACCTTTATTCAAACATTCAAACTTTATTCAAACATTTCCTGCCAATGGAAACATGTTTTGCACAGTACTCTTCGCTGGATACACATTTCAATTAAGCGAAACAAATAAAAGATAGAGGCGATAGATAAACGATAGAGATTGTTGTGCAAGGATTGAATTCCCATGTGAAGAGTCACAAACGGACACTAATGGCTCAACACACTGTGCACTTTAGTGCAGAGAAACAGAATCAAAATCACATTTAACACACAATGTAGCATCTTAAATGTCTAGAAATTTAAAAAACAAATCAAATACTTGTATAATTTTAAAAAACAATCAGGGAAGTTTCTGTATAAATGATAAATAAATGAGAAAAATGACACTACATATCCAGTCTCACACAATAAGATCTATTAGAATAAGTAGTAATATAGTAATATAGATATTTATATATAAATGTGTGAAAAAACTTTCATTTCATAAAACATCTACTGAAAACCCACTGAAAGCACCAGAACAACGGCTAAATGTCTCTCAATATGAATTTGCCAGCATCAATATTTGTATTATTATAAACATGAGGACAACATTTATTATTTAATCCCTAAACCTACTCACCTGTGACTTTAACCCTCACCCTCAAGTCTTAACTGCCATTAACAGCTTCCTGAACCACGTCAGATCTGGTGAAATGTTTTTACTTTGGAAGATTATTTAAGTATTCCTGAACAAACACACACACAAGCGTACATGCACACACACACACACGCAAACACACACACATATGCTTGCCACTGTATCCGCTGCACAGATGGTAAAGGCAGCAGCCTCTTCACACAGACAAAGGGAAGGTAATTCTCTCTGCAGGACGTGAACAGAGCTGGTGCTGGAAAAGAGCAGCGCACATCAACACTCCCCTCCCTGTTTCCTCGTCTCAGCGTCTCAGCCCCAGGCCAGCAAACAACACAGTAAAAGAGTAAACTGACAATATGAGCGCTTGCACGTTTGTGTGCATGCTGTCTGTGTGTGCGTCTGTGTGTGTGTGTGTGTGTAGCTGGAATAGGCTTGAGGAGGAGGGACAGGAAAAATAAGAGAAGAGGGGAGAGAGAGAGAGAGAGAAAAAATGAGAGTGAGATAAAATGAAAAAGAGAGGGAGAGAGTGCAGAGAGGGAGGAGGTAATAAACAGGATTAGTGCTTATCTTTACAGCACTGTGTGTGTGTGTGTGTGTGTGTGTGTGTGTGTGTGTGTGTGTGTGTGTGTGTGTGACAGAGTGACTGACTCCAGCATTACCTTTGCCAATGTGTCTCCATCCCCAGGTATCTCTTCTCTCTGAACTCCCTCTGCTTTGTGTGTACTGGTACACAATGTACTTTGTGTGTGTGTATGTGTGTGTGCACATGTGCACATGGACACCATGCACACCACTACAGCGACTCTGTCACTTTGTATGGTCTGTGTACTTCAAGGATGGGAACCTGTGTGAGCCTGTGAGTGTGTTTCACTATTTTGCATGATGACTGTAGAGAGTGTGTGTGCACGCACGGGTGTTTGTGTGTGTGTGTGTGTAGCTGCCAAAGGGGTAAAGAGTGTACTCACCTCCTTGTTGCTTTTGCAGTTTGTCTGAATTACCAATAAATTCCGCTACAGAGAGTGTGTGTGTATGCACATAGATGTTTGTGTGTATGCATAGGTGTGTGTGCGTGTGTGTATGCTCGGAGGGTGGGTTTACTCGTCATCATAATGCTTGTCCAGCCACGTAGTATCATTGTATGTGACAGTGTTTCTATGTGTAATCTCCTACCTGACCAGAGCTAACAGGCTGCTGCAGCGTCTCACTTCCACTGGATGGGGAAGGAGGAATACATTTAAATAATCAGGGGTTTGGGTTCATGACTGATATTATGCCTCGCTGCTTTTGTAAATGAGCATCTGTGTGTGTGTGTGTGTTTATGTGCAAGCAAGTGCATCTGCTTTTTAAGACATCTGTGGATTTCTTGGTGGATTGTTATTGTAGCAGTTTCCCCAGCTCATCTCATCTTCACTGGAGATGAATAGACAGAGAGGAAGAAAAAAGGAGCAGGAGGCAGAGACAAACCGAGCGTGGATTTGTGTGTTTGTGCATACAAATGTGTGTATGCTTGCGTGTGTGATGGATAGAGGGCTTTATGAGAGAGGAATAGGCTAATGACCAGGTCTCCAGAGGCAGTAAGATTCCTGGAGCTATTACTGCTGGAGTTCATAATGGCCTCTGTGCTTGGCCTCTTTTACATGGTACTTAATGGGGGATCCTACAGTCCACTGCCAAGTGTAACCCACCCGGAGAACACACACCGCTGTGCGCTTTGACCCCAACGCTGCCCACAAACACACACTAAAACACACAGAGCAGCACATATTCAATCAGAGGCTTTAGCTTCTGTTTTATGCACCTGCAGATGTACACACATGAACTCCTGTGTGTTTTACTCTTCCCTCCCTCCCTCCCTCTCTTTCTCTCTCACACACACAGACACACACACACGCATTACAACCTGTATAGGTCACAAAGGATAGAGGTGAGACAGCCACCTCACAGAAAACTGAGAGTGTCTGCCTGCAGCACACAGCCAAACCATAAATCATGTCAGTGTACGCAAGTCTCTGCAGACACACACACACACACGCACGTCCACAATTCTCATTCACTCCCCCTCTTTTCTCTTGTGTAGGTTTGAGTACAAGAGAAAGAGGGGGATTTGGGGATTATAGGGGAGCCTCACTTTTTTCTTTTCTTTTTTTCGTTGCTTCCCTCAGTACTTGTTGTTTCCACTGAGAGAAGTAGGGAAGTAGGGGGCCACTAATCTGAGTGTGTGTGTGTGTTTGTGTGTGTGTGTTTGTTTGTGACTGTGTGCGTGCATGAATATACAAATGTGTGTGTGTCTACTGTGGTGTATGTGTACTAGTTTGTGTTTATGCGTGCCTGTGTGTGCCTCTTTCATCACTGAATGGATCTGTGAGAAAGACTTGAAGGAGACAGTCTATTCATTGAGGAAAACATTGAGGCTGTTTGGTGTTACTGCGTGTCTGGCGTCTTAGAAAAGCAAGAGGAAGAGAGGAAGGAGGGAGAGAGAGAGAGAGAGAGAGAAAACTAAAAAAAAAAAAAGTGAGGAGGAGGATGGACAAGGTAGAAATCTGCACTCGGAAGCGCAAATCAATGCAAAACAGCTGTTAAAAAGCTGCAAAGTGGAGCAGCTGCTCGGGAGACGAGAAGAGAGGGATGGGAGATGAAGGGATGAACGATCAAGAAACAGAGACAGACAGGGAGAGAGAGAGAGAGATAAAGAGAGAAGGAGAGAGAGGAGAGAGAGGGGAGGCCCAGGGGAGATACTGAAATATTAGACTAAATGAAGCAGGCTGAGTGAGCTTATAGCAGATGATGACAGATGAATATTAATATACATGTTTGGAACTTTATAATTTACACAGTATGTTTGTGACTTCAGTAAATATTTGAGTGATTCATATAAAAAACAGAATTAATTAATTAAGAGTATTTTTTGAGCTTATATAACACATAAAGAAGATCAAATAACAGTCAAGATTTTATCAGAAATGTTACTTTTTTTTTTGTTAAATTAGTGAATTAATCAAAGGTTACACTAATCAGTATTTATATAAACTGTATGTTATTAAAGGTGTGACTCAAAACTGTCAGAGGAATTATCACCTGATTGTTCAGCTCGGCTCAGATCTACAGATCACCGCCTTCAAACTCATTGTTTTATTTTTACAGCCTACAGCTCAGCTCTCATCTCCGGCCGCAGCAGGGAGCTGTTTTAAGTGAAAAATCTCTGATAAACCCATTGTATCCTGCCCTCCCGGCCCCAGACAGCAGCCTTTCAAAAATAATATGTCAGTGTTGTGTTTTCAATCCCAGTTTTAAGGTCTTGTACTTGATTATATGAGTTTTTTTTTTTTTTTTTTAAATCCACTACCTTGATCTTTTTGTTACTAAATAGTCACAATAACCAAATTTAAGTCATTTGAATGATTCATGTTTGATTGGATTTAATCATTTTTTAGACAATATAGTCATGAATGTGAGTGAGTGTGAGTGTTGTCTCTGTGTGACACACTGACGACCAGTGTACAAAGTCAGCAGGGATTGGCTCCAACCCCCCCCCAGCTGCTTCTGTTAAAATAAAATATATATATGTTTCCTCTGATGATTAATTACCACTGTTATAATTGCTGTTGATATAGTGATAGTAACAGTAATAATAGAGGCAGTAAAAGACACTATCAGCACCTCCGATAGAATTACATCAGTATTATTATCATTATCATGAGTTCAATGATTATCATTATTATTATCGGCCTGTGTGTGAGTGTACAAGTGTGGCAGAGGGAGGAGGAGCTGCCTTGAACACATCTAATTGTCTCTAGTGGACAGTAAACATGTCCAGGCTTTGAGGTATCAGCAGTCTGGGGCCACATCTTCCCTCCCTTGCATCCCTCCATCTCTCCAGGGAGCTTCAGAGGAGCAGGTGCTCACCCCCCTTCCTCTTCCTCCTCCTCCTCCTTCCTCCTCCTCCTCCTCCTCCTCCTGATACTCCGCCTCTCTCTCTCTCTCTTTCTCTCTCTCTGTCTCTGAGGACAGTTAACGTGTTGTCTGTCTCTCATCTCCGTGTGCGTCGTGCTGCGACCGGAGGAGACCACACAGTGTATCGCTGCACGCGCACACACACGCACACGCGCACACATACACAGACGGGCTCTAATAGGTTATAATTTATACAAAAATGCGCAAAAATCATCGCGGATTCTCTCTTCTTTAATGAGACGGTAAGTTTTTCGGTTTCTGTTATTATTATTATTATTATTATTATTTTTTCTAAAACACAAAACATCAGTTTCTCGGTTGTCGTGAATAATGTCTCTGTTTTTTATATTATTATTGATTATCATTGTATGTGGTGACTTCATCTAACCTATCTGACCATATTGCTTTTTAAGCAACGATATGTTACTTTGTCAACAGTGACTCACTCGACGTGTTATTCTGCTACAGTCGCTCTTTTTTCATTTACGATATGATCTTCTCACTTTGTATCCCACGCGATCTTGTGTTAGTTTTTTTTTTAATGTTAGTATTAGATTATAGGAAGTTAAAGGCGGAAGTAAACATTTATTTCTCATCGAGTCTTGTTTTCAGATAAATTACAGTAGATTGAAACAGTGTGCCGTGTGTGATTGAATCAGTTGGTCGACAATCTCGTTGAGTTGTCCAACAGGAGGAGCTTATTACTTTCAAAATAAAATCTCATTAACGTGAGGATTAAGAATTTTCATGGAGATTTAAGAGAATAATGCAAGAGAAGATAAATTTAGAGCAACTTTAATGACTTTTTTTGCGTCGAACTGGTTATTTCTTTAAATATATCTTCATTTAAGAAACACTTTATGCTTTTATTTTGAAGCCTGACTCCTCCACTTCCTGTTTCGTCGCGTTAACAATGTGCGTCTTGATACAGCGGCTGAAGGTGAGGCTTGGAGAGGTTGCCTGCGGTTTCTTCTCGTGTTATCTTTCTTGTTAAACTTGTCGGTGATCAAACAGCGTTCCTGTTTGCTTCTAGTAAACTTAACGGACAGGAAGACAGACCTGAAACACTGGTATGTCATTCAAGTCTTCAGTCTTTCCTCGGGATGGTTTGTCACAGCACCCATGGGAGTTAGAGGAGTCGCTCTTTAATCCGGGACCTTTAACAGCGGCTGTATTGTTTGGCTGAGATAGATGCCGCTGGGCGCATTAGCAGCAGTCAAGCGGATCACGTCGCTTTTGTGTGTGTACACAGCCCGCAGGTGGAGTTCAACACACACACACACACACACACACACACACACACACACACACACACGCTCCATGCACCATGTGCTGCTCCTGACCTGCCGTAGACCAGCTGCTCTGCAGGGGTTACTGAGTAAACCTCCAATCTCTTTAATTACCTCCCTCTCATATATAGATACTGTAAACCCAGGCTCCATCGCTCATAGACTCCCCATGACTTCACACTAAGCTCACTGATAATTTCTTTTAAGTCATAAAACATCTTTTGTGTGTTTATTGATGAATAAGTAATAAGTTAAAGTCGTAAAAAAAAAAGAAGATAAATATTCCTGTGGGCGTGTGTGTTTTTTGGTACTTTTTTATTATTATTATCCCTCTAGAGACAATATTGTTTGTATTTTTACATCTTTGTAACTAATGAGCTTAATCACATTGTAGATCCGTGTCATTATAGAGTAAACTGTGAGAGATGAAGCATTTAAAACACATTCAGAGGTTCAAAAGTAATCAGACACGAACATGGAGTAAAAAATAATCTTCTGATTTAGTATTTTGTGGGTTAAAGACTAAAGTGATGCTCTCCCAGACCTTCACTTGTTGTACTTGTAATTTTGATCTTCTCCACGAGTTTCCGGTCGTTAAGTCAAGAATATTCTGCTTCTTCTCTTTGCCAAGTTGTTTATTTAACTTTGGCCTTGTATTTAGGACTTTAGACTTTTTTTTTATTAAATATGCTGGAGCACCTCTAGATATAAACCATGATCCTCCAGTGTAGCAGGTGGCACTGTGGTGTCAACATACAAGTCAAAGAAGTAGGTTAGTGAAGGTCACGACAACACAGATTCAAACGCTATTTCTGACAGACAACACTGGATCAAATTGGTCATTATCACCCAGAAAGTGTCTCATTATAGTTCCATGGTGTGTCAGAAAACATTAGCTCACTTGTGTCGCTGGAGATTATTGCCTGATGATATCTGCCTGAGCTGCACAAGAACCAGATAACAAGCTACCTGATGCACTCACTTATTTTATATTTAGTTAGTTTAGTTATATTTATATTTAGTAGATTTTGTGAAAGTTTCACAGTGTTTCTTATTATGATAGCATTGGACATTGATTTTAAGTATTGGAAGAAAAAAAAAAACCCTCTGTTACTTGTTTTTCTCAAAAGAAACATCAGATCTAGGTGTGACGGTGAGGTCAAAATGATGTTACGTGACTTTATAGCCCATAAAATTGACAAATAGTCAAGACTACATTGTTATATTATTATATTATAATCGATACAACTTCTGCTTTTGCACACATTCATCTCAGTGGACTTAAAATAATTAAACACTGGACGCTGGATTCCCCTCAACCTTGTTTTACTCTTATTTCCTATACATCACATTGTTTTCTTTATGCGTTATCAGATTATGTGTCATTTTCTAGCCGGATACAATATGTTTGTGTGTGACTGTCAGTGCAGAGAGTGGGAGGACGGAGACACAGGGAGCAAGAGCAGAAAGCACCAAGTGATAAAGTGAAGTCATGTGTTGTTATAGAGCCAAAATAGTAACCGTTTAACTGAAAAAAAAAAACACACACAACATCCCATTCACAATGTGATTTTATAAAAGTTTAAATCTATATTGACCACAAGGCAGAGGAAGCGATCCCTGCTTTAAAACAATTTTCAATTTCAAGAAGCTTTATTGGCATGACTGTTTTACAATATTGCCAAAGTGTACAGATTACAGAACACAACAAAACAAGAACAATAACAGTAACAATAACAATAGCAATAGTAATTAACAATATATCAATGGCAGGATCAGCTGGTTCGTGTAGAGGAGATCACGTCAGGTTGTTGTTGTGAAGATTTTCTTTTCTCCTGTGACAGGCACTCACATATTTTGCTGCGTCTATAACAACATCTGAGGTGTAAGAAAGAGGCTTGTGCTGCTGTTTGAGTCGTGCTCGCTGTGGTGTACAGCTTGTTGGAGTTCGATATCTTCCCTTTACTCAGAGCTGGTCCTCAGGTTGTCTTGACTGTACCAGTTCTGTGTCTGTGAACCGTCTTTTTAGTACCTGACTCAGGAGGACCGTGGGACAAAGTGTACTCCAGCACCTGGCTGCACAGATTGCAGGGACGCCCTGGTTTGACAGTATCTGCATTGTGTGATGCTTCTTTCATAGCTCGATGATTAAAATAGGTTGTAGAGTAGAGTCTATTAAGTGTTATCCAGTGAAATGAGTCACAGTCTCTTTAGGGGCCGAACAGTCTTAAAGCTCCCACTGATAATTTTTTCATTGAACAATTCAGTTTCATTTAATTGAAATCATCAGTAACTGCCCTTGTTTCCTCTTTCCATAATTTCAGTCCACAGAAACTTGTTCCAGGACTCTACTACTTTCGTCTTGTGTAGTTTTCTGGCTTTTTTTTTCTGGGGTTTTTTTTTAGGTGTGAGATTCACATCTGGTGGTGACTCCTCTGTGGTTATGATCTCTTGTTGGTTAACAAGGAAACTTTTTTAACTTTTCTTGTACACACACCTGCTTATTTAGAAACTTGACCAACTGCTGATTATGACAAATCAGCTCCTGATATCTCTTGAACAGTTGGACATTTGAAGGCCTCACCTCTTGGAAACTGAGTTAATAAAGATATGAATTGGTAGGTTTATCAATAATGTAAATGATCATAAGTAGCATCTGCATCTTGATAAAAAGTAAATAAATAAAAAATAAAAAGACACAGTGAGAATCTGATGAACACAACAAGGAAGCACAAGATAATTACTTTGTTACAGCCCTAATAGACTCATGTTTCAGTCACAGGAAAAAAATGCAAGACATGCAACTAATAATCCAACAGTATCTTTTAAAGTTGACTCATAGGACAGAGGTAATGATAATTAACATATATTAATAAATCAACACCCAAAGTTTATTTCCTTATAGCTTTGGTCTAATCTAAATGGTGATAATACACAAGGAAATAATCTATTAAATTAGTAATTTGACAGTAGACGGCAAATCTTCTGACCTAAATTTAATTTTGAACGTCTGATGTAGTAGCATCAGTGTTTACTGAAGCGATAGTTGTTTTGCAGGTAGCACACACCTCAATTACACCCTGCACTTTATACTTATCCAACACCTGCCTGACAGGACGCTCTGTGTGTCTTTATACACCTTTGTGCGATGAGAGTGTGTCTGTGTGTGTTCTCTCCCCTCCTCCACCCCCCCGTGTTTGTTCAGATGGTTGTGGTCTAGCCACCGCGGTGTCGGCACCTGCTGAGCAGAGTCGGCCTCCGGCCAGAGGAGGTAGTACTGTGGCAGTCAAGCGTCTGATATGGCTCTCTGTACACACCTCCACCAACCCCTGAACACATACACACACACATGCTTGTGTATCTAATAAAAACAAAAAAACAAAAGAATCTGCCAGCAGAGGTCAGACGCAGTTAGGCGCCAAAAACAAACTGAGACAGGGTAAGATTGGCTTGCCTCAGATTGTTTTATCTTTTTGCATCATCTCCGTATCAGACAGAGGCGAGACTGAGCTGCACGCTGCGGAGGAGATCGATGATACCGAGGGGGGAAAACCAGAAATGTAGCCGGTGTAATGGGAGAGGCTGTCGAGTGAGTGGAAGGAGACTGAAAAAGAGATAGTGAAGAGGAGATGACAAGGCAAAGAAATGATAACATGGACCGATAGAGGAAAAAAGTGTAAGTCCCAAAAACAGATGCTATTTATATTTTCAGTTTTCTGCATCTGACAGACAGTGACAAGATGCGCACAGACAAGTACACTGATTAGAGAAACAGAGAAGGGGTCACTGAAAGAGGAGAAGTGCCCTGTAGCTGCAAGGAGGCAAAGTTAAGACCTCAAATTAGGGGAGAAGAGAAGAGGAGAGAAAAGAGCCACCCTGTCTTTGCTGACAGGCCACATTTCTGCTCTAAGCTGTAGCAGTGATAATTTATAGACCTTTCAGTAACATCTCAACTCTGTTATGATTGCACAGTAAACATGGCTCTGCTCTGGCGGATGCACTGTTTAATATAAAACTGAGTAATGACTGCTACACTTCCCTTACTTTCTGCATTGTTTTGTTTCCCGCCGTATGCTGCTAATTCTCTGCTCCAGCGCATCTTCAGATGTGCTTCCTGCTTTGTTTGTTGGGTTTTTTCTTTTTTTCTCTCTCTTCTTTTTCTTGAGGTGTTGGTTATTACAGTATGTGGTTTTTCTGCTCCATTTATCTCAGGACCATAAATGAATGCTGGCTCTCTGGTCCCAAAGAGTCACATGCATATGTTTTTTTGTTTTGTTTTTTTTTTGACACACACTGCGTCAGCTTTATGTGCATGTCTGTGTCTTTGACTTGTTTCTTTTCATGTATTTAAACATACAGCTCTTCACTTTTGTTCTCGGTGATGTCATTGTTTTCTGCATATGTCATCTTTCTGATGCTAAAGTTAATTTGCACGCCTGTCCCTGTGCCTGTGACTTTGTGAGTGTGCGAGATGCTGGAGTGGGGCAGTGTGTTTGTTGTTTATGGATTGTAAGGAAGTGTTAAGTGTTTCTGTGCGAGCTGCAGAGCGACTGGAGCTAGTAAAGCCATTTAGCAGCCCCTGGAGTAACCCTGGAGACTGCTGTGTTGACGCCACTCTGACTGCTATTACAGACAAGTTTAAGAGGCTGTAAAACATTTGGCTACTTTTCCTCCCTCCCTCTCTCTCTCTTTCTCTCTCTCTCTCTCTCTCTCTCTCTCTCTCTCTCTCTCTGTGTGTGTGTGTGTGTGTGTGTGTGTGAGGAATTTGAAAATGTCTGCCAGCTATTGTAACAGCAACAGTAGCTGTTGTTGTGATTAGTATCAGCTGTAGGAGCCAAAGTAATAGTGTCTTAAAGCTTAAATAGTGCATTTTTTGAGTCTCATGTGAGTGTGTGTGCGTGCGTGCGTGCGTGCGTGCGTGCGTGCGTGCGTGCATGCTCATTATTGGTCTAATGTTATGTAACTGTTCGTAAACACAAATAAGGAAAGTCAATTTAATGTTTTAAGTGCTAACATGGTAGCCAACATTGGAACACACACACCACACACTCAGACATGCCAAAGTGATGAGGGTTAATTATTAGGTGTGTGTGTGTGTGTGTGTGTGTGTGTGTGTGTGTGTGTGTGTGTGTGTGTGTGTGTGTGTGTGTGTGTGTGTGTGTGTGTGTGTGTGTGTGTGTGTGTGTGTGTGTGTGTGTGTGTGTGTGTGTGTGTGTGTGTGTGTGTGTGTGTGTGTGTGTGTGTGTGTGTGTGTGTGTGTGTGTGTGTGTGTGTGTGTGTGTGTGTGTGTGTGTGTGTGTGTGTGTGTGTAATAGTGTGTTGCAACTGCCTCTTCCATCATCATACCTGCTCACACACACACAAAAACACATATATACACATGCCGACTTTTTTTTTTAATGAGCTGATAAGGTAGAGCAGATCCCCCCTGCTGTCCTCACAGTCTCCCTGTAGTGGGTGTTTGTCTGTTTTTCTGTGTGTGGGAGAGTGGGCAAAAGTGAAAGTGAGAGAGAGAGAGAGAGAGAGAGTGAGGGAGGACATAAAAAGGTGTTAAAGATACAGGCCTCAACATGTCCAATGTCACTTGCTTCATGCTGAGCAGAGTGTGATTGTGCATGTAGGTGTACTCATTTGTGATGTTGGGATGTTTATTTTTAGCCATAATAGCAGTGGGGCTCTCGGTACAGGAACAATCGGCTGCTCGATGGATCAATGATTAGTGAGATGACTGAGTCCCGGGTGAAATGTTGGGGTGAAAATTTGATCAACTCACTGTTTGTGTGTACAGTCAAAGTCAGAGTTTACACTTTCCTCAAGACTTTATGACCTCAGTAAAAATGATTGGTAACATGTTAAATGTCAGTATGTGTTTAGCTGTTATGTGTTAGCACATTGGCAACATACTGTAAAAATGTTAACATGCATAATAAAACATACCACCTGTAAATATGAGGCCATTTAAAGAGCTTGGTGTGAAAACACTGACACCAACCAAATACAGCTGATCTAACACTGTGGAGCTGAGTGTCGAGGTGCGTTCAGGTTTCATGTAACATTGGAAAGTATTTATTTTTTTTATCTATTTTTTTTTTTTTGTGCTCTGTCATAATTCAACCCAAGCTGCCAATGCACCAATTTAGTTTAGCTGTAAGTGTTAGCTTGTTAGCAACTCACAAACATAAGAGTGAAAATTGGCTGTGCACTCGTTTGACAGTCCAAGCTGGTCTCAAAACTAATAAGGTACTGCACTGCTTTGTTATCTTTCTCCAGATGTCTCCAGTTTCCCCTCTTGTCTCTACACAGTCACGTAATAGAAACAAAATTTCTGTTTATAGGTGAAACTTTCTCAGCTTGTGCTTTCTTTTTAACTTTTTGTTCCACTGTTAAAATTCACTTTTTGCTCAAATGTTGTTTTACATTAATGCTGCTAGCATGCTAAATGTTAGCATTTTTGTTAATACTCAGTAATATATATATATAAAAGTCTTCTTTAGGCTTTAGCTTGTTTTTAACACAACAGCTGTAAACACGTTAGCATGCTGACGCTAGCTTTTAACTTTAACGCACAGATAAACTAAATTAGCACAGTGATACATGTGTTGCCTTTATATTGCCATCATCAACAAGCCAAAGTTATATATATATTTTTAGCACTAATATTGATATAAATAGCAATATTGGCATTTTAACTCTGTCTAAAGGTTTTTCAGTGAATATTAGAGACTAATGGGGCCTTTAAGTAATGTTTACCCTTTCACTCATCAGTTTAAAAAACAATAAAGGTTTCCTAAAGGGAGTAAAAATATCTTAATTTGTATTTAGGTTGAAGGGGTTAGAGGTCACTGTTACTACCCCTACTACCCCCACCCCAACCAACTCACCCCTGTCCCCAAAGCAGACAGAAGTGACTAGCAGAGAGACAGAGTGATGGATGGAGGGTTAACACTAGCCACACACACACACACACACACACACACACACACACACACACACACACACAGCTCAAACCACACACCCACCCTCCCTGTCATCCCCCTAAACCTACTCCCCCTTCTCCCCACCTCCCAACCACCACCACCACCACCCTCCCAGGAGTGAGAGCCAAAGGCAGGAAAGATGAAGAATGAAGAGAGAAAAGAAAACGACAGACAGCACAGTTGGAGAAAGAGAGAGAGAACAGCTAAGGAGAGAAAACAGAGATAAAAAAAAAAAGAGTGACAAAGAAGAGAGGAGGTGGGATGGAGAGAGAGAGAGAGTGGTAGAAGGAGAGGGAGTGGACGGAGGAGGAGGAGGAGGAGGAGGAGGAGGGGGTGGATGGAGAGGAGGAGGAGGAAGAGGAGGAGGGGTAGGGGGGAGTGGATAGAAAAGAGGTCACGTGATCACGTAGCAGCTGCAAGGCTGAGAGGGAGAGAAAGAGTCTCACAGAGGAGCAGAGAGGCGACGAGCAGGAGGAGAACAGTGAGTGGGAGGGTGAGTGTGTATGTTTGCATGTCTGAATTATGTGCACATGCATATGTTAGTATGTGTATGTTTGTCTTGTTTATGTGTGTGTATGTGTGTGTGAATGACATAAATAAATATGTGAGAAATAGCCTATAAAACAAAACAAGAAAAAGATTGTAGAAAGAAGGAAGGAAGAAAGAAAAGAGTCAAGAAACAGAGGAGATTATGTGTGTTGGCTTTTGTTAAATAAGCTTCAGTATGCTGAGATAAACGAGAGAGAGAGAGAGAGATTGAAAGAGAGAGAGAGGGAGGAAGGAGTGAGTGAGAGAGTGAGTGAGAGGGGAGGGAGAGAAAGAGTCGATAGAAACTGTCTTATCATCTCTCCCTTGACTGCTGGGCTCAGCAGAGACAGAGATATAGACACACACACTCACACAGCCTGTCAGGATCTGAGCTTTTACTCTCTTCATCTCTCTTCCCATTTTCTGTCTGTCAGCTTCAATTTCAATTTACCTTATTGACAAGACATGTAATATATAAGTGAGGCCACGGATAGAAAGGAAAACAGAGACAAGAAAAGGAGAGATATCACATGTTCAACAGCTTGTGTTTAACCAATAATCCTCTAATGTGTAAACACAGTAATGTCAGAGGCTGCATGCATGTTAATTGTACATGTTGCATATGTTACATATGTCACTGAGCGCAGTTTGTTGTAGATTGACAGATTGTCTGTTATCTGTCATCTGTTTGTGTTACTTTAGTAACAAACTGTTTTTTATCAGTTGGTTTCATATTTTGGACACATGAAGAAGACATGAAGTGTGGGGGTGTCTGTGGTTGTGGATGTATTTCTCTGATGGTTTAGATGATTTCATCCAGTAACATCTGTCAGTCTACACTTCATAATCACTTACTTTAAGATTTAGCTTTTGTTGTTTTGACTTCACACACTCAGGTGTGTGAAGTCAGAGAGACAGAAGGTGGACTTTTTTTTTCTTTCTTTTCTTACATTCCCAGTTAACAAACTCCAAGATGTGAATTTCCTTTATTCCTCCACTTGTTCAGAATCATCCGTGTGATGAGCTGAACATTCAATAATGGTGTTCAATGTGCACATATGAATTTTTCATGAGTGTGTCCACTGCTTTGGCTGTTTGTTTGTTCCTCCCGCTGTATAAGTGTGTGTATGTATGCTTGAAAGGTGGTTGTGTGTGTGTGTGTGTGTTGTGGTGGTAATGAGGTCACTGCTGTAGCAGGCAGGGGGGCTGCTGGCTAATTCCAGCTGTAATTAACATTAGTGGGTCAGAAAGAGGGTAGAGGGTGAAGACAAAGGTTACTCCACGTTTGTTCAGAGTGCGTCTGCCGCTGTGGATCGATCGCTGTTAGTTATGTCTGTGGTCGTGTGTGTGTGTGTGTGTTCATTTTGTGTGTGTTCTTGTTTGCACTTGTGAAGGTGTAAAAATGCAGTGATACCTAAATAATGTTTGCGTGTAGACACTCTGGAAGTCTTAAGATGTGTTGACTGGCTCCCTGGAGGAAATGGACATGTGTGCGCTCATGTGTGTGATTTGCTATTAGGGTCACAGCTCTATTTGACACAGCTCTACTCCCTCCACTATGTGTCTAGTCGAGTTGATCCATGCTCAAAAGCGCACGCACACACACACAGATACACACTCATCCATTCTCTTATGTTTGACAAATTTCATTCATTCAAGATAAATGAGACATCAGCTGTGTTGTGAAACTCATTCTTTATCCATATTTTCAGGTACAGCAGATCATCAGATTTATTAGTTGCCAAAAGTCCTCTCTAGATATCAAATAATAACATTCATCACACATTTCTTCCTGCTCTCCTCCCCAGGTATGAACCATGAGTCCAATAAATCATCATCATTAGGAATGATCTCCACAGCAACTCGTACCACGGCCACTGTCAGTCCCCTCAGCCCACTAACCAATGGGAACGCAGTTGCTCAATCTGCAAACTCTGGATTCGCTGCTGCTCTGCGTAAACTGGCCAAACAGGCTGAGGATCCCAGAGGTGAGCAGTGATCTAACCTTAAAAACACACAACTCCAGCAGCTTCAGCCCCTGGGGGGAGCGAACATGGTCCTGAACACACAAACACGTACAAGCAGCAGACTCTCTTTGTTGGTCACACCCTAGAACAACCACCTTTCTATAGCTGCCAGGTTTGTTCGTTATACTTTTAGTTTCTGTCACCTCTACGCCAACCGAACTGTGAAAACAAAATTCAACTGCTAAGAGAGCTCGCGTAGCTGTCTTGTCATTTGTACACTTTTTGCTTTTGTACACTTAAAATAAACAAGGCATAAGTTGCTGATTAGTGAGCTTTGGAGATGCTGGGAGGTGGTTTTTATTACAGTATGTGTGGACAGAGCCAGCTGTTTCCCCTCTTCCCAACTTTTATGCTAAGTTAAGCTAATCCAGCTCCCAGTTGTAGCTTCACATTTACTGTTCAGTCACAGGAGTAGTGTCAAACTTCTCATCTAAACTCCTCCAGAAATCAAATAAACACTTTAACCAAAATATCAGACTATTCCCTGGAGAAATGACCAAGGTATTAACGACTAAAAATTGGACCCTGAAAGGCAAACAATGTGCCAGTAACCATGCAAGTAGATCATTTCACTCACCAAGGTTGTGTTTTGTGGTTTAGTGTGAAATGTTTTAGTGCCTGGTAGTTCTTTGGTTGTGTGTATGTGTGTGGATGTGTGTGTATTTGTGTGTGTGTGTCCCCTCACTCAGCTCATTGGTGTCCTAATGAAGGTGTAGGATAAGAGCTGACCTATTCTGACCTCTCCCTCTCTGTCACTTCCTTCATTCGTTTCCATTCATCCCCTTATAATGAGAATCTAATTACAGCCAATTATAACAAGCTCTTTCTCTCTCTCTCCCTACTCTCTATCATCATCTTGCTCTCTCTCTCTCTCTCCCTGCAGCTCTTCCTCCTCCACCTTCTCTTCATCTCATTTTTTCCTTCTCCTCCTCCTTTTTACCATCTCTCTGTGTGTTTGTGTTCCTGTGCTCGTATACTGATTAGTGAGTGTTACAGTAATAGGGTAATGGTGAAGTAAATGTTAAGGACAACACACACATTCTCCCTTTTATCACATTTAACACCTCCCTCTTCGCTGCGTCACACCCTAGTCTTTTTTAACACCTTCATTTATGACATCCTTTTTTTTATTCGTTCTCTATATATCTGTTATTTTCCTTTATTCGTCAATGTGCACACATGCATAATTGTCACACATTTTTTTTTTAATCTTGTACCCTCTTTCTCGTCTCTTACACTTCCCCTTATTTGTGTCACATCTTACCCGAACGCTTTTCATCAAAATGATTGAATCACTGTTTATTTCTTCACAGGCCAGCATTGACAAAAAAGTTATTTTTTTCCGTTGTGTGTACCATCTGTATTATGTCACATGGGGATTGTTGGATCCTGCTTTTTTTTTTTTTTTTTTGCTTGTTTGTTTTGTTTCTTAATCTAATCAGCTGTGCGATAGCAGCAGCTGATTTCTGATCCTGAAGCTTGCTTTCCCTCCTCAGGTTCTACACTCAGCGGTGAGTCATCTCCAGTCTCTTCCCCGGCCACTAGCCACAGTTCACCGGTCACCACTCCAAAGCGTGGATCATTAGGGCCCCTCCTAGGCCAGACTAGGGGCCACGGTGTCCCCAGTACCCCTCCGGTAGTCACCATTGCCCCCACCAAGACCAGCAACGGCCTGTGGAGGGCCGACGGACGACAGGTAAGAGATGACGTTTATGAAAGCGTCGCAGCTGCTGCTGCTGCTCCTGACAAGTTTGAGACAAGACATCTGCTGTTCTCTCTCTATGTATTTGTACATCCTGTTCTCCTGCCTCAGTGGTTTGTCTTTTTCTCATCTCCCTCTCTCTCTCTCTCTCTCTCTCTTTCTCTCGGCACAGATGAGTCGTCTGTCTCTTTCTATCTTCCTTATCTGTCGCGCTGCTGCTCCTTCCATTAAAGAAATGGTCCCAGTGCTTGTCAACATCAAACTGTCAAAAGCAGCCATCCCTCTGTGTCTGTCTGTCTTTCCCTACTTCCTCTCTTTCTCTGTCTTGTCTCATTCTTTCATTTTCCCTGCTCTCTTTCTCTCTCTGTCTCCCCCTCTCTCTTCACTAATCAGTCCATGTCTTTTTCAGCAACACATGAGGGGTTTGTAAAGAAACACTGGAGGCTGTAGAGACTGGCACCTATTGTGTTCAGCTTCCTGCAGTGTATGTGTGTGTGTGTGTGTGTGTGTGCGTGTGTGCGTATGTGTGTGTACTTGACCCTTCACCACAAAAGACTTAGGATGTGAAGAGGGACCTGTGTGTAAGTGTGTGTGTGTATGTGTATGCGTGTGTTTTCTTGTGGGTGTGTGAGTGAATTTAAGCTGGGGCGAGGAACCAGGCCCCTCACACAATGCAGGGGTTAGCCCCCACAGTAGCCACTTCCCCCTGGATCAGAGCTGCCTTTCTCCCCCTTCACAAAGACCACTCTGTAGCTCTGCCTGCCTGGGGCTCCCATTCAGACATTCAGAGAGAAGGAGAGAGGGAGAAAGGGGAGGGAGGGTGGCAGGAAAATAAGAGAATGGGATGTTAAGAAAGGAAGGAAAGAAAGTAAGACTGACCAGGAGTGTGGCAGAGAGAGGAGTGAGGACTCTAAAAGCTTGTGTAGATTCAGTATTTGTCCTTCCTGTATGTAGTTTGTGTTAGGGTAGAGAAGAGAAATGAGGCACAGGACAGTTAAAGCTCCAGAAACCAACAGTTTGTTTGTGTTTATTGGTGAGAG